>NW_004624772.1:9743626-9862975 GCF_000247695.1 Heterocephalus glaber
TAGGTAGGTTTTCAAGCTAGGAATATACTTTCTTTAATAGGTGCTATTCAAATTTTATATTTCTTCCAGAGTCAGTTTCATTAATTTGTCTTCCAAGGTACTTCATAGAAGTTGTCAAATTTATTTCAAAAAAGATTTTTGTAATGTGCTTTTTCTATCCTTTTAAATTCTGTAAAATCTGTAGTAATGTCCTCTAAATCTTGATTTTGTAATTTTTTAAAAAATGTATAATTCATCTTGTGTAATAGGAAGAAAACTTCTAAAGGAGTAGGGGAAGTGGGAGGGGTAGGGGAAAGGAAAGAAGGGAAAGGAAAAAGTATGAGAAAAGGAAAAAGTGGAAACAAAGTCTTTGTAAATAGGGAAGGGTGGAGGTGGTGAAGGGAGGGCAGGGGAAGGGGAAAAAATAAGAACCAAGATACATCATGTAAAGGTACAAGATCCCAATGATGAATATAACTGTATTTTATACCTAAAATGTACCAATAAACTTAATGGAAAAAAAAGACAACAAGTGCTCCAGCCAACTCCACAGAGAGCCCAGGAGCTAGAATGTTCCCTCAGAATCATCCCCAAGGGCCTTAGATGGCCAGGCCTGTACACCTCCCTGCATCTCAGTCCCTGTTTATAGGTTATCTTGCCATATGCTTTTGCAAAGTATAATCATAGTGTGTTAGTTATTAATACATAACAAAATAACCCACATTTAGTGGCTAAGAAAAACATTGACCTCCCAGTTTCAGGCATCCAGCAACACAAGGCTCCATGCTTCTGGCTTGAGATATGTTATGGGGTTGCAGTTAAGCACTTAGGTGGGGCTGCAATCATCTCAACTCTGTGGGGCAAAGGATTCAGCTCACTTGCGTGGTTGCTGATGGCCTCTTCCTTTCCACAGTGGGACGTCTCCGACCAAGAATACTCCTGGAGACCCAGGAGGAAACTGCCCAATCGTCCTTGCAACACAGCAGTTGGTGAATGGAGAGGGACAGAAACAGAGAGTCCAGGGAGAAAGTCACAGGCTTTTAAAAACTTACTCATTTGGGCTGGGGATTTAGCTCAGTGGCGCTATACCTACATTGCAAGCACAAGGTCCTGAGTTCACACCCCAGTGCTGAAAAAACAAACAAACAAACAAACAAACAGAAACCTACTCATTAGAGGTGATTCAGTGCAGCTCCCACTCAAGAGGAGGGAGTTGCCCAATGGGCTGACTCACTATGTGACCCAGGCTGGTCTCAAACTCCTGGGCTCAAGTGATCCTCCTGCCTCAGCTTCCCCAAAAGTTGGGACTACATGCATGCACCACCAAACCCACCTATTTTAACTTTTTATTAATTTAAATATTTTGTTTCACTACATATTTTTATTTATTGAATATGCTAAATGCCACTAAAAGCAATTGTTCACTTTATCTTTTTTCTTTTATTTATTTTTAGTTAGTCCACCTGTCTTAGGTACTATCTTGTTGTTGGGACAAAATACCTCTAACGGCCACAAGTTAAAGGAGGAAAGCTTTATATTAGCTCACAGTTTGTAGTGGTTTCAGTCCATAGTCGGCTAGTTCCAAGGCAGGGTGGCCTGGCAGAGGAGACAGTTTACAGCATTTGAAACAGCAAGAAGTGAGATTTCTTTCCTCTTTCCCTTTTTAGTCCATCCAGGCTATAAGCCTATGGGTTGGTGCCAGCCACACCCAGGATGGGTTTTCCCTCTTCAGTAAATCCACCACCCACACCCAGACCTGTGCTAAACCTAACAGTGGACTGATCCAGTACCACACACCCATGATCCAGTCACTCCCAGAAGCCTCACCTGTGAGCTCAGGAGGCTTTGGGGGGACACCTGGTTAGAAGCCATAAAACATGTTTGTAGTACATAACATTTACATTCCTTGTATGGAGTTGCTTCATGTACACAACACATCTTAATTCCTTTTTTTTTCCTCCCTTGGTACTGGGTATCCAACTCAGGACTTTGTGCTTGCCAGGCAGGCGTGGCGCCACTGAGCTAAATCCTGACCCTTTAATTCCTTTTTAAATTCTCTTTCCTTCTCTCCCTCTTTCCTCCCTTCATCTCTTGATCCCCTTACCCTTTGAGAAAGATCTACTTCCCATTAGCTATCTTTTATTTTGCTCTTTATTTATACTTTGGAAGAAGAGAAACAATGGGGGCTGGAGATTTAGCTCAGTGGTTCCACCATATGCCATGCAAGGTCTGAGATAGATCCCTGGTACAAAAAAAAAAAAAGAAGAGAAACCATGGGATATTGAAGCTTGTGCGTCTGATTTATTTCACTTAACATTATGGTCTCAGGTGCATCCATTTTTCTACATGACCTAAGGTTATCTTTATGGCAGAGTAGTACTCCATTGTATGTACATACCACATATTCTTTATCCATTCATCTGTTGTAGACATACAAGCTGCTTCCAAGACTTAGCTGTTATGCATTGTGCTGCTATAAATACAGGTATGCATGTATCACTGTAATATGATGACTTTAATTTTTTCAGGAAGATATCTAGAAGAGTTGCTAGGTCAAATGGAATTCCTAGTTTCAGTTTTTTAAGGAATATCCATATGGACTTAGTGATTATATTAGTTTACATTTTCACCAACTGTGTAGAAGGGTTCCTTTTTCTTTCTTTCTTTTCGATACAGGGTCTCGTTATGTAGTTCAGGCTGGGCTTTAAGTCACTATGTAGCTCAGGCTGGACTCAAACTTGCAGCAATCTTCCTGCCTCAGCCTCCAAAGTGCTGGGACTACAGGTGTGTGCCACCATACCTGGCTAGAAAGGTTCCTTTTTCTGCACAGCCTCACCAGCATTTGTTATTTCATTTCTTAATGATGGCCATTCTTTCTGGGATAAAATGGAATCTCAAATATTGTTTTAATTTGTATTTCTCTAATAGCCAACAATGTTGAGCATTTCTTCATATATTTATTGGTCATTCTGTGAAATATCTATTCATTTCAATTAACCATTTATTCTTTCTTTTATTCTGGAAAGTCTAATTTTTTTGAGCTCTTTTTTTTTTTTTTGTACCGGGGATTGAACTCGGGTCCTTAGCTTGCAAGGCAGGCGGTGGAGCCACTGAGCTAAATCCCTGGCCCCGTGCCACCCTCCTGTTTTTATTGAGCTCAACCCTGCTTTCCAGTAGAGCAGCTAGGTTCCATCAAGACTTCTCTCTTTCTTGGATTGTCCATCACTACCAGGTGACTGGCTGGGGTTGGCTGTGATAGGTGGATCTCAAGACTCTTTAGTGGTCCCAGAAGCAGTAACTGATGTGGGGAACCAAATCAATATGGATGGCCAAGGGTTCTCAAAGAGGCCATGCCAGGACCTGTCTGGGAAAAGATAAAGCTGGGGTTTCAGAGGGTGCACTTCGAGGTACACCATGAAGAATATCTGCGTAATCCTCCTCTGGGATGCCTTGTGTCTCTGATGCATCTCCAGCACTGCCTTACTTTATTACAGAGTAGTTTTCTATTATGTGGCTGTCACCACCTCTGGATTATGAGCCTCTTGAAGAGTTGTGTTTTCATCAGACAACAGATTAACATCATGCTTGAATGTGTGAATTCTGAGTTTTAAATACCTGGGTTCAGTTGTGTGACCTTGGGCAAGTCTCCTAACCTTTCAGAATTGGAGGAAGAATTAAATGAGATTACACACGTGAAGTAATTAGCACAGGGCTTCTTGGCATATAGTAAATATTAGTTGTTCTTATTATTTATTTGTATTTACTTAGCCCTGTTATGTTACCTGATATGTATTAGATGCTCATCACATGTTTGTTGAGTGAATGAATGAGTAGGTACCTATATGTGCATGTGAAAGAAAAGGCGAACCTGCCAGAATGGGAGTAAGTCCAGTGATGAGCATTCTAGGGCAGAGGTAGAGCAGGAGAGAGAATTTAGGCTGCTGAATTGAGTTTTATTGGCAGGTTGGGAATCAGGACAGCACATTTGCAATTGTGTGAGACAGTTTTTACAGGAAATTTGCAAGAGTTGAAATTAGTGTAAAAGATCTGGTTAGCTGGCTTTGAGCTCCATAACTGTGTGTGGCCCTTCACTAATGGTCAGGATTTGTAGGTCCTCACTAAGCTCCAAGAGGTAAGGTGAATATGTGGACAAAATGTGAGCAATATCACTTTGTGGGATGATTATAGGTGTCCTCTCCAGTTAGATCTCTGATAATACTACCCAAAGTGATCTACAGATTCAATGCAATCTCTATAAAAATCCCAATGACTTTTTGTGTTGTTGTTTTGTTTTTTTGAGACAGGGTCTTACTGCATAGCCCAGGCTGGCCTTGTTTTGTTTTGTTTTTGTTTTTTGGTTTTTTTTTTTGGTACCGGGGATCGAACTAGGGACCTTGTGCTTGCAAGGCAGGCTCTGGAACCACTGAGCTAAATCCCCACCTCTCAGCTGGCCTTGAACTTGTGATCTTCCTGCCTTATCCTTCTGAGTGCTGGGACTATAGGCATGCACCATCAGTGCAATGGTATTTTCTAAAGAAATATCAAAATTCATCCTAAAGTTTATTGTAATTTCAAGATACACTGAAAAGCCAAAGCATTTGAGGAAGTTGTGCTGGGGATTGAATCAAAGATCTTATCCATGCTAGGCAAGCACTCTACCAAAGAACTATATCCTAGCCTTCAAAATCATTTTGAAAAAGAATAAAATTGGAGGACTCATATTTCCTGATTTAAAAACTTATTACAAAGCTATAGTAATCAAAACAGTGTGATGCTGGCATAAAGACAGACAAATGGACCAATGAAAAAACAGAGGGGCTGAAATAAATAATAACATATGTGGTCAAATGATTTTCAACAAGGGTACCAAGACAGTCTTCAACAAATAATGGATAATAAAGGATAGTCTTCAACAAATAATGCTGGGAAAACTGATACTCACATGAAAGGAATGAAATTGCACCCTTTTCTTACATTATGTACAAACATCACTCAAAATGAATTAAAGAGCTATGTGTAAGGAGCTAAAACTACAAACCCTTCGAAGAAAACAGAGCAAAGCTTCATGATTTTAGATTTGGCAATGATTTCTTGGATATGATATTGAAGGCACAAGCAACAAAAGAAAAAAGAGACAAATTAGACTTCATCAAAATTAAAAACTTTTGTGCATCAAAGGAGATGAATCAACAGCATTAAAAAGTAACACATGGAGTTTTACAAATCACATATCTGATAAGGGATTAATATCTAGATATATAGAGAACTCCTACCTCTCACCAACAGCAACAACAACCAGCCTAATTCAAAATGGGCAAAGGGCTTGAATAGACGTTTTTCTAAATAAGATAAACAAATAGCCAATTAGCACAAGAAAATATGCTCAATGACAAAAAACTAAAAATAGACATTCTATTCAACCCAGCTAGTCTCCTTCTAAATATCTTCCTGAAAGAGTTAAAAACATCATTTCACAGTGATATATGCATACCTTTAATATGACAGCTAAATCTTGAAAAGTGATTTATGTATCTACAACAGATGAATGGTGGTATTTACACACCATGGAATACTACTCTGCCATAAAGAACGATAAACGAGTTATTTGTAGGAAAATGGATGCACCTTGGGACCATAATGTTAAGTGAAATAAATCAGACACATAAGCTTAAATATTGCATAGTTTCTCTTATATGAGAAACCCAAAATATAAAGAGCAAAATAAAAGATATTAGGAAATAGGGAGATAGATCTTTTGCAAAGAGGAAGGGAACAAGAGATAGAGGGAGAGGAGAGGAAAGGGATGAAAAATGAATTAAGATGTGTTATGTACGTGTACCAACTCTCCACAGGGATTGTAATCATTATGTATTACAAACATGTAGTAATAAAAATAAAAATTGAAAAAAAGATACTCAACATCACTCTTAGAGAAATGTAACTCAGAATCACAATAAGATACCATTTTACATCCACCAGCACATTACCATAAAAAAAAACCCATGTTGGTGAAGATGTGGATATATCAGAATTCTTTGTGCACTGCTGATAGGAATATAAAATAGTGAAAAAAAAATAGTGTGTATCTGCTATAGAAAATAGTATGGTGGGTTCTCAAAACATGAAGCCTAGAATTTAATGATCCAGAAATTCCACTTCTAGGCATTGTGAAGAATTGAGAGCAGGAATTCAAATGGAGTTTTGTACACCAGTGTTCAGAATAGCAATATTGACAAGTAGCCGAGAGATGGAAGTAATACAAGTGTTCACTTGACAGATGAATGGATTTTTAAAATGTGGTGAATTCATACAATGTAATATTATTCTGCATTTAAAAGGAAGGAAGTTCTGACACAAGCTGTAACATGAATGAATCTTGAAGATATTGCACTGAGTGAAATAAGCCGCTTGTATGATTCCACTCATACGAGGTATCCAGTGTCATCAAATCCACAGAGACAGAAAGTAAAGTAATGGTTGACAGGGGCTGGGGAAGGGATGGGGAGTTAATGTTTAGTAGGAATGAAGCTTCAGCTTTAAAAGATGAAAAGTTCGGTGGCTGGAGAGTGGTAATGGCTGCATACCAATGTGAATGTATTTAATGCTACTGAACTGTACTGTAAAAATTATTAAAAGAAAAAAATGATTAAAATGGTCAATTTGATATGTATATTACCACAATTTTTAAAAGGCAAGGGCAGAGCTGAGAGGAGAAAAAAAAGCCTTGCAAATGTGGGTGAAAATGGGATTTAATGAATAGAGTTATATTTAAGCAACTTGGATAAGCTTGTTAATGAAGAATCATTTTATGAAGCCCTTGATTGATCTGTTTTTGTTCATCAGCATTTTCATTGATCAACTTACTTGGACATCTGTCCGTTCTTATTCACATCACGTCCTTTTTCCATAACTTCTAAATGTTGATGGTTCCTGAAGAATCTCTGTTTGAGGCTATCTTTGCCTACTTAACCCACTTAGCAGTGTTAGCCTCCTGTCTTCATGTCTCATTGCATGTGTGAGCATTCTGTAAATTAACATCTCACACCGACCTCTCTGCCAAGCTGCACCTTCAACTGCACCTGTCTGCAGACATCCAGCCTCCAGCCTCTCAAACTCAGTTCGGCCCAAACCAGGCTCATCATTTGTCCTTGTTCCCCTGTTTCTGGCTTCTGTGGAAGACAGAACACTCGGTTCCCAAGTATAAAAACATATAACAGTTAGCTGGGCATGGTGACATATGCCTCCTCCCCTCCTGGAAATTCAAGCAGCATTTTATTAAAGGTACTACAGGGGCCGGGGATTTAGCGCAGTGGTTTCGCCGTCTGCTGCACAAGTGCAAGGACCCGAGTTCCATCCCCGGTACCAAAAAAAAAAAAGGTACTAGAGTCCAACAGCATGAAGCCAGGCATACTGGAGAATTCTTGTTAATCTCAGTACTCTGGGAGACCGAGGCAGAAGGATTGCAAGTTCAAGTCCCCATGAGAACTTAGTGACTTAGCAGTAAAACTGTTTTAAGAAATAAAAAGGGTTGGGGATGTAGCTTAATGCCAAGGCCCTGGGTTCAATCCCCAGCAACACACATGCATGCGTGCACACACACACAACCTTATGAATCCCCCTTCCCTCTCCCTATACTCCAGTTTAGCTCATGGCTAGCCCTGTGGCATTTTCCCCTCTGGAACCACTGCATCTTATACAGGTGCCCTTATTTCCTCATGCACTGCTTGTACCTGGCTCAACCTTTGCCCCTCCTAAGTGGACACTCTCTGTGCCCCCAGTATCCCCTCATGGACTTGCTGCCAAAGGAAAGCTGGGGGAGGCCGTTCCCTCTGCTAGGGGATCAGATGCATAGACAAGGCTCACCCTACAGGGGAGTAGCACACAGCACAAATCATAAAGTCGCAAGGGGCTGCCTACTACACAGCAGCCCAGAGAGGGAAGAGGTTAAGTGGATGACTATGGCAGCTGGGCTGATTCTCAAGGTCAGGCAAGTGCTGCCATCCCCAGGGATTGGTCCATTTGGGAGCAGCCACCAAGCCACAGAAAGAGGGGGCCAGCAGAGCTATTCACAATAAAGGTGATTGGCAAGAACAAGACAGGTGCTAGGGCTAGAATCTGGTGGTATGGAGCTTAGGGCAGGGGACAAAACAGCTTCTTGCATGGAAATCCTGTGTTTTGCATGGGCTGACCAGTGGCAGTTGAGCTTGGGGGTTCCCTGTCTCCTCTAGACCAGAGTGCTTAGCAGCCCTAAGAATTTCTCTGTTCTGGGTCTTCACTTGTGTGAGTGCCTCAGCCTAGACCAATGAAGGTGAACCTTTTAGAGACTAGTGCCCAAACTGCAACCCCAACCCCACTTATTTATCACAAAGTGCCAACACTGCAATTAAACCTGAATACTGAGGTTTTAGCCTAGAAAAAACAACTCATACATTAACATCTTTTGTCTTTAAAGAAAAGTAACATATGTGCCATCAGTTTGCTACCACTGGGCTAGACTATTCCTCCTCTTCCCAACTTCCATGTATCCAAATTCTACTCATTCTTAAAGGCTTCGACTGGATGCCACTTATTTGTGAAGCCATCACTCATTCTGCTGAGCTGTGTAATCTTTCTTAGACTTAGGCTTTCTTCAGCCTTCTATTTCACCTCCCTTCTGTACTTCCGCTTTCTTCCATGAACTGTCTTCGCATATTGCCATTTTACCTGACTAAGATTTTGTGGGCAAGATTCATTCAACAACAAATAGAATACATTGTTCCCCTTTCTTCAGTTTTCCTGAAGCATCCATTCAGTAGCTGTCACCCTCCCCAGGCCTGTGAGGTTCACTGTAGTCTTCCCAAAGGCTACTTGTTAAATATTTCCAGTCTTGTTTCCTCGAACTCCTGATGCTTTTGGAGGTTGTATGGGTAGTTTGGGCAATGGACTGCGAAAGAAAGAAAGAAACGTAGGCCTGTTGTGAGACCCTTATCAGTGTTCTTTTCTTTTGGAGTTGGCAATAGCAGTGTTTGAGATGCTGGCTGCTTAGTCATCCTGAGACACCTGAATAAATGCAAAGAGCATGTCCCCATTCAGTCCCTGCACAATGGGCATGTAGAGCAAGAAATAAGCCTTTACTGCTTTCAGCCACTGAGATCTGAAGATTGTTATTACAGCACAACCTAGCCCATACAGTCTGACCCTTGTATCTGATTGGGTTTTCAACTCTGGATATGGCCCCGTGCATCATCAAATCCCACGGGTTGACAGGATGGGAAGCCTCTGGTGAGGGGGAGGGGCCTCCTTAGGAGGCCTGGTGCCTCTCTCAGCAGGTCAGTTCCCTGTAGAGCACCAGTAATTTAGATGCAGATGTGCAGAAGCGGATGTACCTTCCACTCTCCTCTCTACAGGCCTCCTTCTAAATTAATTACATGCTGGGGGTGAGCAGAGAAGCACAGAGGATATTCTATTAAGTTGCAATGTTCTTTTTAAATTTTCGAGTCTGCAACAGGATTTTCCCACGGCTTTGCCAAGTTCTATTTTACAAGAGTTAGCAGGATTCCTTTCCTGGTGGACGAAAACATTGTACTTTCCAGATATGAGTGCTACCCACTTCCCCAGAGAGGCTCCAGTATCTGGAGGGGCTGTTTGTACGGCTGAACAGCCGAGGGAACAGTGAAACCCTGAGTCCTACATGCTGCCCAAGCCACAAGCCTGACACAGCCCAGGCGGATTCCAGCCTGCTGCAATGCACAGCTACTCCTTGGGCAAAGTGACAGCCAAGAGCCCTTTCATCTACCTCTGGCTGAAGGGAAGTGGATGGAACATTCTAAACAAGAGCTTTATGACACCCTGTGTGTGTGCTGCCTGCTGAACCCAAGGAACATACAATAACAAGAGAAATGGGCAAGAGACAGAGATTTAATTGAATAAAAACTCCAGGCTGTGACAGGGTTGGGAAGACACAAAGCAGTAATTAACAACATAAGTTTTTAAATGATGATACAATTAATTAACATCCTGGGGAAGCGCAGAGAGGGAGGGGGGCATCTTTCAGCCCAGAAACACTGCTAAATGAAGAAGAGAACTTTGTGTTTTTCAAAACATCTGTGTGCAAACCACCCTGGTTATCTCGACTTCAGCAAAGCTCACCCAAGAGGTTTCTCATGCCAGGGGAAGCTGAAAAATGAATCAACTTTGAATTTCAGTTTACTCTGAAACCTGTATTTCAATTTATTCTCATCTGTGAGGGAGAGATACTGGGCTAGATAATGAAATTGGCAGCCATTCAGGCATCATTCTGGCTTCAGATTGAGGACTGACTGGGGTGTGTGGGAGGAATAGGGGGCCCAGGAGGGTGGGGAAATGGGGGTCTAGGAGCTAAAAGCCTTCCTGGGGTGTGTTCCTATGCCAGTAGGAATTTCCCGAGGCTGCTGGAGCTGGAGTGGTAGCTGTTGGCTGGGGTGGCATGGAGGCTGGCCATAATCCCCTCAGGAAATGATCTTCTGAAACAGTTGGAGGGTTCCCTGACAGGACAGAGCCACTTGGTATAAGAAAAATCTCTTGGATGAGCAATACTTTTCCATGATTCACACTGAGCACATTTCCTTCTCCAAAGGTTAGGATGGGTCATCCCGCCTAAGGGTGTAGAAACGACACCTGGACATGCATTTTGGGCTCACTTTTGGAAGGATCGTCTCATACTATTTTGCGAGCTCCTTATGGCCCAAGAAACTCAGTCGCTCCCTTTCAACTCGCAAGATCAGCAGCATCTGCTCAGTGATTGAAATGGCCATCTTGATGGGGTTAATCTAGAAACATAATGAAGTGTGTTGCCTGCTGAGAGTCTTGGCATGACCTTGGGGTTTTTCTAACTTTCAAGAGAACATCCAAACACAGCACTGCCTGACTAGGGAGGCCTATCAATCACAAGAAATTTGGGGAGCCAGGCGATCTACACATTAGTCCCTAGTGTAAGGTTCCGTACAGAATGGAGTTTAGATTTATCTACATTTACTTTTCTAGGTGAGAAACATTTTACCACCATGTCCTGTTAGCTGATGCCCAATGTGGTCATTTTTAGGGCTAGCAGACACCACCTACCATTATATCAGATGATAACTTGGCTTGAAATGAGTGTTACTTTATTGAAAGTTGCCGCTCCTATAGCATGTAATGTATAGAAAGAATAAGACACAAGGTGTGCGAATAGCTTTTATGTCCTTGACCTTTCATTGTTGAAAGAAGGGGCTCATCAGCTGACTTGCTTCTTGCAAATCCTATACACGGGTGGAAACTGGCACTGTGCAGTCACAAGTTGGAGTGAAAACTCATCTCCATGTGCTTACCAGGGCTGTACAGACTGATGCTGAGGAAATCGACCTAGGGATAGGGGTTCATGGGACAGCCACTATTCACTCAATAGGAATGTGCTATTATAATACAGAACAGTTCAAACTTCTTTTTTCCTATGCTGAATTTGGCCTAAGATAGAGATCCGAAGGAAAAACAAACAAAAACAAAACCCCTCACGATCACTGAAACAAACAACACTGAGTACCTCAGTGATTTATGGAACTAAAGGTTTAAGATGAGTTTTATCCCAGAGTCCAAGGGGCTAAAATAGGCTCGGGCCGGCTGAGTTTCAGCAAAGAAGATCTTCCCAGAGAGGCCAACTCAAACAGTGGCTCGGATTTCAAAAGTCTTCTTTCACAAAAGAAAATTGTATCCAAGTTTTTCTGTGATCTATTTAGGCATTTAAAACAGCTGATTGACACTTTGTGGAGTGATAAAGGCATGTAAAATGCAGAAATCACTGTGGAACATTTGTGCCTCTCTTTCCTTACAACGAAGGTTATTTTTGAGAACAAAGATCTTGTTTGCAAACAAACGTGCTTGTTCACTGTAGCACATCAGAAAACATATGGTGTGGTTAGTTTCAGCAGAATCATTCCTAAAGAAAGTGACTGAGTCCCCATGAGGAATCAAGATGTTTCTAGTCCATGAGGCAAGCCAACAAGGAAGGGAAGCAAGGGCCTCTGCATATCTGCTGGAGGGTCACAAACACTGCAGAAGTCCTGTGACTTCGACATGGGACAGGAGTCCACATCTCGGGTTATGCCACACCAGTGAAGAGCTCCGAAGAGGAATAGCCTCGTACAAGGTCTTGGGTTGATTTGTACCATTCCCGCAGGGCCCTGAAATGCAGCTGTAGCTCCACCACACTGCTGCCTCCAGGGCCGTAGAGCATGGGGGAGACACAAAATTTTAGAAACTCAATCCACCTTTCCTCCAAAGACTGCTATTTTACATTGTATTTTATACAGCCAACTTCTGGGCTTTCCACCTTGCTGTTTCCTACTCATTGTTTTCTTGTTTTGTTTTTTCTTCTTTTCTTGACAGTAGACCCATACAAAGTGAAAATCACAAAAACATCACCTTGAGAGACAGAAAAGACTAAAACAGATCTGACCACAGGACAAGTGTCTTGGCCTTGACCGACACAGGAGCAGTTAAGACTGGAGTGGCAGACGGACAGCTGCTGCCTCGGTGACTGCACAACACTGCGTCTAGACGGCTGAACAAGTGCAAAAAGAACATCACTGAGTCTGAGTTCGTGTGGCTCAGCCCTGCAGCTCACGGTGTCGGAGGTGGTTTCGGAGATGGACATGAGCTCTCACTGTCGAAGCTGGCAGCTCGGCCCTGCCACTACAGGAAGGAGAAACAACTGGTTATTGACTGCCGGGGGAAGTGATGTTTCAACTTCCAAAACTGAACTAGCCCATGCACTCAGTTCACCTTTTCCCAGCTTCTTGAATTTTGCTGTCAGCCATGCAAAAAACATAATGAAAACAGCTTAGAGCTTCTAGTGTGAAATACTTGATTTTTGAAAAAGATCTATTGCACAGATATTTTTAGCTTTCTTCACAATGTGGAGTGCCCAGGTGCGCGTGCGCATGTGTGTGTTTTAATGAGATGCTATGACTGGACCATTTCTGAGTGCTTCAGCTATTTTTCACACTGAAAATCAGATTATGTTAGCAGCGAAAGAGGCAGTCTGCAGAGTATGGCCTTACTGCCAAGAACCCACGATCATGAATTATTAGCAATTTGTCTGGGAGCTGTTAGTACAGAAAGAAACCTGATATTGCTTTGGTTTGGGGCTCTCTTTTTCAGACTTAATAGGTCCTATGGGCATTTGCACCTGGCCTGTGAAGAGGTAGAGGGGGTCAGGAGAGGCAGTCCCTTCCCTTTTTGGGGTCCTCTAAACGGTTTTTCCTGCCTAGCTCTCCTGTCTCATGGAGCTCCCCCTTTCAGCTGGACTCCAACCCTCCACGGAAGTGGGTGATGCAATGAGGCGTAATGGAGTGAAGGAGAGGGCTGAAGATGAATGGGCCTGTGCCTTGCGCCATTCAACCCTTCTTTAACTGGAAAAGCCGGTCAGAGGCACAACCGTGTCTCCTGGGCACGTCTGACCCCATAAATAATCTGGACCTGTCTAGGAGTAGTAAAACTTCAAAGTGAGTTAGTGCCCACTGCTCACTAAGGGAGACCCAATATTCTCCTAGTGCCCACAGGGCACATTTCCAGAGAAAGGGCTTAGGTTAGTAATCAAGAAGGCCTTCTGAACCACAAGGGCAGCCCCTTCCGCTTCTCATGAGCTGTAGGAGTCTCCATGATGGAATTTGCAACCATGCATTTGGAGACATATGAAGGTGATTGGGAGAAGACACAGTTCCCACCAGCAGCACAGCCATCTCTAGACAGAGCTGAGCCACCTAAGGAATAGACCACCTGTCACCCAGCATATCCTGAGGAGTCAGTAGGGAGCCTGTGAAGCTGAGGAGAGACCCAAAGCTCCCGGTCCTAAGAAGAACCCTTATTATCACTCCTGAGGCTCAGTTCTTCATGGCTCCTCAGAACTCCTTATACAGGCCAACCTAAAGGTCTCTACCACTAGCCAAGGTATTGATTAGTTGGATAATCAGGTATCGATGGCCACCATTATGTGACCTAGACCCGAGCAACCTGAGCATGTCAGAACTGGAGGCAGGCTTGGGAAATCATCCAGTCCAACCTTCTTGTTCTTGCAAATAGGAAAACAAAGACACAGGAAAGTCAAGACACAGCCAGTTTGAGGCAGAGGTAGGATCCAAAACCAGATCTCCTCACTCCCAACTCAGTGCTCTTTCCACTCCATCCTGCCGCTGTCTTGGCACGTGGCCACACCAGGGGAACAGACACAGAATGTAATAAGAAACCTAATCTCAGGATCCACACCAGGTACTTACTCCTAACTCCAGGTGGCAGCCTCTCTGCGAGCAGCATCCACGTGAATGAAATCACAACCGAGGGGTTCCCTGGTGAAATATTTTAGATAAATAAATGCCCGGTTGTTGAGCCCACTGTGACTTTTGACTCAAGTGTTTCTTAACCAGAAGGTGATATAAGACAATTACTGATTCTTTCATTTGGCCAACCATCAGTTTAGGAGTTGGACATTTTCTGTTACAACCTCTAATGTCGGTGAAAGGTACATTGTAATTTCTGGCTTCTCCCCTTGGTAAGCATGCCACTTAAACAGCCTGATTGATAGGCCAGGTCAGAGGAGAAAAACATGAAATGGCTACACAGAGTACCTCTCTTCCTTTACATAATAGCCCAAAGAGCAGTCACACAGAGCATAATTGTTTATCTGGAACAAATGAAGGAACACTGGCTCCCATGCTAGTCCCTGATTTTTCCTAGGAAGATAAACAAAGGGAGGAGGTGGGGTTCATGGACAATGGAAAGGTGAATGATTCCAGGAGGCGTTATCCAAGTGGCTTGGAAATAGCAGAGAACCTGTCACCGGAATGCAGGAAGCGTATTATTCCAGGGTGGCTGCATTCCAGTAAGGTCTTTTGTTGTTCTGAAATGGGTCTCATTCCAACAGAGATCTTAAATCTCTGGCAGATGATCTGAACTTGGCCCCCTGTAATAAAGCGTCTCGGAGAAGGTCACTAGTCAACCGGACCCCATATGTGGTGACAACAATGACACAGCACTGGACAGGAGTGCTGAGAGGGAAGGTGGCAAGGGCTGCACCTGAGGAAGGGCACCCGCTATGGCTTCAGGAAGTTTATTCATGAGAGAGCCCAGCAGGGAAAAATACCTTTCCAGTTAATTTGTTTCCCTCAGCCTTATTTTAAACTCCAAATAGGGGAGCAAGTACAGTGCCCTCTGATCTCATTAATAAAAAGGAAGTGATCACAGCACTTGAAACTCTGCTAAGAAAGATGTAAGGTAAATACAGAGTGCTTTATAGATATGATGCCATTTATCTTCCCAGGAGGTAGAGAGGAGTTCTTTATGGATTATACAAATGGGAGATCAGGGTTTCAGGAGCAAGGCTCTTGCTCTGTGGGCAGAACGGAACCAAAATGAAGGCAGGATGTGAGCGCTAAGGATGGCTGGGATGATGTGTGTTTCAGCCCAAGGCATCACAGGAACACAAGAGCATTTACTTCCTATCAGCCCAGTGGGGTTTAGATGCACTTTTGTAAAGAGATTTAAACTGTGGGTGCTAAAACTATCAGTGAAAATTCTACACAAATGCGGACTGTTGAAATCCTGAGTTGCCAAGAGAAATGTCATTTTCAGCTCCTTCCTACAGAGAAATGATCAGCTGAGCAGAAAATGTTTGGGTAGCGGGTTGGGGGAGGAGCAGCGAGACGCTCAGTATGCCGGGTCAAGAAAACATAAACCCAAAGGGTATGAATCAATTTAATCTCTTTTCGTTTTCCATATACTGTTACTTTCCCTTCACTATCTCATCAAATATTCATTTTCAAGGGCTTGATTCTACTTTATCTTTCTCTCTTTTGTAGTCTGGACTAGTGAGTCAGGATTCTCAAAGAAACAGGACTCCGAATCAATTATTTGGTTTAATTAGGTGGTATTCATCAGGATGCTGGGGCCTGGATCTCCCCCTCTGGCCACAGCTCTGTCAGTCACTTCGTCACCCAGGGACAGGCCTGGCCTGGTCGCTGAAATGGGTTATTTCGGATTCAAGGTTAGCAAAGCACTCGCAGTACAGCGTGTGGGCTCCTGGGCCCAGCTGTCATTTAGGGTCAGCATTCTGCAGAAGAAGCACAGATGGCAAGGGTCTCTCCCCTCATTTACCGACCAGAAAACCAAAGACCAGAGTGGAGCAGTGGGTTGCCTGAGGCTCCACAGCCCTCTTAATTCACGATGCCCTGCTCCAAACTGCCCTACATAGTTTAGTACGCTGAGTCTATTCTTAAATATCTCCACAGGATTAAAGGGGGAGGGGCTGTCATGGCCTCTTCCTGGGCTGAACCCACACTGTGTTCAGTGAGGTGCAAGGCTGTCCCCAGATGGCCCAGCATAGCTGGAACTGGGCATCTCATTCACCCCGCAGAGGCCCTTCTGGAACAGAGGGGGCTGCAAGGAGAACCAGAAAGCCAAGGGAATGGTCTCACTCATTAAAGCTCAACAGCTATGGTAAAATCAAGGCAATCACAAGACAGCTGACAGGAACTTTGGTCTATGTTGGACTCCTCAGTGCTGACTCTAAGGCTACAGGCTGGAACTCTACAAAGCACAGGTCTATCTAGAAGGTAAGTCAATTAGCCTGGCTCCCTAGAGGCCACTATGGCCACATGTCCCATCCTGTCAGCTCCCAGTCTCTCTCAGGACTCACACTGCTAGAAGCAGGTGGAAATGGCTTGCCCACCCTGAGAAGGAAAGGGAGCTGGTGGGCCTCAGGGTTTGTGGCTGCATCTTTTCATCTTTTCTGCATCAGAGTGGGAGGAGGAATTGCTCTGTTTTTAAGGTGACTCTGCTTTTAAACTGAGGGGTCAGTGGTGGAAGGGATAAAGCTTTTTTTTTGTTATTAGAAAAATTTCTAATTTTATACAGCTCTCTAGGCTTAGTAGGTTTGCAGCCTGTGAAGATGAGGAAACGATCACTCAACATTCTAGGACTAGGGTATGAGATACTGAAAATGAAGTTCAGAGCTTTCCTGAGCACCCCTATGTTCCAATCCATTTGAGAAAAAGCAAGCCCAGGGACTACCAATGTGATAAATCACAGGATCTTAAACTGGTGGGATTTGGTGGTGGTAGGGGCAAACTAAATATCACTCAAAGGGACATTTTCTTTGCAGTTGAGAGAGACATGGCAGGCTTCAGATTACACAGAAAGCCAAACTTGGAACCCAAGTCTTGGGACTCCCAGGCCAGGGCCTCTCTGTTAGAACCTAGCCCCACAGCTTTAGCCAGAAAGTGTGACGCCACCTAGAGGCCACGCTCCCTTCTGCAACAATGGTGAGAACTAAGTTCCTAAGTGGAGGAATCTGTTCTTTAGCCATCTCTATCCTGGCAGTGAAAACTGCCAAGTGACTGCCTGGCTTGAGCCTTAGAGAACCTACTGTTCTGACAGGCATAGAATTTCTTGCCAAGTTCTGATCTCACTCCCTTGGGACTATCTCCTCAAGGACTAACTTGGCCCAAGGACATTGTGAAAGCTTTTCAGGCCTGCCATAGTGGCCTGAAAAAAGTTCTTATCTTCCATTAAGAACCCAGTGTTGCTTTCAAAACTCTAAACAGGGGCTTTTTGTCAGGCAGCCTCCATCTTCTTCCCACTCCTGCCTGTTACACACCTGCTGAGAAGCGTGCGGCCCCTGGCTCCCTTCCCACAGAAGGCCGAGGGACTTGCAGCAGCCAACTGCCATTCTCCAGCCCACACCATCATGCAGCAAGCATGCCAAGGCCCAGGCGATCTCACCCACCTCTTTGAAGGATTTCTTTACCTCCACCAAGGAGTGCCAGTGTGCAATGGGCTTCCGAGGGTATGCCAGCATCTCATTCCAGTGGTCCCTGCCCAGGCCTTCAGCATGGATGCCCACACGACAGACACCGATGATCTCATTGTGGCCCACTCTAAGGGAGTAACAAAGGACCCTGTATTAGCTACCAGACATCCTCCCAGAGAGGGAGGTTCTGGGGGTGGGGCCCTGCCCAGTAGGGCTCACTCAGAACTGTCACCTCTGAAAACTGGTGCTCGGCATGGCCTCGAGGTGTCAATGGCTGTCAGGCTTTGCCTATTCTCCTTAGGTGGATGTTGGACACAAAGAGATGAGCAAAAAGGTAAATTTGTTTGGCATCTCAGGAAATGGTGGCAGGTGGCCTGACTCTGGGGATTGGGAGAGTTTGTCTCTTCCCTTACTTGACTTGACCAACACATTACAACCTCACTGGAGACATCAGTGTCTGGAAATAAATCACCTTGCTCTGAGTACCATTTCTCCATCCCCCAGTGGCTGGAATGTGATTTATTCACTCAGCAAGAACATGAATCATCACTCAAGTAT
The DNA here is from genome assembly GCF_000247695.1 of Heterocephalus glaber. The sequence continues at coordinate 9,761,958 of NW_004624772.1, forward strand.
GCATGTTTGTCAAGCACCTACTATGCCTGAGAACTTGAGCTAAAAACCCAGGATTAAGGCTTTATTGCATGGATTTCATCTCCTTCGAATGAAATGACACCTGGAGAGAAGCAGTCATGGTGCTGGAGTAGCTAGAAAATGTCTTAGAGTCAGTCTTGATGGGAATGGAGGGTTAGCAAAAGAGAACTACATCTGAGAAAGGGGAAATCAGGTTGGATGGATATTCTGGGTCCAGATTATGAAAGGTCTTGAGAGTCCACACGAAGAGGTGAGAAAATAAGAGTCACTGATAGTTCTTGAAAAGGGCCGGTCCAGAAGAAAGTGTTCAGGAAGGTATGTCCTTAGTCTGCTGGCTGAATCAGGGCAGAGGGTGACAGAGGCTGCACAGCCATCCTGGAGTAAGAGTGGCAGAAATGGAGAGGATACAGAGGCATTTTAAAGGACAGATGCTAGGACTTGGTTCCAGATGGAAGAACAGGAAGAGTCAGGGGTGAATCTGGGGAAAATGATGGGTGAAGTTACTCCAGATGGAACTAGCTGGAAGGTAAGAGGAAGCTCTTTGCTAAGGGGGAGTCCATATTCTTCCTCAAACTTCTGTGCCATTCTTAGGTGGAGCCAGATTCGAGGCCAGAAGCCATCTGAGCCCAAAACTACAGGTCAAGAAGCCCTACACTGAATTGGAGTGCAGGAGAAGGACAGAGAATCATGTCCCTCTGGGACCATACCTACCGATCATAATCCATAACCGAGATGAGCAGGCTGACTTGATCCATATTCTCTGGGGGGATGTCGAAGATGATGGCCTCATTGTAGATGGGATTGAGAGTGTTCTTCTTTATGGTTGTTTTCTTCTTCTTCAGCCTCCGCCCATCACAGAGCAGGGACACTTTGACATAGGGATCTGTGCCAACAGAGGCAGTGCAAAGGGAAGGGTGCATGTTAAACAGATCTCCCCGAGCATCATGTGCAGCAGAGGGACAGAAGCCCTGGACCTACTGCTGCTCATCAGATGCAATCAGTGGGTTGTTCAAATAATTAAACCACCTTGTATTCATGTAGTACACTTGTCTCTGAGGATGCTCAGTGCTTAATGCACACAGAGTCTTTAGCCACAGCAGTATTCTTGGGAGCATGCCTAGTGGACTTTCACAAATAGGGAAGCTAGCCCCAATCAGACAGAACTCTTGCCCATGCATAAGCAGTTCCCAGTCCTACGTCTCAGCCCCACGATGGCTGGTTGGCTGGCCCAAAAGGGGGTTGAACAATGACACTATTTCTTTCACTTATATGGAGTCCTTTTCTCGCGATGTTTAATTGGTGGATAAAGGAGGTAAAAATAGAACTCAGTGGTGCTCAAAGAATAGCCACATCGTCAGAGCAAAATGAACAGCAACAATCACATCGCTGTTCATGTCCTCCCCACCTGACAAGATGATTTTGGGTCTCATTGTCCCAGTAATCTCATTTTCACTCGGGATCAGGAAGGGGGAAAGAGGCGCTGCTCTTTGTCTCACTGAAGCTATCCCTGCTCACTTCTGAACAGCAGAGGAGGAAGGAGCTGTGGCTGGGAGAGTGAGTGGGGCGGTCTCCTGAGACTCGGGGCAGCTGGTTGACATTTCATTTCTCTGTGGGATCTTGGATGCTCTCCATCCTGCAAAGCAGTGTCTTTTTATTAAACTTCTGTTGTGCCTCCCAATCTCCTAACCTAAAAACAAAAGAGTTTTTAGGTTTCTGAATAGGTATTTCATGGTCATCTTTCTACCCTGAAATTTTCTACTCATCCGAATGAAGTAAGACGTATTGTATCTCAAAGCACAGGTGTTTCAGTAACCATCATAATTAGTATTTATGTCACACAGCTCAAGAAACAGGAGGGCAGCTCACAGTTAACAATAGCTTTTGAGATGTTGGTGTGCTGAGACACCTTCTTGCCCAGAAGCCAGAGCTCATGAAATCTGTCCCGAGGAATGGGCCAAGGCAGCTCCCAGCTCTGCTATTCCTAGGGGTACAGTTGTACCTCCTGGACACCTGACACCCACTTGGCCCTCACATTCCTGTTATTATACATGAGGCAGGGGAGACACACAATTATGGTGGGAATCAAGAAACTGCAGCACCTGATCAGAAGCTCCAAGCCTTACAGGCATTTCCAGAGGCATCTAAATGAGCTGCTGACTAACCAGTGTGACAGTGGCAGCTGTACTTTAACCATGGGGACTCTAAGGTTTATGGAGGAACTGGGGAAATCAGGAAGTATTTAATCAACCTGCTGTCTCTGACTACCCATTTGCAAGCGCCTCCTCTCAGGAAGGTTTTCAGTAAAACAGGAGAAAGGAGTTTTCAGAACCTGAGTGAGAGAGCTTTCCGTGGATACACCCCAGGACATTGTCCAGTCCAAACAGACAGGTGGGAAGAGCTGGCCCCAGGACCTGTCTTTGACATTCAACTCTAAGGGTACACATAGCCTTCAAAAGTGTCTTCAGGCATGAGTTTGCTCTGCCATTCCTATTTCCATGCACTCAAGGCAAATTCCCATGTTATGAGGCTTGGAAAATATAGGCAGGGCCACTTGTCCCATGGGCCACTGGGAAAATAGCTCTTTCCTCAGCTCTGTTCATCCCTATCAGGCATATGCAATTTATTTATAAATTCAGTGGGTTCACTTCCCTTGTAGGAACCAGTGCTCTCACCAGCACCTGCTAAGTTAAGTAGAGATGACTGTCTCCTGGGGTTCTCTGGGGGAAAAGCTTGTGGTGTCTAGTAGAATGCTGGACTCAGAGGATCTGTGAGGCCTGTTCCTCTCTATGATGCTCTATGTAGCTGATGAGGTGGCACAAAGCCCAGCAGTGTAGTTCAGCCTCATTGCCATAGGAGCCGTCAGAATTGAGCACTTGGTGTGTACTACGTACTGTGCTAAGAAATGTACATATAGGGCTGGTGATCTAGCTCAGCGGCACCATGCCTGCCTTGCAAGCACAAGGTCCTGAGTTCAATCCCCAGTACAAAAAGAAAAAGAAAAGAAATGTACATACATAAGGATGTTTAAACTTCACATCAACTCTATGAAATATTTATCATCAATATCTCCATTTCATAGGTAGGAAATCTAAGGCATAGAAGGAATAGAAACTTGCCTAGGATTTGAACCCAGGTCTGACTCCTAGGCTCACATTTTTGATTACTAGATTCAAAGCAGTATGGAGGAGAAGTGGCAGAGGTAAGAGGGTTAACTCACCATCCTTTTGTAGCATGTGGATCCTTATTATTATTTTGTACTATTTTTATTATCATGGTTCTAGCAGATAAGCTTAGAGAAAAGAGCCTGGGCTAGTGTGAAACAAGGAGGAGAAGAAGAAGATCCTCAGTTTTAGAGCTCAATGCCATATAAAGCTAAACAGGCAATTAATAAGCTCCATTCACTCCCCAGGATAGTCCAACAGCCTGGGCTGAAGGCAACTTCAAACTCACTCTCAGAAACAAGATGCAGTGTGAGAGGGCCCTGGCTTGTACCATCAATGGCATCACCCTCGGGCCAGGTTCCTCATGCTACAAACTCATTCATTTACTTGTTCATTCATTCATTAATCCATATTTAATGAATGCTTATGTATTCCAGGCATTGCGCCATATACTTACATCAGTGACCAAAAAAGACAGTCATCGCCTGCACTTTCAGAATCTAACTGAGATTTAGGACCACATTCCAACCCCAGGTAGAAAAGAAGGCAACTGTGAGCAGCTTAGAGTTTAACATAAAAAAAACTCTCACCCCAAACCTTCTGATTTGGAATGGCCTTGAAATTACCGATGGCTTTACTGTGAGCGAGCTCTCTCTCTAGCACGTCCATTTAATTACACCAGAGAAGATAGTGTCAGGATTACGGCAGCAAAATCCTATTTTCCTCACAGCCTTGAGAGTCCTCAGTGAATTTCTGTTTCCAGCACACACTTATTTTGGTCTTAAAATGAAATCCACATTGGCTATATTTTGGGGGAAGCTGATTTGCTGCTGTGAGAAATTTTTGCATGTCAGCAGAGGTTCTTTAAGCTCTTTGCTATGTCCTGATGTGTGTCAGCAGCTTCCTCAGCAAAGAACTTGAGGGGGCCCTCCATGGGTCTCGAAGCCTGGAGGGCAGGGACTCCCCAGAGATGGCTGGAGGCTGGGCTCAAGGCTTGCGGGAGGCAAGGCTGGAGTGAACACACCTTCCTGAACTCAGTGTTTCCCGGTCACCTTTCCCTGAAACCTGTTTCCAAGGCCTGATACCTTCTCTTCTTCCACCCACACGATGTTACACTTGAGCCCAGATGTTTTCAGCTGCAGCCCAGATGTTTGCAGTCTGGCAACTGTGATTATTCTAAGGGAGTTTTCCAGGATGTAAATAAATAATAAATACAAGGGAAATATAGGGAAAACCCTTCAGTGTATTTCATCCAAATTCAGAGGCACTTCCGGAGTGGCTTTACATTGGTACAGGAATCAACAGCAGGGTCCCTTGGGTCTAGAGAAACAAGCAGGGTATTTTCTCACATTCACTGCCCTAAGTGCAGCCCACAGTGCTCTTCCAGGCACTCTTCGGACTTTTTGACCCTAGTCACACCTCAGAGCTGTTTGAATGGACGGCAGGGGAAGGAGCCTTCCAGGCCTCAAGCTACTTTTCTGTTATCTCCAAATTAAAACACCTTCTCCTACAGTTTCCAGCTGCCCCCACATAAGCATTTCCTGCATGGCTGGAATTGCACTAGATTTCTATTCTGCTATAGCTCAGCTAGCTCTCCTGGTGCTGAGACTGAGGCTGGGGGCCCTGTAGAAAATCTCCTATACAAATGTACTTTGCTTTTCCGTGGATTTGCTCCTTTGCCTAAGTATGCAGGGCTGCTGCCCTAGGCCTGTATAGGCCTGCAAACATTTACACACTCAAACTCGACATCACCCTGCTGCAAATCCTAGGACCCTGTAAACATTGGAGAGATTGTTCTTAGTTTTGTTTTGTTTTTTCTTTTTGGCCTCCTACACATCCCCTTCCCTTGTCTAAGAGGATGAGAGTAATAGCCAATACTTATTAAGTGCTTATATGTCAGGCACTTATTCTGAATGCAATCAGTATAAGATATGACCATTCCAATTGTCAGCTTAGGAAATTGCTATAGTTTGGATCGTACATGTCCCCCAAAGGTCCACGCATTAAAGGCTTGGTCCCCAGCTTGTGGCATTTTTATTGGAAGTAGTGGAACCCTCGGGAGGTGTGGTCTCTTGGAAGGCAGTTAGGTCTTTGGGAATGTGCTCTTGAAGGAGATATTAGGACCCTGGCTCCTCTTCTTCCCCACTCGTCACTTCCTCACCACCATGAGGCCTCCTCCGCCACACATTTCCTGCATGATATACCCAACCATGACCACGGGCTGAAACCTCTGAAACCATGAACCAAAATAAACCTTTCTTTCTTTAAGTTGATTATCTCAGGTATTTTGTCACAGCAATGAAAGCTGACTAACATAGAAACCACAGCCTTTACCAAGGAAGGAAGTGGCAGAAGCTGAATCCAGATACAGGCAATTGTCTCTCGAGCTGGTGCTCCTATTCTAAGAGCAATGACCATTCTTGTCCCTTCTTCCCAGTCTTCTATATTCTAATATCTGGACTTAGAGAAGGCCTTGTGGCAGGCCACACGGGTAAGAGAGGTACCTGAATAGCCTGTGATGTCCATTGCCTTGAGATTGCGACACTTGATCACTGTGAGGGTGAGCCTGCCTGCTGTGGGCAGGTAGCACAGGGAGAACATGATCTCCCCCAAGTCCACACTTTCCTATAAAGAAGCAGACAAGAAAGCAGGTGAGGGGCATATAGGCTGGTGCCCTGGCTCCCTCTGCAGTGGCAGCAGGGGCACTATGAGGCCCAGGAGGTGTTTGGAGCCTCAGTGCCATGCATCCCAAGGGACTTACCTCCAATCACAGCAGTATTACCCCTTCAGTGGAATTTGCCCTTTTCTCTGTTCTCTCTCACTTTGATCGCATTCAGGTCCTAGTCCTTGCCATTCTGCTCTGGCCTGACTTGTCCCATGTGTGCTCCTTGGCCACAGCCCCACAGTAGCCCAGTCCCATTCTCCTCTAGCTCACCCTCCCCTGTCACCAACCCCTCTAGACTTCCTGCCTGTCCAAGTATGTGGTCATGACAGCGTCCTGCATAAGACACACACTCTAGCCATTGGGCCCTTCTCCTAGCAGCTCTGCAAGTCCCTCCTGCTTCTGTCCTTCAGAGAAGTTGTTCTTGTCAACTCCTCTTCTGCCTTGGCAGCTTTCTTGCCTCTCCCAAGACACCCCAGCACTCTAGCTTCCAGCCTCAGTGTGTACATGCAAGGAATTGATTTCCTGCTCCGGATATGCTACCAACCAATGAGCTGTACATTCGTTGCCCCACACTAACTGTTAGGCTTGGATCTGCTTTGTCTCTTTTTCTTAAAGGGATCATCCTAAAAAAATTTAATCCAGCAAGGAGAACACATTCTTCTGTCTCATCTGCGACCATAATCATCATGGCCAGAGAACATGAGAACTTCCAGAAAGTTTTACCATCTTCCTAGAAAGATGGCAAGCATGTCTATCTCTTATAGGTCCTTAGCAGAATGCTTCCTCTCCCCTACTTACTGCAGGGGGTGCAGTTGGCTTAGGACTGTGAGACATGGGGGATGTTTCCTCTCGTAGGACTCCTAGAGCAAGGTTTGAGGAGGAGACAAGTTAGGGTTTGGGGTGGGTCTGATTTCAGATGGGGTCCTCTAACCATTCACTCATTCATTCATTTATTCAAGAAACAATTACTGACCATCTGCTATGTGCTGAATGTTGATCTGGATGCTGCGGATATAAGAGAGAACAAGAGACAAAAACTCCTCCCAACGTGGAGCTTATGTACTATTGGGCCAAGGACAATACGAAGGCAGAGAAGGGGAATATAAAATGACTACGGGGAGGGTATGATTGTTGAAATTTTAGTCAAGGAGGCCTCTCGGAGGAGGTGACTTCTGAGAAGGAGAGGAGCTGAGAGCAATGCCAAGGTTTTTGTCCATTCTCCTCTGCTGGAGACTCCTAGTGTCTTGGTGCTGCCTGGAGAATTAGCCAATACTCCCCACCGCTTTCCCCTCCAGAGCCTGTGGTCCCAGTGTTCTCTTCCAGGTGGCACTGACACCCGCCCTTTCGTAGCTCCACTTGTGTCTTTTTGTCCACCTACCTGGTCACCCCCAATCTAATCTTAGGAGGCGTGCAGAAGGTTGCTATCCCCAGCTTCCCAGGAGGGGTCTGGCTGGGGCTACAGCTGGATATCCCATAGTCACCACCTCCTTCAGTACACACAACCCCTTGCACACAGGCAAGACCAAGACCTGTGGAGCTTATCCACAAACACATCTCTGCCGTGGAGGCTCACAGTTCTGTAAGGCAGGGATTGGCACCATTATCCTCTGCATTTATTCAGGTTGAAAAGCCTTTCCTGGCTAGCTGGACCCTTGGGAGACCTTAGACCACAAAGCATCCATCTGTTCATTGGGTGGTCCATTCATCCTTCCTGAGTGCTCGCCAGAGGCATGGGCTTTGTGGGGGGCATACAATCCCAACCCCTACACATAGTGTAACAGGGTATAACCAGGCAAGGTGTAGGGGCCCCATCTTCTTTGGGGGCATCTCCTGTCTTCTTAGTCCCCTCTTCAAGGGAGGGAGACACAGAAGCCAGCCCATGCCTTGGTATTGTAGGAAAGTGACTCCCTTCTCCCATGGCAGTGATCAGATCAGTGGTACATCTAGTAGAATGCTCTATCTCTGACAGAGGCACTGAGGTAGAAGGAGAAGCCCGACTCCTTTTATTTCCCTCCATTTTGTCTTTAAGAGAGGCAGTCAGCATCTCCAAAGCTTAATCCTGCCCAAAGTCCAAGAGATCCTTTCAGACTCTGTCAGCACAGCAAAATGGATGAGCACCAAAATGGACATGTGCCCGGCACTTCGCTAAAAGTTTTCTGTGAGACCCTCTCAGGGATTCCAGCACAGCCCTCCAGGGTAGGTGTCCTGCTTGTCCCCACTGCACACAAGAGAAGATGAAGGTTTCATGAAATTAACGAACTTGCCCAAGGTTCATGAATAGTGAGTGCTTCAGTGCCCAACGGTCCTATATCAGTGCTGCTGCTCATCTGCTCTTAGTGGCTCCCTTGTTTGGGTTCTTAGCTTGCATCTGGGGTTCTCAACGACTGAGTCCTATTTTATTTCCTCACCTGATTTTCTCTCCCTTCCCTTCCTCCTCCTCCTTGCCAACCTTCTGCTCCACATGGCTGGCATATCTTTGGTCACATTTGCCCAAATGCCTCTCTCTTTCCTCTTGGCTAGACAATCCCACGCCTGCTATAGGGCCCAAGGTTGTGTCTCCCAAGGACCCTGGCTTGGAGCCCATGGCACAGTGAGCACGTCCCCCTGACACCCTCCAGGGCTTCCTGCCCCCTCTGTCCCACCACTGTGCCCTCTTGTAGCAAGTAGTGACAGAGGACCTTCTGGGCAGGGTCCTTGCCTTTTGCTGACTTGTGCTTCAGGGGTGCCCAACAGCACACAAGGGCAGTTGCACCAAAGCCGCAGAAAGGGGTTAGCCAGAAGGACCTGGAGGGGATGGTTCTCCAGACTGGTGTGATGATCAAGTTGGAGCCTGGGAAGGATGCGGGAGGCTCAAATGGCCCCTCTGAGAGGAGGTGAATGAGCGCTGCTGTTGCTATGCCCCCACCACTGCCATCCTACAGAGGGAGTTGTGTTTTCACAGGCTGTCTCCTCTGGGGGAGTCTGAGCAGTTTGTTTACCGACTTAGGAGATTTGCCTAGGGACATGAGGGATCCCTCAGGGGAAACAGGATCTCTCAGGACTCTAGGAACTGCTCTCAAGGATGGTTCCCTCCAGGGGGGCTCTGGCCCACAGGACCCCCTCTTTTTGCCTGGCTGCCCTGTCTCATAGGATTGTGGCAGCTGGGGGGGCATGTGGGTGCTGGATCTGCAGTGAAGTGTGCAGCCCCCGGCCCCTGCACCCCATAGTGACCTCCATCTTCCATCAATTTGCTCACACAGGCAAAGGAACTGGGCCCAGGATGTCCCTATGACGTGGGGGCAGAGAGGAAAGGGGCCAGGAGCCCTGGAGCCCGCGCTGGGACCTTCCACTGTGGGCGACTGGGCCTCATCAGGCCTGTTGGAAAGTTGACTGCTCTTGGCTCAGGGGCTGGAGAGGGGCCTGCACAGGCAGGCAGCAGAGCACTGGGTTATTTGATAAAGGAAAATTACTAGTTAATTTTGAGTAACTAGAAAGATGGGAGCTAAGCAAATAGAGGTGGTTAGCGTTTCCTGGTAGCCACCCTCCCTGTCTGGGAAGCCGAGGCTCAGCTCAGCCCTGTGGCTGCACTTGCCCAATGCTCTCTCTGTTCTGCCCTCCACCTAGAAGGTTTCAGCCTCCATTTCCATCCACCTTACTAGCCTTTTATCCTCATTAGGAATGTTTGAGACCTTGGCCTCTAATAAAACTGGGGAGACCAGGTGCTGCAGAACAGCCAGGGCCTTACTGCTTTCACCTCTACCCGCTACTGGAGAGGCCACCCTAGGGCCTCTGGCTGGTAATGAGCTCCCTGGTGTGGGAGAGGTCACTGCTGTTGGAAAGCAGCGGAGACTAGCTTGGTCTTCTCAACTTCCAACCTAGGGGCTCATAAGGTAGAGCTGAGCTCAGTAGCAGCTCACTCAAAGTCTCAGCTAGTGCTAGGAAGGGTGGGCCTGCTGCCAGGGGAGGGAGAGCTAGGAAGTCGCCTCGTGGGGAAATCTGTCCATCTGACACTGCTGCCCATAACATAGCATGCTCCCCGGCTGCAGTGCCCAGGGTGCCTGAGCACTGAGGTTCCGAAGGACCCCATCCATTGCAGCACAGCTCTCTGGCTTCACAGCAGCCCACCTGCCACAGCTGCTTAGAGTATTTCTTTCCTGCGGATGCACTCCCATACCCTGAGACATAGGAGAAATCATACCTGTGGGCTGCCCAGGAAAGAGTAGTGAACCACAAGTCAAGGGACCGAGGCTTTAGTCCCCCTGCCACTAATTAGCTGCAAGACCTTGAGCTTTCATGTGAAAAATGAAGGGGCTCCACTAGACATTCTATCCTGTCAGCCATGAAAACTAAGGATTTGAACTGGAAAATTTATCACCTCCCATCACCCACTGAAATGCTCAGGATGCTTAACTGGTGTCCATTGTGTGGCTCAAGGAATCCCGCAATTTCACTTTGAAGTCCAAGTGCTCTCATGCTCTCATTCCTTCAGTCTCCCGCCCCTAAATGTTCTGCTTTTCTCCAGGGCTCACCCTGCCCCCCTTCTTCCTAAATAGGCAATGAGTGGCGTCAGTGCCTCCAAGTCCACTCAGGGAATCAAGACTGAGAAAGCAAAAACGATGCTTCCTCATCTCTTAGAGAACACTTCTAGTCTCTTAATCATTAAGTGGCTTGTCTGAATCTCTCATCATCAGCAGAGAAGCATCTGCTATACTTTCAGGAAAGTCACAGGAGACCTAAAAAGGAGCTTGGAAGCACTGGGCAGGACGTGCTGTTAAATTACTCTGGGGCAGAAGGGTTTGGAAGAAATGGGGTGGAAGCCAATTTGGCTCCAGTGAGTAAAGAACCATCCAGTGAGCAACCCCTCTGTGTAGGCCTGAGGCTCAGTTTGGGGGTGCAGAGATGAGTCCGAGGTGGAGGCCAGACACGCAGAGCCAGGCCATCGCCCCTGGAGTCCGCTCCCATAGACGCCGACATCTTCTTCCTAGCATAGGCTGCGACCAGATCTTTTGCATTAACGGGCAGATTCTATGAGCATGCTTCTGTTCCTCACCAGATGGTAGGCCCTTTGAGGGCAGGGAGAGGGGTCAGGTCTTAGTCATCATTTCACCTCTCATGGCTAGCCCAGTGCTTGATGCATATACGAATGAATGCAAATATGGGTCTGGGGTTGGGCATCCTGGGTCCACGTTCCAGTTCTGACTTTTATGCATTGTGTGACTTAACCTTTTGTAGTCTGGTTTTCCTAACTGTTAAAATGGTACTAGTATAGTACCTGGCTCTTAGGGTTCTTGCAAAAATTAAATGAGGCAATTTCTGCAGTACCTGGCACAGTATTTAGTATAGAGGAAGTATTCAGTCTGTATTAGCTGCCTTTATAATTATTATTACTGTTACAAATGTCATGGTCTTGGGGCAGGGACAGGGGACAGAAACGCATGTACATAAGTTGCGCTTTTTGGTTTGATCAGTGCAATAACAGTTATGGACCAGACACGGGGAGTAGAGGAGGGAATGATGAACTCTTCTGAACACTCTTTCAGGGTGAGGTGAGGGCCACTGGAGACAGAGTGTGGTTTTGAAAAATTGGAAGCAGACAGCGGCCAAGAGTGGAAAGAGAGTGTTTCATAGAGAAGCCAGCAGGGAGGACCAAAGGAAGGTACCGTGGCTTGGTCCTGGGTGCAGCAAGGAAATAGGCCCGCGGTGAGAGGAGCACACAGGGGAGAGGACATCTTTGGATTTCAGTCCCTGCAAAAAGCAGAGCCCTTGGAGGAGAGGAAACTGTTTGACAGACAGGTGTAGCATGGATGGCAGGGAAGAGCGAGCGTGAGAACGGTGCTGGAGTCCCCGCCTCCTGCAGCCCCGGGGCAGAGCGAGGCTGACTCCCCCTTCTAAGTGTCCCGGACTCTGAGGCCCTCTCTTCCTCCCCGCCCCCATCTGTAACCTGCACAACCTCTCCCCAGACTTTGGCCACTTTTCAACTCCTTTCTCGTGGCTCCCTCCAATCCATCCTCTTTGTTGTAATCAGGGAGTTGCTCTTCTACTCAAAATTCTTCAATAGCTCCCTGTTTCACATTTGTTTTGTGATTGGACAACCTCTTCTTTGAATGAAACATTATCCAAAAGCCCAAATGTATACAACAAATGAAAAGTGGCTCAGAGACAGAGCACCTGGCATCCTACCTTTCACCCTTGGGCTACCTCCTTGGAGTTTCTAGGGGTCAACTTGAAAATCACATTTACAGAACCAGTAGCATTCAGGTTGCTTCATGAGCTGGCCTTTGTTTTTCTTGGCAGCATCAACATCCACCATTCTGCTCCAGATGCCCTCGTCATGACAACCAATAACACTTACTGAGTGCTCACCGTGTGCCATCCTGCCCTAAGTGCTTATGCATAATAAGCCACGTAACTTCCCAAGAGCCATAGGAGGCGGTACTATCAGCATCCCCACTTTTTACATGGCGACACTGAAGTTTCTACTTACGGTTATGCACCTGGCCCAAGGATCCACTACTCTTTATGTGGCAGAGGTGAGATGTGAACCCAGGCTTGGGAGCTCAGACTTTCAGCTACTACCCCCTCCTGCCTCTACAACTCCCTCCCCAAGCCCCTCAAGAGCTTTCCCACCTCTGTGCCTTCACTCCATTCTTCCTATTGCCTGAAAACCCCTCTGGCTGTCCTGAACATCACTGGCCTTTCTAGGCCACCTGTCCTGTTACCTCCTCTTGGAGTCACCTCCCTGACTCCCTGGTCTGATCTGGGAGTGTGTTCCCATTGCCCGGGGTTGTAAAGGCTGAGGAACAAGCATTAGAAATTTCCTGATGCAAAAAGCAGGACATACATGAGACAAAATCAGTGGGACTCAGTGTCCTACTGGATGAAGGGGCTGTAGTAGAGGGGAGCAGAGGCTGATGCTCTGCCCGCCCGCCCTGTGCCTCACCACTGGCTCAGCTCCCTGCTAGGAGAGGGGAGACACAGGGTGGGTCGTGCTTCCCTGGGGTGCTGCTAGGGGACCCCTGCTGTGAGCACAGCCTGGGTGACACGGGTGCCTCCTCAGGCCTGAATTCCAGGGCTCCTGAAGGAATGCTGGGGGTGGCTGAGTGGAAGGTGGATGTGTCTGTTGTGACGCTTGTTCTGGGCTTCCTGCTGGGTGCTGGGGCAGGTTCTATTTGTTCTGAGTTCCACGCCTGCTTTTTTTCCTCCAGTGCTTTTCTTCCCCAAAGGCCCTGCAACATTATGAATAAATGATCAACAGGAACCGAGGAGCCTTAAATGAACTCAGTGCACTCCGGCATCAGCCTGGGGTGTGGACACCAAGCGCTTGGAGCCAGCTATGGAGGACGAGCTCAAGGGGTGCGGAGGTGTAAGGAGGGAGACCCTCCAGGCTGGGCTTGATCCTGGGGCTGTGAGAGACTCAAACATGTCAGCAGGAGCCAATTGCTTCTGCATCTGAGCATCTTCAGGGACACAGAAGATTTTATTTAAGATACTTTCTCAGCCTCTCCTTCATGAACTTGCCATTGAAAAGAGGTTTTGTGTTTCACATGCACCATTACTTTTGGGTGAATATCTGTGAGTCAGAATCACATTGGGAGGTGCAGCGCTCTTCCTAATGACGTTGAAAGAGGTGGGTGGAGACAGAGAGGGGCTGCAGGGGGGGTGGAAAGGAGCTGGAGGGGAATAGAGTTTGTTGAACTTCTAGAGGAGAGGAAGGTAATGCCTGGCTAAGCAAGAAAGTGCCCTATGGGCTGCTTGTCGGTGAGGGGGCAGGGCCAAGGACCTCACCTCCCATCTGCTTCTGCCATTGGTCTTTACTAATGACAGGCAGGGTGGTGGGGAGGAGTAAATGGTACATTAATGACATTAATGATGAGAATCTGTCTTCATCTCTTGCCGAAAGTTGTCCTGCCGGGAGCTTGTCAGATAGCTGACAGTTTTCCCCTGGAAGACAGCAGGCATCTCAGCAGTGAATGACTTCTCTCGGCCCCTCACCAGGCTATGGCAGCAGGGCCCCTCCGTGGGAGGGAGATGCCCTGATCCCAGTGGGGTGGTTCCTTGCAGCAGCTGCAGGATGTTTCCGCAAACAGGTGCCTGGGGGTTGCCAGGCAGGCAGGGCTTTGGTCTCAGCCAGAGGCATGCACTTGGCGATGGATCCAGCTTCATTGTCTCTCTGGAGACAGGCACCCTGAAGATTTCGATTTTTACCCACCTCCTGTGCCTCATGCTCCAGAACCTCTTGGTCTTGCCACACTTCTTTTGGGTCCTTTTCTCACCTCCCTGACTGCTCCAACCCCTCCTCGAGTCCCTGATGCCACCCAGCGGAGATTGTCAGGTCTCAGGCCTGGGTCCTCTTCTTGCCTTGCTCATCCATAGTGAGTGCCCATCTCCATGCTAATGGCTCCCAAATTTGTGGGTTCTTCACAGACTTCTCTTCTAGGCTGCAGACTCATATATCCAACATGTTATCACCACGTGGCCATCTCACAGAAACCAAAATCTTCTCAGAAGCTCAGTGGTGACCTTTTCATCTTCCATTTACATTCTCCTTTCAATTCCCCCAGCTCAGTAAAATTGTCCTTCCATTCGCCCAGTTTCTCAAACCAGAAATAAGATATCATTGGTGGGCTCTGCCTACCTGTCTCATTTGCATTGCATTCATCCCCAAGCCCTGCCAATTCTGTCTCCAAATCCATCTCAAGATCCCGCCTCTATCCATCATCACCCATGCCACATAGAGCGCAACTCAATCTCCCTGCCTGTGGCAGCCGGATCCTGACCTCCCATTTCCCTTGTCCTCCCGCCCTCTTCACCACACAGCAGCCAGAGCCCTCTGTCCAAGATGTAAAAAGGATTGCATCACTCCTCTGCCTAAAATTCTCCAATGGTCTCCCCTTGCAATAGGAATGAAACCTCAAGCCCTTACAACAACTGCTCCCTTGGCTGGTCCTTCTCTCCTCAGCTCTGCTCTGGGCAGATGCCTTCAGGCCACTCTCCCGCCCCACTCCAGACCGTATGCTCCCAGAGGACAGGGACTGGGTCTGTTTTGTCAGGCACTAGGTGCCTGGCTTGCCCTCTCCTAGCCCCCAACTCATTATGCTCACCGCTGTATTCCCAGTACTGAGCACAGTGCCTGCTACAAAACACGCTGACAAATAATTGTTGAACAGCTCAGCTTTGTGGGCTTGCCTGGTTAAGTAGGAGGTGAGGAGAACTGGTGACAGGAGCAGACACTTGCTTAATCTGTTTCTGGTCTCCCCAGGAGTGTCACAGCCCCTTTATCTACTTAGAAGAACCAACAGAGCATGTAGACTCTGACCAGGATTTTGGGCTTCTTTCATTTTGGTGATCAAAGCCAAAGTCAAGAGAGAAGGACCTAGCGGTTGTGGTACAGCTACTAGTTCGCAGAGACCTTAATATATATTGAATTCATTTTACACATACAACATTCCTTGGCAGAACCCGTAATTAGTGCCACATTGTACTGAAATTCACGACAGTTAAAGAACTTACCTAAGGTCTCAGGGTGTCAAGTTTGGATTTGGTCACAAGCGTGTCAGCTCTGAAGGCCTGGCCTTTCTCCACCGTCCCACCCGGCCCCCTCTGGAATTGTCCGCGCTTCATCCCTCTGCACCCTATCTTTACCCCTGGTTATTAAGGATCAGGAATGCTGAGGACATGCATAAGTTTTGAAGGTGAAATTTTCTGGTGTTCTGGATTAGGAAGCACTAAAGAAGAACCTCTAAGTCTCATATTCTCCTCTCTTCTCCCTGCCCTGCCTGCCTTCTTTAAAAAGATGTGGGCCGGGGATTTAGCTCAGTGGTTCTGCCGCCTGCCTCAAAAGCGCAAGGACCCGAGTTCGATCCCTGGTGCCAAAAAAGAAAAGAGAGACAAATGCATGGTGTCATCTGTGTTATAGAGTGCTAGAGTATCCATCTCCTACTCACTTAAACCTCCTGCCCACTTGTCATTCCACAAAATACACCTGGTATGTCATCATCTCACTAAGTGCCAAACTGCTCCAGTGGTCACTAGAGAGGTGGGAAGGGGAGGAAGTTTTAGCAATAGACGGAACCCTTGGCCTGAGCTCTTTTCCCCACCCAGCAGCTCAGTAGAAGGATGCTGGAGCTCTCTACACAGATCTTACCACCTGAGCTGCCTGGGGTACAGCCGCCAGCACCACGAGGAGGAAACCCCTACCTGAAGATGTTTTGAGCAAGTTTAGTATTCTCCCCCCTTCTCCTGCAGAGCTGGACTATTTTTTCACATCCTAGGTCTTGGGGAGGGCTGAAGACATGGTCTGCAGTCCCTGCAGGCTTCTTGGGAGATGTGAGTGTGCCAAATCTCAGGATTCATTCCCTTAGTCTGGGATCTTTAAGAACAACAGTAAAGCAATTTCGGTCACTTGTCACAAGGCAGCAAGAGGCCAGTAGTGACTGGTCACCTTATCCAGTCCCAGCTTCCACCAAGGACCAGGCTAAACAACTCTCTCTTCCCAATCTTCTACCCTGGGGCTCAGGACTTCCCTTCTTTGATGTCCAACCCAGTGCTTCCCAGGGATTTATTTCCTCTTCTCCTAGTTCCCACCTACTGTTCTACCATATCTTAGCCATTATGCCTCTGCTGCCTATATCGGTTTTTACTCTATCTTCTCCAAAAGAAACTCAGTTTCCTCCACCTTCTAAAATTTCCAGGCATTTGAGTGGCCTTCATCTAAACTCACCATTAACCACCAACAGTGAACGCCTGGCTTGGGGTCTGGTGGGCAGCTGCGGTCTTGACCTTCCATCCCACCAGAGGGGAGGGATCATGCGTCTGCCACGAGGGAGTTTGTGCAAATAGAGCTAGTAAGGCATGCATGGAGCTTGGGGTTCAAATTCCTGCCCTACTGCTTTTCAGCTGTGTGACTGTAAAAGTCCCTGAGCTTCTCCAGGCAGTATTGCCATGCTTGAGGTGGCTTCCTATTGGACAGGTGCTCTAAGTACCTGATTTGGAGACATAATAGGGAGCCATAGACAGGACAGAGCCCACTGTTAGTAGATAAATCAAGATTCATACACAGCAAGCGTACAATCTGCAGATCTCTCATTCTTCTACCATGCTGGTGCAGGCAGCAACCCCAAATGCACTCTGTGTGCTGTCGCATCTTCCTGCCTGGTGGCTGAGGGGCCAGAGATGCCCTGAATCAGACAAGGGAGGAGGAAGGGGCAACTACCTTGGAGGTGTCCCTACATGGAGGGCAGGAATGAGGACATCTGGCCTTCCTCTCAGAGGCCACAGCTGGCTTCAGGAGCCCAGGGAAGCTGTGCTGATTTCTTTTCCCCAGCCCTGGGCTTCTCTATCTATCATCCTGTCACCAAGGGGGATTAGGGAGGGCTTATGTGGGCCTTTTTGGGCTCCAGGTTCTAGCTCAGGTGTGCCAGGAACAGATGCACTTAGGGGAAACAGTAGGCCAGTAGGCCTGTGTTCCAATCCTGGTTCTTCTGTTAACCAGCAGAATGATGTGGGGCAAGCCACTGTGCTTCCCTGAGCTGCAGTTTCCTCAGCTGTAAAATGAAAGCATTGTACCAGGTGACTTCCCCTCCCCATAGAACGGGATCAACTGTGAGGACAGGTGGATGCATGTGCTTGAAACCCCTCGTGCGGTATACAGGGCCACCAGACATTTCATGAATTTCAGGCCCCTCTGTGCTGTGCCCAGCTGTGGAGCGGTGTCTGGCAGCTGACGGGTTGGCTGTGGCCATCTCTGAGCTGCATTCTGATGATGCTTCTCCAAAGGAGGAGAAAATGGTATGGGAGAGGAGGACAAGGGAGGAGGGAGTGTGGCTCCAGGATCCCAAAGACGCCTGAGGAGGCACAGAGTTCCTTGCTGGGAGATTGCTCTGAACCAGGCCCCAGGCTGCCCTTCCCCCTCTGCTCACCCAGGAGGATGATGATGAAACACAAAATTAGCTCCATTATTGTAACTCCTCCAAAAATTATAGGCTGCATGTTCTTTCAGAGCCAGCTAATGTCTCCCACTGGTGAGCAGGTGACACTAATGGTTATGTCCTCGCTTCTAGGGATTGAATGCCGAGAGGCAGAGTGGAGAGAGGGTGAGGCTCCGGCCAGGAGGCAGCCCTGGGGGTGGGGAGGAGAGGAAAGGGGCCTAAGAGGAATTTTTGAGGCTCCACCTGCCCCAGTAGCAGAGCCACAGCCAGCAAGGTGCCGAGCTCCCGGGTAGTTTTCACATCCTTCCTTCCCTCCAGTAGAGTAGCTGCCTCTTTGCACTGAAGGGGCCTGGAGAAGCTGCTGGCTCAGGAGTAAGTGCAGGGCATTGAGGCTGGTTGGACCTGCAGGCCACACCCGAGGCCCCCAGGCTGGGTGTCCCCTGGGTTCCCCCTGTTGCAGCTGAGGGCCTGCTGTTCCCTGGCCCTCCCTGAAGGTTGGGCTCCTATTTCAAGTCCTTCCCAGTTCTCCCTGCCCTCCCATACAGCACCAGCCTCTCCTCTAACCTCTTCTTGCCTCCCCCTCCTCTAGCACTAGGCACAGCCATTTCCTGTCGGCATCAGCTGAGGTAGCTCTTCTTCAAGGAGCCAGGGCCCAAAACGAGGGTGGAAATAGTCCATTCCCAATACAGCCAGAACCTCCTTCCTGCAACTTTTGACAACAGGGAATCACAGAGCCCCTGACCTGAGGTGGCTCCCGCAGACCTGGGACCACTGTCATCCACAACACCCATGGTTCTGCCAAGTACCCAGCAGGTCTGTTCCCACCACTCCCTTCCTGGACCAGAGCTCTGGAACTGAGTCTGCCTAACAAGCCCTAATGAATTTTCCTGGGGCCCTTGCTGAAGTTCATAGCAAAGACCTCTCTGTGGTCCACAGGCAGTGTCAGAGCTCAAGGCTCTCTGAGGTCACAAAGATCTCCTCCTAGTTCATCGGTCAAAAAACAGGCTTTGAAGGGCCACAAGGCACCAGTGAAGCTAGGAGTTTTCCAGCTCGTGGACCACACTAGAATCTCCACCTCTTACTTCCCAAATCTATCCCACATGCATATATTGAGTACCTACCAGACACAAGGCCAAAGCTCAGGGCTACAGGGGGACAAAGAAACAAGCCTGATGGGTGGCAGTGGAAAGTCAAATGTCCTGGGTTCCAAGGACTGTCCTCCTCAAATACAATAAAGGAGACAGTAAGGAAAAGGTCTAAAGATGCTCCTCATAGCCAGCATTCACCAGGCCTCTGTGTGTGGGCACTGGAGTGAGAGCACTGTGTGGATTTTCTCCTTTAATCCTCATGACAGCTGCACAGAGTAAGGATTATTCTTGTCCATATTTTCCAGAGGAGGAAAGAAGCACAGAGATATTAAGTTAATCAGCCTGGTTAGCTAAGGAGACGAGAGATGGAGCTCCATTCAGGCAGCCAGGGCCCAGCACCCAGCACCTCCCACTCATGCCATCAGCAGGAGACCAGACTGGCTTTCTGAAAGGTTGATGTCACTGAGGACCATTTTCATCAATGTTTTGGTTTCCTCGATGCTTCTGGAACTCTAAATAGTATGTGACACAGTTAACTTGCTTTTAAAAAAATCTCTTTAAAAGAATCTCATTTATTTGTCACAACAAATTGATGAGCTAGGTTTTATGGATACCTCCACTTTATAGATGAAGAAACCAAGGCCTAGAGGTGTCAATACAGTTCCAGAATTCAAAGAGCAGAGTGCCATGATGTTGTCCGTCAAGCCACACTTTTTCTCTGTGTGGCCCTTGGTAGAAAATTCCCTCCTGTTCTAGGATCAGGAATAGCTTGTTTTTCCTGAGCATCTGGTTTATTTTCTACCTAATGGACTCTGAATTCTGTGACTATGTTTCCCTCTTTGTGCTAGCTCCTAGAATGTGTCAACACAAATGCAGGGCCTACCTGTGCAGTTAGGGTGAGATTTCAACTTGATTGACTTTGGGATGGACCTTGGGGATTGGTGGAGCACACTTGTGGGTGTGTCTGGGTGGATCTGGAGGTGTGGCCTTGGCGGTCTGCATCTGCTCCCCCCCACTCTGCTCTTCCCTGCTGTTTGCTGGGGGCCCTGAACTAAGCACCTTTGCTCCAGCAGCCCTTGCACCGCCACATGTTTGCCTTGGAGCCAGCTGGGCATGGACGGAAACCTTCAGCAAATCAAACCTCTCCTCTTTTAAGTTGGGGGTGTTGGGTATTGTGTCTCAGCAATGAGAAAGCTGACTAATAAATTAGCGTCTGGCAGTGTTTGGACAGCAGGGCAGGTGTGCAGTCTGAGGGCCGCGACTCTTATTTTACATGCTTTTGTTTATCCTTTTGCTACTTCTTTATGCTCCTTTAAACTTTAAAAAAAATCTTGTTATATGTCTCAGGAGCTTGCTAAAAGGTTATGACAAAATAAATGACAGTTATTACTTGCTACACAACCTCAGATAACTTAGTCTTTCTTACCTTACTTTTGTCTATCTGCAGAATTAGGACAATTTCTCCTCAAAAGCTTACTGAAGGTTAAATGAGATGTGTACAAAAGGCTCTGTGTATGTAAAGGTAAGGTGAACTCACTTTGTTTGGGGTTTTTTTTTTTGGTACCGGGGATCGAACTCGAGACCTTGTGCTTGTGCGCCAGGCACCAGAACCACTGAGCTAAATCCTCAGCCCCTAAGGTGAACTTGCTAATATTACCAACCAGCCAAAGAGGGGCAGCCCAGGGGTCTAGGGCCACTATGGCCGCAGGGGAAGGTTGGTAGCTCCCTGTGAAGCTATCTGGCTGTTCAGAGCCTACTAGGATGTTGTACCTGCATCACGAGGGAAGAGGAGACCAATGGCACCTCCTACATCATAGGGAGCCCAGGCATTCACTGATGACAGCTGAGCCCTAGCTGTGGCCCATGGTGAGAAGGCTGCCTGGAGCCCCAGATCTGTGAGCCCCACCATCCCGGCTGAGCCAGCACGCTTTTTAATCTCCTTCCTCCTCTCCACACCACATCCTTCCCTTCTTTCTAGCATTCTTCCAGAATCGCTTAATCCTGTAAAATTCCAGGCCTAGCCTAGCCAATGCATCAACTCCTTCTCACAGTCTAGAATGGCATCCTGATGGCATTTGGCCTCCATATGACTTTCTGAGTAACAGAAGGAGTTTGGATTTTGTCAAAATGCTAATCATGGTACTTTCCAGAGAATGGATTTACAGTGAAGTTCTTCCATCCCTTTCTCTTTCTTCTCTCTCTCTCTCTCTCTCCCCCCTCTTCCTCTCTCCCTCTGTAGCTTTCTGTATTTTCTAAAATATCTAAAACAAGAATAAAATAGTCTACCTTGAGGCAAAGAAGAGTAAAATATATTAGAGTTATGTAAAATTGAAAGAAACTGATGTCAGTTTTTGGCTATCTGCCCTATCACTTTAAAGCCACGTGATCCAGGGAATTTACTTAGTTCTATAAAATGGAAATACTTATTTCATACAGTATTGAAAAGGTTAAATGAGAAAATATACTTGGAAAGTTCTCACAAACACATTTGGTATTACTGTTGTTAGATTTAAATGAGATAATATACTTGGAAAGTCTTCACAAACACATTTGTATTACCATTGTTAAATTCAGGAGTAATAAACTATGGAAAGACCCTAGGAAGGTCTGTTATCTCATTGAAATTTTATTGGGTCTTAATCACAGCCCTGTGATAGATGGTATTTCCCACATTTGACTAATGAGGAAACAGAGAGGTAATGTGATTTGTTTGAGGCCACACTGGCAGGGACTGTCTTCAAGCCCTGGTCTCCTGACTCCAAATCCTGCTTACTTGCAGGTTTTTGAAGGGCTGGTATTGAGCCTGCCCTCAGGTCCAAACCCTCGAAGACCTTGTGAATCCTCACTGATGGTCCAGCTGATTGTGTGGCCTTGAACAGTTCTACCCCTTATCAGTGTCTCAGCTTCCCTGTGGGTAAAACGAAGAGATAATCTTTATCTTCCTTTTCTAGCATGTGACACAACAACCTGAAGTGGACACAGTTTGGGGCTTATAGCCACCCTCACAAGTATTTTTAGGTGCATAATCTTTAGGATACAAGGTCTCCTTGGAATTCTCTTCCAAATGCAGTTGCTGTTGAGAACCCAAAAGCATCCCTTCCTGGGATGGCTGGAATCCTCTGGACAGAGGAAGGAATGAAAAGTCAGGATAAGTGGGGGTGAGGGCTTGCTGCTTCCCCGGGGTGTGACAGACCCAGTGTGCACAAGGGTATGCACTTGCATGGGGCTACTGGGACTCTGGCTTGGAACTGAGGTGGGCAGCGGGGGATGGTGTTGAGATTCTCCTACCCTATCGCATGCAGGAGGAAACAGAGTTCAGCCAGAGTTTCTCTGGTAAATATTCCCCAGAGTCGGAGGAATGTTCCTCCTTAGGAAATACTCCCTAAAGAGGGCTGAATGTCTGCCTGCCTTGGATGGGATTTACTAAAAACTAAAACAAAAACAAACACAAAAAAACACCCAGTAATCAGGGCTTAGAATTACAAAGGTGTTCTTCAACTGCCTTTTCTCCTGGCAGCTTTTTCTCCTGGAACCTACCAAAAGGCCCAGAAACAAGTAAGTTTGGTGCCCGTGATTTCCCCATAAAAGCTGCCTCAGACCCTCTCACCTTCAGTGAATGCGGTGCAGGACCTGCCCTCTGGGGACAACCTGCTAACTCTAGAGCCTTCCACAACTAGACCTTCCTATCTCCAGGGCCTCTAGCGGTGAAGGTGCTGTTCTGTCCCTTCCCTTCTGCGCTTCCATTTCTAGCTACCTCCAGCTGTTGCAGGCTTCTTACAGTGTCACTCTGGCAGGGTCCCTGGGGAATGACTCAGCTGGAGACAGCTTCTGACAATGTAGGGGAGGCATTTTCAAGGAGATGCCTCAGGTTGAAAAGCCAGCCCTGTCCCCAGCTTCTCAAGAAGGGAAATGCGTCTTCTGTCATCACGACACACCTCTGTGAGTTGGACTTCCTCCCTCTGCAAGTTGGACTTCCTCTCTCTGGAAGTTGGACTGCCCCTAGCTCATGGTTCAGTGTGTCACTAAGAAAGATGAGTCAGGGCCAGGGATTTAGCTAAGTGGTTCCTTCCGGCACCTGCCTGGCAAACCCAAGGTCCCCGAGTTCTATCCCTGGTACCAAAAAAAAAAAGAAAGATGAGTCAACCAAAGACTTTGGGAAGGAGCCCCAGGCCAGTGTTGTTCCGGGTGGGGGTGGACAACTTCTCCCCCCCCCCCCCCCCCCCCCCCCCCACAGGTGACTTTGCTTATTCAAACATAACACAGGGGCAGCAGAGAGCTCTGGCTGCAGAGAAGGCTCACCAGGTGGGAGCTCCCTGTCTATTCCCATGGAGTTTCCTATTTTTCCCTTTTGGGGTTTCTTTTTGATACTGGCTGCCCTTGCACACACTCTAAAGCTCCAACCCAAGTACAGACCTCAACCCTCTTCTCCCAGTGTCTCTGAAATAGTTTGACAATAGTTTGAAAAAGAACTCCAAATCTTGAGGGTGAACGGAAGGAAAAAAGCTCCAGCAATGCAATGACAAAGCTGTGGAGTCTTCAGCCCGGGAGGGCTGAGATGGAAAAGTGGCTTCTCTCTTCTTTTCTCAGGTAAAGGTCCATACTGTCCCGTAAAGAGGGGTACCTCTCTGTATGCAGGAGGATGGCCTCACAAGTCCCAAAGAATACCAATGGCCGGAGCAATTCTTAGATTACGAGAGAAAGCAAATGTCATTGGAAACCACAGTTGTTTTCTGCACAGGGCAGAGCATGGTAAAGGCAATGTGAGGACAATCTCACCGCTCTGGAGAGACCACATACCTTGTTCACTGAGCACCTTGTTCTGCTTGGATAGGCAAAGGTGGGGCTTGAACTGAGCCTGGGCTGGGGGTGGAGAGAATTAACTTACTCTGGGCAATTTAGAGAGGGGCTTTCAGTGTTTGTTTGGCCTTGAGGTCTGGAACTTGGGACCAATGTGGAGAGGAGCTCAGGGTGACAGGAATGGCACTCTAGGAGGAGCCTGGGACAAGACCAGGCAGGCTCCTGTGACACTGGGCAGGGGAGGTGTCACACCAGACCTCCCATCACAACAAACCTTCAGTCAAGTGCTGCTTCCTTTGTGCGATTTGGGGTATGTGACCTGGGGATCTGTCCCCTGGCTGGGTCAGCAACAATGGAGGAGCCTTCAGAGGCTGAGAAGACAAAGAAACCTCAGAAGAAGCAGAAAATGGGAGCCAGAAGGGCTGTGAATACATGTGTTCCCCATCTCGGGAAGAGACAGGAGTCTCAGAAATGCTCTTCTTAACACACTTTAGGGAAGAGACAGAAGCCAACTGCCTGTGATTTGACTCATGCTACTTACAAAACCTGTGATGTGACCTTGAGTGGATTGCCTGAGTCACTTCATCTAGAACCCAGGCAATGGTGAAGAATAGTGAAGCTACAGCTTACGTTACAGCCCCGCATACCGGAGGCTGGGAGCCCCTGTCAATAACCCACGTAATGAGCAATCGGAATTCTGCACATGCGTGGTCAGCTGTTCTCTCACTTCCTCCTGATCTTACTTCCACTCCCACCACCCCAAATACACTCAGACATGCTGGGTTAAGTCCAGAATATCAGCAGGGCTGGACTCTAAAAATGACAAGACAGGAAGTCTTCACCAGTAATCACCAGAATTTCTTAGGTCACTGAGATGGAGGGCAGTGCCAGCCAGTGCTGGCCAGAGATGGGGGAAGGCTGAGCATCCTACCTGGGCTGCCCATATGGAGGCTGCCTCCTACCTCACTTTCTCAGCTCTCAGCCAAACAGACTCTACGGAAATTTCTCCAGCCTAGGTTTTGATGTAGCCCTAAAGAGACCCTCAAGGTCTTGGGGACTTTGTCCAGAAAGAAAGACATTAAATATTCATAGAGTATATAGGTCTCAATCCAGACACAAGAGGAAAGTGTGGCTACAGGGGGTGACTGATGAGGATGAATGAGGGCCATATGGGCATGGGATGGGCAAGGGAATTGGGGGAGAAGAGGGCTGGCTGCTACACATTTTTCTATATTGTTGCTGACATCTAAACACCATAAAAATATGCTAACAGCTGGACAAGGTTGACCTAGACTCTACATCTCGCCTTGTTGCCTTCTTCCTCCAAGGTATAAATATTTATGTACAATGGGTAGATTTTGAATGGGGGGTTAGTTGGCTCAGGGTTGAGGCATTGATGAACAGCTCCCTCTCCATCTGCTCTTCCTGATGATGTTACTTATTTGCAGCCTATGTCCAGTCTTAGCAGACCTTGCTTGTGTGCAGCAGAGAGGATGTGGCTTTGCTCTGTGCCCTTTCACCTCTCATGTCAGCTGTTACACAGGCCTCTTCCCTACAGGACAGAGGTGCATGGACAGAAAGGAGGCAGTGAGTGATAAGGCCTGGGGAGGAAAGGCAAGAGGAATAGTAAAAATAATAATAATAATAATATTTTCTCTAAAAACCTAGAGACAGGCAGCAGGAAGAAAGACACAGTGGGGGGCTCAAGAGACCTGGGTCCAGATTTGCATCAGTTCATTGAGCCACTCAGGAAAGTTGTCTTAACTCGTTCATCTGTGGTAGGTGAAGGCTGGGCTAGATGATGGTTGGGACCAGTCACAGCTCTGATCTCCCCCAAGTCCTTGAGGACATGAAGTCATAACACTATGGTCCACAAGAAAATGAGAAGCCCCTTGGAAGTGGGCCTGGTGCTCCCAAGTCAGAGCTATTCTGATCACAGCTACACCACATGACCCTCATCTCTGAACTGCTGCTGATCTAGGAAACTCAGAGCAGCCCCTTCCCCACGAATAAACCTGGAATTCAAACATCTGAGACGTGTCCAGAGGGGAGGTTTGGCTGTTGCTTCCCTTGGGACCACATAATCTCTCTCCAGGAGAAAATGTCACTGTGTATTATCAGGTGATGGAGGTGGGAGCTAAGTGCGTACGTTCTTCCCAGCAAGTTGGGGGAGCACGGGCAGCCTGCCTGTGTTGGAGGAATGGATTTTTGTTGACGCATGAGCTTGTTGCCTAATGATTTCCCATTCATTCCCTGGTAGGGGATAGACTAGTTATTTATACCACCCAGAGGCCCAGCATACTAATGAGGGGCACATGGGGCCGGGGACAGGGCAGGGTGGGCTTGCCAGGCTGTGGGAGGTGATCTCGGCTGCAGCGTGGTGGCTGGTGGGCCCCACAGCTAAGGGCCTTGTCAAGGGGAGGGTGGAACTGCTCTGCCATTCTGAGCCTCCGGCAGTTGTGCACCATTTCCTCTGAGGCTACAGGGACGGACCTACTGCCAAAGCCTGGTTTAGAAATGACTTAAATAAGAGCACTGAAGGCCAAGTAGAATGCTTACTGAGCAACCCTGCTCAAGGCCAGGTCAGAGCCCTGTCTGGACCAATTAATTTTGTTTTCCAGCACCACATGGGAAACCCTTAACCCCAATGTACCCAGAATGCCTACTGGTTCCAAGTGGCCTGAGTGAGAGGTGTGGGAGCTTAGGTGCACATCCGTCACCTTGGCAGGAGAAGAGCTCACAGACACCAAGCCCTCACTGTGAGGAGGGGCCCGGCTACCTCTGGGCCCCTGGGAATTGTGGCCCTCATGAAGGTGGCTGGTAAGATGGAGCATGGCCCTTATGCCTTTCCTCTTTCTTTTTCTGGACTTTTGGTGGATTTTAAGCAACATCTTTCTTTTCTTTTTTGCAGTGCTGGGTATTGAGCCCAGGGCCTGGCACATGCTAGGTGAGAGTGCTACCACTAGCCTACATCCTCGGCCCTTGTTTTATTTATTTATTTATTTATTTATTTATTTATTTATTTATTTATTTATTTATTTATTTATTTATTTATTTATTTATTTTGGAGATAGGGTCTTGCTAAATTGCTCAGGCTAGCCTTGCAATACTCCTGCCTAGGTTTCTTTGGTAGCTGGGATTACAGGTGTGCACCACTGCCTGGCCTCAGCAATCCTTTTCTAGAGGAACCTTGATTCCTCAGGTAGTTCCAGAATAGTCAAGGTCTTGTTGGCTTTAGAACCTGGGGCTGGACATAGTGAGCCACATTCCTGGGACCTGAGCTCTGTGTTGTCAGGAGTGGAAGGAATGCACAAGGAGAGGGAGACCGAGGGAGAGGGTACAGAGGAGAACCGGCAATCCAGAGAATAATGAGGATAATGAGGGCAACCCGAGGGAGAAGGGGGCTAAATGAACATCCAGCAAAGGCAATCAGGCAGCCAGCAGCTCCTGTTGTGCAGCAAGCAAACAAGGGAGACTTGCAGCCCCATTGGCTTGCAGCCCTGGGGGCTTCTGACTCTGGGGGCTGGGGCCAAGGTAATCAGGGGAGCCAGGGCCAGCTAGGGCTCACTCAGGCCACTTAAAGAGCAATGCTGGACAGGGCTGGCTGTCTTCATATATTATTCAGGGTGTTCCTGTTGGGGCGGGTACAGGGCTCAGCATTGACCTCCCTCTGGGAGCAGACTTCACAGCTTTGGGCAGGCAGCCCAGGCAGCTTTGCTCCCTTTGCACCTCCTGGGCCTTCTGCATGACCCTGATTTGCCCTGGAGGTCTCTTTTGGAAAGCTCTCCCTCTCTGCTTCAGTCCTGGCTCAGTCCTGCATGCAAAAGTCCAGATGCTTGGGAATTTAAGGCAGAATTCTAGAGATATTGAGGCCTTGCTGCAAATTCGTAAAGGAGTAGTTTAATGCAGACTGAGGGGCCCTGAGTGGGTTGGGGGCTCACTCCACTAACCCTGCATCCCCTACCACTGCCCAGCTTTCCCCCAAGGCGTGGCCCTTCCATGGAACCATCCTGCAGGCACACTGCAAAACCAACCTGCCTAGGCCTCTGCCCGGCCCCACCCCAACATCTCTGACATACTCACCTGTTGTATTTTCTCCATGCTATTTCCCACTCTCAGACATCCTAGTGATCTTGCTCGTTCGCCTCCCCACACCAGGATGTAAGCTGCATATGAACAGGGACTTTGTTGCCACATGCACAGCACCTGGACTGTGCATGGTACCTGGAAAACCCTCAGACTGCTAACTGCAGAGTGAATAGTCCCCGACTCTTCATTGTTTACTTCTTTGGCTCCCTTTTCTCTTGGACCTCATCCTGCTTGGTGACCTTTGCTGGCTCCTCCTCTTCCTCCTTCTTCCTGGATGTGGGTGTCCCACAAAGTCCAGTTCTTGTTCCTGAATTCTCCTGCCATCAGTATTCACCCCCACCCCGCCCAATCATTCTCCCAGCTTCATCACCTCAGTCTCTTCTTTTACCTTTTAATGCGATTTAAATAATTGTTGTTTGATTACATTTTTATTTGCTCAGAAACTTCTGTTCAAGTGCAAGTTCCTTAAAATCAAGGGCTGTGTTTATCCCTTCAATACGCACTTGTTCTAGGACTCAAGGATGTTCTTTGAGGATGCATGAAGAATGTGCTCGGTGGATGCAAATTCATTCTGCTTTCCTCTTGCTCCTTCCAGGCATTGGAGACCAGGGAGCCTGAGAGCCAAGGTTGGTGCTTTGAAAGCGTAGCCTCAGCTGCTGGCCAGGGATGTCCTGGGAGGCTTCATCCAGGGGTAATTTAATGAGTCACAGTGGATCAATTAGCAAATGCTCGAGCTCTACTTGAAAAACCTTTTGTGGCTACTCTTGGGTCTCACTCAACTTGAGTATGTGGGCATGAGAAGAGGATGCAGCTGGAATGTTTTCTGTAAGGAGGGCAATTTAATTCCAGGAGGCTTGCCTTCTGCAGACATGCTGGCCAGTGAGGACCTGTGGGCCTCCAGAACAGAGCTGCTCTCTTGCTTCCCCATCAGAGCGTGAGGCCCCGAAGACAGGTGGAGCTGATGGATTATATTCCCAGGCTGGTGGTGGGAATACACTGTACAGTAATTACACTGCGAGTACTTGTTACACAATGAAAAGAAACTCAGTCTTATGTGAAAGAGATTCTCTCTAGATCCTTTCCTCAATCCAAAGAAAATAGAGAAACATACTCCCCTAACCCGAATTTCTCTTTGTCACTCTTTGGCCTTCACTACCGTCAAAGCCTGACCCACATATTTCCTCTTCTAGAAACTTTTCCAGACAAATCTCCTTTGCCTCTGTTTCTTTCCTTTCTCTCTCCTGAACATTTCTGCACATGGCAAGTATGGCTACTTGCATAAGTGTGTTACAAGCACTCAAACTGCGCTGTCCCTAGGTGCCTGCCTCATGTATGAGGGCTTAGGGAAGGGAAGTTGGGGCCACCAGGCATGCTCTACAGTCCTCATTAGCCTAGCCACTTGGTAGTAGGTGCTTTTTGTGCCACCCTTTCCATAAATGTCAACAAATGTTTGTTAAATGGAAAAGAATGAATCTCAAACCCAACTAGCACAGGAAGAATACTGGGGAAAAAGTTAAAGAATCCAAGTGTCAGCACAAAAGCTGCCCCCCAAATGGCCAGATTTTGAGACAGACGAGAGAATCTAACCAGGCTACAAATAAACAGAACAATCTTCTGAATGCCCTGATGAGCTGCACAATTTCCGGATCTATCTTCCATCCTGAGGAGCAATGTAACCACACAGTCCTTGGGCTATGCAAGGATCATGGGCTCTGTTAAAGACCTGGGTTCAACTCTTGGCTTTACTACCTTCTCTCTGGGTGACACTGGCTGAGTCACTTAACCTTGAGCCTTCAGTTCTGTATTTACATGTAGGACAGTCAGAAAGTCTATGATGAGGATGAAATGTGATAAGGACCATGCTCTTGGCAACTCATAGGAGCCTAGTATATAGTAATCCACGTATTCCCAGTCAATGAGGGGTCTGAAAAAAGGAAGGTGAGAGGAACGAAGTGTAGAACTGCATTCATGGGAAAAGGAAGAGGAAAGCTTGCTGGTGGGACCTCCTCTGTGGCAGGACATCTTAAAGGACATCCTCCAAGGGCTTGAAAACAGGATGGATTCTTACCAATATTTAAGGGAGAAGAGGAGGGTCTGGAAATCTTCCCACTGGCCAAGCATCCAGGGGTTTAGGCCTCTCGTATGGAGACCATACTCTTGAGGACTGGGTAGCATCCAAGGGTTTAGGCCTCTCGTATGGAGACCACACTCTTGAGGACTGGGTAGCTCAGTTCTGGTAAAGCAAGAGAGCCAACACTGTTCTATGGGAGAAGCTGAGAGGCTGAGAATCTCACTGCTTTGGGGATGGTTTGATATAGAGTGAACTGCAGCCCAGAGAAGGAAAATCATTTTTCAGAGGGCACAGAAAGAACACATGGCATAGCTAAGACAGGAAATAAAACAGGAATATTGTAGTATCTGCTACCCATAGTCAACTACAGTCCAAAAACATTAAATGGAAAATTCCAGAAATAAACAATGAATATTTTTAAAATTTCATGGTGTTCTGAGTGTCATGATGAACACTTGCACCATCCAGTCTGTCCTGTATCAGCCTCTCTGTCCAAAGTATCCACACTGTATACACTACCTGCCTATTAGTCACTCAGGCGTCTTTGTTATCAGATAGTCTATTGCAGTATCACAGTGCTTTTGTCCAAGTAACTGCTATTTTATTTAATAATGATTCAGTCAGTTTCATTGCAGTATATTTTTATGACTGTCCTATTTTATTATTTATTATTTTTGGTAATTTCTTACTGTGCCCAATTTATAAATTTAACTTTATCATAGTTACGTATACATAGAAAAACATCACATATATTTGGTACTATCTGAAGTTTTAGGCATCCATTGGGGTTCTTAGGATGTACCCCCCTTGCATAAGGGGAGGCTATATAGTGATGTCTAACAGCCAATCATAAGAGGTGACCTGGCTCCCAGTGGAAGGTTGAGCCTGGGAGTGGTAGAGAAGTTACCCACAGGCTGAGCCAGCAGGAAAGGCATCAGAAGAAGGGGGCTGTTGGCTGCTGGGCAACAGTGTCGCCCTCGGTAGCTTGTGTATTACATTTTGTTTACTACATATAGTAACACCATGAGTTAGGTGCCATTTTTAACCCTCATTTTGCTGATATGGAAACTGAGGCACCATTTATATAATGTCCCAACATCTCAAAGGTGGAAAGTATGGAAGCTGGAATGCAACACAGGTTTGTTTGGTACCAGAAAAAGCCTGAGCTCTTTCTCCACAGTTCAGTTCATTCCTTAACCTAACCCTCCCTTTCTCCCTGCAGACCTGGAGTCCAGGCTCCCTGGAAGTACACCCCCCAAACAACACACATACTCATGCACGCACACACATACCCCCACTAACCTAGCGGGCACCTGGTAAGCTGGAAGATGGCCCAGTCCATTAGCACCACCAAGCACAACACATATGTTATGGCCCCAATTATAGCCTTCACCTCCTGCCACAGTGAAGGAGTAGGAACTGCGATGGGAATTGTGTGCACTCGGGTCTGAGGCCTCTGTAGCAACAGCTACAAGATTACAAAGATGTTAGCAAACGCCGGTGACGGCAGCTCTATTATAATGATAAATCTACAGCTTTATATAGAAATAATGAGACCGGGGGTAGGCGAGGAGGGAGGGGAGAACAGGACGGTTTTAGGCAATTGAAGCTCTGGCTGGAGTGACAGTGGCAAGGCCCTGGGGATGGCCGGGAGACCACCAGAGACCTTAGGCATCCACACAGGAGGGAAGGCAGCAGTGTCAAGGCAGCCATGCCCAGTGCTGGCATGGATACCATGAACTCCCTCTACTGCCTTCTCAAGCTAAGCTTCTTGATTCAGTGGAAGTCGAGAGTCCTCCAGCTCCCCTAGCAGGTCCCACTTCCCTGCTTCTTGTCCTCTGGCTGGTGCTGTATATCACCGGCTAGGCTTCCCAGGCCTCCCTCCAGATTAGCCTGGGAGTAGAAGGCCACCATCCCTTGTTGCTTATGATCTGCAATCAACAAAGAACTAGACTCCCGGGATGCTTACTTCCCATTCACTTGCCTTGAAGCTGCATGATCAGTGGCTAAGAGAAAACGAAAGTGTCAGGCTTTGCTATTTCAACCCAAGTCCTGTGGCACGGGCCTGCGTGGTTCCACATGCCAAGGCTGCCTCTGCCTCTCCCACATGCATCCCATTCACAGCACTTATGCGACCACAGAGCAGCTTCCTGAGTGCCTCTCCTGCTCAGCCTGGGGGCCACTGACCCTCTGCTCTGGTCCAGCCTACTGGATTTACCTGACTGGTTAGAAGTTACTTTGCTACTTCAAAACAATCCATCCACTTGAACCATGCACGGGCTGGGTCTCTTCTCACCAAGCCCAGCTCTACCCATTTTCAAAACAGTACTGGAGCCTTTCCTCCAGGAAGCCTTCCCAGGTTAATCCCATGCAAGTCCAGCTGTTTCCTGATTATCCTTTCCTTGCAGACCAGTATATAATTTTAATTGAATTAAGTAAGCATCAGTCATTCAAGAGTGCATGGGTTCTCACATCCAGGCCAGAAGGAAGATACAAGAGAAAGTCAACTGTGGGACACAGACATGCCCAAGACCTCCACTGGGGGACTAAAGGACTTTGCTGGACAGACTATGATAGGACTATACCGAGGGACACAGAATACATCAGAGGGGTGGGTACGAGGATTTCTGGGAGGCTTTGGAGGGTAGATTGGTTTGGATTTAGCAGAGGTGGGGGTCAGACCTGCTTAACAGAGCCCTTGTGAGCAAAGGCAAGAGGTGGAATGCTATACAT
This sequence comes from Heterocephalus glaber, assembly GCF_000247695.1. The sequence goes on from NW_004624772.1 coordinate 9,794,486, forward strand.
GTTGAGGGACCAGTCTGAATGCAGCAGAGGAGCTGCCATTCTGAACTCAGGTCCAACATGTAACTCTGGGGACAAAATCAGGACACAGAAGAGATGTGAGCTGGCTGTCAGTTGCACTCATCTGTTCCCCATCACAGTGGCTGTAGCATTTCCTGCACAGTGAATGCTCAGACATTCCCAGTGACTGTGAGTTTGGTCTCCCCGGCCCCCAAATAATTAAATTTTCATAGCCAGCCCCGAAAAACAGGTAAAAGCACCAGTCTGTTTGCAACCCTTCCCCCTCCTTAACTTGAGTACTTGCTTGCCAGGGCTTGAGCTGAGGACTGAGCTCCTGGGGCTTGTGCTTGCTGGTGGGGCTGCAGGCTGGGGGGCTCCAGGGGACTCACCTGAGGAGGATCTTTTCTCAGACTAACTGCATGCAAGACACGGGTGTGAGCACAGTCCCATCTCCACTGCTCCGGAAATGCCTGGCCTGGACGCCCTCTGCAGCTGGCTGGAGTACATCCCCTTCCTTTTGGCCCCTCAGGTTATTTACAGCCACCTTTCCCCACCTAGTTTAATTTCCCTCATCTGGGAGACTTTCCTACATGTTCTTGCTCTCAGGGCTCCTGGAAGTGCACACAGTAAACAGTATTTGCTGGTTTGCTTTGCCAGTTCCTGCACAGACATGACCCGGTCCATGGGTCAAAGAGGCTCCCAGCCCCCATGTGCCTGGCATAGTCTTCTTGGGAGGTGGAGAAGGGCTAGCATGATGCCGAGGAGGATGAGGATGGTGAAGATTTTTCTGGTGCCCTTGGGAGGATCTGTCTTTTCTGAAACTGGGCTGGGAAAGTGGAGGTGGGACACTAACCCAAAAGCCACAGAGTGCCAGGATGTGGGAAGTTATACCCAGGTGCAGCGTGTGCTTGGGCATATACTGCCTTCTCCAGGGTGAAGCTGTGCTCCTGCCTGGAGCTGAGGGAATAGGATAAGAACATGGGGACACGAATGATGGGCAAAAAAGCCTCCGCTGCCTCCACCGCTCCGGCTCTCATCACCCTGGGCGATGAGCTGCCTCTCCACCTGTATAGTCACATAATGAAGCTGCTGCCTTAGGAGACGCAAAGGGAGAGCTGAACCTGATGTAAACTTCAGAGTGATTTATGTGGCAGAGCTCCTGGTCCCAGGCTGGTGCACAGCTGCTCTGTGTCCCGCCCTGTCTGCCCGCCCCGTCTGTCTGCAGACCCTGCCGGCTGCTCAAGCTGTTCTTGGGGATGCCATTTCAGAAGAACAAAGGTGGGAGAGCCATGGGGACATTAGGCTGGTCAAAGTTGGTGCTGGCTATGAGAACAAGGTGACCCAGAGACCCTTCCCAGGGCAGAAGCAGAGCCCACCAAGCTTTTTCTCTTTGAATAAATCAAGATTCGTGCCCTCTGCCAATGGGAAATCAACAGGGCTGATTTTCCAAGCATGTCTCCTTGGAAATTCAAGAGAGGTATTCAGTATGGACTGTCCAAAGGCAGAGTCTACAGAGAGAGTTGGGTCACCCTTCTGGCACAGGTATGGCTCAAGAAATATCCATGACAATCAGAACCCAAGGCCCTAGATATGAGGCCATCAGAGCTTGGTATAAATGTCCATGTGGGGCTCTCAACTGCCCCAGTAATCCCAGAGGCACATACTAGCTACCCCATGGCATGTGGCACTTGGCCTCCTTAGCCCAGAGGACTGTGCATGCTGGCACAACTAGGGCCTCTGGGTTACACATTTCCTAGTTTTCAGTGCCAAACCTGTCCTCCCTTCCCTTAAAAGCCAACTTGAATCTCAACTCCTTGAGACCTTCCCTGGTTAATTCTAGGTGACAGTGAAAGGCCAGGATCTGCCCCCATGTATTAGCCAGTTCTCCTTTGAGCCGGTCTTGCCCATATCCTATATGGCACTGAAGACAACACTTAACACAAAGGCCTCTGGTATGTGCAGTCACCAGTATTGTTCATTAAACTTTTGCAATTCTTTGATTGCAAAAGGATTGCTTTGCTCCTGTCCTCCTTGATATTAAGAGTTGCCATGTGTCTTGCTTCAGCTAGTGAAATGTAAGTGAAAGTGACATGTGTCATTTCTGCATGAAAGAGTTAAGGAACAGTGCATGATTTGCCACATCCTCTCCCTCCTGATATTTAATTGTGGGTGCACATGTCAAGATGGAGCCTCTGTTGGCTTAGATCCCTGGGTAACAAGGAGAGAGGAGCCCCTAGCCAAGCTGCAAAGGACATGTGACATGAATGAAAAATGAACCTCACTTGTCTCAAGCCACAAACTCCTGGGATTGTTAGTTGCCGCACCATAACCTGGTTCATCCTGATTGATACAGTGTGTTCTTGATTGCCTACTCCATGGCTCTAGTTCACATCAATGCCCTCAGTAGATGTTGCCATCTGATTCAGTCTGTGGTCCTGGCCCAATCTTTACCCAGGAATATACAACATAATTTTATAGCTGGTTAACCTGAGGCCTTGCGGGTTGAGAACCTCACAAAACATATCATCAGAATCAAAAGATAAAAATTTACTTGCCTTCCCACCCACACGGGAACTCTTCTACCCTCCATCCCAATTTGGGCAGAATGTAAAGACTTCCCCAGGTGCTCTGGACCATCTGGCAGTTTTGTTTCCCTTATCCTGAAGGGCAGAGGCTCGTGTGTCTCTAAGGGCTTGGGGGCTGGAGACATGTCCCATCCCACCCAGCACTGGGAATCCTCAGTCAGCCAAGGGAACAGAGCTGTACTCACGCTCGTGGCATACTGGATGTCCTTCCAGATGGAGGTTTCCCGGGACAGGTCAGAGGCTTCAAAGAGGTTATCTAGGATGACCTCCCCAATCATGTCATGGCGGGAGAAGCGGTCGAAGTCAAAGACACTGAGGTGCAGCTTGCGGTCGGCCAGCTCCTCATAGGGCACAGGGAAGTGGAAGTTCTCATCGAACGTGGGGTTCAGGGTCTTACGGTGCACCCGGGTCTGCAGCTTGCATTTGCGGTCGGGCAGGAGGTAGATCTTGACATAAGGGTCAGAGCTTCCACAAAAGTCCTTGGCAGGGAGGTCAAAAGCTTTCAGGATGCGCACAATCAGGGTCTCACTCTCATAGTCATAGCGTAGACTGAAGTTGATCTTCCCGCAGCTCTTGGCACCCTCAGACTTGGCATCATCCCCATCCACTGACTTCTGCTTGTAGAGCTCAGGCTTGATGCGGCCAATGCTGGTAGGCTGTTCTGCTGCGGGTGGCAGCTCATTGCCATAGTCTACGCTGGAGACATGCATCTGCCGTGGCAGGTGGCGCTTGAAGGATGTGTGCCTGGCAGAGAGCAGGAGGGGCAAAGAGAGTGTGTCAAGGCTCGGGGAAGGGGACACAGGAAGACCCGTCCTTGGTGGCACTGGATCATCCTACCCCTTGTAAAGCCCCCTTTTTCTCCCCTTTTTTGACCCTATTTTTCCTCTGCATACATTTTGTGCACAAGGTGGTTGGAAGCTTTAATATATGTAAAGTAGTTGGAATGGTGCCCAGTGTATAGAAAGCTCAATAAATGTTAACCATTGTTATAATCATTTTCCTGCTTTCTAAGTTTTTTTCCTAGTAGGCATGACTCTGGTTCCTCTGTTAATCCATGAGTGCCCTTGGGAGAAGGGTCTCGCTCCATAAATCATCATCATCATCAACATCATCATCATCATCAACATCATCATCATCGTCGTTGTCACCACCATGACCACCACCATTTGTTATTTACTATACAGCCAGCAGTAGGGTGATGGAAAGCATAGGCTTGGAGTCAGACTGGATAGCTTGATTTTAGTTCTGCCACTTTCTAGATATGTGACCTTGGACAAGTTATTTAAATTCTCTATGCTGGGCTGGGGATTTAGGTCAGTAGTTCTGCCGCCTGCCTTGAAAGTGCTAGGTCCTGAGTTCAAGTCCCAGTACCAAAAATAAATAAATAAATAAATAAAATAAATTCTCTATGCTATAAAAATAAGGATAATAAAAGTAATTGCATAGAATTTCTGTGATGGTGAAATAAATTAATACATGTATAGTATGAGCCATATAATACTAAGAATTAAGCCAGGTGTATTATAATAATAATATATATATATATATATAAGCATAAGCTGTTAGTATCACATGGATTCTTTACTTGGTTCCTCACAACAGTCTGTAAGAGTCATTAGCTCTATTCTACAGTTGGGAGAACTTCCTGAGGTTCAGGGAAGGTGAGCCACTTGCCCGAGAAGCCACTCCCTCCCTCTGGTTGGTCCCTGGAAGCCTGGAGGAAAATTTCAGGGACCTGGAATCCACATGAGCCCTAAGTTTTGAGCATGAGTTCTAGTTTTGAGTAAATACAGTGTCTTGTACCTGCATGTACCCCACCCTTTAAAGGTATTTCTTCTTTTGAAGTAGGATTTTTTGTCATTATGTGTTTGTTGTATTGTTTTGAATTAAAGGATGCCACTGAAACAACTGCTATCATGCAGGAAACTCTAAGAGGTTTGAAAGGAGTCCTCATTCTTAAGAAGGACTCTCCTCTTGCCTTATTTCCCATGAACTATGGGACATAGCTATGAGAGGCTTTGCTAACATATCTCCAAACACACCATGAACTTTTATGCCCCTGAGTCTGCATATTCTCTTCAAACACCCTCCACTCCACGCTTCTGTTTCATCCACAGCTATCCCAGGTACACAACACATGCATAGCACCCCACCCGAAAGGTCCCCTTTTGTGACATCTCTCCTGCTGCCCACCTCCTCTTTGATTGCCCACCATAGGCTGCATCATGAGATCTACTCCTTAACAAACATGTGCTGTTACTTCTGGCCTCTGATCTTCCCAGGCTGAAATCTCATTAATGCACTGAATACAGAAATGCAGGCAGGTGAGACTTAAGAAGCAAGGAGCACATTCTTCACCTGGTGGATGATGCTGGCTCTGTGGTCTGTCGCTGCAGCCGTGTGTGACGCATTATGTGCTCCTTTACTGACATCTGCACCTCGGCTGGGATATCTGGGGATGTGTGACTAATCTTCACAGCCGCCTCCAGGAAGCCCAGGGTGCTGGGGTCCTTCAGCTTGTCCGCCATGTTGCTTCTGGAGCTAGGGCTCTGGAAGGCCTCTAAGTGAGGGTTAGCAGAAGAGGGGCTGGAGGCCTCCTTGTTCCTCCAGGGTGTCCAGCACAGCTTCCAAAAGAGAAAAAGAAAAACTGCCACCAGGGCCACACCACACACAATAACCACCACGGCGAGAAGGCCAACAGAGGTGCCTGCCCAGCAAATGCCAGTCAGGGAGGGACAGAAACAGACAGAAGCAGGAAATAGCAGGCAAAGGTGTTGGCAGAGGGTGCACACAGAAGGGACGAAGACGAAAGAAGAGAAAAGAATGGTCATGAGAAAAACTGCCAAGTCAGGAGAGAGATGACTTTTAGAGTTGACTCTCAATTGTACATTTTGTGAAATATCTGTAGCCTTCTGTTTACCTCAGCCTGATTTCTCCAATATCATCCCCCACCACCACCACCAGTTAGAGGAGCACCTTGCTGCTTCCTCTACTGCCTACTGGCATGTGTGCAGGGAAGGGAAAGTAATTTAAATGGCAGCCTAAGCAAACGTGCAAATTCGTGAAGCATTCATATTTGGATGCTGTTTGAATTTCTATTAGAGCTGTTACTAAGGCCAGACTCATCAAAGTGTTTTTTGTGTACAGCTTTCTTCCCCCATGGGGCCAACTCACTCTATTCTCTTCTTGTCTCATCCCCATCTGGCCCAAGGCAGGAGCTCAGCAAACAATGAATTGACTTCAAGGGAATGGGGTCAGCCTCATATCCTTGAGTGCAGAGGATGGCTTCTCAGAAGGAGAATACTTCAGAGTACCCCAGAGCTCAACAGATACTTGTATTAAGTTGGAATCTGTTGTACGCAGTATATGTCAAAGCTAAATACAAAATACAAATGATTGATAGCTACCCTTTTCCATGTCAGTGACTATTCGAGGGACTTGCTGTAAAGCTGGTCGTTTGAGCACTGTGGTTGATTCAGAGCTGGGTACCCACACCTAGCTTGCTCCTGACCCAAAGGGATGCCCATGATCATAGCAGTACCATGCATGATGCCTCTCTTTGGGAGAAATCATTCAGCAGACCTCCCACCCGACTTCCCTCTCCAAATCTGAGAGTGAACCTTTGAGCCTAAGGCCTCTTTTTTCTCTGAGTAGAGAAATCAGAAAGCTCTGAACCAATGGTGGCCTGCCAAGGTTTGCAAAAAGGTCACTTGTGGACAAGCCAGTAGAAGAATTTAGTTTGGCTTGCATAATGATTGAGAAGTTAGGAAATTCCACAATCATCACCACCCCAGATTCTCTGGGTGAGGCTGATGATTTGGCACCTGGACCCATGCCTACACAGCAGGCACTGGTGACTCCCTTTGTACGGGTGGGTCCTTGCCAGCTTAACCCACCCTTCCCTGTTTCTTGCCAAGTCCCTGCAGGCTTGAGAGGTTGAAGCCTCTAGATTAGCCTGCTTCAATGCCTTTAGAATCTTAGGACTTAAAAGTTAGAAACGATCCCACAAAGACTGAGGCCAGGTTTTACTTTTACATATGGGAGCTGTGGCCCAAAGAAGGGACTTGCCAGGGATCACAGGCTGATCAGGTGCAGAATCTACACCAGGGCCTAGACATCCATAGTCCAGCCTGGCACTCTTTCCACTGTTCTGGTCTGTTTGTCCGGCATTAAACTATAGACTCCCATAGACTCCTGTTACCCTATGTTTTCACATTGCTTGACTCATGAACTAGCTTAGAAACTGGCACATGGGACTGAGTGAGTGAATGAACAAATGAATGGAATATAAAAGAGCTATGATCATCTCCCATTTCAATTAAGTGTAACCAACATTTCCTGAGCACTTTCCAGGTGCTGGGCCCTGAACTAGGCTTGGGGGATGAAAATGACCAGGTTCTTCCTGTATACTGGCTCCTAGGAAAGCCATGTCACACCAGAGAGGTCTGAGAAGTCAGTGAGAACCTCAGCCACCCTCTCTGGGGGCAGCACTGTCTTTCAGCTCCCTGCTGCCAGTTACTTGTCTGGATCAGCAATCAGGTACCTCTAGGAATAGGGAATGAGGGCACAGACTCGTCAAGTCCCAAGCCTCCTATCACTGCCCCTGCCCAGCACCTGCATGGAGACAGTGGAGCACTGGAGCCCTTTCCTGGCCAAAAAAGCTGGAGCTAGTCCTTGCCCCAGAGATCACCAGGGACCAGGGAAGCCCATTCTATGGTTCCTTCTAGGCAAATGGTCTTCAGTGTGGTGTTCCTGTGCCTCAGGGGCACAAGGAAAAAATAAGATCATTTTAGTATTTATTATCTTATATAAGAAATCAAAATTTTAATATATAGGTTGATAGTAATAATGGCATTTTATTATTGGATTTAATCAATTTATTCAACTTTACTATGTGAAAGGTTTAAAGTGCTTTTTTATATGTTTACTTGCTTAATCCTTTTCACTGAATTGGTACAATATTATCCTCGTTTTGCAGGTGTGGAAATAGATACAGAGGATCGCTCAGGTCACGCAGCTAGTGAGGAGTGGAAACAGGCTTTAACCCAGCTGGTCCAGCCCTGCAGTATCTCCTCTGTAGGACATGGACCTGTGTATAACTTGGGGACACATAAACACGTATTGGAGATAATAACTCAATTTTTTCCTGTTATGGATTCATAATCTAATTAGCTTAGAGACTATTTCTCCAAGCCCTTATCCTACTGGCCTCCCCCAGAAAACTATTACAAATTTTCGTATCCTTATTCTAAGTATCTGGCTGTCTCCAGATCCTTCACATCTGTTCTCTGTTACAGCTGTTCTGCATGCATTCTCTGCAATGGAGTCTCCTAAAACAAAAGGTATTTCTAGGGCCTTGCTTTCCTTTGATCATACATTTTACTTGCTCTGTTAATAATTAGAATTTTAATGAGAGGGGGGTTGAGGGGAGTGCATGGAGTGCATTTAAATGTTCAGTCTGACAAAAAACTGAATTTCTAAATGAAAAAAGAGATGGGGGAAGGGTGGGCCAGGGAATAAGTTTTTTTCTCAGTATGACTGCTATTTCCATTGCTTTGCCACATGACCCCCAGCTGTTGCTCCCTTGGAGCTGTGATTAGGGGAGGTGGAGGGTATTATTGGGAATCAACACCCAGCACTCAGTACTGGTTATATAATGCCAGGAGGCCCATCTTGTAGCTGGAAAGTCTTCATCCAGGACTAGGAGGGCCTGGACTTTGACTTCGTATGGGGAGTCAAGGAGAGAGCAATTAGATCCTGCACACTGAGAGGCTCACCCATGCAGGGACACAAGGTGATAACCAACACAGTACGAGCAGAATCAAGCTGGGGTGGAGGTTAATGTAGAGGATTTAACCCCTCTAAAAAATCACTATTTGTGGCCCACAACTCAGCCAGGCTTCATCCCATGGTGTGTTGTCAGTTTTCTGTCACTGTAACAAATACCCGAGATAAACGATTTATAAAAAGAAAAGGTTTATTTTAGCTCACAGTATTAGAGGTTTCAGTCCATGACTGGTTGGTCCTGTTGTTTTGGTTGACACAGCACCTCATGGTGGAAGCATGCAGTAGGACAAAAGTGCTTATGTCATAGCCAGGAAGTGAAGGAAAGAGAGAAAGAGAAAGGAGGTGGGGTCCTGCTGTTCCCTCTAGCTGAAGCCCTCAATGACCTGAAGACCTTCCCCTAGGTCCAACCTCTGAGAGGTTCCTCCACCGACAGCACCACCTGGGAAAACAAGCTTTCAGCATAGGGGCCTTTGGAGACATTCCAGATCCAAATTACAGCACCTGGTTCAGGTGCACTGAGGCCAGGAAGGAATGTAAGCTCCATAACTGCCCACAGACTGTGCACAAGGCTCCATCCCTAAGATGTGTGCCTTTCTACCTTGGGCTTTTAGGGCTAACCTGTCAGGAAAATAATTGTCCCCTAGGAAGTCACAGGTATACAAATAACCTTCAAAACACCTTTTCTATTCACATCTTGTTTGAACTTCGACCCCCAGAGGCAGATAGCACTCTGATGGGTAACTCTGTTACCTTCTCAGTCCTGATCCAGCTCTCATCCTATGGATACCATACACAAGCCTCAAAACTAGAGAGATACATTCCTCCAGCACTGGAAAGGAGAAAGCACTTCCACAGCATTTGTATTCTTTCTCTGAATCTTCTTGCTTATTTACCCTTCAGGCTAGAGTGAAAGAGACAGGATTCGTTCAGTGTCCATTTTCAATGGCTTTAAGCTGTGTGACTCTGGAAAACTATGTAATCTTTCTCAGCCTTAATTTCCTCATCCATTACAATGGGAATAATAATAGTGTTTGCCTCATAGGGTCATTGTAAAGTTGAAACCAGATCAAGAGTCCCGAGGACCACACCTAGAAGGTAGTTAACCATATACAGATACTACCTATTTTTACTAGAATTACCTATGCTCAGTCTAGTTTTAAATATCCTTTAGTTTTAAACTTTGCTCAGTGATCAGAACACCTGCAAGCCATGAATGCTAGTCAAGATAACTTTAACCTTATCATTACAAACCAAGAACAGTCCTTTTTTTAAAGAACAGTCTTACTAGTAGAAAAAATATAGCTATTTCATACATATCCAGGTGTCTCTGTATCTTGAGACATAATATATACTATGTGAAAGATCACAACATCTCCAAGATTTTCTGTTGATATTCATTTTCTTGGTACTGCCCTAGTTGTGTTGTTACCATCACTACCCAGTTGGTAGGCAAGTACAAGTTCCAAAGAGGTAGGAAGAAAATCATGGAAGGAGAGCCTACAATTGAGAACATCCTATGCTCTGGCAAAGCTTTCTCGGAAACTGAAGGAAGTAAGTTCATGACACATATTAGTCATGAAACATCTTCACTCAGGTATCAGAGACACTCTAGTAGCCCATAGGCACCTGACTTGGGAAACTATAGTTGCCAATGGGAAAGAGTCCCTTCAAAAGAGAAGAGCTACAGAATTAGGCTTTGGAGACCTATGTCAGAGATGAGGCATTGTACAGAGGTTTGTGGCTTTTACCCCTGGCTGGGGGGTGGATTTCACAACATGCTCAGAAACTGGGCAGACATCTCAGGCGGGGATCAGGCTAGGATAACCACAGAGCCCATTCCAGCCACATTGCTTTCTCATTGTATGACCTGGAGCAAGTTGTCTAACCTCTCCAAATCTTGGTTTACTCCTTTACTTAGTGAGGATTCTAATTATTCTTAGGATCATTGTGAGTATTAAATAAACTACGACTTCGAGCACAGATTCGGGTACAGGATGAATGCCCCAAAATATAAGCTGCTATTGTTCTTCATGATTTTTCTTTTATTGGAATTTAATAGTTTACTGGGTACAGAAAAACCCAAAGCTAGGCCTCTGAACCACAGAAGGGAGATGCCAGATCAGAAGGCAAGGCATTTGAGGGACCCCAGGTCCCTGTATTATCTCCCAGGAAGCTGAGATTCCCCTGAAGGCCATCAGCGTAGGACCTGCTTGTCACCTTAAATGAGACTGGCAGGGTGATGGCCCATGGCCTCCTTCCTCTTCTGGAAAATTCTAGGTTATAAATTAGCAGCCCAGGCTACTTATATGCCCCACTGACACTTCTTCAAAGACAGAGCCCTGGCACCCCTCCCCTTCTCCCTACCCATAGTGTTAGGATTCATCAGCAGTTCTTATCACTTGCTATTGTTCCCTTTTTTTAAAATGGGCTCCCAAGTCAGAAAAATCCATTTTGTAACAGTAACAGGCATGCTCGCTAACACATTGTAATTGAAAAGATAAACTGGGGAGAGGAATTGAAAAGTCAGGACCATTTTCCCTGCTCACCCCAATGCCATCGCAGTTAGAGAAGCCTGGCCACAGGGCCTGTGGTTGCTGGTGGACACTCAGAAGTATAAGAGCTCAGGCTGTGCAGATCGGGAGCTGTTCCAGCCTAGCTCTGGTTGAGACACAGATGGAGTCACAGACAAAGCACAGCCCAGGGACCAGGCAGCAAGTGATGCAGAGGCCCAAGAGCATGGAAGAAACAACATTTAGCCCAGGAAGGGAAGACTCTGGACAGAACCATTAGCATTAACAATAATGATATTTGCTATTTATTTTGACATGGTAAGCACTATGACCTTTATGTTATCTCATTTCATCTTTACAGCCTCCCACAGAAATTGTTTTCACCTTTCAAAGATAAATAAACTAAATGTAGAGATAGATGTTAACTAAGTAATTTGTTCAAAGGTACAGTGAATTCAGCAGAAGAGCTAGGATTTGAATCTAGGACTTGGTGATGCCAAAGTCCAGGCTCTTGAACCAGGCTGGTGAAGAGGTGGACCAGAAGAGCTATAGTCAAGGGCTGGGCAGAGGAGCTGGGCAGTCACTTCTGAGCTGTAACCAGGGAGAAGGTGGGGTGCCCTCTACTCTTTGGCTTGGCTCTAAACTCATGCACAGCCCTGAAAACTTGGATTATGAGCCACCTTTCTTCTTCTTCCCTTGAAAGTACACATTGCAGGTTTCCTGCCAGCCACCAGGCAAATAAGCAGTAGCATCTGAAAAGTCCTATCCAGAAATGTACCTGAGGAGTATGTGTGTGTGTGTATGTGTGTGTGTAGAGCAGGCACTATTCTGTAGTGAGGCTCATAGACACAGGCCGTTAATAATAAGCTCTGCTGTGGCTTGTAAATTTATTAGGCAAACTGAGTGTAATTAAAATTCAGGGTTGGGGAAGGGGAGCAGAAGGCCATTGCTTCCTTTCCTTCTTCAGAGATCCAGGCCCAGTTACCGATGGGGATAATTAGCAGAGTCCAAACACAGAAGGAATTAATGCTCCTGAAATGCTGTGATGAGGAGAGACAATGCTGAGCTAATTACAGCCACACCAAGCTTTATGACTGGGCGCCTGCTTCCACCATCATTAGGGGATTCAGAGATAAATCGGAGACTAATATGGAGTATTACAGCTAAAAGAGCATTGGCACTAATTTAGCAATTATTAGTATTATTATTTTGGCAGATGGTAACTGTACCTCTCTGCCTGGTTGGTTGGGGAAAGTGGCCTCTCTGAATGGGGAATTAAGGCTGGAGCAATGGAGGGGATGGGCAGACAGAACACCAGAAAGATTCTTTTCCCTCTGTTCTCCTCTCCCTTTTTGTACTAGCAACTGAGAGGAGAGAACTGTGTGGGTCCTTGGAGAACGAGAACAAGTTCAGAACTCCTGAAAGGTAAGGGAGGGATGAGGTGTCCTTGTACCTCATCTGGATGCTCTGTTTGCTTCTGCTGTGAAAGGTCCCTCAGATTGCAGTTCCTAAAGTTAACCCAGTCTTTAGAGGTGACTTTTCTTATGCAGGACTGGCAGGGGCGCCACCTAGCTCTTTCGGGACATTCTCTTAGTACGCTTTCTCCAATTGTAGGGAGCCCTACACAGACCCTAAGGAAAGCTAGCCTCAGTCCCAGTCCTAATGATTTGCAGCCACATGTTCTCCCCTCAAATTCTGTGAAGAGGGAAGACAAAGTAAAGTTATAACAATTGGAAGAGAACGCATCTTTTGTACAGAGCTTGAAGGGATGAAGCATACTGGATCTACCATCCCCACCGCCAGAGGGAGAGGAAAACTAGATCTCTGAATCTGAGAGCTCTAGAACTCCTACATACTGGACCTCGCTTCAAGAATCCTAAAGCTAAAAACACACTGGAGTCAGAATACCACCCGCTGTGTTCTTCAGGACCCTGAATTGCCCCTTTGCTCAAAGGAGGCAAGATCTGCAGGATTCCTTCTTTTCAGCAAAAGGTGAGGGAGTGGTTGATTATTTGGGTGTAGAAACAGGACTCTGTGTTTTAATGAAATGTTGTGCATTTTAATTTGCCATTGCACACTGAAAAAAAATTCTCTGTGTTGCAAAAGGCCGACTTCAAAGCTGAAGCACAGAATGTCTCCAGAGTCATTAGCAAAGTGAGCAAACATCACATACACCTCTTGGCCACAGGTAAGCTGGGAATAACCACTTCTTCCTGCCATCTGGGGGAGGGGCAGGGCAGCTTGAGTCTGCTCTCGAGTTCCTGCATTTTCTATGACATCTCTGGGTCTCTGCTACTACCTCAAGCCCAGAGCTCACTCTTCCCACACCCAACTGTCTGCAATATGGCCTGTGGGGAAGGTTCATTCACCTCCAAGAGGCAAATGACACAAAGAAAGGTAGGGAACTGTCTGTCAGTGTGTGTGTGTGTGTGTGTGTGTGTGTGTGTAGGAGGGTATTAAGGAGGAAACCAGACCCTTTGCCTTTAGAGTTTTTGAAGAAAAGGGGAAAATTTCCTTTTATTTGGGGCAGTTTGGGTACAGATGTTTCCAAGCCAGGGTCTGATTAACTGAGATTTCTGGTGCAATTCCTAGCATAGATCTTGGCACATGGGAGGGTCTCAGTAAATGATAGTGGAGTCTGAATCTCAGGTGTTACTAGAAATCCCGCAAGCTAGCATCTTAGAACAGAAGGAAGGCAAAGAAAACATAAAATGGTAAAAGGAGCCAAGCATGCTCTACTTACTAGTGTTTTTCAGAAAACTGCAGAAGAAAAGATTCAGAATTTCTCTGGCTAGAGAATCTGGATCCAGACACTGGCTCTGTCTGGGATGTAGGGCACAGGCTGGGAGGTAAGATTCCTAGGGCCCTGAACTTCACTGCATCTCTGGAGACCCTGTGCTCACCTTAATCCCTGAGGTCTCAAAGCCACTCTTCAACCACTTTCTTTTGCTGTGATCCAGGGTCTCCTTCTGTCTGCCTCTCCTATCCCTTTCAGCCTCCCAGCTTGGCCCCTAGGCTTCCTGGGGCTTGTGACTCAGCAGTCAAAGTTAAAGTTCCCCAGGGCTGACAACTCAAACTTGCCTTCTGAATCAGCCTGCAGGAAAGCATACTGATTCATCTGGCCCTGCTGGCTCTCAACCCTCAGGCTTCTCTCACCCTCACCCTGGTCACCCAGGCACCTTTCAGACTAAAAGGCATCCTTCTGGAGTCAGAACACCAGGTCCTTTCTCCTCTATGGGGACTTACTGCACATGGACACCCCAAAACCCTCATCCCTCAGCCAGTGTTTCTGCCCTGGACAGGGAAGGAGGACCAGCTTTCATGCCAGGTGGAACTCGACAGGTGTGTCCTCACCCTCTAGGCTCTGAAGGCTGGGACCAGCATTGAGGCCCCACTGCAGATGGAGCATTGGAGGAAAAGGCTTCAGAAGGGAGTCATGGAAAGGGCGGGGGGCAGTAAAGTCCCTGGCTTGGGGAAAATTCTTTCTGGTGGGTGTATGCAGTTGGGTGGTGAAGAAAGAGATGCACCAGAGAACTAGAGTCTAATAATACTTGCTGAGCCCAGTCATTTCTGAGAATCTCCAGGAGGGAGAATCAACCTCTCCAACTTTCATCACTGCACCACCCTCTTAAAAAAGTTCTAATCTCCATCTCTTCTGCTGCAGTAATCAACTCACTGATTAAATACTGTCAGGGCCAGAGAGACCAGTGCCCTCTACCACTCACACAGGTCTGAGGTTGGCTCCACTCACCCCAAGCCTGCATCCAGCAACCTGCCCTCCACCCCCAACCTCCCCTGGGATCTTTCTCCTTCCCGCCACGGCTCTGTTCCTAGCCAGAATCTACTTCTATCTCAGTGACCCTTAACCTCTAGGGAAAACAGGGCTCTGGCACCTGCGGCCGCTGAGATTGCCCCACCTGCACCAGCTCCACCAACTGCTCCTGTCCCTGGAGAGGCACAAATTCGGGCCTCTGGCGGCCCCCTCCTCCCTTTCCCGAGCTGTTGGTGAGAAGCTCCGAATACCCCTAGGCCCCTAGGCCCAGCACCACGAGGGTCGGGATTGGGGGACAAAGAGGGCAGAGCCCCAGTGAACCCCGGCGTCTCGGATCCCCTCACTTCGCATTCCCTCCTGGCCTCCCAGCGCCCCCAGCCCCGCCCTCCTGAAGGGGACGCGACCCCCGCGCTCTCCCGCCCAGGACCCTCCAGACCTCGGGACAAAGAAGCTCCACTGCGGGCGGCGAGCGTGGCCGCCGGGCACTGGTAGGCAGGTAAATATCGAAGCTGGCCGGCTGCCGCCCAACCGACCCTCCCGCAGCTCCCGCCGCCGCCGGGCGCGACACGCCACTCCCGCTGTCGCGACTCCCGGGGGACGTCGCAGCTGCGCGCCGGGCCCGGCCCCGCGGGGCTCGGGCTCGGGACTCACCGGCTCCGGCGAGCTCGACTCGGCTCGGGCTCCCGCCCGGACTTGGCAGCCGCCGCAGGCTGCGTCCGGCGCAGGGTCCGCGGCTCGGGCAGGAGGAGCCCTCTTGGCAAAGTCGGCGCCCGGAGTTCGAGTGAGTCAGACAGAGACCGAGGGAGCGAGTTATAGGGGCGCAGGGGGTGGGGGAGGCGGCGCACCTCCCCCCGCCCCCGCCCCCGCCCCCCGCGGAGACGCAGGAGCAGCTCGCGGCCGCAGACGCCCGGCACGCAGACCTCGTGCCAGCTGCAGACCCAAGTTTCTCCCCGCCCCAGGGAGCTCGGGCCGCGTTCCCTGAGAGGACCGACAAACGGACCGACAGACCGACTGATGGATCCTAGAACCTGGGCCCTCCGCAGAAGACCAGCTTTCTCGCGCAGACGGGATGCTCCTCGGCTCCCGCCGGGCGCACTGACCCCTGCCCTGGCACATTGCCCGTAGGGCGAGCCGAGGGACGCGAGGGAAACTGAGGCCCCGACAGTGCCGCATCCCTGGAGCCCCACTTCGCGCGGGGCCGCCAGCAATAGTCACACGAGTGGAGCAGAGGGGGTTTTCTCCCTCCCAGGTCCCCTCTGGATCTTGCTGTGCCCGATAGGCGATGGGCCAGGGCACTGGCTCAGCCTGGTTGCGAATCCAGAATCCCAGGCTGGAGTTCTCACTCTGGCTTCCGGGGCTCTTCGGGCCGCTGCTTGGGGAAGGGGGGACCTCCCGGGCACGGATCTGGGAAGGGAGGGGGCCCGGGGCCGTTACCTGCGTCGGCGGCGCTCGGACTCCTCTCCGGGGGCTGCAGCTCAAAGCTCCGACAAGTCTCCACGTCCAGCCCGAGAGGGGGAGGCCGGGCCCGGCACAGCGAGGCCAGGACCGCGAGCGCTGCCTGGCACCGAGGCCCTCCGGCCCCCCACACCTCGCTCATGCCCGGGGCACCCAGGCCTGCCGAGCGGCAGCTCGAACCCGAGCCGCGGCTGGACTGGGGCGGGGCCAGGCGCCCGGGAAGACCCTCCCCGCGGCGGCCCCTGCGGCTCCTTCAGCTTTTAATCACTTTCCCGCAGGGTCCCCGCCCCTCACGTGGCATCCCTTGGCAGCTGGCAAGTCTGGCGCCTCGGGGCCGCCCCCTCGACACTCGGGGACTGGCCTGGGTCCGGCAGGTTCCAGCCCCACTGTCTCGCGCCGTGAAGGGGGTGCAGGCCAGGCCGGGCCAAGAGGGGGAGTCCTGCTCCGAGTTCGTGCCCGGTGTGACCTTGGTCTCTCGGAGCCTCAATTTTTCTCTCGGTGAAAGAGGTACAATATAATGATTACGCTTGCTTCACAGTCTCCCCGGGGATCTAAAGATAATGCTTGTGAAAACACTGAGTAAACTGCCACATGCCACCCAAGTGGCAACAAAATAGATAACCCCACAAGAGGTGACCTGGCTGAGGGGGACCACGTTGGCGGAGGTTCCTGACCGAAGGAGTCAGGCTTCTCTTAAGTTCCAGCGCTGGAGGTGGAAGACCCCCAAGACTAAGGAGTGATGCAAACTGCAAAGAAGACTTTCCAAGCCCCGCAGTCCTGCGGTCCGCGGTACCCGCACGTTGCTATGGCAACGGGAGGCAGCGGCCGTCTCTCTCCATGGCAACGGGAGGGGAAAGTTTCTGGCGAATAGAGGAATAGGGGCATTTCAAGAAGGTGCTCTGTTCCCGCCAGACCCACCTCACTGCAGCAGTGAAATACCACCAATAATGGTCTCTTTTTCAGTTAAACATAATAGGGACTGGACAGGCTGAAAACTAAACGCGAGGCTTAAAGCTAGATTAAAAAGCAGAAGTCCCCTCAGGAACTGCGGAATGAGGCCCAGAGGCCGGTTAGCTGAGTGAGGAGCTTCGAGATGCCTCTCTTTGCCCTGGAAGTCTATGAGCCCTCGCCAAGGGCTGGGCGACCTGCAGGGCCCTATTACAGGGGCCTCATGTCCTTCAGCTGTTAGCTGGGTGGACCCTTCCTGTGTGGGGCTTTCCCGGAACTGGAAAGGAAACTTCAGCAGCAGCCTCCGGAAACTTCGGGGTAGTGCTTGCCAGGTGGGTAGTGGGGGAAGAGGGCCTTTTCTTCTAATTAACATGCTAATTGGAAGTCACCCCGAGGAGATTTGGAGTCTCAGCTCCTGAAGGTCTCCATCAGGCACCGTCTGCACCAGTCGGCTCTTGCAGTTGCGAGCCCTGAGCCCCCAGGGCCAGGCAGAGGCCCACGAGGTGTCCTGGCCTGGTCTGCGGGTATTTGCGCTCTGGAGTCACCCGAGCTCTGTCCACGGTGCTGAAGGACCAGTCTGTGCAACCATCGCGCGGCTCAGGTTGAGGGAGGGGACAGGGCAACTTGGGCAGTGGGTAGCCCATGAGGTTGGGAGTGGGGGAGGGGGTGTGACGTTCCGAGTCCACCTGGACCCCTGGCACCTGCCATTTGATAGATCTAGGAACTCAAGTGGTAGGGACTGAGAAGGCATCATCTAGGCCACTTTCCTGCTGGTGATGCCAGATTGGGGTTTCAAGCACAGGTAAGATTCTGACTCCACGTTTACCTACCCGGTGCTTCTAAAAGCGCACCTGAGGAGCTCAGAGGCCCCACCACTTTCCCTTCCACCACCTAACGTAGACCTCAGCACTCAGGAGAGACAGGAGCTCCGAGGCTCCTGGCTACACGCTCATTAGCAGTTTCAGAAGCTGTGGGTTTGTGTTTATATAAAACATAAATGGAGACAACTGCTCTCTGCCCGGGTTTATGGCAACTCTGTCACTCCTCGGCGATTTTCCCTCCCCCTCTCGAGTTCCTGGGGAAATTCGTAGAACAAAGCGCTTTGTTTTGCCTTTGCAGAGAATGAAAAAGCACAGGACCATTCCAAGGGCCCAGGCCTGTGATGCAGGGAAATCAATATTTTGCTTACATCGAGTGGGGGAATTTGCATCTAAACTGAAGGCAAAGGAGCAGAGCAGGTGGCAGGAGCTGAGAATTAACAGATAATTTCTCATTGTTCCCGGATTCAGCCTCCACACTCGGCAGGCGGTTCTGCAGTGTCTCTGGTGCTCCAGCAGCAGCTCGGGACCTGGTCCTGGCATTTCTCAACCTAACAGAGCAAAGGCGCTTCTGTCTTGGCAGGGATACAGGAGGAGCTGGACCTCCCAGGCTCCTATTAAATTTGGAGCGCAGGATTGAGGATGTGTGAGAGAGACAAGGAGAAAGAAACAGATACAGAGATGAGAAAGAAAGGGACAGATACAGAGAAGCAGATGTGCATAGAGAGACTGTAGTACAAATACAGAGAACAGAGATACGGAGGCATAGAGATAGGTGCACATATAATGGCACACACATTCAGGTAGAGAGTTTAAAAAATCTTAATGTTAATATAAAGCCTCACCCCAGTTGTTCTCCTTGTGCCCCATCCTCCCATCAGTTGCTGATACCGTTGTGGTCAAGTACCAGCTACAAAGCATTGGGGGATTTTTCCTCTCCCCCTTTTCTCCACAAGCCCAACCTCAAAGCACAGCCATGCTTCTTCCCACAGGAAGAGATGAAATCCAGACTCCTAGGGTTCCTCCTAAACCTAGAGAGGGAAGAAGGTAGAAAGAAGTGGAATTGTCCCTCAACCCTATCTGCAGAGAAAGATCACTCCGAGTGAGAGGTTGGGGAACAGAGGAACAGAGACAGCATGGCAGAGTGGCAGACAAGGGCACTGGACAGGCACGAGGAGGCCTGGATTCCAGGACCCATGCACCACACCAGCCATGGGGCAGTTGCATCCTGTCTGGGACAGTGTTCTTATCTGAAGTTGGACTAGAAGCTCTTGGAGGCTCTTCCCAGCAGCAACACTGCTAAAGGGGGTGGTTTTATAGCTGACCAGCTCACCTTTGTGTCCCCCTCCTCCATTGCTCTCATCTCATACAGCTGTAATGGGAGATCTTGAGTCTCTTGCCCTCAGGCCAGACTGCTAGAAGCAGGGAAGGGACCTGGAGATGGGGTGGGAGGCAGAATCCAGAGCCCCTCCTTACTATCCCTGCTTTCCTCAGCTAAAGTGCACACCCCCGCCCACCCCCGTCTCTCCCCTTAGAGGCACCCACCCTGCTCTGAGCAGCAATGTCTTGTTCAGTTATGCTACAAACAAAATATATTAAAACCAAATAATAATTTTTAAAAAATTGAACCTTGGTAGGAAATTGCTAATGCTGTAGGCGGGAAGAATGAGCTCTTTTGACATAAGCCGATGTGTCATATTGTCTTTCCATCTCAATGCAATTTCTAAATAGGGAGCCCTCTTCCCATTCCCTCCCCCCTGCCAAGTCCCCAGCAGAGATGTGAAGGGAGCTAGTAGCTGGATTGTCAGCTCTGCAGGCAGAGACACAGGGAAATTGACACAAGTGAACCCACTGCTTTGCCAAGTGGATCAGAGCCAAATGAAGCTCTGACCCACCTAAGGGCCCCTGATATGCTCTCTTCACATGCCTCGTCCCCACTTACTGAGGCAAGTTTTTCCTCAAATTAGAGAGGGGCATCCAGCATGCATATCATTCAGAGGTTAGCCTGCACTTGTCCCTGACAGTTTCCAAATCCTTTTAACAACCTTGAGAACAGAATTGGTGGGTGTGTAGGGTCCATCTGGTAGGTGAGGAAATTAAATGACTGATCCCTGGCCATGCAAACTAGAAGATGGCAGAGAACTGGAGCCCAGGCCTTCTGACCACAGATTGGTGCCCTTCTTTCACCATGCTGGATGGCGGATGGAGGGTGGGAACATAAAAACATCATTCTCAAAATATGGTACAATATTTTTAAATGGGCTTTATAAGAAGTAAAAAAGTTTGGAAATGAATTATAGAGTGGTGAGATTTATTCCTGTGCCTCTTTGGAGAGCTTTGACTCTCTGAACTTAGCCATTCTACTTGCCGCTTGGACTGAGTCACTGGTCTACCTGAAAGTTAGTGTCATTGATAAAACACAAGGCTGAGACCAGACAGCTTCACAGCTCAGGACTTGCTTGGTTGCTTCACTTTTGACAGTGCTAGGATGCCTCAGAAGGCAGCTTGGGGAGCCTCTGCTACACCTGGATTGTGTCCTGTGACCCAAGCCTAGTTTCCAGGAGAAGGCCAAGCCAAGATTCCTCTTTTTCCAAGATCTCAGTGACTGGAATTCTCCCCCAAGGACCCTGGAGAGAGGTTTTGCAATCTTGGGACTCTGGCTGTTGCACTAATGAAAGCAAACTAGATAAAATCCCAAAGCTAATTAAAGTGACAAATCCGAAAAGGCCTTGCCAAAACTAGGAGGTCTTAATCCTCGGTTTTAACAGAATTCAGGAAGGAAGAATCAACAGAGAATGCACTGGGGTCAGGGGCCTGAAGCCCCCTGAGGAACTGAGGGGCTGAACCCCCTGGAGAGAAAAAAAAATCTGTTCACTAAATTCTTGTTTCCATTCATTCAGTCGAATAAAAATCTGTTTCTATCCCAGTCCCAAATTTTATCCATATTTCTACTATTTACAAGAGGTATAGTAACTGTTTAAATGAGTCAGCTCCTAACTTTTACTAATACTCCCTTTTGTATATTTGTAAGCTATGGTGTGGCTTACAGGTCACTGTCACGTATCTTACTTTATATTCACAATAACTCTGAAAGGTTATTTATTATCTTATTTCACTGGTGAGGCTCCAAAGAGGCTAAAAAGGACTGGCTCTGGATTCACAGCCAGCAAGTGGAAGAACCAGAATTCAAGCTTCTCCTTTCAGATCATTCATTCACTTGTTCATTCATTCAGCATTTCCGGAGGTCCTATGAAGACCTGCCCATACCGGACACCTGGGACACAGTGCTGTGTTGTTTCCTGGACATGGTGGACCCCAACCACACAGTGTGAAGAGCCCTGAATGTCTTGGGCTCTGACCAGAGGGAGTACACATAATCACTGTGGAGAGAGGCCACATGTGAAATTAATTTACAATGAGTTCTGTGACCTCCACTGCATCATTGCCCAAGCCTGCACTGACTGAAGCTTTTACCCCAGCATTCGTTCTCGATTTTCTTCTCTTTCTGGGTTTTCTACTCTTCCAACCTCTATTTCTTCTGGGCTTCAGCTTTCACCTTTTATTTCTTGTGTCTCTGCATATTTTCTGAGTGGTCCCACCTACTCCTAAGGCCTCATATGTTAACAATACTAATATTAGTAGTAGTACTAACCATTTACTGAGCAAGTCTGTTTCGGGCTCTATCCTGCTTGCATGATATAGGGTGTATCATTTAAGTATCACAATGACCCTATTACTCTCCAGAGTTTACAGGTACCAAGTGACAGAGCCAGAACTGGAACCCAGGCAGTCTCACTCCAGAACTACACCCTAAAGATTTCTCTTTCTGCATTTCAGACTCATCTCTCTCTCCTCACTTCTACATGTGGGTTTCTAAATTCCTGTTTTGAACAACTTGACCCCAGACTTCCTGGATCCAATGTGTCCAAACCAGAAATTATATTTTCTTTTGTAAACCTGCTCTTCCTCCTTAAAGACAGGCACAACAAACCCCAACGAGTTTCTTAAACCAACATTTCAGAGCCCTCCTCAATGCTTCTCTCTCCCTGGTCCACTTGCATTCAGTAAATCGCTGGATCTCCTTTTTTAAATCTCTGAAGTGTTTTGAACCCCTGCCCGGCATGCCATCTTTGCATCCATTGTTGCTGCCCTAATCCAGGCACTCAACATCCCTGTTTCAGATCACAGCAGCTCTTTATGGGATAATATGATTCGGTCACCAGATTTCTGAAAATCCTTTGTAGACCTCCTAGGGCCTTAGTATGAAGTTGGCTCTCTTCAGCATGTCACACAAAGCCCCTCTAGCCTTCTGTCTTCCCATGTAGCTTCCTCTCCAGACACTCAGACACTGGTGTCCCCTGTGGGTTGCCTATGCATGGTCACAGAGTGATAATCCCCACTCTTCTCACTGCTCACCCCACTTTTTTTGGGGGGGTACTGGGGATCAAACTCTGGTCTTTGCGCTTGCACAGCAGGCGGCAAAACCACTGAGCTAAATCCCCGGCCCTCACCCCACTTTCTATGCTTCTTCCCAGTTTGTTTCTTCAGTTCCTCTTCTCCTGCATCTATACCCACTCTAGATTCTGGAATGTTATCACCTTCCCTGAATCCCTTTCCTCTTTTTCTTGTCACCCAGATGCCAGATGCTTTGGAGCCAGGTTTCCCAGATTCAAATTTTAGATTTGCAAACAAATAAATGACACAGTAGGGGTGCAACCTTGGGCATGTTATTCAACCTCTGTGTGCCTCTATTTTCTTGTTTATAAAATGCAAAGGATAGTAGCTATACCTGGTTTACTGGGAGGCTTAAGAGTTGATGCATACAAAGCCCTCTGAACACCCCCTTCCTGCTTCTCCAGCCCACTTAGATGTCCCTTCTTCTCAGCCCACTCTACTCAGTGCTTTTCTTTGTCATGGGTTTAGCACATCACATTGTTGACTGTTACTAGCTTGCGAACTCCTTGAGCTGGGGGTTACTGTTCATCTTCACACCTTCAGCACCCCACACCTAATCCACACTCAGAGTCTGTCACTCTGAAGAGAAAGGAGTGAGTGGGTGTGATATCATACAAAGGAAGTGCGTGGGTGCTGGAGGAATCCCAGGGTAGACACATGGACCAACCAGGGGAGACTTCTTGTAAAAGAAGGGTTTTGAGGATTTGGGGTTTTCTTTTTTGTTCTGTCTTATCGGGTGAAACTTTGAGCTGGAAGGAATGTGGGGGCAGTATTCATTCTAGGTCGAAAACAGCCTGTGACATCAGCCTCAGGCAAAAACAAATACTTCGCATCACACAGGAGTAGGCAGATCTTCTGTGGAGCAGAGATGAAGGGCAGGGTGAGAGAGAGGACCACTGGCCCTCAGGCAGCTGTGTCCACTACTCCGATGCTGTCTCCCTCAGCTGGGTTTTCATCACCAGCAGGGGAGGTCCAGCCAGTGTGACAGCAAGAGACTCCCAGTCCCTGCCCTCCAGTGATGTCCATGAACCCACAGGAAGGTGGCAGGCATCTGCTCAAGACTCCTCTCAGAGTCTGGGTCCTGAAAAGTTTCTTTTTCAGAGGAAATTTCTCATTTTTCTCGAGGTTCAAGCCATCATGAAGTAAGTGTGTGTCTACTGGGGCAGCTGACTGTTTGCCAAGATAAATTTCTGATAATAACACAAAGTCATTACTGTGCAATTAGTGCCACTAATGAGGAATGCAAAGTTCCCTTCCTACTCCTTCCCTCCCTCCCTTCTTACCTCTCTCTGCTCTTTTCTCTCCCCTTCACACACATTCTTCTCCACCCCTCCTTCCCAACCACAGCACTGGGATGGAGGGAGGGAGGGCTCAAGGTGGGGCGGTCAGAAACTGGATTTTGCCTGTCAATTCTCCCAAATCAACACAGCTCCTGGAGCTGGGACAGGCAGAGAAAGGGGTGTGGAGAAAGAAGAGGGAAATTTAGCCTTGGACAAGACCTATGTTTAAAAGGGAGGCAGCCAGTGTTGTGTGTGGGCCTCCTGCCCTCCTGGGGATGTAGCAGTGATCTGCCACCCAAAGGGCATGTCTTGTCACCTGGTAAGAGGGGACTTGAGGAGTCAGCCAAGGCTGAGGCCAGGTAGCAGGGCCTTGGGAGGGTAGTGTTGTATTTGTTTAGGCTACTAGTAGGAAGAGCAGCTAAGCTGGGAATATGTTTAGTTTCATTCTGAGTAATTATTTCCCCTACACACACACACACACACACACACACACACACACACACACACACACATGCCACATTTAGACACAACTCAGGGATTTTTCAGCCATGCTCCTGAGAGCACCTGACAGATTCTCTGATACATCTCCTCCTGGGTGGCTGTTTTTGGGAAAACCCAGCAGCCTTTGATGGGAAGGGGTGAGTTAAAAATCTGCTGAGAAAATTGTAGAGGGGAGTATAGGGGCCATAGAGGCCTCTGCTCCTGAGTGGGCTTCCTCGGGGTGGGCTGTGGGGTGGCCCACTGAGCTGGTGAGCAGGAACCCACCGTGGCTGATGGAGCTCATCTTCCTGTCTGGGGAAGAGGGCTGCCAGAAGAAGCAGAAGGGAACAAGTGGAGAACGAGAAAGGGGAGGAAAATGGTTAAACCTCTGGCTCCAGGAAGAGGCCTCAGGGCCAGGAAAATACCCAAGCGAAGCGGGGCATGGATGCCCGGATGTAGACCATAGCTCCAGAGGTGGGAAGTCGCAGTGCCAAGGATGCCTCCTGCTCCGGCAGGGAGTGGATTGCCTGGCCTGCCTCCTCTTGTATGTAATTCTTTAGGATTTTTGCAGGTGAAAATTGCCAAAACCCAATTGTTTTCTTCACAGCTGTGCTCACCTGGGGGCAGGGGTAGGAGAGGGAGAATGGCAGGGGCTTTCACTATTCATTGAACTAAACTGTTACAGCCAAACAGCACAACAAAGGAAAGCCGGCTGCTCTCCTCTGGAAGCCAGTCTCATTGTCATAGGAGCTGGTGAGTGAGAGGCTGTGAGAGGCCGTCCCTAGGAGGCTCCTGGAGCCTTCACACTGCTGCCTCCAGGTGGTGAGCGGAACTTGGGCAATGCTTCCTCAGGTCCCCTCCAAGCCAGCTAGGACAGTTCCTTGTCCAATAGGCAACTCCCAGAAGCCAACCTCAGTTGTGGTACCATGCCTCCCATTCTCCACAAGGGCCTGGCCATTCCTTGCTTTGATTCCTTTGTGAGAAGAGACTGCTTCTTTCTTTCTTTCTTTCTTTCTTTCTTTCTTTCTTTCTTTCTTTCTTTCTTTCTTCTTTCTTTCTTTCTCTCTTTCTTTCTTTCTTTCTTCTTTCTCTCTATTTCTTTCTTTCTTTCTTTTTCTTTCGGTACCAGGGATTGAACTTGGGTCCTTGCGCTTGCAAGGCAGGCAGCAGAACCGCTGAGCTAAATAATCCCTGGCCCTTGAGGCTACTTCTTTCTTAGCTCAGTTTATTTCCCCTAGATCCCTTTCTTTCTGCTGTTTAAACTGCGGTCATTACTAAGTTAACTATGTCCTAGACCAGATAGGAGCTAGAGCACAGGTGTGTGAGGGTAGCCTTTGTCTCCATCTTACTCCTCTTGGGAGCCCCAGCCCTTGCTGTAGTATCGTTACCAGGAGGCGCTCAATAAATTGTGACTGGGCGAATTAGTCAAAGCAAAAGTTTCCAAGTTGGGGGTGGGTGGAGTTATTTTCAGTTTGATCAATCCCTTCTCTCCTTGGAAATCCAGCAAGTGTCTAAAAGCAAAGGGAAGGCCTGCTGAGCACAGAATGGAAGGCGGGTATGTCTTCCTCCTCAGCGGGGAATCCCAGGCATCTGGCCACATGTGAGAATGGCCACTTTGAGGGTCCCCTAGGTGGGGCTTCGATCTCTTTCTGTTCAGCTCAGCCACCTGCACTGGGGAGACTTCCACCACCTCCAGGGGACCTTGAGCGCCTTCCTCTGGTCTCTGCGGCATTGGGGTCGCCAGAGCCTCCAGGAGGATGCTCCTTGATTGGCTCCCTACCCTGGAAATCCTCTTCCTTGAACTAATGGCCTTGTTTTTTCCCTTTTGTTTCACCACCAGCCCTTGCTGGTTCTTGCTGCCACCTCCATGTTCTGCTCCAAGGGGAGCTGCTGGAGCTCTTAGTGTTGCCCCTCAAGTCAGGACAAAAATCCTCTTTGTTGCTTTTCCTCAGCATGCCAGAGCAGACCAACAATGGGAAAATAAACTTAAGAACTATTATGGAAAGAATTAAAGAACATATCAATAATTTTTGGATGTCTGAGAGTTGTCACACCCCAGTCAGAAAGAGCAGGTGCCTGGCCACAGCTACCTCACCCTGGCGAGGGCCACTTAGGCTGCACTGGTGGGGATGAGGGGTCCTGACATTTAGCATAAGGCTGCAGCAACAGTCAAGTGGCCACTTGCGCTATACTGGAGACACAAAAGCTGAAGGCTACCAGGACCCAGGCAGGAGCTGGGTCCTCACTTTGGTCCCTGAATGTCAGGGGCAGGTTGAGATGGGGTCAACAGAAGACAGGTCACGTCCCAAGGCAATGGGTGCAAACACATGTGAATGTCCAGGGCCTTCCTTCCTGAGGGTGTTGTACTGTGTGGTTTTGGCTTCATAGAGGGTAAGGGATTTGGGGCAGGGCAGAAAACTTCCCTTCCTTCTAGTCTCTGCCAGTCTTTAGAGGGACTGGGCAAACCAGGCTAACTTTTCTGATAAAAACTTAAGACTACCGTAAACTGTCTCCCAGAGTTGAGTGACCCTCGTGTTTAGTCTAAGACACTTTAATTTGTCAAGACACAGATTGGTTAAGAGCACAGGCCTCAGAGTTGGCCAGAGATGGATCGAAATCCTGCCTGTGTGCTTTATTTGATGTATATAACCCTCCCAAACCTCTGTTTCCTGAACTGTGAAATGGAGACCCTGTGACCACCTATTAGAATTGTCAGGAGAATGAAATGTGATCATTCCTAAAAAGGGCCAAGCATACAATAAGTGCTTCATAAGTGGTAAGTATGTGACTATTTAGACTTGATTATGGTTTACTGAGTGACTTCCAATTCCAGAGTATGACCTTGATAAAGTCCTCAGGATAGGTCACCAAAGGAACACATTAGTCACCTGCGAACAGAAACTGCCCTCAGCTCCAGAGAGCAAGCTGCCCGCAGGAAGGAAAACAGGGGTCTGCTGGCCTGAAGACCTTCAGATGGCCTCTTTCCTTCCACTCTGAGGTGGGCACTAGTGAGGAGGAGGCAGATGATGATTAAATTTAGCCCTTTAGATATAAATTATGAATCTATGACCTTTCCTAGCTTAATTACTCCAACTGCTGGGTGGTCCAGGCTCTTGTGCTAGGCCCTGGGGGTGCAAATTCTGCTCACAGCTAGCAAAGCCCAGGACCTGGAGCTCCTGCTTTCATCTGCCCTGGTGCATGTGGCTATTTCTGCAGCAGGAAAATTCTCTCACTGTGATGAAGGTCATGCCCTAGTCCAGGGGCAGGCCCCCTTTGGGCTCTCCTAATCCTTTTGACCTTTGCAGAATCACCTCTTTTTCTTTCAAGCTTACTGACATCATTACCAGCTAATTTTTTAAAAAGTTGAATCTGGGTGTTATTAATAAAGCTGACGTACTAATAGATCTGCAGGTTCTTATTAACCAATACATAGAAAAATCATGGGTAAAGGGGTAACCTTCCAGGGTCTTAAGGGGCATTGTTAGTTTACAAGAGGGGAAGGACCAAGAGATTACTTTTTTGTTTGATTAAAAAAAAATGTTCAACCACATGCAAAAATAGAATAATAAAATGAAATTCTATATACTATCACCTAATTTCAAAACTTATCAATATTCTGATCCGGTTTCATCTCTTCTCCCTTTATTTCCCCCTTTTAGTATTCTAAGGCAAATTCCAGACATTATATCATTTTATCTGTCAATTCTTATGCATGAACTTCCGATAAATACATATGACTTCCCCTATACTTACTATTCTTAACATCACTAACAAAATAATAATTTTCGAGTACTACCTAGTACATATACTCAATTGCCCAGTTATACACAATGCCTTTTTATAGTTGGCATACTTTGATCCAGATTCTAGTAGTAGCTTTTAACTTTCTTCATCCAAAGTCAGTGACCTAACAAAATGACCTGTACAGCAGCCACACATGAGCAGTCATTAATGAATGGAAGGGTGGGGATGGGGATAGAAAAAGCTGCATTTACCCCAGACAGGGCCTATGTGGAAGAAAATTCTGTCTTAAGCTTGGGCTTCTTGGGAGATGTGCCTTGGAGCCTTGGGTAGAAAGGTAACCCTTTGGCTGAGTATAACAGCCATCCTTTAGGACAGGCCTTTCATTATTGCTGCAAAACTGGGCTTGGGCTCTGGCAGTTTTCACATCCCCCCACCGCCCCAAAGTAGTTCCTATCTGTTTCATTCATGGATTGGGTGCCTGTTCTGACTGAAAACTGGGGAACGGATAAGCAACAGGCCAGATGTCGGTCTTTAGCATGACCTTGCAATGTCCTGAGCCCCTTGTCAAGTGTGTGCTAAGAGCTTCGGGCCAGAGGAGGGAGCCACTGAGTGGGCGGGTGTTGGGAAAGGCTTCAGAAAAACTGATATTTTGAACTGATTCTGCTGTTGAGGTCTCTGAGAGGCCACTGAGTTACATCTGCCAATTCTAAAGCAGAAATAAATACAGAAACCAATGAGAGATCAAATATCTGCTTTATTACAGATGAAACTGAAAAAGTGAAAGCAGCTTAGATCCAAGGCCCAAAGGGACCCCCTGTTCCTCATCATGAGGGATTTTAAATTAAAATGTGACAGGGTGATAGAAGATGCGGACAAGAGGATAAAATATTAAACAAACACCATACAGTTTGTAAAACGCTAGTGTGCACAGGTCACAGCTTCACTTCAGTGGACCCTGGAGAGTTAGGCTGAGCAGCTGGTCTTACCCAGAGTGGGCCAGTTAGGAGAAGCCATGGTGCTGCTCAGGGAGGCCTCACAGGAAGCCAGAGAAAGCTTCCTGTCCAGTCTGTGTCCTCTTTGCTCAAACTGTTTGATCGAGCTGAGTACTGTGCCCACGTCTTATCAGCCAAATCACCCTTTTCCTCAGGAAAACTTCCCTTCCATCCCTTCCTGTCCTCCATGTTGTCCTTTGTAGACTTGCTCACCACATCCAGACCCCACCCTGCTCCACTCAGGCACCTGCACTGGCCTCCCAGCCCTTCACACAGGGGCTTTCCCCTTACATACATTCTCACTGCCGATGTTAAGTCACCACTTGTGAACTTCTGCTGGCTGTCCCTGCCTCAGGTTTTGGTTGTATCCCCACAATACTCTGCATAGGTGCTTCCTCTTGGCAAGAGCCTCTTTCATTAGTTAATAAGAACAGGAGATGGAGTAGGGAACAAAACCCGACTGCTGGCCCTCATGAAGCTTATACACTAATGGAGAAGGTGGGTGATGCGTGAGCGTGAAGTAGCAACAAGGGGCAAGATGGCAAGTTAGGCAAGAGAAAGAAGATGGAGAGTAACAGATGATGCCTTTATGGGTAGGGTGTTCAGAAAAAAATCTTATGAAGAGATGCATTTGATCAGGATAAGGTGACAGAGTAAGACATTTGAATACCCAGGGAAGTGAATTCCAGACAGAGAGAAAAACAAATGCAACAGCCAGGTGCTTAAAATGTTCAAGGAGCATCAGAGGAGGTCGGTGTAGCTTGAGTCAAGTGAGAAAAGGGAAAAGGGATGGAAGCAGGTGAGGTTATGCAGGCCAAGCTGTTCGATACCATAGCCAGTATTCAGATGTAATAGATTGCAATAGAATGATTTTAGATGATTTAGATTGCAATAGAATAAAATTTAAATTTTAGTTTCTCAGTTGCAGTGGCCACATTCAAACTTCAAGAGCCACATGTGGTAGACTGCACTGTAAAGGCCAGAGATAGCACAGAGTTGATATAGAGCTTTGTAGACCTTAGTGACAGTTTGGAAGCTGGGAAGAAGAGGAAAACCCACCAAAGTAAGAGGGAAGGAACAACTAGTGAGGTGGGGGGACCAAGAGGAGAGCAAGTGAAGCAATTATTTTAAGAAGGTTGAACCATGCCAGGCATGGTTGGAATCCCAGCTATTTGGAAGAGTAAGGCAGGAGGATGGCAAGTTCGAGACCAGTCTGGGAAATGAAATATATCTCAAATTTTAAAATGTAAAAAGGACTGGAGATGTAGCTCAGTGAGGTGGAACTTCTCTAGCATGAAAGAAAAAGAAAGAAAGAAGAGAAAGAGAAAGAAAAAGGAATAAACATCATGCCAAAAGCAGCTAAGAGGTCCAGAAACAGGAGATCTGAAAGGTATCCACTGGATGGGGCGGCTGGGGACCTTGGCAGCGACTCTATCTGTGCAGGGGTGGAAGGAAAACATGAGTAGAGAGCACACAAGAGAGAATAGTAGGTGAGGTTGTACAGATAACAGGTATGGTGAAGTTCTTCAAGGAGTTCTGCTAAGAAGAGCCTCAGAGAAGTGAGACAGTTTCTGGAGAGGATTGTGGGGTCAAAGGATGACTTTATTTGTTAAATGGTGTTAAGAACAGGAAACAGATGGTGTAGGAGAAAGAGGAGGTAGTGCAGGAGCAATGACCTTAAGTAGGGGAGGGGAGGGATCCAGTGCTGGATGGAGGGTCTGGCCCTGGAGGGAGGTGTGGACACTTGTTTCCTTATAACGGAAGGGAGTGCCCTGTTTGTATTCAGGGTGTGGGAAGCCAATGGACAAAGTGGAAATCTCTATTTTCTCAGTGATATAACACACGAAGTCATCAGCTGAGAGTGAGGAGGGGATGGCAGTTAAGGCAGGTGAGGAGAGAGCAGAAAGCATGCAGTAGTCCTCCTGGAGAGCTGAGGAGTGAATTAAGTAGGTGAACGTAGGAGCACTGGCCAGCAACTCTGAGGGCTGGCTTGGGGTTTGTGGTCTTGAATTTAAAATGAGATGAATCAATATGGGTATGTATTTTTCCCAGCCATGATTGCAGGTGACGAGTAGGCAGTGAGCTAGATTTAATCAGGATTGGAATTTTGCCAGGCAAATACCAAGAATGAAACAGGGGCAAGATAGTTGATTATAATGATGTGAGGATGATCATATTGATGGATGTGGAGTCTAAACTGGGTAAGAGGGAGGGCGGGCGTGGGCACAAGGAGAGGGAAGTGGTAACAGCACGGATGGTTGAGAGGTCCCGATCATGTTCAGAATGACGTCACAGGTAGTGGGAGGCCGAGGAGGAGGAGGAGGAGGAGGAGGAGGAGGAGGATAGCATTGAGGCACTGAGCAGGTGCGACAGAAAGGCCAGGAATGTTTATGTGGCTGCAGCAGTCACTGGGTGTCATAACAAGTAGAGAGAAAAGTCAACCTGTGATGAAGTAACCCGGAAAGAAATTGGGGATGTTTAGGAGGACAGCACATAATAGCAAAAAGGGAGGAAACTGGGTGGCCTAATCTGATTGCCTGTGATTCAAAGCAACTGAAGAATTCTAGGAAGGAAAAAATAGTCTGAAAACGGCAAAGAAAAGTGAGGACACTGACTCCAGGCCCAGCTCTAGGGACAGATATGTGGGTAGTGATTCCTGGGCTGGAAATAAACCATGAACCAGAAAACAAGGTCCCTGATTTATGGAGATTATGTTTAATGGAGGAAGTAAATAAATAAACACACAAGATACTATCAGACAATGAGAAACATTATGAGGAAAATGGAAAGGCAATGTTATTGATGGTGCCTGGCCTTGGGAGCAGAGATGAGGCTGTTTAAGTTCAAGTGGTCTGACTGAGATGGCTTTGGCCGTCAGATGTCCCAGGAGGAGGAAAGGAAATGGAAAGGAAAATTCAAAAGCATGGTCTGCTTAAAGCAAGAACAGCAAAGATCAGGATTCCTCCAGATTGAGAAGACTGCGCTTCAAGACAGAAAGAGAAACATTGCTGAATAAAGCCTCCAAGATATAAGGATCCAAACCGTAATTGTTTGTTGACAGCGCCTAAGGATATACTAGCATGAATCCTTTTGTGCAGTGTAGAGAAGTTACAATATTCCTAATACCTGCTTTCTGTAAGTGCTACATTTTTTTCTTTTGCCCTTAACCAAATCCTTTTTCCTTTGTCTAAAATCGAAGAACATTTTAATTCTGTTTGCATTGTTGGCTGAACATTAAAATTGCATCACTGGGTTTTTCTCTCTCTTGTTCTCATTTTTTATTTTATTGTTATTCAGTGCAAAACAAAAAGCTGTGATCAGGAAAAGACAATAGAGGAATGGCTGGAGGAAGCTTGTCAGTGTAACCTCCTGCTTGGTGGTTTTTGCTTCTGCCCATGCCTAAGACTTTCGTATGCATAAAAAGGCCAAAAATTTATCACAAATGGGAGAAAATTGCATCCATTAATTTCAGAGCCTTTGACTCTGACAGCTCAATCTTTAAGAGTGGTTACTTCTAGGATGTTCAAGAAAGAGAGTAAAAGCTATTTTGCTTATCCATTTCATATTTTAAAAGAACATATTTCACTGCATTATCCAGAGAGATCTTGTTCCAAATCTCATCAGCTTGTTTAGAGTCAGCTTGCTGGCATAAGCCCTTGACTTCAACTTGTGACAAAGGCTTAGAAATCATGGATGAGG
Organism: Heterocephalus glaber; assembly: GCF_000247695.1. The sequence continues at coordinate 9,827,008 of NW_004624772.1, forward strand.
TTGGTGAAAGGTGATGTCTTACAGGAACCAAATTAAGGGAGATGCCTTTCAAAACAAGCTGAATGATTTGAAAAGCAGAGACTGAAAAGACAACTCGGAATTTTAGAATCATTACTCCTTTTATATCCCTGATATTTATTCATTCAGCCTTCTCTTGCATTTCTCTGGTGACTAGAAACTCACTATCCTCTGAGGTAGATCATTCCATTTTTAAGCAGTTTAACTACAAAAAGGTTGTCCTGTGTAAGAGTAGAAATTGATTCCCTATAACTGTCACCTATTGATCTCAGTTCTACCCTCCAGAGCCTCCTACGCACAATTCTTCCTGTATCACAAGGCCACTTTCTTGTTTGCCTTGGGCTCAACACCCCTGATTGCTTCTCAGGATGCTGCTTTTAGGCAGGCATCTCTTCTGAAGACCATCTCTAAAATCCAAAATGCTAGGACTCCAATGTTGTACTCAAATTGAGACACACTTTTGATTTCATTGTGGTTAGGTGGCATTGAGTAGAGTGTCACACAGCCTGCCGACACTGAGGGACCGGAAGCGGCTGCCTACCACTCAGATCTCCAGCAGATGGCTAGTGCTGCCCTGCGAAACCAGAGCTGACCCCCATCCTTTCTCCTGCACAAGGGCCAAGGCCAAACATCTCACAAGCACATGAATTTCTTATGCTTTTGTGGGTCATGAGTCATTTTGAAAAGCTGACAAAAACTATTGGTGAGCCAGGTGTAGTGATAATCCTGGAAGGCTAAGGCAGGAGGGATTGAAAATTCAAGCCCAACCTGGACAACTTTGCAAATTAGCAAGACCCCATCTCAAAACAATAAATAAAAAAGAGCTGGGGATATAGTTCAATGCAAAAGCCCTGGATTTAATTCCTCACTATCAAACAAACAAACAAACAGAAAAGTATGGGTATATTCCCCAGAAAGACAAACATCATCACTTCTCGCCCTTTTGGCTAAGATCAAGTGCAGAAAGACAAATATCATATAAATATTGCATTCATTTTCATCAAAGGTTTATCTATGTTCTTGTATGTGAGGTTCACTCCTGGTCCTGGGGGTGTGTAGGCTTCCAAGTTAAGAATCTCTACTGTAAACAAGGCTGCACAGCCCTGCACTCAGTTCTCTGAGGGATTTCAAAGGATTTTCCCTTGAGGGCTTGAAACAAGTCATCCCATTCACCCATCCTTTCAACCAAAATACACCAAAGCTGTGCTCTGGGTCTCAAACACAGGGGTCTGGGGCCGGGGATTTAGCTCAGTAGTTCCAGCGCCTGCCTCGCAAGTGCAAGGTCCCGAGTTCAATTCCTGATACCAAAACCAAAAAACACACAGGGGTCTGGCTATGGACAAGACACAGTCTCTTTCTCAGGGTCTTGTGGGCAGAGAAGAGGGGAGTGATTATGCTCACATAATTACACTTTATAACAGGTCTGAGGAGATGGGGTGCCCAGAGTGAGGCCTCTCAGTCAGCCTTGGGGGTTTCCCAGAGGACTTTTCAGAGAAGGCTGCTGAGTCCTGCAAAAGACCCACATTAAATTAAACAAAACATTTAAAAGCAATCCCAGTTTTGATGCTACTTTAGCAGGCTAAAGTGGCCACATTCTCAGTGTAACACAATGCCTTGCATCAAAGATTCCCTGGACCTTCTGCTCCTGAGGCTGCCACCTGACACCCTCATGGTAAATACTCAGAGAATCCACTTCTTCTTGCCCATCAACCATGGCCTCCCAGGGCTCCTGGAAGTGATTTCCCACAGCCACTGCCCCTCCCCAGCATCCCAGGCTCCAGGCAGGCAACGCTGGGACACAACTCCAGCCGCTAATGAGGAGATGATGTTCTTCTAATGAAAACAGGACATGGCAAGGGAGCCCACCGTGGATGAATAATTACAGCCTAATTAAATACTGCCTTTTGTTTCCCACTCATTTATTCCATATTAAATGTGAATGAAGTTTGCTCCATGCAACACTGAGCTCTGACACATTCCCGTGGAGTCACCAAGAAGGTATTTCTCCCATGGAGCTTCTTATATACCATTTGGTACTCTGTCTAAAAATCAGGATGTATAGACAACCTTTGTAGGTGGAAGACATTCTCTATAACTTGAATATCTTCAGAAAGATGATCTTCTCTGGATTTTTTTTTTTTCTAAATAAGTCTTGCTTTCAACTCTCTTTAGTACAATCCTGTCCATTGATTAATGAGCAAATCTGCTTACTCTTCATAGCCACTACAGCTAGGAAGGGAAGGTAAAAAAAAAAGCTCTCTTTAGCTCAGCTCTTGGCATAAGGCTAAGCAGGAATGTTATTATTTCCCCACACAGAATAGGGCTGACTTGGGAAAGTGGATGATTTTTCAAGTGCTCGTAGTTTACTTCTTTTACAATTTGCCTTTCTCATCTGTTTCAAAGCGTTGGCATCTTTCTGAATAATAGAAACGTTTCTATTCAAATACATGTCTGAGCCCAGATAGTTTTATTCTGGACCAAAGAGGCTAATCTGGGTATCTTCTTCTGCAAGGAGCATCAAGGGCTGTCTGTATTTTGCAATGACCATGACCCACGGTGGGCAGAAGGCAGACTGGTGAAGAAAGAGGACTGGGTAGGAATGAGTAGTCATGGTCGTTACTGGTCTTGTGTGTCAGGTGGCGCTTAGTGGTCTCCTAGCCTTTGGGTCATATGGATAGTTTGGGCCTCTGAGCGGTAAACAAAAGAAACATGTGACACTTTCAGTCTGGAGCACTTACTTGTCGGTGTGAGAGCCTCCCTAGTATTCATGCTGACCTCAGCTCCATCAGCACAGGGCCTTGAGTAACTGTGAGGAGCAAACCCACTCCCTCTAAGCATGCATACTTCTTTGTTTATAAATTGCATCCATGTACTACCATAACTAACTCATACCTCACGGTCTTTAGGGTGACATTCAACCTTAAGAAAAATACATGTAAACTCACATTTCAAACATTGTTTCTGATAATTTCTAATTTTTTGGCCAGTGTCTTGTCACATTTGATTAGATCATCATTGTTTCACTGCCTAATGTGGCAGATGCAGAATTTACATCAGTGGAAATATCAGATCAACCCCTTCTGATTGTGCACTCAGCTTATCATTAGTGTTAACTTCAAACCACAGGGATTCTTGTAAGCTATTTATATATTTTCTGAGAACTAAGTTTATTTAAAGCTAGATTACATAATCTCTAACTCAATAAAAATTATAGGACTACGAAAAAGTGAATTGACAAGCAAAGGTACCACTTTGACAATCCGAGCATGGGACTCCTGCTTTTGCCTAGGTATCCCGGTTAAACATGGTTTGAAATCACTCAAATAAGAGCTCTTGAGTCAGACTTTATAGTAAATATTGGTGTCACTTTTTCCTTATTTTTAAATTATAAAATGCAAATTCTACATTTTATTGATTCAAACGTACATTTTCATATTTTAATGTCTCTGAAATTAAGATGAGTCTTACCTCAATAATGTTATTGCTTAATTGTTTTTAAATAAAAAATAGTAATAATCAATGGCATCTTTGGTAAATAAAATATAGAAAATACCAATTCTTCTGTTGATCCAAATGGATTGTTTTGAGATCATTGTTCTAGAGTCTTGCTTCTCAAAGTGCAGATTTTGGAGTAGCACCATGAGCATCCCCTGGGGGGTTGGTAGAAAAGCAGGCTCTCAGGCCCCATCCTCTTCATTTTAAGGAAATCCCCAGGTGACCGATGTGTCCGTGCAGGTTAGAGAAACCCCACCCTGGACGCTTTGAAATCTGGGACTTGTCCAGTTGAAGCTTGCACTGTATTTGATGAGAATGGATACATTTCAGAGGCGAATGCTGTGCCTACCTAGCTGATGTCTGGTCTTTCAAGACAGCTTTGTAGGTGCCCCTTGTCTGTGGTTTGCTGCTAAAAGAAAAGAAAGGAAAGAAGGAAGGAAGGAAGATAGAAAGAAAGAAAGAAATTGCAAAGAAGAAAGGGCTGACCTTCTGTATCACATCTGCCAGTTTCCATAGTGTACTTATTCCTCCGATGGCTTATTTCAAACCACCACTGACTGTTTGAGTGGGATTCCTAGAAATTTGGCAATGGGGCTTCACAGAGGCAGTGAGAGTCACCTCCGGCACAGCACACCCTCCGGGAAGTCCCTGTTGCCCTCCTCCTTGCTCTTTCTAGGTCTGAGAACCACCTTACCATGCAGACTCCTTATGCAGAACCACACTGTGCTACTCAGTCTCGTTCAGTGTCTTCATGGTAGCCAGAATTGTATCCTCTCTCCTGATGTCCATGTCCCGATCCTCAGAATGTCTAAATATATTTTACTGCATTACTAATCAGCTGGCCTTCAGATGGAACAATTGTCTTAAATTATCCAGGTGGGCTGAATGTAATCACCAGCACCCTGACAAATGAAAAAGAAAGGCAGCAGAGTTTGGGACGTACAGTGTGAGAAAAACTCAATCGGAGTCAATGGAGGGACCAGAAACCCAGAATGCAGCAGCTGTGAGAAGTGGGGAAGGTCAGGAGACCAAGCTTACACCTTGATCTCAGGAAGATTGAATTAGCAAGACCCATTTTGAACTCCCAACCTCCAGAACTGTAAAATAATGAGTTTGGAATGCCTCGAGTAGCTAAGTGGCAATTTGTTACTTTATCCCTGGAAAACAAATACAGTTTGTCTCTATAGATCACTGATTACACATTAGAATGATTGGCTACACATTAGAATGATTAAGAATGTGTAAAAAATAAATAAAAACAACAACAACAAAACTATAGATCCTCCTGGTCCCTGCAGGATACATTCTGATTTCATCATGGCCTTTGCAATGGGCTTTTTAAAAGCATGGACAGAGGGAGCCTGGGGTGTGGGTACCTGATTCCATCTGAGAACTAATGCTATAAAACCTTTCAATACACTGAATTTCAGGCCCTAACTCAATCTACAGAACCAAAGCCTGCATTTTTACAAAGATCCTCAGGTGACTGGCTAAATTTGAGGACTGCCACCCTAGCTCCAGGGCATTTGGAGGACAGAGGCTGGCTCTCCTCATCCAGTATCCCCAGTACCAGCTGTGTCTGGCACAGAGGGGACACTAAGGAAATATTAAGTAAGTGAGTTGCTGATTTCTGAGCCACTTGGAAAGCTCAGATACGAGAAGGATACAGAAATAAACCAATGGCTTCACAAAGGTCCAGGATGATGGTTTTTAGCTTGCCTTTTTTTTTTTTTTTTTTTGACAGAGTCTCAAATTTGCATGTATCCCAGGCTGACCTTGACCTTGTGATCCTTCTGCCTCAGCTTCTCAGAGTGGCAGGATTATAGGTCTGTGCCACCATACCTACCTGACTTTTTTTTCAGGTAAGGGACATTTTTAAAACATATTTTCTTTGAATATATAAGACAGATAAAAGTGGCACCAACAGTTTCTCTCTACTCAGCCTCCCTACTGCGTGGGTGGTGTCCGCCAACTCAGAGAACAAACTGAAAACTCTTGCCGGAGGGGAACACCGGAAGGGCCTACAAGGCAGGACACTTGTGATATGGTTTAGATCTGGAATGTCCCCTGGAATCTCAGCTGTTGAAGGTTTGATCCCAAATGCAGCAATAGTCATGGGTAGGGCTTAGAAAGGTCATTGGTTCATGAGGACACTAAGCTCATCAATGAACTGATTAATCTATGAAGTTCATAGCTGAATGGGCTGTGGGAAGGTGGGGTCCAGTTGGAGAAGTTAGGTCACTGGGGCCATGCCACAGGAGGATATATCTTACCTCTGGCCCTTTCCTGTCTCTTTTTTCCTGCCGTGAGGTGAGCAGCCTCCTCTGCCACACTCTTCTGCCACCATAATGTTCTGCCTTCTGCCTCGCCTTGGGCCTAAAGCAATGGATCCAGCTGAAACCTCTGGCAACAATGGACAGAAACCTCTGAAATGTGAGCTGAAATGGATCTTTCCTCCTGCAAGTTGATTTCCTCAGGTATTTTTGTCACAGCAATGGAAAGCTAATGAGCACAGCTAGGTACAGAAAGTATGAATCGGGGATAGGGTGGGTTGGGGGGCACTGCAGTGAGGGTCCCTCCTGGGAATGTCCGTATAGACAGGAAGAGGTGCAAATGCACTGGGTCTAAGGGGCCAGGCCTAACCAGATCCACAGGCCCCGTACCAATAATTCTGGGCCCAAAGTCCAGATGTGACAGCTGGGCTAGGGAAGGAAGGAAGACCGAGAGTCCACACATCTTGACTCGCTCAGACAGGGCAAAAGGGCGCAGGAAGGCCCGCATGCCTCTCATCTCCTGGTCATTTTCATCCATGTGTTGCTCTATCCCAGATTCCAAGACCAGGCAAAGAGACTCCAATTGGCCTAACTTGGGGTCCATGCTCCCTGCATGGAAGAAAATAGTTCACCTCCATTTATAATCCTGTTAAATTGCACTTGGCAGGAACAAGATGATTCCTCCAAAGGAAATCATACTGCTGATAGGAAGGGACAGGCAGTTATGCCCATTTTTCTGACGAAAACTGAGGTTCAGAGAACTTGTTCTGTGTTTCAGTAGATAGAAAGTGCAGGCCCTAGGGTTTGGATTCAGTATGGTCTGGTGCAGGAGCTGGCACTATGTAGGACAGCACACAGTCCACAAGAGTCTTGTGCCTGGGACTGAGACACACGGACATGGCAAGACCAGGGGCAGTGCCATCTGGCCAGCTCAGGAGTCCTTGTGCTCACTCTGCCCGGGACAGCATTGGGGTTGAGCCTACAGATGGAGGCTGAGAGGCAGCAGGGAGGAACAAGACAGGCAGCATAAAACAGGGAGACAGTTCTCATCTCCAGGTGACAGTCTGTTCCCAACCCTGTGGTTTTCTAGGGCTGCAGTAACAAAGTGCAACACTGACTGCTGGCTTAAACAACAGAGATTTATCATCTCCTAGCTCTGGAGGCTGGATGTCCAAAATGAAGGTGTGGGGAGGGTTGGTCCTTCAGGGGACTGTGAGGAAAGGATCTGTTCCAGGGCTCTCTTCTCCCCGTGCCCCTTACATCCTCTTCCTTACATCTGTGTGTGTCTGTGTCCATGTCTTCCTTTTGTGTAGGGTCAGTCATGTTGGTTTAGGGCTCATCCTAATGACCTCATTTAAACCATTGTAAAAGCCTTATCTTCAAATAAAGTCTTATTCTGAGGTACTGGAAGTTAGGATTGCAACATATGAATTTGGGGGGTGGGAAATACAACTCACTTTATAACTCCCCTCCCCTTTGTGGGGCCAGAGAAAGTTACTGGCTGGAATACGCTCCTCTCTGACCCAAGGCAGGCCTGGACATGGGCCTGTCACTAGAGCATTTACTGTGTACTCAACACCAAGTCCCATCCCCCACAGAACTATGGCCTGGTGAGGAAGAAAGACTTGCAAACATACGGGTCTACAAATCATTTGATGCCATGGTAGATGCGGTTTAGTCCAGCAGCTGAGAGCTTGGAATCTGTGACCAGATTGCCAGGTTTGAATTTTGTCCCAAGCACTAACACAAGCTGTGTGCCTGTGGATAAGGAGACTGTCCTCTCTGTGCTTTTGTTTTTCACCTATATAACATAAAACAGGCACCATAATAATAACTACCTCAAAGGAGGAGTCACTGAGTCTTTTCTTTTCTTTTCTTTTCTTTTCTATTTCAGTGCTATGGATTGAACACAGGCCCTTGCATATGCTAGACAAACCAAACACTCTACCACTGAACTATAGCCTTAGTCCTCCCACTTTTATTTTATTTTGAGATGCAGTCGCACTAAGTCGCCCAGTCTGGGCTCAAACTTGTGATTCTCCTGCCTCGGCCTCCTGAGTAGCTGGAATTATAGGTAGGTACCACCACACATACTGTGAGAATATTTCTAGACATGCTTAGTAAGTGCTATGTAAGTGTATGTTTAAAAAAAACTATTAAAAGTGAGACTAGGGTGCTAAGGAAACAAGAGAGATACTGTCTTCTTTACTTTCTTTTTGCTGGGACAAAATACCTGCCATCCACAAGTGAAAGAAAGAAAGTTTTTTTTAAATCTCACAGTTTGAAGAGGTTTCTGTCCATAGTTGGCTGGTTCCAAGGCAGAAGGGCATGGGGAAGGGTCATGGGAGAGGAGAAACATGGCTTAGAGAACCACTGAGAAAGCTCCTTGGAGTTGCTACAGTCTTCACCTGAAGTAGGTTGCTGAGGAGGACAGAAGCTGAAGATTCTCTAAGGGGCATTTGTGGGATCCGAAGTGTAGAGATGAAGAGATGGTGGCCTCTTTCCTCTAGAATTGGCCTCTGCTCTTCCTGCAGGCACAGTGGAGGCAGTTTTGTCAGCTCTGCCACTCAGCTGGATCTTGGACAAAGTATGGTTAACAATAAAGCACATCCCTGCCCTGAGCTCCCTGTGCAGTCTTCTTACTTCCTGGAAGTAGGATGGGCCTTCTGCCTGTGAAATCCACGAGTCAGTTGTAAGATGTGAATCCAGGTCCAGCTCCCTGCCATTACCAAGTGCTATGTCTGTGGCACCACTACTTATGAGACTGTACATTCAAGGGATTAAAAAAGAAATGAACAAGCCAAGATTCATTCAAGACTCAAGGCTTCTTTAACCCTATCCCAATGCTACTGCCACCTCCAAAATTGTTTGTAATCATCTCATAGGCCTCCTACAGTCATCCAGACATTTCTAGATAAACTGCAATTTTAAAAATTGCCCAAATACTAAGGACTGCACCCTTGAGAACATGGATCATTAAAAGCAACATGATTCCTATAAATGGCAACTAGGGCCATCTTTGATGTGAGCCTCAAAAGCACTAATGAGCTTCTTGGCTGACAGGTGGAGGAGAGACAGCCACTGCATCGCGGGTGCTGCCAGGTGGAGGAATGTGAAGGGCCGAGGCCTATTTCAAACCCTTCTCCCCTGGGTCTGTAATCAGAAACCAAAGCTGGAAACTCACATGTGACCGCACCAGTCCTCAGTCTCTTGGTCCAATCACAGGGCCGCTGTTTCCTTTCTCCTCAAGTTCTCTAAGGAACATGGGTCTGATATTGAGATGTCTCTTTATTTCCACTTCTTGGCTTGTTTGGAATTTGTTTCTTTATTGTGTACTGAGTGATACCGGGGAGTAGATGAACAAGGACAGCGCCCCCCCGACAGGCCTCCACCCATTATTTATGAAGAGTTGACACACAGAAAGGCCCCCAGCTCAGGAGTTCTTTCCTCTTGAAATGCTACATACACTACAGTCCTTAATGAGATCAATGTGCAGTGAATAAGAAAATTAGTTTCTTGCCAAGTGTGAACGCTGGCCTATTGATGCACTGCAACTGCAGAAAAGTGGCCTGTTAAGTGGCTCAGTTGGGCAGGTAACACTCTGGAGGGAGAGAGAGGGTGGGGAGGAGTTGGGGTTCGAATTAAATGTGCCTCCTACTGGGGTCCCCAAAGAAGCCACTGGTGTCCCTCTCTCCTTACCATCCTTCCCAGAAAGAAGCAGGCAGTGAAGCAGCTAGCAGAGTGGAATCACATTCAAGTAATAATGCACAAACACCTGAGCTTAGCATGTCTGTCTCCTTTGTGCTGAAGCCTCTCAAAGGCAGGGCTGTGGCTTCTGTTTATTCCGAGGCCCTATCCTGCCAGAGTTCTCGCTGCAGTGGCTGCAGGGCTGGGTGGGAAACTTCTGTGAAGGCAGAGGGAGAGGGGAGAGAGGAGGCCAGCTTCAGCCAGCTCCACAGGTGCTGAGGGGACCAGGAGGAGTGCTGTCTGTTCCCTTTATGAGCACCACTGAGGGCAGGTTGTGTTAAGCACAGGCCTGGGGCACACAGTCCTTCCTTCCAAAGCCCATGGGATGTGGACCCTGCCCTTATACTGGGGAAGTAGGCGCCTTGCGCCTGCCAGGCAGCAAGGTCCAAATGCCCCATCACAGGCTGCTGTGACTGTGGACCCTCAGCCTCAGCGTCTTTCCAATATACACACATTAGGAAGTTTTTATTTAATCCCACAGCAACCCTAAGGGACCAGGTCTGGCATCGCCAATCAAGAAAACAAAAACAGAGAAATCAAGGGCTGTGGGTAACTGCTCCTGAGTGGTAGAGCACAGGTCTAACCCCAGATTGCCTCTCCCCAGCTGAGACCCTCAGGTCCCTCCCCAAATATCCACTGAGCAAGCCTGGACAAAAGTATGGGGTCAGGTCACTGGTAAGACATCTGTAGGGCCAGAAAAACCTCAGGCTCTTTGGCACTGGTGGTCCCTGGAGGGTTACAGTAGTTCCATGACTTTCTCTGCTGCTCTAGGAAGCTCATCATTATGCAGATATGTAACAGCCCTGCTATTGTATCTGCTGTATTCAAAAAGTAAACAATTCTTCAAATTGGGTGTTCTGAGTATTATTAGCATCAAATTATTTGCAACTCCCACTCACAACTAAGAGTGGCCTGAGCCCTGGAGGTCACCAAATGCAGTGGTGCCTACGAAGCAGCTTCCTAGGCACCTTCCCCACCCGTTCTGATCTAGCCCATCCCCAGAAGCCTAATTCTTAGCAGTCTCCCAGGAGTTCTGAAGCCTGTGGGCCACAGGCCCCACTCAAAGGAAGGCTGCCTGGAGCGTGCTACATCTTCATCAAATCATGGGGTAGGAGGGGAAGAGCAGTGAGTCTGAGGTCAAGAGTCCTGGCTTCTCATTTGAGCTACTCCCCAGTCACGTGGCCTCAAGCTGGTCTCTCTAGACCTCCGTTTCCCCCAGGGCACTGGACAAGATGATCTCTGAGGTTCCCACAGCTCTTCTAATGGATCCTTTGGGAGGCGGGGTCTGAGCCTGCCCATAGAGAGTGGGGCCGTGGGCTTCCATACAGCCAGAGCGGAGGGGAGGGAGCTGGAGGAACAGGAAGGAGGGAGGAGGCTCAGTGGACACGTGTGGATCTGCTGTCCACTGAGCAAGGCCCCGTGAATGTGCTTCCCCAAGACACTTCTGAGCAGGGAAGCTCTGGGATTCCTGGGCACTCCTGCAGCCGGGCCGGAAGAAGAGCTGACTCACTGGCTCATCCTTTGTGCAGGCAAATTTCAGAGGAAATGACTGAACCACAGCAAGTGCTGGGAAGGGATTCCAGAGCAGGGGAAGGCACTGAGACGGAGTGGGAAGCCCCGGATTGGCCCTGTTCTAACACTGACCCTGAGCCCTTTCCCGAGTTCCTGCCCCGGTCTAGGTTTCAGGGCCACACCATAAACAAGGCTGTGGGATTAGACTCATATCCAAGGCTCCTCTGGGGGTATGATTTAATGATTCTGAGACATCGTCCCCGCCCTGCAGCACCTTATGCCATATAGGGCCTGTCACAGTCACCAAGCTGTCGAAGACAGCCCCACATGCTCCACACATGAAAGGTGAATGAAGACTGATGGAGGGAGAAGCTGTCACAGCCTCCATTCTATACAAACAAAACGTCTCGGCTCCAAATTGCCACTTGTACCTCTGCGCATGCTCAGAATTAATGTGCCATTAGTACTCGACAGCCTGTTTCTAATATCACAGCCGAAATCATTTTGCTCCTGAAGCAACATCGGGAGGGGTGAGCACAGAACCAGCTGTGCCTGTGGAAATGGCTTCGTGTTGGAAGCAAGGTCCTCTTCATGCTGCCAAGAATCCGAGCTGCCAAGAAACCAGGGGACAGAGGCACGGGGAACAGAGAGGCCCTCACTCTTCCCAGGCTCCTTAGCCAGCTGTGGAGGGGTGAGGGGACATTGGCAGCTGTGTTGCATTAAGTGCCTGTGTCTTGTGTTGGCCATGTCCATCTGCCATCTCAGCAGCTCTGAGAGCAAGAGCCACAATGAAGCAGGGATCATTCCCCCCATTTAGCCTGGCCTTACCAGGCCCTCGCAGCGACAGAAGAGGCCAGTGCTCTGCTAAGTGTCAGGGGCACAGAAATTGAGAATATTGCAGTCCCAATACTGTCAGCCTTCGCCCACATCTCAGTGGAGTTCCTGGCACCAAGAGCTCCCTGCAAGGCCTAGCTGGACAGACTCCCTGCAGGCAAAGAGGAGCAATGCCAGCCAGTAGGAAGGCCCCATGGCCTCAGAGGCTCTCTTCCACCTCTCTCTCTCTCTTTCTCTCTCTCTCTCTGCTCTCCCATTCCTCCTCTGACGTTGCTCTATTCCAATCCTTATAACCTCCCCACCATGAGGCAACAGCCCCCCCACAGTGGTGAAGGAGTTGGGGCTGGGGCTGGGCTCTAAGTTGATGGGTCAATGTCTTCAGTCTTGTACTTCCCCCAAAATCTTTCTTTTCAAGAGCGACTTAGGTGACAAAGACTTTTCAATTGTGGAAAAGTCTCTGCCCTGAGAAGCTCTGCTAAAAAAGAACTCCACTCCTGCTCCCTTATTCCTTCCCCCACTGGGCTCCTGGCTTCCAACCCCTGCTCCCCCTTTGGACTCCTCTGGTCTGTCGGGTAAACCTCTCCAAAGCCCGCTTTGGTGAATCATGCTGCTGCTCCCTGGTTTCCCTCAGACTCAGGCTGCAGAGAACAATGCCTCTAAGGACACCTGTTACTATAACTACTGACTCCCCACTGCATTTCCAAAGCTGTTATGAACGCTTTGTGTGTATTACCTTATGTGGCCTTCATACAGTTCTATTAGTGGGTGTTATCACTAAGCCTATTTTGCAGATGGGAAAACTGAGCTTCAGAGAAGTGGGTTGGCTGAAGTTACAATGTAAAAGTGCCAGAGCCAAGATCTGAACCCTTAACCTGTGCCCTTGCCACTACATTCCAGGGTTTCTTTGTCCTTTTTGTACTAGATAATGTGCTAAACTTGTCCCCATGGTGAGGTAAAGCCAGAGCTGGGAGCTGTTCCCAGCCATCTTCTAATGCACTGTTTTCCAGGGTGTGCTCTGAGGAAGAAACCCTTGAGGTACTGAGCAGAGATGGGTGCTGGGCAGAGAAGGGCCCTAAGCAAATGTACACAAAGGAGGTTTTCATTCCTGTCTCCTGCAGGTTCAGAACCCCCAGCAGCTCTGAGGTGTTCTCCAGGAAGCAGCCAGGCTCTCCTTGCATGATAGGGCAATATATTGACGTACCTTTTTTTTGCATTTTGTTCTCACTGTAGTTTTTCTTCTCCAATTTCTTCTCCTTGAGAAAGTGTCCAGCCTTCCGAAGACTCTGGATGGAAGGGAGATTTGTCTTGTGGGATTTCAGCAGCCACTCTGTAGCTTTGATTGGGGGATTCTAGGTCCTCCCCAAGGAGAAAGAAAAAAGCAAACTTGTTGCCTGGTAGAGAGTTGGGTGGGAGGTAGAAGCAGACAGAGGAGCTACAAATTTTTCAAGACGAAAAGGGGTAGAGGTCAGGGGTCCTGGGAGAAACTGGCATCAGAACATGACAGGGCGTGTGGAGAACTGGGCTCCTGATACTGAGGCTTCGGCCCCAGCTGAGCTCACCAAGCCCCAGCCAGACAAGCTCAGCAGGGCCATTCACTCCACATGGCTACGTGGGCTTGGGCTGAGGGCCCATTGCCAATGTCACTCCATCCTGAGGCCCGAGGGTCCTGCTCTCTATCATACCTCAGGACATTGGCACCACCCTGGAGGGGGAGGACAAGATCGGGAGGAACTCTCAGTGACGACAGAGATGACTTTTTCATTAGCCCAGTGGGTTGGAACCTCGGGTTCAGTCAACTCTAAGAAAATAAGGTGACATGATAGTTCTCGCACACCCAAGTCTGAACTTAAATTCATACCCATGGAATTTGATAGCTCTTAATTTGTTTGCAGAAATCTTTTCAAATACATAAAAACTACAAGTATGTGGGAATCTGGTCTTAGATCCCATTTTGGGAAATTCTGACTTTAGCACATTAGCTTCCATATCTATGAATTAACCTCCCAGGAATAATGGGGGGGCACCAGACTTGGTAAGGACAAGGTGGGCAGAGAGCAGGGGTGGTGGGAGAGGGAGAAAGCAAGGGAGTCAAGAAGGGTAAAGAGGGACTGAGCCAGAGACAGTGATGATAAGAAAGGGGAAGTGGGCAGCATCCACTCAGAACACCTGGGGCAGGGGACACCCAGCTTGCCTGCAAGTAAAGCAGCCCCAGGTGGTTACTACAGCAGGTGGATGCTCTGTGAGAGGGAGGAGAGAGCTGGTGTAAGGCCAAGAAGAGGCCCAGCTGGATTTTGAGGGAGGAATCCTTTTAGGAGAGCCCTGGTGCTGAGAAGTGCACTGCAGAGTCAGGAGCTCCCCAGCTGGAGTGGAGTAGCTGGAGCTAAAGGCTCAGCCGGGAAGAGTCCCTGAGAGCAGAGGACAGGCAGCCCTGCCTTCTCTCTGCTTGTGCCTCATGCCTTCTGTGCCCCAACCTCTCCACCTGTCCTCTTCAGAAGCACTCCTCGCTCCTTCAGAGAAGATGTCTAATAAACCCGATTCTCACTGGGTGTCTTGATCTGTTAGCTCGCCCAAAGCTATGAGAAGGCAGGAAAGAGCAAGGAAGCGATCTCTCATTGTGGGATTCTCACACACGGGGCCTAAACAGTGGGAGAGATGCTTACCAAAGAAGGGAATTAAGTCTTTTGGCCAAATTATCTCTTGCTTTTCTTAGGAGAAGACAGACGACGAAGCTAAAGACACAAGCTCTGACCATGGAGCTGAGCGGCGAAGTGAACTGGGAGTCAGGAGACTAGCTATAGACCTACCTTGGCCAGGTGTCCACTGGAGGTGGAACTGAAGGATTCAATCCAGATAGTTCCCCCTATAGGTTCCATCCAGCTCTAACAGTCAGTAGTCCCATAAATGGAGTTTAATGTAAAAATCAAGCAAAATTTGCAACCACATTATTATTATTATTATTATTTGGTACTGGGGATCAAACTCGGGTCCTTGCGCTTGCGAGGCAGGTGGCAGAACCACTGAGCTAAATCCCCGGCCCTGCAACCACATTATTAACCCAGTGCAGATGTGGCCTGTCCATAGTTGTTACTGGGCTATGTGAATAAATGGTGAGCAGTTCATTAGAGAACATTTGTATCCGCTGGCTCTTTGCCCACCAGAACCAGTGCTTCTGGGGTCACCTGCACCCTGATGGAGCAAGGAGTTGGGGAAGTAGTCTGTGGGCTCTCCCTTCTCCTTCTCCCAGTCTGCCCCCCATAAAGAGAAGCTCTCTGGCTTCTACAGACTTAAGGGCTCATGCCCAGCACCCAGTCTGCCTTCACCTTGTCTCAGGGAAAGAAGATGCAACACCATGACTAGCCGTACACCCTTTTACAGGCTTTAGTCCCCCAACAACTTTGAGGCAGTGTGCTAGTGAAGACTGTAGATGATGAATGTTAGTTTAAACAAAAACAGAAAATCCAGAGATGTTTCTGTTTTCAGACATGGCTAGGACCAGGAAACAAGTTGATTAAGGCTCTTTCTTTTTCAACCTCCAGTTACTTTCTGCTTGGCTTCATGCTTGGAGAGCCTGTTCCCAGGTGGCAGGGCAGATGGCTAACCACACCTGTCCAGACGCCTGTCCTCCCATTTGAGCAGCTGCAACACGAAGAATCATTTTTTCTCTGTAGCCCCATCAGAAAGGTCTGACTGACCAGGCAGGTTATATGCTCCTTCCTGAATTGAGCTCTGGAATTAAACTCTGGTCCAACACGTTTGATCATATCCCTCCCGTCACTGGGAGAATGAAGCAGGAGCCATCATGTAGAATGGTTTACTGACAAGAAAGAAGGAATTCTAGACACACAGAACATCAGATTTCCTTGAAGAGAATGTGTATGTGACCCCATTTTACAGGATGAAAAAATTGAGGATCAAGGTGGTTAGTTAACTCACAGAAGTACACAAAACTAGGAAGTCATAGAGTTTGGACTTGAAGCCACTTATATTTGGCCCAAAAGTGCTGTCTTTGCATCCCCCAGAGCACCATCATCCAAACTCTGACTACAAGGGGCTTAGCACTCAGGGTTCCCAAAATAACTGAAGTTGCAGGGAGCACAGTAATACATTCCAGACCTCTAGACCCACAGGGAGCTTGCTGCTCGTCTCTGATCCTCTTCCTCTGTCCTTCCCTGGGAGAAGAAAGGAATTGGGGAACCACAAACAAAACCTCTCCCTACCTCTTCCAAGGTCGAATGTACAAGCACATGGAAGAAACTGAATGTCACCATTTAAGACAAATGTTCTCAATCACAATTGCTCGCGCTGGTGTGGTGAATCATTTGTGAAGTGTTTTACAAGTAACTCCTTTTATTAATGGTTAAAATATGAGAGTTTGCTAATGATTTATCTTTTCAAAAAAAATCAAGGAGAGAAAATTCAAGGTTGTCTCCATAGGGGCACTCATTGTGCTTGCTTGTATATTTTGTGCTTTCTTGAGTGGGAGAGAGAGAGGCAAAGATAAAGCAAGCAGGCATGAATTTGTCACCACCATGACTGCAGTCATGGGTGGCTTTTTTGCTTGCATCCACAACTGTTGAAGGGGTTAGAAATTATTGATTTGAGAGAGGATGTCTGCCCACAAATACATCCTCAATACCTACTTTCAATTCCACCAAGTGAAGATATATTGGTTTAAAAAACTAAAGCTCGTTAGAGTGTTCCACAATCACTCACATATGAGTGTGAATTATAGGATACTCTTGTTCAAGAATAAAGATCTCAGATGAATGGAGACATTTCTGAATTCTTTCAGATATTAAAAACTTCTGAAGGACTAAAAAAAAAGTCAAACTTTAAAGTGAAGCTTTAAATAGAGTTGAAAGCTTTGAGTTAATGGATAATGTTATGCAAAATAACTTTCACACTAGCAAGCAGCTTCCAAAATGAGTGACAAAGCAGGCAGCTGATTTTTTTTTCTTTTGCCATTGTGGCAAAACAGAGCTTTATTCTCTCAGTTCTTTTTGCCTTCTGGATATTTAAAATATAGTATAGTAGAAGAGAGAGCCAGGGTGCACACCCATGTTCATTGCAGTATTATTCACAGTAGACAAGAGATGAAGGAAGCCAACTGTGCACCAATGGGAGAATGGAAGAAGAAATGAGGTAGACACTATTACAGCAATGAAATCTTAGCCTTAAAAAGGAAAGAAATTGTGACATGTGCAACAACGCGGATGAACTTTGAAGGCCTTGTACTAAGTAAAATAAGCCAGTCACAGAAAGACAAATACTACGTGATTTTGTTTACATGAGGCATATAAGGTAGTTAGACACAGAAATTCAAAATAGAAAGGTGGTTGCCAGGGTCTAGGAAGGGGGAGGACCTGGGAGGAGTTTTTCAATGGGTACGGACTTTCAGTCTTGCAAGACATCTGTTGCACAGCAATGTGAATATAACTGACACTGCAGAGCTGTACATTTAAAAATGATTAAGATGGTAAATTACATATTTTTAACTACAATTTTTTTAAATGTTAAAGAGAAAGAAAAAGAAAGAGTCAGAAACCTACAGCTGAATCATTTAGTCATTTGGGACAAAAGCAAAAATAAAAATAATTGTAGAGGCTGGGGATTTAGCTCAGTGGTTTCGCTGCCTGCTGCACATGCACAAGGACCCTAGTTCAATCCCTGGTACCAAAAAAAATAAATAAATCATTGGAGAGAGGAGGCAGTAACTGGCTTCAAAACCTAATTCTAGGAATGTCTAGAAGTCAAAAGTGACAAATGAATCATCCCACGGAATAAATAACAAGAAATTTCAATAAAGACTTAATTTATTTTTATTATTTTTTAAAGCACCTGCTTCTGTTGCAGACTGCCCTTCATTCCTAGCTCTGTCCAACTGTTTATCATTGGTTTCTCTGATATGTCCTGTTATGATTTTTGTCTAGATTCCCCCACAAAGCTTCATGCAGTCAATAGGTGGAGCTTTTCAGAGGTGGCTGGATCTTTACAGAGTGCTGGGATTAAGGATGTGATGCTGGAATTGACTCATGGTGTGATACTATGATTAAGGGTACCCCACTCTATGTGTGAGTGCTACCCAAGCTAAGGACAGGCAGCCTGGATAGAATATAAGGGACAGAAAGAAGACTGCTGTAGTCACTGCTTGTCACTTGCTGTTTCTTCACTACTTTGCTGCTTTGCTGCCTTCTGCCCACCATGAACTGTTTCTCTCTGCAATGCCCTTCTGCCATGCCATCCTGCCGCTGAGCCAGCCAATTATAAACTGAAGCCTCTATAAACAGTGAACTACAATAAATCTTTCTTCCTTTAACTTTGAGTGTCAGGTATTTTGTCTCAGCAACAAGAAAAGTAACTAAGACAGTTCATTCTCAAATGCAGCATATCCACATCTCCCTCCTCACCAGCCCATTCTATATTTAAAGCTTTCAAGGCCCAGTAAAACAGTACATGCTGAGGAGAAAAACACTCATAAGTAGGAAGAGGGGAGAGGAAGGAAGATGAAAAGAGGTACAGGCTGAAGTTACAATTTCAAAAATAATCATTTTCAATAATACACAGAAAAGAAAATAATGTAGCACCATCATAACCAGCAGTGTACAAAGCACAGAAGTTTGGCCCCATCAGTTGCATAAGCCCTTCATGCTGCTGGCAGGGAGGAAGAGCTTATGATTTAGTAAAGCCAAATCTCACCAATCACAATGGTGAGGGTTTGGAATTTACTAGCTAGACGGGGCCCTTTCCCCAGTAAGATTCCTTTTACTGTAATACTAGGACTTTAATTTAGACTTCAATAAAGGTTAATTGAGAATGGCTAAGTCTCACATTATGTAATGAGAACTACCTAAAATTTCTTGCACCGTGTTGTAACTTAGAAAACTGCAGCTGGATTCTCATGTTGACTTCCATGCCTCCCAAACTAAAGAATTGATGAGTCTGTTGATTTAATGTCATCCAAGTCTAGCAGATCTGCTTCTTCCATTCCACCTAATTCTTGGCTCATATTGGTCCTGGTTCAGATGGATTTTTCTTTTATCAAGGCGCTTGTTACTACTAATTACAGAGAATTCTCAATCTCTACATCTGTAATTTCTGGAAGTTCAGATTTTAAATAACAAAGGCCACATCAATTGCTATCTAGGGAGGTTGCCCCTTCCAGTATGTTCTGCAAAATGCCTAGTGCCAGTTATTTATAACCCAGAGATGGATTCTTTCTCTACTTGCTATGCTGTTCTGCTCCATCATTAGCATCTGTCTGCTCCTGCTCAGTTGTTTCAGTTGTGGGTTGGGGTGGGAACTGGCTCCTTTTGGTAGCAAGAATTACTTCCAGACTGAATCTGATCTTCCCTACTCGGAAAGAAATATAAATTCTAGAACATTCTGAGTGCTGAAGAACCCTATTCAGCACCCCTCTTTGGCTTCAGCTGGTTTTAGGTTTTTACTCTTAAAGAGATTCATGTTTATCAATGAGGGCAAAAAAGAAATTGGTGGCAGGGCCACTGTGGATGCATGTGTTTCTGTGTTGTACAGAGGGGTCCATGAGGCAGGCAGGGCTGAACACCCCTGTTATGCTGGCAGCAGCCTTCCTTCCAACAAATGTGGGATGGAGACACTGGGCTTTTAAAGAACCCAGAGAAAATTTCACAGGATTATTCATGGAAGAAAAATCAGCATGACCATCCCCAAAGTGGAAGCTAATGATGATCAGTCCAAAACCAAAGATTAAGAATCTAAAGCTCTGCTCCCTGGCCAACTCTCTGCTGGAATATGCTTCACTTTCCCATTCTAACTCTTTTCTCTTTCCCTTTCTTCATTTCTAAAGTGTAGCCGCTGATTTTTCTATGTGAAATTGGGAGAGGGTTTAGATAATGCAACAGACACCGCAGAGCACAGTAGCTACTTCAAAGATGCCTTAAGACACCCTAAGCCCACACACATGCCCATTTGTCCAGGGGAGTAACTCCAGGACTGATTACAGACAACCACAGCGAAGGTGGCTGGGGACCATCGCACTGAGCCAGCTGCATCACAGGGCAGCTTTGTCAGTGTGGTGGTACCTGCCCCAAAATATTGCTTTTTCCAGCTCGTCTTTCATTCTCTCATCTTTTGTACATTTTCTCTTGCTGCTCGGTTCTATGTTCTGAAATTCTCACTGCCTCCCAGACACTGTGGTTTGCTTTGATTGATGCTCTTTGTTCTTTGTGTAAGTGGAGTATTGCTGAACAGAATAACATAGTCTTCAGCCAACTCTACTCACTCCTTTTGTTCTTACCTTTCTGGCTCAGGCTCAGCAGGAAATGTCTTTGAGCCTCTACTATGAATACATGATTCTGGGTAAAACAGACAAAAACTCATGTCACATGGAACCTACATTCTAAACAGGGTGAGGGATTCTAAACAAGGATTCTACATTCTAAACAGGGATTGAGAGGTAATAAACAAGATGAATAAAATGTATAGTATATTAATGTTGACAGGCATGGGACAGAAAAATAAACCAGGAGATGTGGATGTCAGGATAGTTTGCTTTCTTATAAAGGGGTGTCAAGAAAGCCCTTGCTGAGATTCTTCTTTTTTTAAAAAAAAAAAAATGTGGTGCTGAGAATTGAACTCAGGGCTTTGAACATGCTAGGCAAATGCTTTACCACTGAGCTACACCCCTCAGCCCATAAGATGACTCTTAATTAAAGGCCTAAAAGAGGTGCACGAGCCTTGACATAGCTGAGGAAAGAACTCACAGTGACCTTCTGTAATTCTTAAGCTTCTAATCGGCTACACTGTGTTTATATTCTGCTCTTACCGAGTACATTAGTTAACAGTTGCTATGGAACAAATCACCTCACAACTTAGTGGCTTAGGACAACAAAATTTTATTACATTAGGGCCAGGGATAGAGCTCAGTGGTGGAGCACTTGCCTAGCATGCTCAAAATCCTGTGTTCAATCCCCAGTACCAACAAAAACAAACAAATAACAACATAAAACTTGCAGTCATGGTGAATCGAGAATTCAAGTGTAGTTTGGCTGGGTCTCTCTGGCTCAGAGTTCTCATGGCTTAAAGGAAGGTGTCAGCCAGGATGATGGTCATCCCCAAGGCTCACTGAAAGAGGACCCTTTTCCAAGATTGCCCAGGTAGCTGGTGGAAGGCCTCAGGTCCTACTGACTGTTAGCTGGGGAAATCAGTTCCTTGCCACTTGGCCCTCTCCAGAGCCAGCTCACAGCAGAGTAAGCCAGTAAGCCAGAAGTCATAGTCTTTCTACACATAATATTAGAATAAATATGCCATAATTTTTGCTACATTATATTCAATACAAGCACCTCACTGGGCCCAGCTCAGACTCACAGGGAGAGGATTCCAGAAGTGCCAAGTGTGAGTGCCAAGACATGAGGGTGATTTGATTGAGGCCATGCTGGTGGCTGCCTGCTGTCTCACAGTAGCACAAGGCATGCACATTCTTTAGTAGGCGCCTGGACCACACTGCTCAGTTAATTTTCCCTGTAGCAGCCCGTGCCCCTTATAAAACATAGGTGAGAGAACGTCACTTAGCTCTGCAAACCCTCCATTGCATCTAAGGGCAACACCCACTCCTGTGAGCTGTCTTTTACCTCCCTCCTCCTCCTCCTTTTATCCCACCATTCTCTTCCTCCGATGCTCTGGCCAAGGAGTCGGCTTGCTCTTGCTTGAGTATGCCAAGCCCATTCCTGCCCTTTGCACGCTTCCCACATGGCCCTCCTCCCTCCCAATCACTCCGGTCTCTAGTCAGCTGTCACCATCTCTGGGGCTATCTATGACCACCCCCATCTAAAGCATCCCCTGTCCCTCACCCCCATTTCATTCTGCTGTAGTTTCCTTGTTCCACTCGTCACCATCTGTAGTGTATGGTATTGATTTGTCTGCTTCCTGGCCATGTCCCTGGCTGGGAGGTAAGATCTACAAGGGCAAGGACTTCTATATTCTCAGTGCCGGGGCCCGAGAGGAGACTCACTAAATGTTGGTGAAATAATGAATGAATGAATGAATGAATGACATTTAGATGTATGTGACATGGAGTCATCTCTAACTCAGTAGCAATGACATTTTCCATTGGGGAGGATATTATATCCATCGTAATTGCACCTGCAGGGCTTGGGCCTACTGCTGTGGGTTCACAGTCAACATAAGACCACCTCTATCTGGACAAGGTGGCACACACTTGTAATCCCAACTACTCAGGAGGCTGAGGCAGGAAGATTGCAAACTCAAGGCCAGCCTGGGTTACTTAGTGAGAACTTGTCTCAAAATAAAAAAATAAATAGAAAGGGCTGGGGATGTAGTTCAGCACTCCTTGGGTTCAATCTTCAGTACCAGAAAAGCAAATTTCTAAAACTGCCCCAGAGGAAATCCTGACGTACACCCTGGGATAAGGGAAAAATATTAATTCAGAGGCTACCTCAGCCTATAATTTAAGAGAGCTTTAATCTCAAGCCAGCTTTAGGCAAAACAAAGGCAGTTAGCTGGGGGCTACCCAGACGCTCACTGAGACTCGGACAGCTCTGAGGTTCTGCACTCCTTACATTCACTTACCTGGCCTGTGTCCCCCTCTCAGAAACCTGTGTTGTCCCTCGGATGGTGGGAGGGTAAGCAGGGCTCCCCCAGTTCAGAGAGCTCACAGCCTCCACTGCTGCCCCTGGCTGCACTATGAACAGATGGGCCGTACCTCTTGTCTTCTCCTCCCTTCCCCCAAAGCATCGCTGGCCATCCAGAGCCCCTGCCTCCCAGCGTCCTGTGCACCTGCCACACTGAATTTCTTTCAGCCCTTGAATTGGACATCCTTGTACCTACTGGCTAACTCATGCTTATGGTCTACCTAGAACGGCCTGCCCCTCTCTGCACCTGGTTAGATCTTATTCCGGCTCAGGTCTTAGGAAAACTGTCACTTCCTCCAGGAAAACTTTCCTAACACACATCCTTCCCTTCCTGGGGGAGGCTCTCCCCTCTGGCATCTTGACTTTCTCTGTAATGGGAATGCCTCCTACTGGTTTATGATCACCTTGTATGTGTTTTGAGACTCCCGAATCAGGAACCATCCCTCTTGGGCATCTGTAACAATATTTGCAACCCAGGATTTATTTCCACTTCTCTTGACAAAAGTTTACCAAATTTTGTTGGGAAGCCTTCTCTCTTCCCATTTTAGCTGTGTGGCTAAAATACTCATCTCTAGTTGTGGCACTTAAACTAACCTGCACATCACAGCTCCTGTCTCCCTGGTCACAGCTATCAGCTCAGGGTTGGCATGTGACTTAGGCCAGACCAATCAGACTGAGCCTCCAGGCTTTGCCTGGACGTGTGATGCTAGACTCTTTCTCGGCTGCTGGGTGAATAAGCTCTTGGGATACTAGAAGCCACCCGGACTGGTAGAGGGGAGGGTTGTGGTGGTCAAGCCCAACTAGCAATAAAGTCAAGAAGAGCTAAGAAGTGGAGAGAAAGAAATGGGGTCCTAGCTGGGCATGGTGGTGCATGCCTATAATCTCAGCACTTGGGAGGCTGAGGCAGGAGGATCACCACCAGTTCGAGGCCAGCCTGGGCTACATAGTGAGCTCAAGACCAGCCTGAACTAGATAGTGAGATCGCAACTCAAAAATAAGAAGAAAAAAAAATGACATGAGATCCTATTCACATTATTTGAGCCACTGGATCAAGCATTATCTAAAACTAGAGAGTTTTCATCGCTTCTCGGCCTTTTGGCTAAGATCAAGTATAAAACTAGAGAGTTTTAACTTGTTTTCTATTACTAATGGCACAATACCAGAGACCAACTAAATTATGAAAAAAAGTTTTATTTCGGCTCATGGTGTTGGTCCAAAGTGGAAAGGTCACATTTAGTGATGGCCTTGTTGCTGGCAGAATCCACGGTGACCCAGGAGGTTACATGATGAAAGACAGGGCAGGAACATGTGAATATTTGTTCTGGTTTCTTTCCCTCTTCTCATACAGGCACCTGTATTCAGTCATGGCGGTTCCCATGAGGATCTTATCCAATCCTAGTCAACTCCAAAGGCCCCTCCTCTAAACACCATAATCAGATTAATAGCATATAACTCTAGTACCATTAGTTACAGGGACCAACCAATTCCCTTTATATTAAACAAGTTTGAGGTTTTGTTTTATGTTGTACTTGCAATCAAGAAACATCTTAATTTAAAATCCAGCTTTATTCATCCCTGTGTGCTCAGCCATCGGTTTAGTGCCTTGCACTTAGCTGTGAGTAAAAAGAGAAGTTCCTTTGCTCTAGGTAAGAAATTTGACAACTAGCATCTCTATCGAGGCAGATGCTGCAGCACTCAGCTCTCTCATTGGGTACCACTGTGCTGGTTCTATTTTTTTCTCCCCTGTTCCCACACAAGGACTGGTCAGGATTCCTCCCTCCACTTCCCAGGGTGCTGAAGACCCAGGAGCTCCTCTGTCTGGCTGATGAGATGCAATCTTTAATCCCGACTCTGCTCTTCATCCAGGGCTAGCCTCACTCTGGTCCTCAACTTAGGTTAGCAGGGCATAGTAACCCAGCTGCTAATGTACCATGGAGCCACTGAGAGCACAAATTTAGGTCCCTGTTGATTTACCACTTTAAAAACTCCAGGCTGTGATTGGCTCTTCCACTCACACACTGAATAATAAATTCTGTATCCTCTCTTGGGTTGGCATTCTGTTCTTATCTCAGCTGTTAAAATTTTTTAAATATTGAGAAAGAAATGTAGAAGTCATCTAGTTCAACCCTGCTCCCAGGGTAGGTGGCTCTAGTGCTACATCTCTGACTGGGGTCCAGCCTGCCTTGGCTTGAACACAACCAAGGACCGGCTGCTCCATCCTCTGTGAGGCAGGCATACTGTCAGACAGCTCAGATTGTTAGAAAGTTCTTCCTGAAACTGAGCTGGAATGTACTTCCTTGTCACTCCACCTAGCCCTGGATCTGCCATCTGGAGTCCTTGGCATCAGCCTGATCCCTCCCCGTCATGGCACCCACTGGGGTATGTGAGGACAGCTCACATGTCCCTAAAGTCTGCTTGACTCCAGGCAAAACATCCCTTGTGCCTTCACCCAGTTCTCATGTGACTTGATTTCCCAGTATTACACCAGATCATCATCTTCTCAGTGTGCTTCAAGTGTGGACGATGACCCCTCAGGATATTGTTTCTTGAAAGGATTTCCACAGCCTGTCCACCACCAAGTACAACAGAACCCTTACCTCCTTGTGCTGAGCTCATTACACCTATCAGACGATACGGTGGTCTCCAGTGCCATTTGTACAGCCATATCACACCATTGGCTCCATGTAACCTTAGAGAAAATGAAACTCCTATGTTGGATTTTCCGTATTTGAACATTTGATATATGCGGCTCTACATTGAATTTTCTTAAATTTTATCATGCCAGTTTTAGATTGAGCAGAATCACGAGGGTGGCCATATAATCTGTCTCCCAAACTGGGACAGTTTTGAAAAGGAAAGAGGGAGCTATTTTGCTATTAATAAATATACTCAGACAACAGGCACAACCAGGATTGTCCCAATCAAACAGACATGGGGTCACACTCAGCATAGTGGTTAGGACAAACGCTATCACGTGCCAGCTCTGCACTTAATCTCTGGACATTTCTGTTTTCCTATTTTCTAAGGGAAACAGGACAGTGTTACCTCGGTCCATGAACACTTTTATTTGCAAACAATTTGGTTTGCAAACAGAAGCATTTGGCAAAATTTTCTTTTTGTTTGCAAACCCTGCATTGGGTGACAAGCATGACCATGGCCATCTTTTCTATACAAACACAAACGCGGTTATCTTTTCCAAAATTGTAGAACAAATTAAATTTGTGAGCCAAAGTACCACTGTATTCTTATGTTGTAGGATTATTGAAAGCATTAAACAAGATCATGTATGGAAAGCATTTAACCTAGAGTCTGGCTTACATTAAGTGCTTATAAAATAACACCTGTTCTTATTATTTTGGTGAGATCTCTTTAATTTGACCAACTATCCCTCTCAGCACTTTGCTGTCTTCAAGTCTAATAGGCACAGCTTCCACTGTTTGAGTTAGTACTTGAAATACGGCATGTCAGCTTCAGAGACAGAGCCCGTGGCATGCCCCTCGTGCTCTCCATGCATGCGGATGCTGAGCGTTGCTCACTCTTCTTTGGGTAAGAACCAGATAACCCAGGTAGAATAAAGTCACTCCAGTAATAAGACCCTCAACAACCCAGAGGCTTCACAAGCATACAAGGTATGGTTTATAGTCTCTGCTATGATTTGAATGTGTCCCCTAAATTTTATCTGTTGGAAATTTAATCCCCAGTGAAACAGTATTGGGAGTTGGGGCTTATCATAAGAGTGGATTAGTTATTTTGACAGCAGGTTGTTATATAAGCAAATCTGGACCCTCTCACTCACTCTGCTCTCAACCTCTCTTGCTCTTGTACCTTCCACCATGGGATGATGTAGCATAAATGTCCTTGCCAAGTGCTGGTGCTATGCTCTTGGACATCCCAGCCCTTGGAACCAGAAGCCAAATAAATTTCTGTTCATCATAAATTACCTAGTCTGTGGTATTCTACTAGAGAAGCATAAATAGACTAACACATTCTCTCAGGGCAAAGTCTAGGCAGACCCCACCTTCGCAGGAGGCATCTTTCCACTCTCAGTCAGGGACCCAGACTGATGGCAGCTCTTTTGTCCTCAGCACATGGCTTCGTAAGTTACTCTGCTGGTTGTCAGCTGGAAAGGGTAGAAGAATATGGAGGAGAGAGTGTGGGAGGTTTATGGGCTGACTGGGCCTGGAGGTGGTGTGTGTCACTTCTGCTCACATTCTAGTAGAGAGAACATGGACATCAGGTACACCTGCCGCCTAAAGGTGGGAAATGCAATGCAGCTGTGCAGCCAGGGCCCAGCTCCACTCCTGCTCCTATGGAAGAAGAAGAGATGGGATTTTCATGGGTAATAGCAGTCTCCATTGTCCCATCCACTGAGTGCATTATCATCCCGCCCACATTTTCTATCTTGACCTTGAGGAAATAAGATGAGACTCCACCAAATAACTTACGAACTCAAGGGCTCCAGCGCTCTGCCCTGATGCTGGCCAAGACCCTTATCACAAAAGGAAATCATTTTCAGGGCCTCATAAGGAGATGGCACACAGGCCTTCAGAGTGTCTGCCTCTGAGAAATGATTTCACATTTTGGGGAGTGACATTCATCTATATGAGGGAAGAAACAGAAGGCAGGAACATACTAGCATTTTCAAAAAATGACATGAAATTGAATTCTAAGCTTTATGGAAAAGTTAAACAGGACAGGGATTCTACATAAAAATTAAAATAATCATATGGATTGTTCAATATTGCTTTTTCTTTCTTTTTTCTTGAGGCTCAGGTGCTAGGGATCAAACTCAGGCCTTCATACATCTTAGGTAAGTACTTTACCATTGAGTTACACCCCCAGCCAAGATTTCTCTTTAAACAGTCCGAAGCTTCTCAAAGAAAGTTGCAGAACTCCAATTTCTGATGCAAGTAACATAAGCATGTGTTCAATACTTAAACTCCTGTAGCTATTAAAGTCAAGCACTGCATATAAGCAACCTCCTCACAGAGAACTCATTTGTTCATTCAACACACATGAGTACAGAAGCTACTTGGCGCCATGCAGGGACTAAAGAAATAAACAAGCTGTGGTCCTTGATCTGAGAAGTCTTTCAGGCTACTTGCAAAAGGTTCCTACTTGCAAAAACTAGACACCAATCCTAGCTACTTTATGCAAAAAACGAATTCAATTTAAAAATGTCAGATCACAGACGCCCTGGGGAGCTATGCATCTAAAAATAATACCCCAAACACTTTGCAGAGCTAGGCTAGAGGAGACAATTGTGAACATTGACGCGCAGCTGGAACTGATGACCTGCTGGTGCGGAGCCATGGACACTCTCCTCTGAAGTTTGCAAGACTCAGGTAGGTACCTGCTGCATTTGCCAGGAGGAACTCCCAGATCTCCTTCTTTGTATCGCTAGCTTCTGGCTCAGTCCCATATGGGCATGGTGGGACCACCCATGCTGTGTTCTTGCTGCAGGAGAAGCTAGGACAGCACACATCTGCTCCCCTCAGGGTCAGATATAGAGATTGGTAAACCTAATTTCCCAAACACAGGAAGGATATGAAAAGGTCATGGTTGACATAAAAATTGATAAACATCCATGATGAAGTGAACAGTACATGCAAATGCATATAATAAACTAGAATACATGTTTTATGAACAAAGGGTTACAGAAATGTAGATGACAGAGAACAACATTTCACTGAGCAGGTCAGCAAAGACCTCACCAAGGCTGTCTCCTCTTTCCTATCTACCTGATGTGTTATCATTGCCCACATTGTCTGTCTTGTGCTCTGAGTCTTAAACAATGAAGGAGAATTTTCCGGGAAAGATCTCACAGAGAAGCACTGCACACAGAGGAAAAGCAGAGAAAGTTCCAGGGCTAAGGAAGGCTTGGTGTGTCTGCTGAGAGGGTCCAGGGCACAAAGGCCAGGATCCTGTGTCAGCAGTGAGGGGCAGATGGGCTGAGGAGGACAGATCAAGAATACTTGAATGGCAAATAGAGGATGTGGACTTCATTTTGAGAGGAAAGTGGGGAGGATTCTACTGGATGTCATGTAAGGATGGGAGTAATACGATCCACTTGTTTTCAAGAAGTAAACTAGCACAATGTAGAGAGAGGACTGGACAAGAGAAGAAAATGAAGATGGAAGAAGAGTTCAGACCAAAAAGACCAAGAGGAGTTGATCCAAACCTGAATTAAGGTAGTGGCAGGGAGAATTAAGGGAAAGTTGGATCTGAGAAATCTGTCCAAAGGAAAGTCGTGCCCTGGGTCTGGCAGCATAGACTTGGGGATGAGTAAACTTCAGATAGTAGTTGACACAATGAGGTAGGGGACAGGAGGGGGACAGAAGACCACTGCACACTCTCAGAGGTAAGCTCAGATCAGGGTTCCCATTGCCAGCACCAAGCCAAAGGCAGAATGTGCTCAGGGCCTAAAACCTGCACTGGTATCAGCAGGAAGAGAGAGGTGATCCTGAGGCAACTTTCCTTGAGTCCTTTGTTGTGCTGAAGTACACGGAGGGTGTGGGACCAGAATGACTCCATTTTGTCCAAAATGGAGCAGTCTCCTTTGTTCTCTCAAATTTGTGCTTGATCTGGGACAAAAGACATGATCTGTAACTCAAGATTCCTAAGCTCATTACTCAGCCATCTGTTTGCCCTAGAAACAAGTGTCCCGGGCCCACTATCTATAGGACAATCTGTTAACTTGCTGACTATCCACACAAGGTGGTCATGACCATGAGTCAAGATGTCTGCTGACCATCAGTATGTGACAGTAGACCACTAACCTTTGTCCCCATTTTTCGTGTAAAAACCTATACGTAATCCCCTTCAACCCCCAATGAGCCTAGCCAATCAAAATTCTACACTTCATACTTGCTAAATGTTAACCAATCATATGGCTGCTAATGACTGAAGCTTGCTGTAATCTCAATAAAAACCCTGCTAATTTGGAACTCGGGGCTCTCAATCTTGATCCGCTGTGTCGGTGACAATTGAGAGTCCCTGCTTAAGCTTGAATAAATGACCCTCGTGTGCTTACATCAGAAACGGCCTCCTGGTGGTCTTTGGTACTTCGTAATTTGGGCACAACAAGGGCACTATGCGTTTTGGGCTGCCTAGCATCGGTTTTGCCTTCTCATTGCAATGGAGCCTGATTTCTTTGGGGGGGAATTCTCTCTCATACTCCTGTGCAGTCTTGAGGCTGTCAATCAAGAAGCCCCATCCAGCCCTGGCTAAGAGGTGAGCATGTGGCCCAAGAGCAATCAGACACTCTTCAAAAACTTATTTTGAGCTGAGCTAAATAAGACTGTAAAGAAGAATTTGGAGTTGGTTCAATCTACCAACATCCTCCTGCGGGGCCTCCTGTTATTTCCTGCTCCATGGAATCCTGAGCTTCCCTAGCTTGATTCTTCTTTGAGCTTGCTTTCTAGCCCTCCTTTCAACTCTTTGAACTCTATGTGGCCCTTCAGTTGGATTTCCTTTTTGTTTAGAGGAGCCAAAACCTGTGGCTTGCTAGCAAGGGACCTCAGATGACACAGAGTGAGAGACACTGAGGTAAACTACATAGAGGGACACTTACAGACCAATCTCTCAACAGGTACAAAATACTTGTGAAAAACGGGCCTCATGCGTATGAGAATAGGGATCACCCTAGTTATGACTTTAGTTTCACAACGTCTTGGACAGGTCTGTGCCTCTCTGAGGCTTTTTGCTCTCATCTGCAAATCACAGGCTAAGCTAGACAATGCTTGGTGTCCAGTGGGGAGCTTCAACGCGTTCTTTTTTAAAAAGCACAGATTTACAATGTTTGATGATTTTTGTGATGTAAATACCCTTCTCTTGGCTGACTTTAAGCTACCAAAGGGTTAATGACCAGCTTGCAAATTCTCAAAGATTTTGCTTTTTTTGTCAGGTACAAGCCAGCTCTGATACATCACTGTCAGGGCTGAGGGAGGCTAGGTGTGTCTGCTGGTATGTCTTCTGCAGCTGGCTTCTGGTCTGAGTCTCTACACTAGAAAGCTGAAAGGCTAAATCTTCAGCTCTTGTTGGGAACAAAAAGCTGTAGGGCAGCATTATTTCAAGTTCGGTGGCAGGGAACTAGTTAACATACAAATGCCCACAGACCACCATTAGGTACTCTGAATTAGCCTGGAGGGAGTGGGTGAATTCTCAGAAATCTGCAATGTTAACACACTGCCCAGATGATTCTGATACAAGAGGTGTGTGGGCCATACTTGGGGAACTGGCTTGAAAAGAAGCAGGAATGCTGAGACAGAACAGGGCGGGAAATGGAGTGAGGCAAGGGGGAAAGGAAGCCTGTGGAGGGAACCACCACCCAGAGCACAGACAGGCCTGGGATGTGGAGACTGAGGAGGTACAGGGTAGGAAGGGAGGCAGGAGATGTGCTCAGCCAGACATCAGACTCAGGGTGCTCTGTGAACACCAGGTGCCAGAGGGCTTGAAATGAGGTGATGATGATGGTGTTGGTGAGGGTGACAGAGGCCAGTAGGTTTGGTTAACCAGCCGTCAGGGCTGGTAGGAAGCAGACCATCTGGTGCATATTCAGCACATTACAGAATTGACTTTACTTTCACTAGTGCTGCTCAGCCAAATTTCCATCTGTTTCTGGCTTTGAAACCTGCCTGATATTGGACTAAGCCCTAAGCTCTGAGCAGAAAGAATCCCATGCCAAGGACATGATCACTTTTCCCTGAGCCTAGGGCAAGGTTGAATTTCTGAGCCTTCCCAGAATTTGAGCCCTTGTTCCAGAGAGTGGGAACCCAGAAATGTTCCAAACACATGGTTGGGAGCCCTGTGGGAATGTGTGCTCACTTTGCCAACCCCTCTGTCTCCTGCAGGAAGGGGCAGTTTGGGCTCCAAGCGCACTGCCTTTTCATATCCTCATTCTCATTCACTTATTGATTCTGGGGGCCAATGATGGGGTCTTGCTCATCTCCTCAGGGAGGGCCTGTGCCCTGGGAGCTGCTCAGGAAGTATCAGGCAGACAGACGTGCAGGTTGGTGAGTATAACGTACAGGGCTGGGAGTAACCATTAGGCTGGCCCGGCCGAGATGAATACAGACAGAAGAGTCACTGATTAGTGATAGGGAGTGGCTGAAGAATACAGTCCAAACAGTCTGCAATTCACCTTTCTTGAGAAGGAAAACAAATATTCTTAAACCTACACAGTGAATATGAAAACTGACTAATGCTCCTCCCTGTCTCTATCACTCCCCAAAACAACTCTCAAGAGAGTCGGGAAGCAGGAGGTACACACTGGTATTAGAGGCTCTTGGGACCATCAGAGCATTTGTCATCTCTTTTTATTCCTCCCCAAGGGTTCCAAGGCACATGGGCAGAATCAGTCTTCCCCATGTTGAAACCCGAATGATGTTTCAAGTTGCCTTCACCTGCTTTGATTTCCCTCATTTAAAATTCCCCATCAGAAATCTTTCCTTCCACTCTGACACCTCTGACACGGCTCTCAGGTCTTCAGCCCTCCTTGCCTTGAGTCCCTACAGCTCACACAGACAGATGAAACACTGGGAAAAGCCTATCAGTCCATGGGGCAGGGACCTTGTCTTTGTGTTTCGTATAGTGCTGTGCACACCTGCGGTGCTTTGTAAATAATGAATGGCTGTAATAAAGAAGCTGAGTCTTGAGGGTCAGAGGTACATGTTTGCGGTAGAACAGCCCCACTTCACCCTATCCTAGTCTGGCTCGGCCGGGTGCAGCTGTCACCGGAGCTGGAGGATGTGTTGCACAGATTTCCAAAGGGATATGTGATCTGAAAACTTAGTTCCAAGCAGAATAAAAGGCACAATGCCAGGATTTCTTGGTCAAGAGAGGTCGGAGGGCAGCCTGCTGGCATACTATGCACATGAGAAGTAAATGCACCGTAGAAATGCAAGGTGTCTTTATTATTACTTGAAATTTTATTGTTCTGCTTAATAAGATCTTTACAAATTACAAGAGCACAGGCCTTTTTAGCCAACTACATAATAATAATTTACTATTGAAAGAGAGATCAGCTGGTAATAACAGGTATTATTGCTGTAATAATGACTTGCCAATTTAGCATAAAGGAAAAGGGAGACTTTTTTCCAAATGGGTGAACAAGATGAAATAGACAAAGGGGTTTCATTAGGGGAGGGACATGATTACCACATGGTTGCTCACTACAATGACTTGTGCCACTAATGCTGAGAACAGGTAGACTGAAACGTTGGGACATCTTGCTGATCTCTCCCTATAACTGAATTGACAATTCATCTTTTTGAAAATATTCTGCTACAGTCCCATCCCCCTCTTATTTCTCTTGCAAGGCACTAGAAGGGCAAAAAAAAATCTACAATGATGAGCCAACTCATGAGATATTTCAGGGCCACAGATTTAGATCACATTCATAATAATAGCAGCTGTCATTTATTGCAGACTTGCCAGGCACTGTGCATCAGTTCATTTAATGCTTTTTACCTACTCTATGAAGTGACTCCTCTTATTATCCATTTTACACATGATAGACCTTAGGCTCAGGGTCTGAGGCCCAGGAGTGTTGCCAGGATCCAAACATAAGACTATTTGAATCCAGAGCCCAAGATCTTAACTGCTGCCACCTACCCCCTCCACAGCCATTTGGAAATGTTCCAATGGTTGAACTAACTTATTCAGCATGAGTGGCTCACAACTGATACCTGTAGTTGAGAGGGGATACTTTCCAATCATCCAAACTAGTGGAAAGGGCAGAGTGGTGTGAATAACACCAATGCTCAGACCCTTGCGGAGTAGTGCAGCTTTGGACTGCTGAGTGGGAAGATTTGCTTTCTGAATGATGCTTTTCCAAGACGGGTATTAAAAAATCCCTGAGTCTCTGAGAATATTTTGGAGTGGAGGGGCAAGGGAGCAACACCAGAGGAGGGGTGGAAATGGATGGACCACTGTGCTATGAAAATTTTGCCACAGATAATCCACAAGGCTGATGGTCAGCATTAATCAGATTTCTTCTTCCTAATTAGCAGAGCTGTGTGGTTGTAGCTCCTTCATACCTTGGAGACTGTGTTGCCTAAATCTCTTTAACTTTAAATGAGGAGTGTGGAGGAACATTAGAAGGGCAGATGCTTCTAGGTTCTTATTGTCTAGCCCTAACCATCTGCCCTTGACTCAATTTAGTCCAGATTGCAAGTTCCATGAGCCATATAAGTGAGCAAAGGGAAGGTTTGCTCTGGACTGAAGTTACTGCCTCACAAATGACTCACCAATTTTTAGTTAATCCTGTGACCTATCCCAGAGACTTGGCCTGAGCATTTCAGCCCCTTTCTCCCTCTCTTCACTAGCATGAATGGAGGCATGGAAGTGGCTGCGATGCCAGCCAGGACAGAAAATGTGGCTGGTGCAGCACGCATGCCTTTTGTTCTCATGCAAGTCACAGAACACATTATGATGGGTGTTTGTACATGTGCGATGTGATTGTGTTGTATAAGTCAGTTGTGTTTTTTTGTGTGAGTGTATATGCTGTGTGTGCGTGTGTGCAGTGTGATGTGTATAATGTGGTATGAACTTGGGGACAGACATGATGGTAGCATGTGTCGTGTGTGAATATGTGTGGTAGGGTTGTGTATATGTTGTGCAGATGGAGTTGTGTGTATGTGTAGTGGGGTTGTGATGTGTGGTATGAACATGTGTCTTAGGGGTAGTGTGTACGGGTGTATGTGGTATGTGTAGTGCACGTGACGTATTATGAGAGTTTGGGTGTGGGTGTGGTGGTGGTGGTGGTGTGTGTGTGTGTGTGTGTGAATATGTGTGTGTAAAATGAGAGAGTGAAAACAAAAGCAACTCTGACAAAAATAAGCTGTTTGAAAAGGGCGTTTTTCTACTTCCTAGAAATTTGCCAGAATATTTTCCTTTCTAGGTGAAGTTTCTGTTCAGAGGGTCTCAATGGACAAGCTGGGTTTCAACCAAATAAAATGAATGCTAAGGATATTTTGAGGAGAAATGTTGAAAAAAACCAGTGCTAACAGTTTCTCTCAGCTGGATGGGAAGGAATATTTAATTTTAAACAGGTCAAGTCTGTAGCACTGTTCAGCAGTGAAGCAATAGCTTGTCTCCTGCTCTGTCCATACAGCTCTGCTACTCTGGCAGCTTCTGTTTGCCAATCACAGATATAATGAAGGTCCCTCTTTGTGGGGTATTGTAAAGGGCATCTGGTCTACCAAGATTAAGTAGAAAACCTGAAGAGGTAACCAAAGTACTCTGATATGGAGATGCCATCTTTGGGCTGGAGGAATCTGAGCCATAGCTCTCTACACACATTCCAGTATCTAGGGTCCTCCAGTAGGAAGTACCTAGAAAAATCACCCCCAAGGACTCCAGCAACTGCAAAAGCATTTCTAGTGAGAGGAAAGGGGTATCTTCGAGCTCATTCCCCACACAGAGGCATTTCAGAGAAGCACAAATAAAGTTAACATATGAAAAGAAGTTGACATTCGCAAGTCACCAAGAAAATGCAAATTAAAACAATAAATCCATACTGCCTTGGGAAGATTTTAAGAATTACCAAGCAGGACACTCTCACATGCTATTGGAAGAAGTGTCAATTGATAGAACTTTCTGGAAGGCAGTCTGATAATACTTGAGAGCCTTAAAAATGTTCCTACCCTGTGACCTCAATAATTCCATTTTTAAAAATTTATTCTAAAGAACTCATCAGTATATAAAGATTTCTCTGTAGGAATTTCCATTGCTGGGCCAGGGATTTAGCTCAGTGGCCCCGTGCCTGCCTTGCAAATGCAAGGTCCTGAGTTCGATCCTTAGTACAAAAAAAAATAAAAGAGAGTGCAGAGGAGGAGGCTTCTGGGCCATTGTACCACTGTTTCCAGCGCAGAGGAGGAGGCTTCCAGGCTGCTGTACCACCACTCCCAGCACAGAAGAGGTGAGCTGGGCAGGCAGCAGCAGCAGTACCACCCCCACCAGCACACAGGAGGTGAGTTGCTCCCAGTGCACAAGAAGAGGCTTCCAGGCCACCATACCACCCCCACCAGCACACAGGAGGTGAGCCGAGTGGGTGCCAGCAGCACACACACACACACACACACACACCCCTGTCGAAATGAGAATACATGTAAACAAGTCTCAAAACCAGACTTCAAGATCAGCTACAGCAACCCCAAAGGGAAACAAGATGCAACACTCTGATACTCAACCACCTGGACTCCCTGAACTGGCAACAAAAGAAGATCTGGAAAAAATGATATCAGAAATAATTTCTCAGATAACAGCAGAGACTGTGCTCATAGTGCAAGACATGATTAATAAATCTAGGAGGAGCTGAGGAACATGATGGAATCCCAACATAGGAAACAAATGGAATCCATAAAACAGATACAAACAGATTTCCAGGAGATTAAAAACTCCATCAAAAGTCTGCACAGCAGAATGAGCCAATGTGAGGACAGATTTTCAGATATAGAA
>NW_004624772.1:9871940-9897352 GCF_000247695.1 Heterocephalus glaber
AATAGGGACGTGCGGAGGGCATGAAGGGAGGGCTAGGAATGGGGAAAAAATAAGAACCAAGATGCATTATATAAAGGTACAATTCCCAGTGAGAAATGTAATTGTGTTGTATACCTACAATGTACCAATAAAAGAATTTAATACAAAAAAAAAAGAATTTCCATTGCTGGGTTAGTTATAAGTGTGAAAATTGGCATTAATCTTAATGTTCAAAATTGAGACATTAAATAAAATAAAATTTTAAAAAAGATGTAACAACCACATAATTGAGTGCTGTGTTGACATTAAAAGTTATGTTTTGGGGCTGGGGATTTAGCTCAGTGGTTTCACCACCTGCTGCACAAGCTCAAGGACCTGAGTTCGAACCCTGGTATCAAAAAAAAAAATCACAAAAGTTATATTTTGAGATACTACCTAATGACATGGGAAAATAGTTAATACAATATAAAGCGAAAAAAGCAACATATAGAATGGATATATAATGTATATCAGAAAAAGGGGGCTAGAAGGACACCAATCAAACTGTTAAAAGCTGCTTTTGTTAAGGAAAGATTATGAATGTTTTTTTCTTTATCCTGTTCTGCATTTTCCATATTTTTTGATATTGAGGATGAAGTAGTACAGTAAAAAGATTATTTATAAATTTCAAAATGAAGTCATTTTGGACAGTGATCATAAAGGCAGTCAAGAGACCCCCTTCAGTGAGGGGGATGGCACTAAGCAAGTACCTCCCCCAGGAACCAGGCCCTGTACAGTGCTCGCCTCATCCCATCGGATCCTCACAGAGATGCCTCTTCTCAGACCTCCTGCGTTGCTCTCCTCCCTGCCCTTTCTACCTGTGATCTTGCTTCCTATTACACTGAGAAAATGGAAGCAATAAGAAGAAAACGTGTGCAGTCTCCCATCATTTCATCTCCCTCCTACCACATCTGTGCCCAAATATTCGGCTTGCCTCCTGTTGTCACAGATCACAACCTGTGCCCCTGTGTGGGTCTAGCTTCTACACTTCTGTTCCCGGTCCAGTCTCATTTAGCCTCCTCAGAGACATTTCTCCAGCAATTCTCCCCCTCTGTCTTGCAGCAGCTATTTTCCCTTTGTATTAGATCAGTGTCCATTAGCACATGAACACGCAATAATATTGCCCACCTTAAACCCCACACCCTCTGTTGACTGACATCTCTTTCCAACTACACTTCTCCCTTCTTACACCTGCCTTTGCAGCAAATCTCAAGAGCTGTTTATATTTGCTGACTGTATTTCCTATTTTTCTTAAACCTCAATCTTGAAGCTGTCTCCCTACCCCAGTCCACTGAAATTATTCCCACCAAGCTCACTGCTGACTTCCATACTATGAATTCCAACAGTCAATTCTCAGAGCTCATTTGCTCAACCTCTCGGCACGCTGCCTTTAACACAGCTGACATAATTCACATTTCTGGCAGCAGTTCCTTTCCCCCCAGCATTCCACACTCTTCCAGTCTCCTCCTGCTTCACAGGGCACTCAGTTGCTGTCTCTTTTTGTTGATTACACCCTGCTCAAGGCCCCAGGTTTCCAGTGTCTGGCCTTCTGCCCTCTCTAAATATGAACCTCTCCCTGAAACTTCAGATAGATAAGCAAGCAGATAAAGAGATAGGTAGATTTTATATATTATATGCCTATATATAGCATAGGTATCATTATATATATATATATATATATATCTTATATATCAAACATAACACAATTGAAACCAAACTTCACCACTGCATTCCTCATGGCCTTCTGCCCTCTCTAAATATGAACCTCTCCCTGAAACTTCAGATAGATAAGCAAGCAGATAAAGAGATAGGTAGATTTTATATATTATATGCCTATATATAGCATAGGTATCATTATATATATATATATATATATATATCTTATATCAAACATAACACAATTGAAACCAAACTTCACCACTGCATTCCTCATGTCAGTTAATGACAGCTATATTCTTCCCATTTATTGCTCAGGTTCAGAATCTTAGAATCACCCTTGATGAATCTTTTCCCCTCCCACTCTGCACCTAATCTATTAGCCAATCATTTCTCTCCCACCTTCACAGTGCATCCAGAGTCCACCCATTTCATATCGCCCTGGTCTAGACCATCGTTAGCACTCTTCTGGGTTTCTTTCCCCCAAACTGCTCTCCCTAATCCCACCCTTGACGCCTTACATTTACTCACAGCGCAGTAGCTAAGGCAACCTGCTAAAATGCAGGTCGGGTCATGTCACTCCTTCCCATCTTACTCAGAATCAATGCCATGTCTTTTCAATGTCATTCCTCCACCCTCCTCCATCCCCATCCTGCTCCTCCTTGCCTTCTCACTCTGCTCTTTCCACGCATTTCCCGGCTGGCCTAGAGCACACCACGTGTGTTCTACTTCAAGAATCTGCCCTGATTAGTCCTTTATGTCTTCAGGTTTCTGCTCAAATATCACCTTCTCAATGAGACATCCTAATCATACTGTTTAAAACTGCTCTTCCCCCACGTTCCCTTTCCCTTCCTCCTTGTCACCACAGCCCTTGCCACCATCTGATAACCCTGAATGGTTTACCTTTCATTTGCCGTGTAGAATTTAAAGTGTAGGAGGGCAGGGTCTTCAGTGTAGAACAAATAGTCAGGGATAATCCGTGAATAAATAAGTGAATGAATGAATGAACTGGTAGTCATGGAAAAGGACTTACCTCACTTAATGCTCTAAAAATATGCTGGTAATTACAAGAACAGGATGGAAATTGGCCGTATTTCTTTTCTGTTCCCATTAGAATATCTAATGAGACTGCATAGTTTTGTTATTATTTCGAAGCAACAACTTTCCAGTGTTTAACAATGTGCCAAATGCTTTTGCTGTTTGTTTCCATTCCCTCTCCCCTAATGGGTAAGGGGATTTGCTTGCTGACTTGCCCTTCTTCATCACCATTAGGAAACTGTTTTTCTCTTTGGCGCTTGGCTTCTCCTCTTCTTGGAGTCAACCAACATTCAGTTGATAAAATCTTTAAGCACCTACTATGGAGTATGTGTAGGCTTCCCTATTGAATTATAAGTTCACTTTCCCCCATAAACATACACTAGACATCCATGCCACAATCCTAGCTATCTCCATGCCTAGGAATTTGTGTGGCCAGTGTCCCTGATGACGAAGGATATCACTCTCTGCCAGACGGTCTTTGATGAAGCAATGTGATGGTTCTGGCTCTTCCAGAGAACTCTGTATCAATGTCAAAAAAATTCTAGGCCTTCTTCACACCACAGCTGTTATACCTCTGTGAAGGAAGCTATAGATGGCACTTACTGTACCTTTGG
This sequence comes from Heterocephalus glaber, assembly GCF_000247695.1. The sequence goes on from NW_004624772.1 coordinate 9,875,267, forward strand.
ATTCCCAAGCACCTTAGGATAACTGAAATTGCTGGTGTCCATGGATTCTGAAACGCTGATGTCCCTGGGAAGAGCTAAAGGACCTGGGCCTCACTCTTGGTTCTGCCACCTACTGGATGTGTCTCCTTGAGCAAGTTACCCCGCCTTTCAAAGTCAATTTTCTCTTCTGTAAAATGGGCATATGAAATCTACCACCTGTGCTAATTTCGTGCCGAGGATTAACTGATAGACTGTACCAGGGCTTCTGGTCAGATGCAAGGATGGAGTATTAGTCAACTCCTGGGCTTCAATCTCTCCCTCAGCACTCACTTATGCAGATGGTGTCATTTAATTCCCCTTGGCCTGTCTGTTTGGAAAAATTAGCTGAGCTTATGTTGTGGTGTTTGTTTTTCTGTCTACTTCTCTTTATTTTTCAATTTCACTGAGCATATGCTGAGAATAAATTTACTATTCAGCTGTGACTGTCTTTGGGGCCATGATAGTCTCTTCAGTTCTAGTGCCCAAAAGGACCTGCAATCACAGCACACCTGCTTCAAAGGCATCCTGGGAGTTGGGGTCGGACAGAGTCCTCACCTGATCCAAAAGAGGAGCTGAAAGTGAAGCTCCTTCTCAGGTCATAGGCTAAGAATAATTTTTCCTTTGGCTTCTCCAAGCAGCCTCACTTCCTCATTGAACATTTTTTGCCAGCTGCTTTCAATCCTAATATTTTGGCAGCCAAACAGCATGCTGTTCTGCGAAAGAGTTGGGAAACTGCTAATGATTCGATATTAACAGTCTCCCAGCTCCCCAGTGATCCCGCTTAGGATCCAAGGTTGATTGTGGAACATATCTCCTGGCAGCCTGCCTTCTACTCAGGATAAGAGAGGCCACTGTCCAGAGCTTCCTGGGTTACAGCCCCAGCCCCATACCTCAATTACACAGAAACTGTCTGTGAAGGAAAACATAGCTGCCTCTGCCTCTAGATCTGGCGTGGCGCACCACCTTGCACATCCTCTCTTGGAAATGACACCATTTGGGTCCCAGGACAATGCTTCTCCACATCTCTTGCCTTACATCCTTGAAGCAAAAGATGACTACATCTGCATGTTAAGAGTTGTGCATTGTGAGATGCTGAAGAAGGGCATTATTTCAGGATGTGTGTTATCTGGGGAGGGGGTCAATTCATTTGGAAGAAATGTTCAGGTAAAAGAAACACAAGCTAATTAATACGTCAAATCCTTCCTATCGCATAAGCAAGAATGCAGTAGGTTTTTGCATAATGCAGTATGTGTTGCATATTTGTTTTCTTGCTCTTCATGTCTCCATTTGTGATGTCAAAGTTACCCATGAATTAGTGCAGTATTCACGATTGTACACTTCAGTTAAGGAATATAAAACAATTCATATTATGTGCGTGCGTGTGTGTGTGTGTGTGTGTGTGTGTGTGTAAAACCAGGGTTTCTTAACCTCAGCACTACTGACATTTTAAATGGGCCCATTCTTTGTTCTTGAGCTAACCTATGCTGACCTAGGATGGTTAGCAGCATCCCTGATCTTTACTTGCTGGATACCAGCAGCAAGTTGTGTCAACCAAAGATGTATTCAGATATTAAAAAATACTCACAGGGAGCAAAATACCATCCACTTGAGGACCATATATCTAGACACAATGTGGATGAGAGTGATATAGTTCCTTTCCACTGACAACTACATGAATATTACACACCGGAATTGTGGGAATAATTTTACTTAAATAATAGTAATAAAATGTTTATATCAATTAATTATGATTATATAAAATCCTTAATTTTAATAGACAGCTTAAATAGATCAAGGATCAAACAGCCTACAGCTGATGAAAATACGTTGACTCTTCGGACACTGAATACGATCACATTTTCAAGTCCAGGTCATTACCATCAACAGAACACACTTGATATGAGTATCATGATCACACACCAACATAATTAGTGATTTTGCTGACATGAAAAATAAAATTTATGAAATAAAGATCTAATAATTTATGAATGATGTACATTTTTATTTTATTACTCAGTCCAATGTCACTGACCCATCAACTGAACATTAAGACATGCACAGGAATAATTTAATTTAGTTGTCTTTGATACTTGGCTGAATTTCAGTTATAAAAAGCTATAGTTTAATACACTTTATGTATTTTGTTGTTTTGAAGCTATATGTATCAAAGTTGGAGGTTAGAGTATATTTTATTGAGCAATTTATCTACGTGGTTGGTAATATGATCCTTGGCCTCTAATCTTTTGCCAGGGGCCTGGCACGCACGAGGATCAGGCCTGGTCCCATTCCCTAGACCTGAGGATTTACTCCAGGCTCTGAAATACAACCATGCAGGCTCTGGAGCTGGGGATGGGTTAGGGGGATAACAGAGGGCGGGGCTAGCTGATTAACCTCTGGTCTGACCTAGAGATGGCCCTGACCAAAATGGATGAATAGGCAAAGCTGATAATTCCTTCCCTGGAGACCTCCCGGTCCCATCCTAGAGTCCTGGCTCCTCAGGCCCTACCCTAGCTAGACAAGGCTCAGAATTCAGCCCCAAAGTACAACTTGACCCATCTTCTTTTCTTTTATTCTTTTAACAAGTGCTTATGGATCACCTCCCATAGCCAGGTCTTGGGGTAGGCCATGGGATATAAAATTGTTCCTACTCCTAGAGGCTCATTTCTAGAGGCAGAGAAACCTTATCAATCTCCATCTCTACCTCCTTCCTCTTTTTTCATTCTTTCTCTATCCACAAGGTATAATAAAGGAGAAAATTACCTATTCAGCAGCCATTGTATTTATTAAGATCTATGTGCACTTTTTCAGATCTTACTTTCTGCTGTCCTAAGCAATAGTTAATTTAATTTAATTTAATTCAGCAGGGAATTATTAAGTTCCTATTACCTGAAAGGTATAGATCTGTCCTCACAGGACCCAAGACTCCAGGGTGGATAGGGGGGACTGCATCCTTTAAGAAGTTCATACAGCAGCAGAAGCAGGCAGGTGAGTAAGGACTCTCTTGTGTTGGGATAAAGCAGAAACAAAGGGATTGCAAAATAACAAGAGAAGAGGGAGAAATGAGCTTTATCGGGGGGATCAGGCAAAAGTTCACCAGAGTGCTGGCTGAGCTGAGTGATGCAGGGCATGTAGAACCTTTCCAAGCAGAGAGGAGAGGAGGACAGCAGAGAAAGCTGCCCTGGCAAATGCACAACTTACAGGGGCAAGCAACTAACACAGAGAACTCGGCACATCGTAAGTAGGTGCTCTGTGGGTTTTCGTTTCCTTCTGTTGTATCCTAGCAGAGAGATGGTGCCTGGTTTGTCTGTGGTAGAACTTAGCCATAACACCCTAGCTCCAAAGCACAGCAGTTGTCCCTAGGATTTTCTGGCCTTTGGAGCTGGAGTTGTGTGTTTCAGAAATCTTTTATATGTACAGTTGTGGCTGTCATCTCTATGAGCAGAGGGGCAAGGATGAAGCTAATGATAGCCTGGCTGCCTGCCTGGCCCTGGTGGTTGTGGAGATCAGAAGACATAGGAGTGCTTTTCCTGGCATTCCCAAAGCATTGGAAGACAAGGAACCCACATCTCTGATTGAGAGAAAAGCATGCCTCTCAAACATGAGAAGTGACATGAGCAGGTCATCCCATGGAAAGACACCCCAGGCTAGAAGGTTGCAGAATGGAAGGAGCCATTCAGGTAGGAGGGTTCATTTGGATGCACCTCTGAGAGAAGCTGCATGCAGGCTGGTTGAAGGGATGGCACAATGTTGTGGGTCAGCAGCACAGCAAGATAAGTTAATCACAGAGCGTGTGGGAAGGACAGTGAGTAGATGTGCCTATGCAAACAGGGCCACTGTGCCAAAGGGCAACAGGGAAAGGGACTGGAGAAGTGAAAAATGGGGTTGTGAGGAGCTTAACCTTAGAAAAGTTGGGCTGGATACCATTCAAAATATACTCCAGTCCTGAAGCCCTTTCTCGTCAACAGAGTCCCACTCTTCTGGGTGTACCCACTCTCCCCAGTATGATCCAACCCCCAGCTCCTGGGATATAACCTGACTGGTTTAAACTAACCTGGGAGACACATTTCCCTTGGCCAGATCCTGGTCAGTGAACTACATGGGTATATGCTGGAAAGTTCTGGGGAGGGAAATCCAGGGAAGAAACATTTCATCTTCCCTTGTAGGAGGTTGATATGTCTGAATGTGAGACCGGCAACCACCACAGCCACCTTGCCACCAGCCGGAGGACGAAGGCAAGGTAGAGAGAGAGGCAGAGCAGAGGGGCCACAGAAGATAAGAGACAGGCCCCTGGGGCCCTGTGCTGGCAGCCTTCCCTTTCCTTTCCTTCCCTCGGGATTTCTTATTATGTGAGATGTTGCTTACACCAGTGGGGTGGGGGTCGATTTTCTGCTGCTTGCAATCAAAGCCATCTTAATACCTATTTATATGTATTTCTCATTATCTGTGCCAATGGCAAAGGGACAGTTATAATTCTAGAAAAAGCAAGCCATCGAGGAAGCTGATATATGCAAACAACTACAAGTATTTCAGCATGATTAATGCAAGAAGTTGAGGATGCCATGTGGCTAGAGATGGGACTAAAAGTATAGGCAAAAGCCAAGTCTCAGAGAGATTTGTTCCCTTTGCTGGGAAACCTGGTCTTTGGGATATTCAGTATCTGTTGGTAGGAGGATTAAGTTATCTTGAATAAAAAGGCAGGAACCTATTGGGTTGGTGAGTGGAGGAATAACTAGTAAGACGGTGTAGACAAGGCTCAGCACTGCCCAGTAATTCAGGGCAAGGGCTTTGGTGGCAAACACTCCAAGGCTTAAAGTACAGTTCTACCACCAATAAGCTATGTGCTTTGAGTGAACCTCTCTGAGCCTCAGCTCTCTGGGAGACAAGTCCTGGCCCTCAGGATGAGCTACAGTTTGAATGTCCCCTCCAAAGCTCGGGTTGAAATTTAATTGCCAATATTGGGAGGCAGAGCTCTTAAAAGTTGATTAGGTCTTGAAGGATCTCCCCCCATGAAGGGATTAATGCTATTATCAGTGAAGAGGATTAATTTTCACAGGAGTGGGCTCCTGATTTGGCCAACTCCCCCCCCCCGCCCCTTCTCTCTCTGTCTTTCTCTGGCAGGCCTTCACCACATCCACTGGCAGTACAGAGGCCTTTGTCAGATGCCATCACTGTGCTCTTGGACTTCCCAGCTTCCAGAACTGTGAGAAATAAATTTGTTTCCTTCATAAATCACCTAGTGGGTGGTATTCTGCAATAGCAGCAGAAAACACAGACTAGGACGAAGTGTTTGAAGAAGGTAAGTGAGCCCTTCCTCTCGTGACTGGCACCTCTGTTCTGCCAATACTTACCAAAGCCCTACAAAGTACCAGGCACTATGCTGGGGTTGAGCACAATATTATAAAGGGAGATTTCTATAATCAAGACAAGCAAGGTGCCAAGTAAGAAGGCCAACACATGAATCAGTAAATGTCAAGGTGATGTGCAAAGTACTAGGTAGGGATAGAGCCTGGCCACAAAGAGTGGACTTCTCCTCTAATAAGAAATAAGCAAAAAGTCCAATGACTTAATGAGCTCATTGAGCTGATGGCTCATTTGGCAAGGAGAGCTATTTCCTCCCTGCCTTTTCCTCCACAACTCACTGTACACCAATTCTTTCTTTACCCTGATGTCTCAACACCTCCATGGGACCAGCTAGGGGACACCAGGGGCCTCCAGCTTCCTCCAGGGACCCTGTATCAGTCCAGCCATTAGGGTCTCTTCTCTAGGAAAGTTTCCCAGCTTGTCTCTGAGGACAGCCTGGCATTTTCCCAGGTGCCATGGCCTTCTGTGCCCCTGGGAGTCCTGACCACTGATTTCAGGCCAGCTCTCCTAGAGCAACTGCACACTCTTCTAGGAGCTGCACTAAGCCTGTGCCTAATCAACCTTCATCTAAAACATAGCCTTTCTTGGCTGGGAACCGGGCCAGGATTAATTCTCCATACTCAGTCCCAAACCATACCTTTTTGTAATGGATTCTAGAGGCTTCTTTAAGTTGTCATTATCCCAGCACTCTAATAGTCGATGGCACCTTTTATCAGACAATCTGCAAGTCTGTCGCACCAGCAGTTGTTGAAATTAGCTCCTCATTCAAAGCTGCCACAGGATTCAGTGACCTTCTTCAGAAATCCCACCAGTCCTCTTCCCTAGCATTCGAATCCATTCTTCACCCTTGCCTTAGAAAGCAAAGGAGGGTGATCTTAAACACTGAACCAACTTTTTAAAACTTTATAACTATGATGGTTATTCTTCGCTGGCACCTTGATTGTATTGAGAAATGCCTAGGAAATTAGTAAAGCATACTTTGGGTGTATCAGTGAGGGTGTTTCCAGAGGTAACTGGTACATGATACAGCAAACTGAGTGGGGAAGACCCACCCTGAAGGCAGCTCCATCCAATACGCTGGGTGCTGGAATTGAATGAAAGTAGGAGGAAGCTTTTGAACACAAGTTTCTCCCCCCCCCACCCACCTTCTGACTGCCACGAGGTGAACAGCTTTCTTCCTCCATGCCCTTCTGCCATTCTGCCTTACCCCAGGCCTAAAAGCAATAGACCCAGCTGGCCATGAACTGAAACCATGAGCCAGAATTTTCCTGCTTGAAGTTGTTTATCTCAAGTATTTTGTCACAGTGATGAAAATCTGACTAACACAGTAATGGTACAACATGCATACAGAAAAGAGCGCACATTGCAGTGGCATAGCTAAACTATCACAGTATGACTACACATGTATCCATCACGCAAGTAAGAAATGGAACATTTCGGGCCCCTAGAAGCCCTTCTTATCCCTTTCCCCATCTCTGCCCCACTCTCTTTCACTTGAAAGGTAACATCTAACCCTAAGGAAGTGTTCCACCAGAGGAGCACCACAGTTTTAATCTGACAGGAAATACAATCTCATTTGCCTTTTGAAAAGCTGTTGGTGGCCTCTAAGAGGGCAAGAGGCAGGGAGGCAAACTGGAAGTTTATTGTGGAAATGGCAATAGCTGTGATCAGAAAAGTGGCAGGGAAAGAGGGAGGAAAAACAGGAGGGAGGGGACAGGGACCAGAGCAGGGGATCATGAGGGCCACTTCTCCACTCTGTTAGTTGTGTTTTCTGTGGCCTAAAGATTGATTAAATGACCTTAAAAGCCTCCTACCCCCAACTCTGAGTCTTTTATTCAAACCAGTCATCCAGAAAGTAAGCCTCCCACTGGTGCTTAATTCACTCAAGGAAAGATTAGAGGAACCTGGTTACCAGGCTTTGAAAAGTTGCTCATAAAATTCAGCAGGAGCCTGCAATCCTCAGAGACTTCTATTTTTACCAAAAACACACACAGAGAAGTGGAGAATTTTCAAATGAATTAGACATGAGATTGATCTTTTTATACAAAAAAGAGAAAAAGAACAGTGACGCTGAGTTTGAGGTCCCCTTCCCATCCCCGATGTCCCTAAGCTGCCTCATCTTGGTGGATTCAGGCCTGAGCTCTGCTCTAACCCATGCACAGCCCACAGCAGAGACTGGTGCTCGGAGACAACTTGAGGTCTCTCAAGATAGCAAACACAGTCCGGTTCGCAACCACCCAGCTGTGCCATGCTCCCACTCTGCAGAAGGAGGCCAAAATGAATCCACTGTGAGTGACAACAGGGTGCCTTCAGACAGGGTTGGGGTGATCGACAGTGCACGCCCAGCTGACCTGGCAGAGCTCTGAAGTCAGCAAACACATCTCATTCTGCAGTCATCCACTAGCAGTGCCTGGTTGGCCCTCCCACATCCTTCTCACTTCTGGACTCCATTTCCGCTTAGAGCTTTTCATAAGCAAGCTCTGGCTGTCCAGTAGTGCTCTGTGCAGCACCACAGAGTAGCCCAAGAGCCACTGAGCAGACTTCACACTGAGCCCCCTGCACATTTCAACTACAGAAACTCAGCTTTCACCCCAGACCTGATCCCACATAGTACCCCTTTCAGAAAACATCTTTTTCTTGGCCATAGCAGTGTGATTTTCAAACTTCAGATGCCCCTCAACTTATGATGGGTTACATCTCAATAAATCCATCATAAGTTGAAAATATTCAAAGTCAAAAATGCATTTAATACAACTAAGCCACTTTTCATCCCAGCTACATCACTAAACACTGTAGAGTACTGGTGGTTTCCCCTCCTGATCCCGAGGCTGCCTGGGAGCTGGGTTCCCAGTGCTCGGAATCTCCATCCTGCACATTGCTAGCCTGGGAAAAGATCAAAATCCAGAATTCAAAGTGTGATTTCTACTAAATATATATGGCTTTCACACCCCCACAAAGTTGAAAACCTGTAAGTCAAACCATCATTATCCGGGGATCATTTGTAATTTGTGTATGGTTTGCAAGGTAGGAGAAGATAAATCTTAAAAAGAATATTTTCTTCATAGGGTAGAGAGGTGTTATGGTTTGTGTCTAGATGTCCCCCGAAAAGCCTCAGGTGGTCACAGGGCTTTTTCAGAGGTGGCTGAATCTAGAGTGTGTGACGCTGGGATTAAGGGTGGGTGATTACTACATCAATCCACTGATTGGTTTGGCACTGCCCTAATCCTGGCAGTCTGGATAAGATAAAAGGAGAAGAAAGACTCTGTTAAGGCCCCCTTGTTGCTTTTTCTGTCTTCCATCACCATGAACTGCTGCCCCTCTGCCATGCCACCCTGCCTTGGAGCCAGCCGATTATGGACAGAAACCTCTACAAATTGTGAGCTAAATAAACCTTTCCCCCTTTAACTCTGGGTGTCAAGTATTTTGTCTCAGCAATGAGAAAAGTAACTAAGACAATGGGGTAACAAATTCAAATCTTATTGAAGTCATACAGATAAGTAAAAGGCGAAGCAGGCTTCTGTAAGATTGGAAGTTTTTTTGTTTTGTTTTGATTTTCTTGGGTTTTGGGGTTTTTTTTTCTGTATTGGGGATTGAACACAGGACCTTTGCACAAAGGTTCATGCCCAGCCGTTTGTTCATTTGTTTGTTTATTTGTTTGTTAGTAAGTCTTTAAATTGCCCAGGTTGGCCTTAAAACTTGTGATCCTCCTGCCTCGGCCTCCTAGAGTGCTGATATTACAGGTGTGAGCCATCACACCTGGCTGTGGTAGATTTTTTTGTCAAGAAGAAGAGCACATCTTTCTCACTTTCAACAGTTGTCCCCATGTAAAAACAAGAGGATTAAGGTTACCAGATCCTCTAATACTTCTAGAGAACACAGATATAGCAATTACTTGTAAATATGTAGATTTTAAAATATTGACAATGAATTTAAAGTTAAAAAAAACATTTATACTCAAACTCATGCGGTCTGTGGACCACAGACTTCTGGTTTTGGTTGAAAGAGTGAAGTAATCCAGAGTATTAGAGGAGAGAAGGGTTTCCAAGGCTCAGAACTTCAAAAGTTGAAATGGAGGAGGCCTGATTTTGGGGGTGGGAGGGGACAGAAACTAGGAACAGGGAAGCTACAGGTTTCTGAGTGATAGAGACCCGACCCAATGCCAAGTGTAGCACGGAAGAGGCCGAACCTAGAATCAAGTGTCTGTGAGGCCAGGGCACCAAGCGCCAGAGCCTGGGGCACCTGGGAAGGTCCACTGCCACGTGTGGCTTTGGCTGGTGGCCACCTGCCTCAGGACTCTCCAGGAGGCCTGGCGAAGAGCAAGCCCACAGCTGCCATTACAAGGGACTGTGGCCCTCACCTATTTTCTGTGCCGAGCTTGTTGCCCAGTCCAAGGGGAGAAAGGGATTCCCAGAAGATCAAACACAGTGCACTTTCTTGAGGTGGAATCAATTTATTTAGAAAATAGTGAAATGTGTCAATTCTTTCAACCCAAATGCTCTAGAATGTAGCTGTTAAAGTATAAGTGATGGATCCCCTAAGGGTCCTGAGACTCTCAAGAAGCCTCTAAGGTAAAACAATTTTTTACAATAATACAAAGTTATCCTTTACCCCGTGGGCTGTGTTGGAGGGAAAGCAATAGGAAGTAGACAGAGGTACCTTCCTGTGACTCAGGCACTGCGCTATGCTGGGCTCGCTGTGCTGGTCACTGCCACACAATTACTGCTTCACTTAGAAGCAGAGGAATTGTTAATTTTATTACTCTTTGACCTTGAATACGTGATCTGGCAAGCAGTTCTGCTGCAAGCTGAAGCATGGTTGACTTGAAGCCAAGCTCCTTGGGATGGGCTGGAGTTTGAGTTGGGAGCTGCAAATGCCTTCTTCCTTTTCTCCTTTTCTTTCTTTCTTTTTTTTTTTTTTCTTTTTAATGGAACACCATTTTTACTTAAAAGAATCGCTGGTAGCCAAAATGTGGTTATTCAGACTTGAATATTTGGCAGAAGTTTTCTTTAAAATGAACAAAATGAGCCTGTCATATCAAAAAAATCTACTGACAGTCTCTGTTGCCAATGATAGAAATTGAGCTTTCCAGCAAAAATTAAAAATTTTTGGAAAACTTTACATCTCTACTGTAAGTAAGTATGACAGCTTCCCAGTACTGTAAGATGTTTCTGTTTAGATTCACAGTTAAGTTAATGACTATCTTTGTATCATATAGAGATCTGTGACCATTTGGAAGGTCTACACAGCTCATCCAGTCAATATTTTCCAAATGACCCACAGAGTTGCAAAACCATGCATGAGTAAAAGCTCTTACAAGGACCAGTAGATTTAAATGTAGTGGAGAGTGAAAGTTTATTGATTGAACTATGGCTTCAGAGTCTACATTGTAACTTATTTTCAAGTAATTACTTCTTGTTGAGTGAGTGTGGTATCAAGAAATATCTATGATTATCTGAAAAATCAATTAATATATTTCTCTCTTTTCTAACTATACGTGTATGGAAGTGAGTTTTCAGCATATACTCCAACAAAACAATGTGTCCTAACAGACTGAATGTAATAAACCAGACATTAAAGAGAACTGTAAAAATGTATAATAGTGCCACTCTTTTATTTAATCTATTTTTTTCTTTTTTACAATACTGGAGATTGAACCTAGGGCCTCATGCATGCTAGGGAAGCACTCTACCACTGAGCTATATTCCCCAGCAAAACAGTGCCATTCTTCTCATTTGATACTTTTGCTTGGAAAAATAAAGTGATTTTCAATTTATAAAACGTAAATATATTTAATTTATTAAATGTAAATCTATTAACATTAACAATGTATGGCTAAATGCAATTTCCTTTAACCCTCAGTTTTTATGTGCACATAGTAATAATCACAACCCACCATGACAGTTAAGGTGGATTGTCAGCTTGATTACTTTGAGAGATTAGTAAGCACATTTCTGGGTGTGTCTCCACGAGGCATGCAGGCGTGACCTTGAGTACTGTATGTAGTCCCCGGCCCATCTTCTCTCGTGCTGTTCCCCTGCTCTGTTCTCTGATTGTCACAAACTAAGCAGCTTTCCCTTCTGCTGTGATGCTTCCACTTTGGGGCCAACCAACTATGGACTAAAATCCTCTGAAACTATGAGCTAAATTAAACCTCTTTTCCTTTAAGTTGTGTGTGTATGGAGTAATGTGTCCCAGCAATGAGGAAAAGCTGGCCAGTATACCCACATAAATAGCTCTTTATGGTACTTAATAATTTTCATAATATAAAAGAGTCATGTGGGCTGGGGATTTAGCTCAGTGGTTTTGCTGCCTGCTGCACAAGCGCAAGGACCCGAGTTCAATCCCCAGTACCAAAAAAAAGAATTTGGAGAAAGCTCTGACATAGGGCATGTCCTACCTATTTCCTGGTGCTTTTCTGCAGAGCTCAGAAAGAGCTCATCTCCTGAGGGGAACAGTGAGGAGAGGGCTACAGTAGAGATTATGATTACAGTTTAAGGTTTGCTTTTATTATTTTATTCTCAATCCCCTCTGGAAGACCCAAAGGATCTGCCTTTCACATACAAGGAAATATGTCTCTGAGAGGTGAAATACTTGGTCACAGAACTAGTTCCCAGGTAGACCAGTCAGGATTTGAACCCAGGTCCTGACTCCAAACCCAGAATTTCTTCTGCTCATATGCACTTTACCTCTGAACCTGAAATAGGCCTTGTCTCTTCCTTTCTTATCTTTCTCCTGATTTAGCCTTAGGGACAATGTGAGGCTGTTTTAAAGAGGTACTAAAATTATTTTCCACTTTAAACATTCTGTAATTGACCATAGGAGTTCTACCCACAGCTTGCAGCCCTATATACCTTGTGACCCATCTGTCATCTGCCTGTGACTGAGGGAACAAGGATGCCCGCTTGATCTAGGAGCAGGAGCCATCCATAGAACGTTCCGGGCCAGTCAGCTTCTCTTTTTCAAGAATTCAAGTTGACAGAAACAGGAGGTGTTGGCAGAGTGGCGGAGAATCCAGAAACTGAAAACTCAGGCTGACATGGGGTAGAAGTGGCTATTTTGCGGCTGCATGAAAGTTGGCTAGACAGAGGAAACTGGGCATCCGAGGAGAGAGAGAAACGAAAAGAAGTGGCCATGAGGATACAGAGAAGGTTCTTGACTTTGCAATCCCCCAAGGGTCTGACTGTGCCCCTTTTCTGTTCCCAGCACTCTGAGGTGGCCATTGATGCCCCCACGGTCATCCCCCTCCACCCCGCCATCTTTGAGTAGCGCCTCCTCTCGGCTGCCTGGAACCCTGGATGGACCGTTCATGCCCTCTGGTTTGTATCTCTCTCTGTGAGTTAGAGAAGGGAGAGGGAGACGCTCAGAGGGTGTTTTATTGGGCCTTTCAGAACCAGACCCACCCACACCACAGCTTCCTTTCCCTTGGTGACCACATTTTTCCTTCAGTCAAAGTAAGATGCACAGTCATCAAAATACACTCAATGCTGTGAAAATCACTTGAAATGGGATTTAGGATCAGATGGATGGATTTCATTTCATAGGACTTATTGGTAACAGAGAGCTTTTCTCTAGCTCAGAACACAAATCTGTTTCCTATATTTATCCAGCTCTGTAGAATCTATCCCCCATCCTGATAAAGGAACTCTGGCATTGGAAATATGCCAGGAACAAAGTCTAACTTTTCATGGAAAAAGAAAAAGAAAAGGCAGTGTGTCTTGTGTCCTCTTACCAAGAGCCAAGTATGCCCTGTTGAAGTTCTGACCAGCTCCTTCCTACCCTACTTTCAGCCTACAATCCTCTCTGGCCAACCTCCATTGGGACAGCAGACTGCTAGGTACCCACTTACCCACACTGTGTCCTTCACCTTTTTCCTAAGCATTTCAATAATAATAATAATTAGAAGTGGTTGTGCTGAGTTGAGTTCTAATAGAGCTGACAGCTCATCAAAGCTTTAGTTAAAAGGACACTATCAAATGGTACAGCCTTTCTGCAGGGCATTTTAACAACATGTACCAGAAACTTGGAAAGGTTCATACTTTTTGACACAGTTTGGTTTATTTGTTTTGTGCTATGGTTTAGATCTAAAATATCCCTCCAAATCCCCTAGTTTGGAAAGTGATTGGATCACAGGGGTGACATACTCCAGTGGATTAGTCCACTGATGAGGGCATAGCTGACTTTCCACTTGCTGTTAGGAGGAAGGGCCTGTTTAGAGGTGGGTGACTGAGGGTGTGATCTGGAAGTTATATCTCCCTCCCTGGCACCTCCCTTCTGCTTCCTGACTTCCTTGGGATGAGCAGCTTCCTCCATCCAGGCCCTTCCATCATCCTGTGTCTGCCTTACAGCCAGCCAACCATGACCTGAACCTGAACCTGAACCTCATAAGCCAAAATAAACCTCTGTTCCTTTAGGTTGTGGGTATTGTGTATTGTGTCCCAGGGATGGGAAAATGGCTAAGACATGTTGTTTGTTTTCGCAAGACTAAAGATTGAACCCGGGCCTTCATTTTTTCTTATTTTTTACTTTGAGACTGGGTCTTGATAAATTGCTATGTTGCTCAAGCTGGGCTCAAACCAGTGATTCTCCTACCTTAGTCTCCCAGAATGCTGAGCTTACAGGCATGCACCACCATACCCAGCTCATATTTTTTTAAAGGAACTTATCCAAAGGTAACAGTAATGTTCCTTAAAGATGTTAATATTTGCAATCAGAAGCAACCTGGAAAAGTATCTAAAAATAAGAAATTAATTAAAGATATTTTCATGCAATTCAATATGCATGGGCATTAAATTCTTACTACCAGAGACTAAGGACATGGAAAATTGTTTATGATAAACTGATAAAGTGAAAAAATCAAGGTACAAAAATGAGGTTATAAATTATCCTACTATATAAAAATGGTGTTTACAATATATATAAAATTTATACTTGTGGTATAAACAATATTTTATATGTGTGTGTATTTATCTCTGAATGTTCTATGTTTTTCCATGAATATATACTATCTTTATAATTAGAAAATAATAACGTTAAAATAACTTTTAAGTAAACCATCCAAAATGCTTGGGTTCATGTGATCCCTGGGCAAACAAAACCACCTCTTCTAGTCTCATTTTTCATTTCTATAAAATGGTAAATAATGTCCCTTTTGCTCTGGGGGTGGAGGGTGTTATGAGAATCAGATTAAATAAATGTAGCATATAATTATTTCTGATATATTTTTCAAAATAATGTAAAATGACAGTTGGAGCTGTAAAGGGCTTTCCACAGCCCCACACCAGAAGCAGGACAAACCCCAGTGTGTGGCTCCAGTCTCAGCCTCTGCCCGACTCTCAGCTCATCTCCAGCTCTCGTCAGTCACACCTCAAGCTCCCGTAACACCAGCACAGACCAGCAGCTCCCCACCACTTCCTGTCTCTCCCCTAGTTGCTGTCCCACTCCATATACCACCTTTCCCCTCCCTGTCCTCTTGGCTCCTACTCTTTCTTCTAAATCATCCCAAGCATCTAGGAAGATGTCCTTGCTTTCTCCAAGGGGGTTAAATCCCTGTCTGACAGCACTCAAAGCTCCCTGATCCCTCTCTACCACCACGAACCATTCCCCCCATGTCATAAGGTTTTATAGGCTGTGCACTGCACATAAGTCCTGGCTGAGAAGGACACAAAGTCCAGCCCACATCCGGTTTGCGGGCAATGTGCTTTGGCCCAGGTTTACATCCGCCCAGAACAATGACAGCCTTTTGCTGTCCACAAAGGTATCCCTTATGGATAGACATGAGGCTGTATGAACCTATAGGTAAATTAGGCCATACCCACCTAATGCTTGCAGAGTCTGTGCGTGGGCTGACCAGGGGCTAAGAAGAGATGACCACAAAGACAGCTGTATTCTCATAGATCAGTGCTAACCAATGCAAAACTCATTTTCTAGTAGCAAACAGCATTAGTATTGAAAAATTGATTAAACTTCACATATTAGCATAATGATATTTATAATCTTCTTGATCATATTTACAGTGCTCTTTACAGTATAACCAGTCTTATCTAAAAGAGCTTTCTGGGTGACACAAATAGTCTACCCTGTCCAATACAGTAGCTGTTCTCCAAATGCGTCTATTGAGTGCTTGAAATATGGTTAGCATGATTCAGGAAGTAAATTTTCAATTTTATTTAATGTTGATTAAATAGCACCTACTACATTAGACAGTGCAGGTATAGATACAGTGCTCTAAAATTTTAGTGGGCATAGTAGTGATCTGGATCTTGTCATAAAACTAGATTCCTGATGGGTAAAGTGGCCCATGGCTCTAAGTCCAGGACTCGGGAAGGCTGAAGTAGAAAGATCACTAGTTTGAGCCCAGTCTATGCAACTTAGCTACTTAGCAAGACCCTGTCACAAAATTGAAAAATAGCTGGGGACGTAGCTCAGTGCAAAGCGTCTGGGTTCAATCCCCGGTACAAAACACACACACACACACACACACACACACACACACACCCCACAAAAACAAACAAAAAACCTAGATTCCCAGACCTCTCCCCAAGAGACTGATTCAGTGAGGTTGAGTTAGGTCAAGGAATTTCCTTTTTTATTTTTATTTTTTGGCCAAAGCCATTTTTTTAATGTTTTTATTAGCATATGTTTGCAATACATAATGAATATACTCACTGTGAGATTTTGCCACACATACATTCTGCATCTTGATCCTTTTCACTTTCCTTTTCCCTCAGCTCCCTCCCATCTCCCCAACCAGTGCCCCCAGAACTGCTCATACAGGTTGGAATGTGGACCACAGTTAGAGGGTTACTGGTAAATGGGGGTTAGGGTATCTTGGAGGCATTGATCTTAGGCTAATTTTGGACTTAGAATACTTTGCTCCCTAAGCTACAACCTCCTGTCTTAACAGCCACTATTGAAATTCTGGAATACAAGAAGTTCTTCCTAGAGGCCGCTTTTCTGGCTTCGGGGCTTTCTCCTTGGATGCTCAGACATCTGTCCTTGTCAATTTGCTATAAAGAAAATGAAATATTCTCAGTGCAACAGTTACTGCCCAAAGTGACCCCTGAGACCATTTCTCTTTCCCTCCTCCACTCCTTCCTCCCCATTGCCCGGAGGCCCCAGGTCAGTCTCTGCTACTCCCTCTTTCCCACACAATGAACCTGCCCAGAGAGGCAGCGGCCTCCCTCGTTTGAATGATTTGAAGAATTGTCTCCTGCTCTTCCAGGTCGGGTTTTGCACAGCTATCCCTAAGTTCAGTTGAGCAGAGCAGTGGCAAGAAAGAGTGGTGCCAGCTCTCGCCCACAAATTCTCCCGCTTCCCAAGGCCTCCCAGTCAGGGTATATACCAGGGTCACACTTGTGCCCATGCCCCAGTTGCAGTGACCCTGAGCAAGCCCCTCACTTGCTCATTCAGAGCCTTGCCTCTCTCAAGGTGACCCTAGGAAGTTCTGGAACCACCACAAGAGAGCCTCGCATTGGCCTCTGGCCAGGCTTCCAGCTACAGTGGCCACAGGGAGGCCCTAAGTTAACTCTTCCCCTGGTTTCTACTCGGCCACTCTGTTGAAGAAGCCTTCCAAGGCGTCCAGTCCCCTGCAAGGAACTGAGCTCTGTGCAGTGCCAGGAAAATGATCCATTCCTGGGTCACACTTAGGCACCTAGGTCTTACAGCATCTCAGCTCATGCCCAGACTCTCACTAAGTTTCCCATGAAAATAATTCCATGGATTTCAGGTCCTTCTAGAAATGCAACCCAGGCCTAGGAGGACTGATAAAGAAGAGATCTATGAAACCCCAGCTCTCTTCCTCTCCCAGTAACAAAATACAACTTCCATGCATCTAAATGGAGACAGATGAAAGTCAGGAGAACACTGGCAATAACTGGGTTCTAACTCAGTCAAAATTACCCCTTGGTGCAAATCAATCAAAAATGACCCTGTTTGATAAATGGAGGCTGCCTGCCTGCTCTGTGTCATTCTAAATCGCCAGCATGTGCTACACTGAGAAGACACTCAGCAATGTTCCACCTGGGTGGTAGGGAGGAACTCAGAAAGGTTCTTCTTATAAACACAAGCATTCTGCCTCTCCTGGAGAGCACCACCTGTTTGTTCTTGTCTTTCCTTTTACTCACTTGCAAGCACAGCTTATTGAATCAGTCTTTCCAGGACCAGCCTGCTTTCAACAGAACTGAGCAAGAGCAGTTAGCTCCTGCTTTGAGGCCCCAGGGCAGCTGGGCATAATAGAATCTCACTAAGGTTCCTGCAGCACTGAGAAGAGTCTATTCTAGGTAACCTGTTCTCATTTTCTCTCAAACTAGTACTAAATTGAAAAAATACAGTAGTAGAATCTGCCTTTACCTGGAGTCAAGGCTTGGCTGTGGATTAAGCACAGGAAAATTTTGTCAGATGGAAAGTTAATTTCAATCTCAAATATCTGGAAAGCTTGGAGAGCTAATTTTCCCTGTCCTTGGATAATCTGGTCCTGCTGACCCAGGGAGCAGCCTGCCAGCCAGCTGCCATCACCATATACAAAGCACAAGCACCCTGGCACTTCGGCTCCGGTTCCTTTCCAATTGAGCTGCCATACACGACTTGGTGAGCGATCTCTGGCTGCCATTCAGGGGAAGACAGATGGCTGAGAAATGATTTTCTGGAGTTTCCTGACCAAATTTCTCTGCAATGCATCACGAAACAAACCATGGCCTTCAGATTCATCCCTGGGGTGGCCAGCAGCCACAGCCTCTGACTTCGATCTTGCCTTGGTTTGGAAGAGTCCAAACACTATGGGATTTGGGTCAAGACTTGCATTTTAAGCAGCTTATTTTCATTTTCTGGGGCATAGATAGGAGAGAGGGCTGGCTTGGATTTTTGTAGGTGAGGTTAAATCGAAGAGAGGCAGCCAAGAGTAGATTGGGAGTAGCCAAGTAGTGAGATTGGGTAAGAGTCTGAACATGGCACTGGGTGTGGGGCGAGACTGGCCCACTACTCCACCTGGACTGCCACGCTGCCCTCTCCCGGGCACTGTCCGTGATAGTTGCTTATTCCTTGTAGCTCTGCCTTTAGCTATTTCAACCATGAAGACATTTGTTTTCTCTTCCCTGATTTAAGTGCTCTCCCCTGTTTGTGTGGCTTCAATGAACTTCCAGGGGTTAGCGACTCACATTCAAGCATGATCATCCTTCTGAGTCACCAACACTTTTGCACAACTGCCCACAGAACACCCTCCCCACCGTTCTCTGTGCTCACCCCAAGACTGTCCTTGGGTCCTTTTTTCTTTACTTACCATATGCCCAATCTCCAAATCCAGTCATTTCCCTGTGAAAGGAAAGAGCACTTTTTCCTCCACAACTCACCACACCCTGCCACTGCTGCCATTCAGATCACCCTCGCTACCATGACTCCATCCTGCCAGATCACCCTCCATCCATTCTGGATCCTGCCAGGAAGATCACGCTCAGCTACCTGATGCTGCTGCCGCCCAGCTTGAAACTCTCCAAGTCTCGGAACTGTCCTGCATCTTCTTGGAGGTCCCATCATGATCTGGCTCTGCTCCCTCTTCAGAGTCACCCTGACACTCCAGTCCTGGCACCCCACACTCTGTGCACTTAATGACTTGAATTCCAGCATATGCTTTCACAATGGTGTTGACCCCATTATAAACAATCCCCATTAACTCCATCCTCACCTTGGTTGGCTGATTTCTGACTGATTCTGACTGAGGTGAGATGCCTCTTCCTCTCTGAAGACCCTGACCTCTTTCCTGTGTGCTCTCTGATCGCTCCGTCCTTATCCTTATCATAGCATCACAAGATCACCCACCAGACGGTAAACCCCTTAAGGACAGAAAGAACATCTCGATCACCATTTACTCCTTATCTCCAAGCACAACATCTGGCCTGCAAAAATTGGTCAAAAATTTTGTTGAGTAAGTGAATGAATGAACAAATAAACAAGCAGCTTGCCCAAAGTTGCTCCACAAGTAGATGACAGAGTTGAGATTCAAACCCAGTCCTGTTTGACTCAAAGCCCATGACCTTTCCTTCACACTGTAATGACATGAGCATCATCACATGGATTATTTAAAGCAAGGTTGGATGACCTCTGGAGCTAATACAGTATCTTGGGAATAACTGCAGTGAACTCTCAAAGGTACTTTGAATTTGACATTTTGAAATCAACTTTAAGTATTCATCATCTATCCACTTACTATTCTGGTCCAGAAGATAGATCTCTTCCTACACTTTATCTGCAAACTGACTACTTAGGTCTTCTAGTTATCTCCTTTTTTCCCTTCAGAGCAACACCTCAGCTCTAAGTGCAGTTTGCTTCCTGGAACAGTCCTACATAATATGTCTAAAGAGCTAGAAAGAAACTGAACGATTACTGTACTGTCTCATGAAAGAAAATTGCTTGCATTTTTGTCTTAAGATTGTGCTGACTTGTTGATGCAATGTTACCAACTGGTATTACAAAATTCAATCAGCCTGGAAATTTTAAGCAGAAACCACAGAAAAGCCTCTCATTCAGCAGCAATCACTATAAACACAAATCACAATATTTACATTAACATGAGCCAAAAATGGATTACAAGGCCTACCTCTGCTTTATTTAGATGAAGAATGACATGGAGTTGGGGAATACAGGGACTCGAGGAAAGCTCTGAAAACCCCCAGAATTGGTGGACTAATCTTTCCTTACAGGATCCCTCGCTCTAAGGAGGTAGAGTGAGCACAATACATGAGGGCTTCCCATGCAACCCTGTGCATCTCAGTGCAAACTCCCCCACCCCTGGGCAGGGGACTTTCGGTGTGATCACATGAGATTTCACGCGATTCCCACTCTGAGGCCCCCTCTGAAATGGGAACCTTTCATTTGTCTTCTGAATACTCAGCTGCTTCAATGAAAATGCTTTGTGATTCAAAGTAACTTAGCCAAATGGAAAAATTTTAGATGAAACAGTTTGGGCATAAGTTGACCATTATTAAATCTGAGTGATGGCTGCATGGGGGAGTCATTGTTATACTCTGTTCTCTTGTATATTTTTGAAAGTTTTTCATAAATTAAATGCTGCTTTTGAGCAGAATGTGGAATAATTTTTCTGAGAGATAATTTGGTATTATACATTCTAAAGTCTTTAAAATGTGCAAAACCTATGACTCAGATTCTCTACTTCTAGGAATTTATCTGTAGGAAATAATCATAAATGTGTGAAAAGACTTATCCACCAGGATGTTCATCCCACTCTTATTTATAACGGGGGGGGGGGGGAACAATCTAAATGTTCAATAATGAGGATGAATAAATAAGTTATGGCATTTTTTAAAATGGACTATTATGTAGGCATTACAATAATTTTAGGACTGATGACAGTGAGGAGAAATGGTCATTGGATGCACTGTTGGTGGAAACTGAGCGATTTCTTTGGAAGGTGAATTGGTAACATCCATCATTGTTTGAAACGGAAGTCGCGACCCATTTCCTGTTGTTAATAACACAACACCATACAGTGGGTAATTTACAAAGAAAAGAGACTTCATTTGGCTTCTGGTTTGAGCTCAAGGTGGAGGGCTGCATAGATGATAGCCTCCTTGCTGACAGAGTCCTGAGGTCGCCACCGCATTGTATGATGTGACAGGGAGCTCATGTGTATATATGCATCCTCTGGTCTCCTTATAAAGTCACAAGTATTCAATCATGACCCACTCTGATAACCTTATCTAATTCTACTTACCTCCCAAAGGCTCCACCCTCAAATACCACAGTTCAATTAGGTTTCCACCCTCTTCATATTTCACAATAGGATTTAAATTTTGACTTGAGTTTCAGAAAGGACAAACCATACCAATGTGGGTTAGTTATTCTTCTCTCATTGCTGAGACAAAATACCCAACACCGACAGTTGGAGGGGAAGAAATTTATTTGGCTCACAGTTCACAGAGGTTTCAGTCCATAACCGGCTGGCTCCGAGGCTGGGATATCAAACATGCATCAAACATGCATCATAGAGGAGAAACAACATGGTGCACCAAAGCAACAAAGGTAACAAGAGGGTTTAACAGCACCTTTCTGTCCCTTTTATCTTATTCAGACTTCCAGGATTAGGGCGGGGCCAAACCAGCAGCATGTGTAATAGTTTAATATGCCCTTAATCCCAGCATCACACATTCCAGATTCAGCTACCTCTGAAAAAGAAAGCCCCTCCTCATCCCATGAGGCTTTGTGGGGACATCTACACACAAGCCATAACACAATGTATATATACTTTGACCCAGCAACTACATTTTAAAGAATTTCCCTGATTGACAGACAGAATTCTTTATAGTACAAAAAAAGTAGAAACAATATAAATGAAGACAAGTTGAATAAATTATAGTTCATCACACAATTAAATATTTTGAAGGCGTCATTTTGTTTGTTTGTTTTTTTGTTTTGTTTTGTTTTCCACCATTAAGTTTATTGGTACATTTTAGGTATAAAATACATTTACATACATCATTGGGATCTTGTGCCTTTACATGAGTATCTTGGTTCTTATTTTTTTTCCCCTTCTCCTGCTCTCCCCTCACCCCCTCCACCCCTCCCCACTTGCAAAGATCCCGTTTCCATTTTTTTCCCTTTCTCATATATTTTTCCCCTCTTTCCTCTCCCCTCTTCCCCCTCCCCTGCCCCCCTAGACCTTTACTTCCTATTACACAATATCAATTACACATTTTTTTT
>NW_004624772.1:9900137-9949424 GCF_000247695.1 Heterocephalus glaber
CTTGCAGTATGAGCACAATCTTTGCTGTTATCTGAGTAATTATTTCTGATTTCATTTTTCCCAGATCCTCTTTTGTTGCCAGTTTAGAGAGTCCAGGTGGTTGAGTATCAGATTGTTTCATCTCATTTCCCTTTGGGGTTGCCGTAGGTGATCCGGAAGTCGAGGCTTGTTTACGTGTCTTCTCATTTCCACAGGGGCGGGGGATGCTTCTGGCACCTGGGCGGCTCACCTTCTCTGCCCTAGGAGCATGGAACAGCAGCGGGGGAGCTTCCTTCCAGGTGCTGGGACTGGCTCAGCTTCTCTCTGAAGGTGTCATTTGTATATAATAATAATTATGGCTAACATTTTTAAAGCTTAGTACAGCTCATGATCTGTTCTAAGTGCTTTATGTATATTAATTATTTTAATGTACTGATACAAAAACCTGTCTGCATCAGTTAGCAATGCTGCATAACAAACTGCTCCAAAACTCAGTGGCTTAAGACAATAAACTTTTTTATTGTTTGGTTCTTTCCTCTGTCTCTGCAGGCAGCAGCTGTGGGCTGGGTCAGCTGATCTTGGGTGGGTTACCTTATATGTTGGGTGATCAACTGGCCAGGTTTAGAATTGAGTTAGCTGGGACAGCTGGCTTCCTACAGGTTTTCATCTCCCAACAGCCTTGCACATGTCAATGGTAGAATTTCAAGAAAGTAGAAGCACACAACGCCTCTTTATGCTTGCTGTCAGACCTGGTACACCATCAGTTAAAGCCAAATTCAAGAACCAGGGAAATAGTCTCCCCTGGTGAAAAGAACTTCAAAGTCACATTTTCAGATATATGAAAGCAAGCAGGGGCATAAATGGGACCATTTTTATAATCAATCTTCCACATGACTAAAGTCAGCAACAGTATATCTGTATACTCTTATTTGTCCAATAATAGATGACACATGTATTATCAAATATGCACAGACACACTTAAGACTGGAAGATTTCTGTAAAGTACACAAAATACTATTCAGTATAGTTACTTTGGTGAAAGGAAGTGGGGTATGGGCTGAAAGAAAGACTTGGTTTTTATTTAACACTGTTTTACATTACATGAATTTTACCAGATGAATAAACTAAACTTGTAATATTAAAAACTAGCTAGAAAAATGAAAAGATCTCAAAAAAGAAAAACACACAGAACTAGATGAAAACATAACATATCAAAATCGCTAAACAGGCCTGGGAGAAAAATTTATAGTACTTAATGCTTACCTTGGAAAGGAGAAAAGGTATCCAATCCAAATTAAAAGAGAAAATATAGCAAAAGTATGCTATATAAGAACATTTAAAATATGAAAATGTTAATAAAATCATTAATGAAAGCATACAATATGAACTATGACGTATAAATATGAACATAAAAAAGGCTAGGCTAGGTCCGCTAGTGCATGACTGGAATCCCAGGTACCTGGGAGGCTGAGGCAGAAGCATTGCAAGTTCAAGGCCAACCTGGGTAAATAGTGAGACCCTATATCAACAAGAAAACATAAAAGGCACTGGATGTAGCTCAGTGTTCCCTAGGTTCAATTTTCCAGTTCTGGAAGAATAAAATATAAAAAAGTTAAGATGATGCATGCCAGAATATGAAAATTGAGTCACAGGATCACAGGTTCTTTTGCATTTTCTTCTTGGTGCTATCTATATCCTATATTTTTCCTACAATTTATATTTTTTGATCCGAATATATATAAATGAAGGTCTTATAAAAGTAAGGAGCTAAGTTCCAAGGATCCCAGACACCAGCCTCGGTCCTCACGTTCGCGGCTATCTCCCCATCAGCTCCAGGACTCCTAGGCTGATAATTACAGTTCCTGTCACACTCTGACTGGCCGTAGGAAATTTGTGTCCATGTTCAGGCTCAACTCACAGTCACTCTCTCCTTTCCTCCTCACAACAGTGGTGTGAAAATGACATTATTGGCCCCATTTAAGAAGTGAGGAAATAGAACCCCTGCTCGAGGCTGAACTTGGTCTGCCAGTCCTCAATCATTCCAGCTGGCAGTGAGGTTTGGAGGGAGGGCTTGCCCCTCATTGCCCTACTCCCACTCTGTTCTGCGCTTGGACTGCCCATCAGAAAAAACAGACCCATCCAGTCCTCGCTCCACAGGGCTACTATCTAGCAAGAGAGACTGCTGAGAAGTGATAGGAATGTTAAATGCTTCATTATAACTGTGCTGAGAGCTTCAAGGGAAAAATATAGGCTCCTGGAGGGCAGACACAGCAAGAGCTGTGAGTCAAGGCACACCTTTTGGGGCAGTGGTGTTTAAGCTGAACTCAGGTGAAAAATGCCCTTATATAGTATGCTTTTGCCATATTTTCTCTTTCAATTTTTACTTGATAACTTTTCTCTTTTTTAAGGTATTTAGTGTTAGAAGTTTCCCTCTCAGTCATGCTTTATCCCACATCCCACAGATTTGAGTGTTATTATTTTCATTTTTATTTCCTTTTTTTGAGATCTGTTTCTTTTTATATCGAGTTATCACCACCTGTGCTGGACACAGAAAGTCCTGCATCCTGGACAATTGCTAGTGAACACTTTCAGATACCACAGTGCAGTTGAGGAAGGAGCAGTGTAGGATCCGAAGCCTCTGTTTTGGTCTCAGTTTTACCATTCACTGATTCTGTGACCTGGGGCAAGGTGTCTGCATCTCTGGGTTCCTATTTTTCTCATTGGAGGCAGGGCAAGTTCTTGCTAAGTTGCTAAATTGAGGCTGGGCTTGAACTTGTGATCCTCCACTCTACCTTTTCTTAAGGCTCAGAACATAAAACACATCAAAGCTGAGTCGCTATTAAACTTGCATGCTTGCGCTTCCCTTCCCCTATCATTCTCCTCGATTGCTGTGGCAGTGCCTAGTATCCCCTACCAGGGACTCCAACAACCTGCAAACCAGAATTTGTAAACTTCTGACTTAAGCGATTTCTGAGATCTCTTCCAAGTATAAAGTTAGTATTAAATCAGAGTATAATTGAGACAGTCAGGGCCCACCATCACGGGATGAAAAAGCCTAGGACAACAAAATAAACCCCTGGGTATAGTAAAATATTACCCTTGGTAGTGTGCCGTGTTGCTTCCTTGTGCTCTTTTCAACAGAGCACATCATGAGTCCATCATGAGACTATGATGAAACTCCAAAAGCAGCATGTTCACACAAAATGAAGGAACTGTCACCAAGGAAAAATCTAAATAAACCCTCTAACTTCATGTGCTCTTAGTGTAGTTAAAGATCACTTTCTGGAGGTCACACAGCTAGGTAATATAGTATTAGTTTCCTACCAGCTTTTCTATGGATAATTCCTCTGATGTGTGGGTTAGGTTAACACTTGAGTAGGTTACTTCTCAAAGACGTAAAGGCCACTTTTACTGAGAACAGACTTTCTATTGGGCCCACAGATACCTAATGAGTCACAGAAATGGGATAAAAAGGCTTGGCATCTCTGTGTTCATACTTTGTCTGTTCCCTTTGCTGCCTTAACCGTTGGGTCACATTCAATTCAGTTCTCCCTGTAGACATGTTGATTGCATGTCAGAACCGGTATGCTTCCTTTTTATTTCTCTCTTCCCTCTTTTTCTGCTTCCATCCTTGTACTTCTTCAACAGCCACAGCAGCCCAAGTTCCTAAAGTCCTTCAGCCACATCCTAAAGACCAGACCCACAAAGCCAGGGTATTTTTCACAGGATGATAGCACCAACTACACAAAAATTCAACAACCCCTAGGATAAGTTGACCACGATCGCCTGTTGGTCACAAGAAGAGACATCTTTCGAAACCATGCCTCTGGCCAGTGGAAACTTACTGGACTTCAGTCCACCTACCAAATCAATAGAAGCTTCCTCACCCCCTCTTTAGAGACAGATTGAGCCTTCTCAATCGAGACTGAATCCCCAATTCAGTGAAGCTCCCGCTTAGCCCTCCTAAGAGAGCTTTGCCTGTGCATGAGTGAGTGTGCTTGCAGTATTTGGTGCAATCTCATTTCTACTGATCCCGTGCCAAACAATCCATTGTCTGGTGTCACCCTCTACCACCCATGGGTGTGGAAGGCAGTAGTGTGACCTGACAACGCTATTGACTCAGGCATCCAATGCCTACTCCTAAAGTGCCTTCCTGAACTAATGAGCTAAAGAACTAAAACTACATTTCCCAGATCCTTTACAGTTGGTGTTCTACATATGATCCAGGTCAACCAATCTAAGACACCACATGAGGCTCAGAAGGCCAAGGTAAGCAATGCAGCCAGTGGTCATGTGCAAATAGGAAGAATTCTCTCTTGTTTGGGGAAGAGTCAGCCTTATTTGGGGGAGAGTCGGCCTTTTTTTTTTTTTCTATCCAGATCATCAACTGATGGGATGAGGCCCATCCTTATCAGGGAGGATAAATTTCCTCAGTCTAAGGAGTTAAATGTTACCCTCATCTAAAAACACCCTCAGAGAAACACTCAAAATATGTTTGACATTGTGGGAGCCTTGTGGCCCAGTCAAGCTGACATGTAAAATTAACCGTCCTAGACAGTGAGCCTCAATGTCTTTTAGGGTTCTTCAGGAAGAATAGGAAGAACAGGAAGGAGGGTCTCACTGGAGCTCCTGACAGGGACGGGCCTCACTGTATGGGACACCACCTAGCTGGCAACACAGAAGCCGTCATATCGGTGGTAGACCTCACAGCTGAGGACAGGCAAGATCTTGACAGAGTCTATTGTTCTGCAGAGTACACATCAGACTGACAAAGTTTGAGGATCTCAGTTTATGAGAGAAAGAGGCGAATTCTTTTCCAGAGCAAACTCTCAGACCAGCTTCCCTTCTTTAGTACAATGTGGGAAGATTAGAAATATTTTCTGTCCTCACCAGTCTAACATCCTGACCAGGCCTTGTAATAGCCCTATTTATTGTGCAGCACCATCCCGGACCACTGATGCTATTAACACCCATTTGTCCCTATTATGATACATTTCTGCGTGGGAGTCTTGTCCTTAGACTGCCAACCTCTCTGAATGAGTCTTGTCATTCTCCAGAGAGGTGGTGTTGATGTCACCTGAAAATACCAATATGTTATCATAGTTCCTCACTCTCATATGAACCTTAGACATAGTGCATCAGAGGCCTTCAAAAAGGAAGCTTTTGTCTCACTGGGCTTTTCAGTATGCGGCATTCTCACTTTTTTAGCAATTTCCAGAACTACCATCTGAGCCTCTTCAAATTAACCAATTATTGCAAACAATGCATTTGCTTCTGTGGATGTTGTCATACGAACCTCCTTGTTTTCAGTTAATAAAAAGAAAACAACAACAACTTCCCCAGGAAAATTTGCCAAATTCCACAAACTTGTTCAATCATTTGGACAAATTAAGTACAAAATGTTATCTTTTAGCATGACTATACAGCCAGTTTCACAGATTAAACAGTTCTCTGCAGAACTTTTCTTCCTGGAGAATGAATAAACTCAGGTATGAGGTTTTTAAAGCTCTGCTTGAAATTTTAAAGACATTTTTGCTACACATATACAATTTGTTTTAAAAACTTTATTTTATTGGTACATTTTAGGTATACAATATAATGACATTCATCATTGGGAATTTGTGCCTTTACATAATCTCTTTTGGTTCTTATTTTTTCCCCATTCCCCTGTCCTCCCTTCAACCCCTCCATCCCTCCCTATTTACAATGACTATGTTTCCATTTTTTCATTTTCTCATATTAATTCCCATTATAATTACAATTTTAATTCTCCAAAATGAATTATAGATTTTGAAATTTCAAGTTATAAACCTATGACCTGTTTCTTACAGATAATGGCAGAACTGCTTTTGAAGTGCTTCTTGCTTTTTTAAACAGATTTTGAATAACTATTTCAAAGAGCCACTTCTGGTTTAGTAAGCGGTTACCTAAAGAAAGTTGGCACCAATTCACTCTTTCTATCACTGAAGGTTAACTTCTCTGGATCCTAGCCATATTTACATATTTTCATTACAATGTCCTTTTTCAGCAGTTGTCCCTCTCACACCTTAGACTCAGAGAAATGGGAAATATTAAATAAGGGTGTGTGATTTCTTGTTAGAGGCTGTATTTTCATTGAGGGTTTTTTTAATTGCAGTAGTCAAATGCATCTTATCAGTATTAGTACTCCTTCAGCCCACATGTGTTCATTAGTGGTAGAGCAATAGCACCTAACTTCTCACAATGCAATTTCATCTTCAAATATAGTTTCTACTTCTCTTTCAGAGAGAGAAAAAAAACAGTAAGTGGTAATGAAATAAACTTGTCTCTGGACCCCACCAACCAAATCCAGGAGCTCCCATCCCTGGATTGCCCCCTTCCCCAAACTGGGGCTCACCCCACATTCTGCCTCTCTCAGGCCTTGCCCCTTGCATTGCTGATAATTCCTGTCATCCTGGTGGAAGCAACCAGGTCACCCAGCAGGCTGAAGCTCTGTACCTGGGCCACACCTCTGCTTGCTTTGGTGTGGCTTGGAACACACGCTTTAGAATCTAGCTGGGTTCTTATTCCACCCCAGAGATCTTAGAAAAGTTGCAAAGGGGGCAACCCACTTTCCATTCCCCCTTCTGTCTCTCTTAGACAGGAGCTATTTTTTTTTTTTGTACTGGGGATCAAACTCGGGTCCTTGTGCTTGCAAGGCAAGCGGCGGAACCACTGAGCTAAATCCCCGGCCCAACAGGAGCTATTTTTATCTCAATAAATTTTTTCTATTCTTAATCTCCATTGTTCCTAGAATGCATTCTTTGATTTTAGAGTACACAAACTGGAGTTTTGGGTATCTAGCAGGTTTGGGAGTTACATCTATTCCCCCTCTATCACTTTGGGGATGACTAACTATAGTACTTTATCTTAGCCCCAAGATCCAACAACCTTGGTTAATCTGAAAGGGGAGGATGCAGCGTAATTTCTCCAACAACTGAGTTCTCTGGGAATGTACTCTAGTATTGTTGATATCACAGAGGTAATTGAATATTGGGTTGTAGAGAAATAGCAATTATGTGACCCTGCTAATTTCAAGCAAATCAGCTACAGTAGTATCATCCAAGACAAATTAGATATTAACATACTATAAGAAGCAATTATGGGGCCAGGGATGCCTGGCAAGCACAAGGTCCTGAGTTCAAACCCTAGTACTGCAAAAAAAAAAAAAAAGGAAGAAGAAGAAGCAATTATGTACCACCTTTAACCCTAGAGAAGAAATCTACAATTATGGTATAAACATTAAGACAACCCAAGTATTGACTTACAGCTAATATGTACTAAATACAACAGCTATATCTCTAATGGTAGGAAATAATTCAACAGTAATTTTATAGAGATAACTATAAAAGATTAATAAGCTTTATGGTTATACTGTTTAAAATATAGGATTTGGGAATGGAGGAATGTAATAGCAAACTTTTGAAACCTTAAACTATGTACGATATGAGAAGGAGGAGAGAGAAGTGGTACAAAGGATCTTACTGGGGAGTAGAAGAAAGTTTATAGAATTAGGTAAAGATAAGAGAAAAAACTGATGAGAAATAGAAGGTAAAAAAGAAGGGATAAAAATAATTATACAAAGAATAAAAATAAGAGAAAATATTAAAGGGAGAAGAGAAAAAAATTTAAAAAGAAGAAATAGAGATAAGAAGCAAGGATGAAGGACAAAGGAAAATCCCCCAAACCCCAATAAACTGGTGAAGGAGAAAAGAGAAAAGAAGAAAAAATAAACAAAAACAAAATAAAACTACAAAGAATGCACATACAAAAAAAAGAAAGAAAATTTGCAATGCACAGATTCTCTGAGCTTCTTTCCTCAGTTGTGAGTAGGGCCTTTACTTCAAGGTACTATTTTGAAGATTAAATGAAAAGTGAACGAGAAGCAGCTAGAAACACATGCTAGCTTACTCTGGGTGTCTTCCTTTGTGTCGTCTGCAGACTCCCCAGGCTCGGCAACTCCAGGTCCGGGACCACTGCAGTGCTCAGTTTTCCCCCTCCCCCTGATCCCTTCCTCCTCCAGCTTCCAGGATTAAGCCATGACCCTGGAGTCTCTCCATTTGGGGATAAATGTCTTTTCTACTGTGAAGATAGTAGGACCACCAATGCTCTGCTTTATTTTCAACCCATGCTTGACAGAGCTTTGGGTGATGATCTTGACCAGACCAAGCCCCAGCCAAGCTTATAGAAGAGGACATTAACAAATTAATGTCAGAAATTAACAAAAGTCCTATGGAATTCTTTCCAAACTGAAGTATTTGACTTTGCTAGATACCTTATTTGTTCTTAAGAAAACAGATATTTTGTTTTCATTCCTAGTTTGAAAAGAGTCAACTCATCCTGGCACAGGGCCATGTTCCCAGCATGGAAGCTGCAGGTTTATGGTCTGTCAGAGAACCAGGCTATCCCAACACCGAAACTATCACGTGTCCCTCACGGTAGACCTACGCATTTCAAATATACACGGATACTATTGTGACAAATGCAACACAGGGTACTTTACAAGCTTTACTGAATTCAGGGGCCTTTTTATCATTACTGAATTTAATTTTTGTTATCCGTGGCTCCTGAAAGCACAGCTTTGACCACATGCACCTGTTCAACATACTTGGCCTTAAAGGGGGATCTTCTCACTTAAAAAGCTGGAAACTCCTGATGCCATAGAAAGAACACTGGAAGGGGAATGAAGATATTTTCTGGGAACATGAAGCTGCACAACTCCAGCTCCCGAGATTTTAGTGACCTCATCTGTTGATGATGGTGATTGGAAGCACTGACCTCTAAGCCCTAGGACTAAAATTTTATAAGTCTAAAATCACTCTCACCTAGCTATGTGAAGATGAATATTTATAAGAATGGCTGACATTTTTATATGAAGGAAATTGTATAGAAAAATGTGCTCTAGACTCACATAAAACAAATAGCAAGTCAGTATCTGTTAGTTTTTCTAGCATATATTATTTTTTGGCCACTTGTACCTCTCCGCTAACAACGTCACATTGCCCGTTCTTGTCACTGGCTGCTCTGAAGAGCCCCCTCCTTCATCTTCAACACCCTGTATATGTCTTTCAAGTATATGTTAGTATTCTCTTGACCATTTATAAAGTAGCTATTATTGCCTCCCTCCACTGTTCCTCCATTCCACTTGCTTGGTTTTATTTTTGTTTTCAAAGCCCTCCAGGATCTCTCCTTGAACAGATTGCTTTTATTATCACAGCCTTAATACTGTTCTGAGCCAAACTGCCCTCTGTCATCCCTTTACCGTCTTATATTTGATAGTGGGAGTTGTAATTACAAACACCCCAACTGTTGCTTCAATGTTTCCCCCCTTTCTACAACAGCTTATTTGAAAAGAATGAGTTCCTCACAGCTGTGCAACTGCTTCTGTGCTTACCATGGGTCTTGCCCTTCCCAACATCATGCCTTCTCCACCTTCCACTCTCTGCCCCACCAATCAGGATGCCTCTCTGTGTCGGGACAACCAATCAGAAAGCCTCCTCCTTCCAAGCATCTGTGAGGAGGGACAGTTTCTTTCATAAAAGAAAACACAGAAGCTTTGGGTTTCTGCTCTAGGAGAAGCTGTAGGAGAAGAACACAGCACACAGGAAGTTTCACCTTGTGTTTGATGAAGGCATAAAAGAAAATCCTTTTTTATCTTTACACAACACAAAATGTATTAATACAGAGAAGAAAGGGAACATCAGAGGAGATGTAAAACCCTCCAAGGTGAGAGAACACCTGAAATTCTCTCCACTTGGAAAAGAGTTTGGCTGCCATTACCAGGAAGGACGAGTTACCCTCTAGTACTCTGCCTTAACCATGGACCCAAACTGTTTCTCCTAAATTATTTCTCAAATTTGTTCTAAACAGCTCAGGCAGGCTGGGATTTTCCATTAGACTTTCTTAAACACTAAGGGATAATACAAAGGGGATGCGCACGCGTATGCACACACACACACACACACACACTAGCAAAAATAGTTTCCAAGCCAAGAGTACAAACTGCAGCGTGTTTCTCCTGTCAGTGCTGTTTTATAGAGCCTGCCCTTGCCCTACTGGAAGTGGTCACTCACTAGCCCCAAATGAAGTTCAATTTTGTACACTCCCTGCATGGCTGTCTTGTTTCCCAGCTTCCAGTCTGCCTTTCTTCTTCCAGATAAGACAGCCTCAAGAAGCTAGCAGGCGTCACTCTACAACTATCGCTAATTCACCCAAGAAGCAGCCCCTCATTTCTGCAGTAACCTAGGAGGTCAAAGTACAGTGTGACAACACCCAAAGTACAGCGAGATACCCTCCAGGTGTGTATTCACTGCTGGGGGAAGCAGAACAGAAAGCTATCAGTTCCACTGCAGGATTGTAAGTGGGGACATGCACAGAAAGTATTATCTAAATCAGAGTGAGAGGTCAGGAAGCACTTCTAGAGTCCATCATGCTGGAGACGAGATGTGAAAGATGAGTATGATTAGTGGGATTTTAAAGAGAGGGAGGAAGAAGAAGGTCAGTGCAGGTGGCAGAGACTGCATATGCAAAAGCACGGATGCATAAATTGGCATTACTCTTTGGGGAACCTCAACTGGCCCTGTCTGCTTGACACAAAGGCTGTGGGGAAGAATCTCAGGAGACAGGCCAGAAGGGGTCAGGGGACGGGAGTAGGAAAGGATGTGTGCACTAAGTGAAAGAGTGTAAACTTCATCCTGACAGGTCTGGGGAACCAGGGAAGAATTTTAAGCAGGGATTGACATGATCAGGTTTGTGATTTCAAAACCTCTGTCAGCAATGTTTTTACAAGAAGAGAAAGAAAGGGGTAGAAAAGGCAGGATTCACTCGAGTCTGTCACAATAAGCCAGGTAGAAGATGATGAGAGGATAAACTAAGGTTGATGCCATAGAATACTATGACTATCTACATGTAGGAGATAGTCACATATCCTACATAGTGGGAGAAGAAAAAGGATGGACAGGTCTAGAACAATTCCAGACTTCATAACTGATGAAATAAGTCAACAGTAATAGGTACCTAAGTTGAATAATTACACTACATTATGTGGCTTTATGTGCTCGCATTTTTTCATTTAACCATCTCTTATGAAGAGCTTACTATTGCCAGGGACAGTTTTAAGTAAAGGGATAGAGTAGTAGAGAAAAGGGGGAAAGGGCAAACCTCTCTCTTTATAGTGTGTGTTAGTTAGCTTTCCATTGCTGTGACAAAATACCTGAGAAAAACAAGTTAAAAGAGGAAAAATTTTATTTTGGCTCAAAGTTCCAGTCCATGGTCAGCCAACTCCATTGCTTTTAGGCCTGTGGCAAAGCAGAAACGTCATGGTGGAAGGACAGGGTGGAGGAAAGCTGCCCTCCTAACAGCAACCAGAAAGCAGAGAGAAAGAGAAAGCCAGGAAGGGACCAGGGACAAAATGTACCCTTCAAAACCATGTCACCAGTAATCCTTTTCATCAGTCAGGCTCCATCTCCCAATTAGTCCGTTGAATTCTGAAGTCCACATCAAGCATCTGGTAGAGGCCTGGGGCATTTTTAGTCAGCAGTTTGAAATACGAGGTGGACAGGAAAGAAGAGAGTGTGGGCATGCTGGAACCTGCTGGACAGCTAGGCACCTGTCCTGACCAAGGACCTCCAGCATAAAGGTTGCTGTTTCTTTATTTCTGCCTTCCCAATCTCACCATTTCCTCTTTGGCCTAGAACCATCCAGAAAAGGGATTCTGGGAAACCAAATGTCCACATTAATGAAATGACACAGTACAAACCACCACAGCACTCAAGTACTGAGCTCTGGGCATTCCAACATTTGGAGGTCATGAAAACAGGGAGAGAAAGCAAAATTATTGAAAAATAGGCTACCAGAAAAGTCAGAGAAAAGAGATTGCTGTGTGGGGTGCAAGAAAGAAGAGAAACACCTCGCTAGTGAGAGAAGTTCAGATGTCAGTGCTGCACATGGGGTCCACATGGGGCAAGAACAATGACTGAGAAACAATCACTGGCTCTAGCAACAATGTTAGTCACTCACTGACAGCCTTCAAGAGGTCAGTTTTAGCAGAATGAAGAGAGAAACCCCATTTGGAATGGATTTGAGAGCAACGGGGATAACTGGAGACACCTTGCAGAACCAATGAGTTTTACTTGAAAGAAAGGAGAGAGAAAAGGTAGGTGTGTAGGGTGATGGGGCTACTGAGTGTCTTTTGAACACATAAGAAGCAGCACTTGTGCCTACTGAAGGCAATGATTCAGCAGAAGGAACTCTGAGGGTGCTGGAGAACTGCAGGCGCAATATGCCGGTGGGGGGTAGGGGTGGGGGAATCTGGGGTACAGATGCAGGACATAGACTCAGTGGAGAGCAGGGACTGCTGTTCATGGTTTGCACAGGGAAGAAAGAGTAAAAGGGCAAAGGCGAGGGGCACCTGGGGAGGTAGGGTGGAAAGAGCTGGTGGCAGTTCTCTTCCAATGGATGCAATTTCCTAGTAAGAGTGAAAGCGAGCTCAGGAGCAAAGATGGAATTGGAACTACTGGAAGTGTGGGGAGAGGAAAGAGCATTTGAAGCAGGTATGGAAGGCTATACTTTTCCAAGATGTTCAGAACAACATCTATCCCATTCCACACGATCTTTTCACAATGTGATGTGATCTCTCCATTAAGAGGTGGAGGTCTATGTTCCTTCCTCTTGAAAGTGGGAAGTGCTTTGTAATTCTTTCAAACAATAGGATGCTGCAGAAGTGGAACCACACGCTTCCCCCCAAGGCTAGGTCATAAAAGATGATATTGTCAGACCCAGTGAGAAAGAACCAACCAGAGATCGATATTAAATCCACACAGGAGTTTATTACCAGCCGGGACCCGAGCCGAGCATCGGACTGGAGCCCCAACTGGAGGGAGACAAACATGTTTTATATACCTTTGAGGCCAACAGTTTCTAGGTCCCCCTATGGGATAAGAATTAGCAGAGCAAGCAAAAGATACAGAAGCAGAACGTCCCGCTGTTAGAACATTTGTAAAACAATAGTTGATTCATTGTTGTTTCTAAAGAGACTTTCTAAGGGGAGGAGGTTTCTAAGCTTCCTCCTTCTGAGTTCATCTAAAGGGGAGGCAGGTGGGTCATCCAGCAGCAATATGGAGTCTGTTTTGCTAACTAGGGTCCTTCAATATAACTTCTATGACTCCTCTCTCTCTCTCTCTCTCTCTCTCTCTCTCTCTCTCGCTCCCCCCCCCCTTCTCCCTTCTTCCCTTCCTCCTTCAAGATACACTTTGGAGCCTGAGTCACCTGAACTTGAACTTGACATGCTAGAAAGAACACATGGAGAGATCACATAGAGATGAAGGGATATGCAAGGACCCCAAATTATCCCTGTAGCTAGTGTTTTGAGCCTTCCAGCCCCGGTGCTTTGTGACACAGTGACCTTCTGACGACTCCAGCCCTCAGCCTTCGAGCCACCAAGTTGATGCCAAGCAGAGCAGAGACAAACTATCCTCGCTGAGCTGTTCCTGCCTAATTTGGAGATTCATGAGCAAAACAGAGTTGTTGTAGTTTTAAGCCACTACATCCTGGGATAATTTGTTATGAAGCCAACATAACTGGGTCAATAGTACCTAGGAAGTTATTTAGGATGCCATCAGTTAAAGCTTTGGGTTTGGATTAATTTGCTCAGAGAGTACAGTTTAATCAGAGGAACCTGGGAAACACGTTCAAAATATACATTCTGGCCTCTTTTCTGTCCCAGGGCCTAACAGAATTGGGGTGGAGGAGCTAGAGGAAGGAACAAGTACTTTCCAGTGTTTATATTTTGAAATGGTTCCACAGGTAAATGAGACAGACTCCCAAGTTCAGAATTATTGGCAAAAATTAGAAGTACAGAAGGTTGGAGAACAAGATCCACAGAAACCGGCATCAAAGCGTGAAGGCAGCACAAGTTGTGCTTCTCAAACTTTATACAAGACAGCTTTCTTGAGATATAACTTACAGCACATAAAATTCACCCATGTGACTAATGTGTGTAATTTAATGCTTTTTAGTAAATTTACAGAGTTGGGTGACCATCACCAAAATCCAGTCTTAACACGTTTCCACCATGCTGAAATGTCTCTTTGTGCCTCTTTGCAGTTAATTTCTGCTCCCACCCCAAGCCCTAGACAACCACTAATTTGCTTCTGTCTCTCTAAATTTGCCTTTTCTGGACATTTCACATAGATGAAATCATGTAATGTGTAGTCTTGTGCATTTGGCTACTTTCACATACTATGTTTTATAGGTTCATTTATGTTGTAACATAGATTAGTGGCTTGTTCTTTTATTATTGCTGAATAGCCTTGCATTATGAGGATAAGTCACATTTTGTTTATCTTCTCACTAGTTGATAAGCAATTAAATTGGTTCAGGAGTTTCGTTCTTATAAGTAATGATATTGTGGGCAGGCATGCACATATCTTTGTGTGGATATATGTTTTTATTTCTGTTGAGTAAAATCTCAGCAGGATAGCTTATGGATTCTATGGTAAATTGAGCCTTTCAGAAACTACCAAACTCTTATTCAAAGTGACATACCATTTTATATTCCCACCAGCACCAAAAGTTGGTATTGTGTATTGTTTTGATTTGCGGGAGTGAGGTTAGAAGTGATATCACAAATGGACAGAAGTCCAGCTGTGATAAATTAAATTCTCCCACTCCAGACTTGAAGTGTTCTCCACTTTTCAAGGAAAAAGAGATATAGGTGTAAAAAGCCCAACCACCTATTATTCAGCCCACACAAATCTGCATTCAAAGAAATAATAGAATGACAATTAAAATAATTTAAGCAACTGAAACATTTACTGAAAGTTCTCAGTAAAATTCCAAGAGGGATTACATACAAAACAGTATATCACATTTCTTGAAAATATATTCACTTATCTCTCTTGTTTAAACAGCCTCTCCAAAATCAGTTACCTCCAAACTTCAACTCCCCCGACCAACTTCCCCTAAATACTGGAAAATCTGCCTAGAGGTCTCTCTTACCTTCCCTCTCATTTTCAGGGTGTCTCTCTCCCTTCAGTACTATACTAGGGATTGAAACCAAGTGTACTCTACCACTGAGCTACATCTCCAGCCCTTTTTTTTTTTTTTTTAAATTTTAACACAGGATCTCACTAAGTTGCCAGGGCTGGCCTTGAATTTGTGATACTCCTACCTCAGCCACTTGAGTGGCAGGAATTACAGGTATGCACCTCCATGCCCACCTGGTGTAAGTTTATCATTTAGATTCACTCAGCTGCTATGACTCCTTTCTCATTTTCTCTTTCTCCTTTGCCCAGATTCTACACAGCAAAGAAGACAGGGAAAATAATTCTTCCTTTACAGAAGGAATAGGAAGGAAAGGCTGAGACCATGACCCAGTCCTTACAGGAGGGTAGTTTAAGGGGTGAGTCCGAGAGTTCACTTGTTGATATTTTTGCTCCTGTCCCATAGAACAGTACTGGAGGTAGGGGTAGGCAGTGCAGTGACAGGAAAATTTTCAGAAAAATATGAGCACACACAGGGATGGATTGTTGGGACAGTTAGGATGGGCATTTGGGAGCTCAGTGACAAAGTCTGGGGGGTCTGATGGCGGGAGGTCATCGAGGTGAAGGCTGGGGTGAGGCACACAGCACACGTAGGGTGAAGTCTGTGCCAGAAGAGGGGTCCATCACATGATGGGGGGGAATTTTGGAAGGAAAAACCCACACCTTCCACTGAGGGAGTTAGGATAAGAAAGGGATGGTACAGGGTAAACTCTGTGAACAAGCAAGTATGCCAAGGTGCAGTAGAGAGCTGAAAGGACTTTCGAGTAGGCTGCTCAAGGCCAAACAGCTAACAAATTGCAGAGATGGACCCGAACCCAGGCAGTCTGACTCCAGAGTCCAGGTGTAGAACAGGCAGGGAGCTGACAGGACTTTGAAGAAGCCACCTGATAGGAAACGGTAACTACACTCTGGGGTGATAAGAAGGAGAAAGAAAACAAATGGTTAATCAAAAGGGCAAGTGATAACTCCCTGGCAGAAGGAAGCAGGATGAGCAGGAAACCAGCACGAGACCCCACAAAAGTAAAATACCTCCTTTGAGCAAAGCTGCTGTGTCTGTGGAGTAGCCATCTCTGCTATCCGTGTCTGTGTCTCCGTTTCCTTCCTGTAATAAACTTTTGGGTTTAGCCTTGAAACAGGCCCACATATGATTTCCATTGTATGTACAACTAAGAACCCATTGGTCATTTAGCTCAGTGGTTCCGCCTGCCTCGGAAGCACAAGGTCCTAAGTTCAATCCCCCGTACCAAAAACACAAAACAAAACAAAAACCAAGAATCCATGCAAGCCAGTGACAAACAAAGACAATAAAGGAGGGTCTCAGTCTCCCCCAGAAAACTAAGAGGCAAGGTCATCGAGGGGACAGAAGAAAATGGAAGGATTATATTTCCAGAAAGCAGTGAAAATATGGACCAGTTGCTAAGGAGATGGGAAAAAGATTAGACACACAGAAGGGTTGGGGAGCAACATCAAGCCCTGGGAGGTTGGAAAGTGTGAATTTGTATGGCAATGTGATTTTCTTCAGTCTGTTTGTAGATGTCAAATAGCTGAGCTAATCCAGGGCTCAAGTACCCTAGGATAGATGGAAAGACAATGGGGTAAGAAGGGAAAGGGCATAGAGAGCAACTAAAGTGATGCTCCATGGGAAGCAAGAGCTGAACCAAAGGAAGCCTGAATTTGGGGGGGAGATGAGAAGCTCTGGAACCAGAGGTGGCCCTAGGATTGAAAGTAGGTGTTAGGGGAGGGGATGAGCTGCAAGGGTGGGATGCTGTGGACAGCAAGAAATGTGGGTATCAACCTTCAGGCATTAGAATTAGAGCGAGGGTCTTAAAGTAATTTGGAGACAAGATCCCAGGACACATTCACAGAACAGTTCAATGGGTGACACAAGAAGGACAGTCCCTATCGAGTTTTTGACACTGTGTTCTCTCTTGTATGGTGGCCCACCCTTACACTGTAAGGTTTGCTTCTTTTCCTACTTGTACTTGACCCAAACTCACTCTGCAGAGTCTGTTTCTTTTCCTACCTTTAATAAAACTTTGCTACCATTTGTGCATATCTTGACTAATTCTTTGCTCAGGGCAGAAAGAATCTAGAAACCACCTCCAGAAGGAGACTCCAGCACCTCAAAATCCAGTAACAGGTCCATGCCAACCAGAAACAAAAAGGTGGCACAAACAAAAAATGGTGTTGAAACAACAGATAAATAAATAAGCACACAGATAAGTCAGGCCTTCAGATTCTCAAAGATGTGCACCCCACCTAGGATGCCTCTCATCAGGCCTCTGGATTGGAGTGACAGAAATGATTTGCAGGGTGCTGAGTCATCTCAGGGGCACCATACACTCTGTCCCAGAATTCAGTTTGTTTAAATCACATACATGAGATACAGTCCATGTGCATGAACCTTTAATGTGGTTCACATGGAGAAAAAGTTACTCAAGTTCAGGCCACGAGATCTGACACACATGTGCTCTGCCCTGGAGTGTTAGACATTTCCTGGAACTTTATTAGTTTTATTTCTGCTTCTCTTAGAACAATGGAAGGCAGATGGGGCCCAGGAGGGGGAGGTGCAGCTGGGGAGAAACCTGAACAACAATCCTAATGGATGAGAAAAGAGGAAAGTTTGGAAACACTCAAGTACTAATAGTGTAATAGGGCTCATCCCAAAAGAATGTGGTGAGGACCTTCTCAGGACAATAGAAGGTGATGCGGCACAATCAGTTCCTATGTATGCATGTATAGCTCTGACCTGGCTCTGTAATGCAAAGGGTACCCAATCAGGCTGTAGAATGTTACCATGTTACCATTTATGGGAGACAAAAAAACCAAAAATTATATAAAAGGTAAAAGCCCACCATGCTTGTGGTTCAGTCTTTGGATGTGAATCCATTGAGTCAGTGCTGGCACCAATAAAGCTGCTTCTTGGAAAAAGCTTCAGTGTCCCATCTCTCTGTGCGAGAATCCTACTTCATTTCTTGGAGGCTCCAGTCCGGGATTTGGAGACAGTGAGTTTCTACCTCCTTTGTCACTGGGGTGCAAATCTGGGAGCACCAGCAGAAGCAACCTTGCCTGGTGCCAACAAACCATTTGATCCACAGGGGAGACTGGCCCCTCCTGTGGGGTCAGGAAGAGGACCCCAGAGGCACAACGAAACCCAGTGAGTCCCAGGGACCAGCTGGGGAGCGCTGCCCATCAGACTGGTAAGAACCCAGCTTTGTTTTGGTACACCTGCCCTTAAGAGGCAGAAGGGGCACCTGATCCCCTCCCAGAGTTGCCCAACTAGTTCCATAAGGAACGAAACTGCAACTCCAAGGCACTGGCCCTGGGCAATGGGGTGGAGCCCCTGTGTGACTGCATGTGACGCAGCATAGGCAGCAGAAAGATTCTGACCTGACCAAAGGTCCAAAGAGAGTGTTGAGTTCCAATCTGCGGTTCCATGGCAACCTCACATGGCTCCGGACATTCTGTGAAATTGATTGGCCACCAGTTGGGGTGAGCTGGCCCTCTGAGGGCTCACTTGATAAGCAACTCATTAGCCAAGTGCTCAGGATCATTGTGGGGGATCAAGGCCACCCTGACCAACTTCCTTACGTTGACTGTTGGCAAGACTAGGTCCTGTCCTGGCCACCTTGGCTGAAAGCCTGCACTGGAGACAACTGCAGGGTGGCAAATGTCAGCCCATATCAAACACACTGATTCTGTGGGGGGAGTCAGAAGAGACCCTCCCTCCATATGCCCCACTGTATCCAGCACTGCCACCACTACCTGCAGGCTCTGGAACAGAGGCCCTTCTAGAGCTGGTCAGCCCCCCTAGGCTGCATCTTCCCGAGGTTGTCTGAGGGTTCCCTGGAGACCCTGCCGATGGCAGCCTCCCCTGAGCCACCATTCTGACTCCCCACCCACCTATGGACACTGCCAAGAGGATCCCTCCAGCAGCCTGGCCCTCTGGCAACATCAAGGTGCCATGCAGATTTCTCTTGGAGAGACATGAGAACCCCTTTACTACAATCAACAGGGGCAGATCCAGGGAGGTGAATGAGTGTTAGTGTAACAAACCTTTGCCACCACTGACCTCCTTATTTGGAAGAACCTTACACCCTCATAGACAGAGAAACCTGAGGCAATGACTGCCTTGGTGCAGTCATTATCCAGACCCACCAACCCACATGCACTGACTCCTGGCAGCTCCTCCTGACCCTATTCAGCACTGAAGAGTCACCCAAGCAGCACTGAAACCATTAGAGGGTCGTCCCCCGGCCAGAACACTGGATGTCTAGGTGTATGCCTGAGGTCATTTCCTAGGGAAGGACCCCCAGGAGAACCCAAACACACAATATGACCTGATAGGAAGATATCAAGAAGTCTGGTTCCAGGTCTAGGTGCTTCTAAGTGAATGCTCTAGGTGAATGCTTGGGTTCTCACATAACATCCCCTAGTATCTGACCATTTGGGCATTAGCCAGTGTTGTCCCTTGTACTCCATTAATGTCAGTATCCGGCAACCCTACTGCCTGTCGGACCACACCAGGCAGATCATGACTGCAGTGAGGTCATGGATGAGGTGTTCTCCAGCCGACCAGACTTAGGGAAGCAGCCCCTCAAGGATCCTGATGCCTAGTATTTCACAGATGGTAGAAGTTTTGTCAGAGAGGGAGAATGCCTTGTGGGGTACTCCATGGTGACCCTGAATTCTATGATTGAGACCAAACCCCTGCCAAAAGGGACCTCACCATAAAAGGCAGAACTCATCGCAATAACCTGAGCCCTCCAACTGGCAGCAAGAATACATGTTAATATATACACAGACTCTTAAGTCTGCCTTCACTACCCTCTACATATAAAGAGAAGGGTCTCATAAACTCAAGAAGAAAAGATGGAAAGTATGGTAAGGAAATCCTCGAACTCTTCGATGCTATACGGGCCCCTAAAAGAGTGACAGTCGTGCATTGTTGGGCACATCAAAGGGGAGACGCCACAGCTGGACAGGGAAACCATAGGCAGACCAAGAAGCAAAGCTTTCAGCCTCTAAAAGAACAGCAAAATCAGCAGCTTTAACTGCCACACTGTTCCCTAGTTCACTGGCAGAACAGGAACCCAATTACTCACCACATGAGAGTTCCTGATCTAAGACTGAAAATGAAATCCACCTCCCAGGTGGATGGTGGAAATTTAAAGATGGCCAAGGAGCAATCCCCGAGGCCCTGGCTCCAGCTTTTGTCAAAAAGTTTCATCAGGACACCCACATGGGCCAGACAGCTATGGACACTGCCGTAGGTTGGCATTTCTATGTCTCCCGGCTCTTCATTCAACTTTGGTAATTCATATTTATCTAGGAATCTGTCCACTTCTTCTGTGTTTTCCATCTTATTGGCATATAGGTTCTTGAAGTAGGTATTGATGATCTTGTGGATTTCTGCTGGGTCCATTGTAATTTCATCCATTTCATTAGTAATTGCATGATTTGGGGCCTGTTTTTCCATTTTTCTGATAAGGTTGGCTAAGGGTTTGTCAATTTTGTTGATTCTTTTGATTAACCAACCCTTGGTTTCATTGATTTTTTGTATCATTCTCTTAGTCTCCATTGAATTGATTTTTGCTCTGATCTTTATAATTTCCTCCCTTGTATGAGCTTTGGGGTTGTCATGCTCTTCTTTTTCTAGAAGCTTGAGGTTCAGCATCAGGTTGTTTAATTGGGCTCATTCTGTTTTCCTAATATGCGTATTCACTGCTATGAATTTCCCTCGTAAGACTGCTTTCATTGTGTCCCATAGATTCCGATATGTTGTACTGTCATTGTCATTTAATTGAAGGAACTGTCTGATTTCTTCTTTAATTTCCTCTGTGACCCATTGGTTATTCCGAAGTGTGTTGTTCAATTTCCACCTGTTTGTGAAATTTTTTGAGTTTCTTTTGCTATGGATCTCCAATCTCATCACACAATGGTCTGATAATATACAGGGGATAACTTCAATTCCTTTGCACTTACTTAAACATGTTCTATGTATGAGTATGTGGTCTATTTTTGAGAATGACCCATGTGCAACTGAGAAGAATGTGTATTCTGATTTTGTGGGGTGGAAGACTCTGTAAACATCTGTTAAGTTCATTTGTTTAAGAGTTTGATTGAGTTCTAGTATTTCATTACTTATTTTTAGTCTACTTGATCTATCTATTTGTGACAGTGGGGTGTTGAGGTCCCCCACTACAATTGTATTAGTGCATATATGACTTTTCATGTCCATTAGTATTTGTTTTATATAGTTGGGTGCACTAGTGTTTGGTGCATAGATATTTATGATTGTCATCTCTTCCTCTTGGATTCTTCCCTTTACAGGGATGTAGTGTCCTTCTTTGTCTCTCTTAATCAGTGTTGGTTTGAAATCAACCTCATCTGCAAAGAGGATAGCTACTCCTGCTTTTTTTCAGGTTCCTGTCCCATGGAGTATTGTTTTCCACCCTTTAACTTTCAGACTATGAGTTTCCTTTTGAATGAAGTGTGTTCCTTGTATGCAGCATATTGTTGGATTTTGCTTCTTGACCCATTCTGCCAGTCCATTTCTTTTGATTGGTGAATTGAGACCATTAACATTGATGGTTATAACTGAAACGTATTGACTTGTCATTGCCATGACCTTTTCTTTTTGTTGGGTTCTCTCCCTTTCCATTTAATTTCTTGTCATGCCAGATGGGTTCATTCTGCTTTGCTTCCTGAGGTTGTGATCCTCAATGTCTGTTCCTAGGATATTGTGTAAAATTCTTTGGAGTGCTGGTTTGGTATTCACGAAGTTCCTAAGGTGCTCTTTGTCATGAAAGTATCTTATTTCTCCATCCATTTTGAAAGATAGTTTTGCAGGGTACATCAGTCTGGGTTGGAGGCTGTTTTCTTTTAGGGCTTGGAATATGTCACTCCAAGCTCTTCTTGCCTTGATGGTTCGTGTTGAGAAGTCTGCTGTGATTCTGATGGGCTTTCCTTTGTAAATGATTTGTTTCTTTTCTCTGACTGCTTGTAGAACTTTGTTCTTCTGTTGTGTTTC
The DNA here is from genome assembly GCF_000247695.1 of Heterocephalus glaber. The sequence continues at coordinate 9,922,209 of NW_004624772.1, forward strand.
TGGAATCTTAACAATTATATTCATATGTGTAGATTTTTTTTATCAAGGCTATTTGGAGTCCTATATGCCTTACTTATCTGTATGTCAAGCTCTTTTCCCCTGCTTGGGAAGTTTTCTGCCATTATTTCTGTGAAGAGATTTTTTATGTCATCTCCACTCTCTCCTGTTTCTTCATTGAGCCCAATCAGTCTTATGTTATTCTTCTTTGCATCATCTAGCAGCTGCTGGATTGATTTCTCATGTTCCCTTATAATTTTGAAGCAATTTTTCTTTTCCTGGTCACTAATTGCAATCTTATCTTCTATATCTGAAATTCTGTCCTCACATTGGCTCATTCTGCTGTGTAGACTTTCAATGGAGTTTTTCATGTCCTGGAAATCTATCTGCATCTGTTTTATGGATTCCATGTGTTTCTTATGTTGGGATTCCATCATATTCCTGAGCTCCTCTCTAGATTTATTAATCATGTCTTGCACTAGGGGCACAGTTTCTCCTGTTATCTGAGACATTATTTCTGATTTCATTTTTTCCAGATCCCCTTTTGTTGTCAGTTCAGTGAGTCCAGGTGGTTGGGTATCAGAGTGTTCCATCTCATTTCCCTTTGGGGTTGCTGTAGGTGATCTGGAAGTCTGGTTTTGAGACTTATTCATGTGTTTTCTCATTTTGACTGGGGCAGGGGTCTGTTAGTGCCTGCACAGATTACCTTCTCTGAGTTGGGTGAGGTGGGACAGGGGCCGGGAGCAGCAGTAGGGATGGTGACCCAAAAGCCCTTTGCTGTGGGCTGGGAGCAGCGGGAGGGATGGTGGCCTGGAAGCCCCGTCCTCTGGACCAGGAGCAGTGGGATGGCGGCTCAGAAGCCCCTACCTCTGGGCTGGGAGCGGTGGGGGGGATGGTGGCCTAGAAGCCCCTTCCTCTGGGCCAGGAGCAGAGGGACAGAAGGTGGCCCAAAAGCCCTTTCCTCTGGGCTGGGAGCAGCGGGAGGGATGGTGACTGGGAAGCCCCTTTCTCTGGACCAGGAGCACTGGGACGGCGGCTCAGAAACCCCTACCTCTGGGCCGGGAGCAGCGGGTCTCAGTGCCTTGGTCTGGTGGTCTGGTGTCCTCTGCGTCTTTGTAGTGTGGAACCAGGTGGCTGCCTGTCTGCAGTGGGGTGATTTGGCATCTTCTGCGCAACTCGGGACCTCGGTAGGGCATGCATAGACCTGCCTGTCGGCAGTGGGCTGATTCGGTGTGTTCTGCGAGACTCCCCAGTGTATTTTTAAAGGGTCACCACCCATATAACCACATCTTATTAGGTATTTCATTCTCTTTAAAAGGAAATAAAAAGTAGCCCACCTGCCACCTCAGCCACAAGAAATTTGTTGCTAACCCTAGCAAAAAACTATAGACCAGACTTTAAAGATATCTTTTTGCTATGTAACCAAAATGAGAGCTCAATGGCCATGGGAAGTTAGGAAATTAGATACCTCAAAACCTTATAATGGAACTGGGTACCCCAGTCCTACTACTGGAATTTGGCTCCTCAAAACCTCAATTATTGAGAAAAACTGCCTTGCCCGGTGAGGAAGAAGGTTCAACATCTCTGTTGGAAGCCTAACATGCCTAGGCCAAAGATTTTACAACTCAGTTACCCAGGAAACCCAATGGTGGGGTTTCCCAGATCACCTTGGGCCAGATCCCCCTCCTTGTCTAACTTCTCCCATCTCCAGGAGGCTTGGGGCAATGTTGGCACAGCCATGGAGTGGTGGGCCCTAGGTGGACAATATTGGCTACATGGAAGGACAACCTAGAGTACTCCCCCGGGCTGGTCAGGGTCAGGAGCGCTGGGAACTATTTGTCCATCTTTCTTCCTGCTCCCACTCACCAGAGGGAAACATTTGGGAATCCAAGTATATGGTGACAGAAAGACTCAAAAAGATGACGTGCCCTACAAGTTGGCAATTGGAAAGATGATGAATGGCCTCCTGAGCATATAACACAATATTATGGCCCTGCCACCTGGGCAGAGGATGGGTCTTGGGGCTACCACACCCCCATTTGTATGCAAAACTACATAATCAGACTGCAAGTAGTTGTAGAAATTATAACCAATGAAACTGCCAAAGCTCTTAACTTACTAGCAAAGCAGCAAACCAAAATGCACAATGTTATCTACCAAAATCACTTGGCCTTAGATTATTCGCTTGCTTCTGCGGGAAGAATTTGTGAAAAGTTTAACCTGAGCAACCACTGCTTACAGACACATAATGGGGGAGAAGTCATAGAAAAGATCACAGATCAAATGAGAAAGAATGCTCATGTCCCAGTCCAGAACTTGGAAAGGCCAGTATCCCGGGAAGTTGTTTAAAAGATGGTTTTCAGCTCTCAGTGGATTCAAAACCCTCATAGGTATTATACTCTTCATTTTAAAAACTTGTCTAATCCTACCCTGTCTAACCTCTCTAGTTATATGGTCTGTCTCCAGCCTCATTGAGGCCTTGGTCAAACAAACAAACAAACAAACATACAAAAAGGGCCACACATATAATGATGCTAAAATATATAATCCCTTAAATCAAGATGATGCTCTTTGATCCTGAAAAAGCAAAAAAGGGTCTGAGCATCAAAGAGGGAAATGTAGTAGGGCCCCTCCCAAAAAGAATACGGTGAGGGCCTTCCAGGACAAAAGAAGGCAGCGTGGCACAATCAGTTCCTGTGTACGCATATGTAGCTCCAAGACGGCTCTGTGACACAAGCTGTACCCAATCAGGCTGTGGTATGTTACCGTGTTACCATATAAGGGAGACAAAAAAACAAAAGCTGTATAAAAGGTAAAACCCCACTGTATTCGAGGTTCAGCCTTTGGATGTGAACCCGCTGAGTCAGTGCCGGCAGGAATAAAGCTGCTTCCTGGAAAAATCCTCAGTGTCCTGTCTCTCTGTGCAAGAATCCTATAACAGCAGATGCCACAAGAAGGGTCCTCGTTTCCTAGACTAAGAAACGGAGGCCTAAGTGGGGAACCCACCCACAGTCATGTAGCCTATTTGGGGGAAAATTGTCACCAAACTCCACCTTGACCTTCTACAGCTGTACCTTACACTTGGTGGAGCTGACATCGTATAATTTACTGTTTCGTTTTAGTCTGCTTTGTGTTATTCTTGCTCTGTTCTCTGGCTGTTTCATGTTCAATTGGAGTAGCTTTGCTTAGCCTTGGGTTTCTGGTATAATTAGTCCACCACTGTCTCCCTTAATTATGTAGTTGTTGTCTTTCAATTCTCAGGTTCATGTGCCAGAATATTTATTCTGAGCTTCTTCCTATCCTTTTTTTTTTTTTTGGAAGAAAATGTAGCTCAAAAATATAAGCAAATAAAAGTGTTTTCATTTGTATCATTGTTGCATCCCCAAATGGACTGGGAACACTTCAAAGACAAGAAAAAGTCTTAGATTTTGTTTGTTTGCAGCCTCCCAAACACAGAGAGCACTTTGAGTTGTTGCACAATCATCTGTTTCACAGATACTTTGAATTCACCTCTGGTGGGGAAGGGAGCAAACATGTAGTGGCTACTTACTATCGGAGCTCTACAAATATTTCATTTCATCCTCCCAAGAAATAAGGTGTTAGTTTCCCAGTTTGGGACTTCTCTGATTTTAGCACTAAAAGTCCTGCATCCCAGGCAAACTCTAGCTGGCTGCTCACCCTACACCCTGCATTTTCGAGACAAGGCCACTGAGCTGCCAAGAGATTCATTCCCTTTTCCATCGTGTCTTACAGATTCAAATCCAAGTCTGTCTCAAGCATGGAATTACTAATAAAGCAGACTGAAATATAGGCAAAAAAATAAAAGCACAGCTGTCCAGAGCATCCTGGTAAAGGGCTCTGGTGTACCCCACACAGCAAGTGGCCCCTGGGTCCAGCTGCAGAACAGAGAGAAGAAGCTGGAAAGGCCCAGAGGAGGGAAGGGGATGGTTTAAAGAGCTGTAGGTAGCAGGTATCAAACTGGTTTGAGTGTTAATTCCAGGGGTGTAGGTTGCCTTGAACATTTTTTTTGGTAGTGCTGGGGATCAAACTCAGGACCTTCATGCATGCTAGGCAAGAACTCTACTAGCTCCAACCTCAGCCCCTGCCTGGAACCTTTGGCTGCAGCTCCTGATGGTCCATCCACCTCCGATTATATCACAGACTTGATTCAAGCTGACGGCATCAGCCAACGCTGGATTTTCCACTTACAGAGTAACAGATGAGTAAGTAGGGCCTGATCATTATTTCCTGCTTACTACTCACGTGTCAAATATTTATAGAAACAAATATAGGGTTAAGTTTACAGCTGATAATAGGAGGCCATTAGCTCCCCCTAGTCATCCTTCTTCCCTCCAGCAGAGAATCGTTCATCCTTGAAGGAGACCAGCTGAAGACTTTACTGCATGCTGAGGATTACATTTCCTTCCTGCAACAAAGAAATGTAGAGGCTCTCTAGAAAGCTCTCCTGTGTTCTGTATTTTTGCCTATTCAGTTTTTCAGCCTCTGAATCTCTATGTCTCTACAAATTAAAAAAAAGAAAAAGTGAGACTCTGTGGTCTGAAGACCTGAAACATGCAAATTCCATAACTGTCCCTGAAGTTTCTAACACTTGCAAACAGGGAGGTAACCCTCTCTGTGGCTTTCCTCGGGCCAGGGTCGCTGAGGGCCAAACGTGTGGGGTCCTACACAGTTCAGCTGATCCCAGATCAAGGAGCCTGCTCCAGGCCATGCCCTGAACCTGGAGCTGGGAACCCAGGCCCAGCAGCACAGGTGGCTCCCAGGACCACAGTCTAAAGGCACATTTTAGAGAAATGAAAAAAAGTCAGTGTGATTTTTGTTGCAGATGTGATTAAAAATCAATTTTATGGGCCAGGGATTTAGCTCAGTGGTTCTGGCGCCTGCCTCACAAGCGCAAGGTACTGAGTTTGATCCCCGGTACCAAAAAAAAAAATCAATTTTATGTCCTCCAGAAGGCCTAGAATTGTAATAAAATGGAGCAAGCCAAGGACATGTTAATTAGCTATTAATTCAGAAAAATATTTCAGCAGAGTCTTAGGGAAGACTAACTCACTATGGCCTGTATGGATAACATGAGAGAATTTGAATTCCTACACTTGATTGGGATCTAATATTTTTCCAGATACCTTTTTTGATAATTTTATCAAAATACACAAATTTTAACACACATGTGTAAATACCGAATAGTTTCTCTAGTGTGAGAAACTGAAAGTGTAAATAAGAATTAAAATGATTAAAACGATTAATTGATAATTTGAAATAGGAAGAAAAGGTCCACAGGGGTAGGGGAAGTGGGAGGGGAAGGGGAAAGGAAAGAAGGGAAAGGAAAAAGTATAAGAAAAAGAAAATATGGAAACAAAGTCTTTGTAAATAGGGAAGGGAGCACAGGGAATGGGGAAAAAATAAGAACCAAGATACGTCATGTACAGGTACAAGGACCCAGTGATAAATGTAAATGTATTGTATACCTAAAATGTACCAACAAAGGAATTTAAGCAAAAAACCCCCACAAATTTTAGATTATACAGTATGTCTTAAACATTCCCGAGTTTATTAGCTAAACAATCCTATTCTCCATCTTAAGCTTTATCTGCCACTGATCTGAGAGTCTACAGTTTCTTTGACATTTTCATAAATCAGATTTATAAAGTCATCTAATTTAAAATACATTTATATTTTTATTGTAAGGAAATTAATATCGAGTGAAAGCTTTTAAGTTTTAATGAGTTAGCTGGGCTCACCTGATTCAGGAAAAATGAACTCTCACCTCAAATTGCTTTGATTTGCAACTCTTTTAGCAATCAGAACTCTAAAAGCCAATTTGTGGGTTTGGATTTGAGAGTTTGCTCCTTTTAATCAGGTATATAAATCCCCCTCCCTCACTTTCCATTACAGCCATGTGTGAGCCCAAGCTTGCTCTACTGAAGTGCACAATATATCATGTATTTGACCTGCAGTAAATCCATCCTCGGAGAGTTGTAAGGTGGCCATGATCTATCAGAGGTGATCAGAGATCAATGTTCTAAAAACTCTCTAATGTGGATAAAAGAAATTTGGCTAATAATTTTTTCATGTTAGGCTAGATTTTCTTTAGGAAGTACTGTATTATAACAGGCTGCCAAAAAGAGTTTTTAAACATTTTCAATGCCCAAGGGAAAGAGAACAAATACTAAGAAAAGAAACCAAGGATGATACAGAAGATGAAAAGAAGTGGTGTTGATATTATTCCTTACCCATAACCCACCTCTGAGTTCTGCCAGCTTCTCTAAGTACATGTGTTTGTTTTACTTCATGAAGGCCAGAAGATGATTATTTAAAATCTCAGTTCTTCATAACGGGACTGCCTAGAGTTTGGGTATAGTCCCGATGTCATGGAGGAAAGGGAGATGGCAGCTTTCCAAAGAAAGAACCATAGCACACTAAGGGATCTTCTATCTTCTGTAGAAATTGTTGGCCTCTGATCAGGGGTCTATACTATAAAAAGGGAAACAGAGCCCTAAAACAAGACTGATACAGTGGATAAATATAGGACAGAATTAGGAGTCTGTTTATTACAATCCAAAATCCCCCATTTGTTTCAGGGGTTATCTGGCAAGATCATTATTTCTGTAGGAAAGTAAATGTTTAATGCTCCTTTTTGGACTACTGTCTTCTGGCATACGTTTATACCAAAATTTTCCTCATCCTTGTGGTGCTTATTCATCTAAGCCATCTCTAGAGTCCCAATGTCTTTTTTTTCTTTTTTTTGTATCATAAGGCTTTTGTTTTTTGCCTTAAGGTTTCATTTTGTACAGATTTTGCAGCATGGATCAAACATTGGCTTAATATGTGTAAAGAAAATATTATCTAAAGCAGATGAGCTTTAATGAACAAATGTATATTTTCTCTGAGTTTGAGTAGGGTATGTGTGGTTTGTTTCTAATTAATATGAATAAAGTAAGTCCAGTTCTCACAAATATTAATAATTTTTTTTAAATGCTACCCATTCTTGAAAAGCTACAAATGTAAAATTTAGAAAAGTAATTAGGGTAGGGCTTGGAACCATGAGGAAAATGTTCACCAGCAGGTCCATTTATTATTCTGGATTTGGAACTTTTTTGTTGTTGTTGTTTTTGTTTGTTTGTTTGTTTGTTTTTTGGTACCGGGGATCGAACTCCGGTCCTTGTGCTTGCTCAGTAGGCGGCAAAACCACTGAGCTAAACCCCCGGCCCTGGAACTTTTTTGTAATGGTGACAATAATAGGTGCAGTGCTAGAAAAGTTCTGGGAGATGCTGTCAGTTTTACTTTAAAATGAGAATCTGGTGTTTCTGTATTTTATCGTTTTCAATAAAACTTAAGTGTTTTGGAAAAAAATAAAAATAAAATCTGTTTTTGAAAACAATTCCTTCAAGAAGTTATGGGTCACTAAGACCACCTAGAACTTCCACAAAAGGGCCCTCGCCTGCTCTGTGAGCTTCTGTGAAGCCACCTGGCTGTGCAACTGGATTAGCAGCAGACACACACAGGAGTGTGCATGACAGACAAGCTTCCTTCTGAGAAAATGAATGGTTTTAATTCTTACATAAAAGAAAAAGAAAATCACAGTGAGAATTTTACTCCCTAAAATAATCTGCATTTGTCTCCAAGAAAGAAGAGTTGGGCTATCTCACGAAGACAGAGTTCATCACTCCACCTCGATGTTCTATCAGCCACATTTACATCCTCTCCCAATGGCAAAGCTTTTTTAAGGTCATGAGTAGTTGTCCACAAAGCAAGAAATGATTCTTGGGGGTTGAGGAGCAGTGACTCGGGTTTAGTGGTATAAAAGAATTAATAGTGATACAAAATGCAAAGGGAACACTGAATGGCCCCCAAACCTCTATTAAGATTTCAGAAAGGACGTCAAACTTAAGGCCCATCATCAGGTTCACAAGTCGGGACTGAAGCTCAAAGTCTATCAGTCATTGACCCTTCAAGTCAAGTCATACTGGTTTTATCTTAGAGTGCTGGTAACTGATGCCGAGATTCTGGTTCATAGAGAGCTCTGGCCAGCAGCTACTCAGTGTGCACTGGGTCTCAGGATGTGTTCTGCAGCTTGGCACAGCCACTGAATGGAAAGATTGTTTCAAGGGAATAGAAGTGGGAGGCAGTTGCTATCGTTGAAGATCTACTGTGCCAGGCATATGTAATCCCCCAATCTCAGCACAATGTGACTCACTTTAAATGGAGAAAATACAGGAGAAATGAGAGGTCTAAAAAATGTTATATGCACCCTGGTACCAAAACAGAACAAACAAGCAAAGAATGTTATATGAAAAACTTACTAAGTGATTCTCAACCTGTCTTGCTCACAGCTGGGTCCCCAGGGCTTGCAAGAGCTTCGCATGTGGTTAGGTCCTCAATAAATTCTTCAGAATAAATGCATTTTTTCAACTCATTCCTCCTTCAGAAAGACAAAATCCTATGCTTTCCTATATAAGTTTGATGTTGTTAACTATCTTAATGAAAAACAAATTTTAAAAATGGAAATTCTGCCAAGTTAGATCCCTGGTAAAAAAAAAAAAAAAAAAGGAAATTCTGGCTGAGGATATAGCTCAGTGGTAGAGCACTTGCTCAGCATGCACAATGCCCCGGATTTGATCTTTAGTATTGCAAAAAGGAGAAAGAAAATACATTTTAAATGAAGTTTTTCAGATGACACGTATCCAAACCTTTGGCGTCCCTTCTGAGGGGCCATAATTTAACTGCTTGAAAATTATTACCCAGAAGTGGTCAAATCTGGAGTTTAAAAATGAGAGATCATAAGAAAATAAATATATATATAGAATTATATACAGAGATATTCAATAGAAAGTCATTTTCTTAGTCAAAAAATAGAGGCTTTGATGAAAGATGTTCATAATAAATTTTGTAACATCCATGCAACAGAATATTCTACAATTTGTAATAGCTAAATCTTGGAAATAGCCCAAATGCCCATCAACTGATGGGTGGATAAAGATGTAGTTTTTTATACAATAGAGTACTACTTTGCCATAAAGAATGAGCTTCAGATATTTATAGCTAAATGGATGGACCTTGAGACCACACTCTTAGGTGAAATAAATCGGACACACGTGTTTAAATATAGCATTATTTCTCTGGTGTGAAAAACTGATTGTGGAAATAAGGACTGAGAAGTATAATGGATTTTGGGAAATGGGAAGAAAGTGTTTAAATGGGAAGGGGAGCAAGGGAGGAGGGAGGGAGAAAGGAAGGGAGAGACAAGAAAAAAAGTAAAAATAGGAAAAAATGGAAACAAAGGTTTTGTACATGGGGAGGGGAGGGGACTTGAGGGGGGAAATGGAATAAAATAAAAAATATTTTTTTTAAAAACCCAGAATATTCTACATCCACTAAACATCAGGAATTTAAAGATATTTAATGACATGGGGAAAATATACTCCATTAAAAGGAAAAAATACAATATAAAACTGCATTGTATTCCTACCATTGAAACTCATATGTATCATATATGCACGCTAGAAGAACAAAGTGTTAGATGTGATTATTTCTGGGGAGTGAAATTATTAGTGATGTTTAGCCCTTCTCCATACTTATGTATGTATTATTTAGATAATTCTTAAGATTTGGGTTGTTTATATGGTAGAATGATAGAAATACAAAATAAAGAGTTGCCTTCTCCCTGGTGCTACAGGATGTCCCAGGAGCATGGCAGAAGTTTTTATGCCAAAAAGAGTAACTCTTTTTAATGATTTTTTAAAGGAATTCTTCCCCTACTTGGGTTCATGGACAGCATAGTTAGCCATGGTTGATTTGACTCAGTATTTTTGTCTTCATAGTTTTCCATGTTAGCCAACCTGTAGCTGCTCTGAAACGTCTGTGGCAAAGGGTTCAATGGTTACTAAGACACTTCTGTTAAAAGTGTCATTCATTCACTCGAAAATCATTGTACACTTACTGGGCCCCAGGAAATGTGGTGGGTACTGGGGAAAGGTTGTTCATTCTGAGGTTTTTCTATCATACTGTAGATGGGCGCTTGAAAGCTATGTTTTTCTGTTTTCTTTTTTGGTACTAGGGATCGAACTTGGGACCTTGCGCTTGTGAGGTGGGCTGCAGAACCACTGAGCTAAATCCCTGGAGAAAGCTATGTTTTTCTTTCCAGGTGCTCACTCAGAGTTATGCCTGTCAAACATCAATCAAAAAGGAAGGCTCAGCTCAGGTGCCAACTAATTGAGTCAAAAGGCTGTGCCTCAGCCTGTGGGCAGCCAGCATCTGCCTGGGGAGCAGCGGGCCTGTGCCATCTCCATCAATTCAGAGGGCCTGGGGAGGGACCACTGTCCTACTGCAACCTTGTAAGCCTGGATGGGCATATTCTTTGTTGGGAGGACCCAGGACAAAGGAGAAGCAGGTGGGAAGGGCTGAGCATTGCATTTGAAGAAAATACCATTTTTCAACTGCACCACTGTTCTAGTTTCTGATTCAGTGTCTAAGTTGTTGCTGTACCCTAACAACAAACAAAAAGCCAAGCACACTGAAAAATCAACAGTTCTTACCTACATAAGAGAAGTGGGCACAGAGCAACTATTGCCCCCAAAGTAGAGACAGGTGGGCAGGGACTTAACAATTCACCGAATCAGAAAGTGGCGAGTACGAACCTCTGCAGGAACCACTGGAAGGGTAGTAAGAACTGTAATGACAAACTGCTGGAGGCAGTGTGGACAAGGCTGAGAATTTAAAACCCTGGAAGGACCTAGACCTAGAAGGATCCCCATGGCTGTGTGAGTTTTACCTCCATGGATTCGACCAGGTCCCCACGGTAAATATAGAGAAAAATCCCCTTGGATTCTGGCAGAGGAAGGAGAAGGGAACCCACTTGAATCATGCCAGAGCACTCTCTTCTTAACAAGGTCTCCTCCCGGGAGAACTAACTAGAGCCTAACCCACTGGGATTTTATCAGAACCCAACTGACCTGAGGAATAACAACTGCAGCCCCCTCTAGCCACTTTGTCACAGTAAAGTGTAGGGAAACAAGGCTCACCGGGCATGAGCTCACCACCAGGCGGAGGCCTACTCTTAGGACTACAGAATGCTTCATCTCCCCTTACACCTCACCTCATTACTAAAGGTCTGCTTCCATCTGTACCTTTTACCCACGTTATCAAATCCAGCTATAAGGAAAAAATTGTAAGGCAAGCCACACAATTTGAGGAGGCAAAGTAAACCTCAGAACCAGACATGCCAGTGACACTGAAGTTATCAGAGGATTTAAAACAGCTCTGATTAACAGGCGAAGGCACTAACAGATAGACAACCATAAAGAAGTGCAGGAGGTCCAAACCATGGTAACAGAAGTGAAGAAGGCCTTTGATGGACTTTTTTTTTTCAGTACTGAGGATCAAACCCAGAAGTGATCTACTACTACCACTGAGCTTCCTCTCCAGCCCTGTTTTATTTTATTTTTTGAGACAGGGTTTGCTGAGTTGCCAAGGCTAACCTCACATTTGTGGTCCTCTTGCCTTAACCTCATGGGTGACTGGAATGACAGGTGTGCACCACTGCACCAGCTTGATGGGCTCTTTAGTAGACTTGGCTCAGCTAAGGGAAGAAGCTCTGAGCTTAAGAATCTCTCAGGAGAAACCCCCAAAACTGAAATGCAAAGAGAATAAACACTGAGGGGGAAAAAAAGAGAAAATAGAACAGAATATGCAAGTAATATGAGACATCTGGAAAAGGTATACAACATATAACAATGGTAATATCATAAAGAAAATAAAGAGAAAGGAACAAAAGAAATGTTTCGGGTGATCAAGACTGAGAATTCCCCCTAAATTAACATCAGATACAAAATCACAGACCCAGAACTCAGAGGACATCCAGCAGGATAAATAGAAAAAGAAAATCTACACCTAAGTATATTTTCAATCTACAGAAAATCAAAGATAAAGAAAAATATCCTCAAAGAAGGCAGAGGGAGAAAACACCTCCTAGAGAGAAACAAAGATAAGAATTACATCCAACTTTCAAAAACTGGTACAAACAAGAAGAGAGTGGTACGAAATATTTAAAGGTCAAGACAAAAATCCCACCAAACTAGAATTCTGTAATCTGTGAATTTATCTTTCAAAAGTGAAAAAGAAATAGTTTCTCAGACAAACAAAAATTGTAGGAGTGTGTTGCCAGAAGACTTGCCTTCCAATAAATGCTAAGGAAGTTCTTTGGAAAGAAGGAAAATACTAACATGGCTCAGAATTCAGATCTCTATGAAGAAAGGAAAATCACAGAAGGAATGAAGTAAATTGAGGACTTTTACTTTTCTTATTCTTAACTGACCTAACATATAAGTTTGTTCAAAATATTAATAGCAAAAAGGTATAAAATTACACACACTAATGTATATATCTTATATACATGTATGCTTCTATATAAGTGAAATGAATGACCACAATGATACAAAGGATTGGAGGAGAGGGAAGTATTTTACCATGATAAAGTACTCACACTACTTGTAAAGTGGTCTATTATTATTTGAAAGTGGGTTCTGGTTAGTTGTAAATGTATATTGCAAACTCTGTGGCAACCACTTAAAAAATTTTTTTAAGTATAACTAATATACTAAGAGAGGAGAGAAGACAGAATTATATAAAAAGCTCAGTTAAAACTCCAAAAGGCAGAAAGAGTAGAAGACAAAAAAAGGGACAAAAAAGAAGTGCAACTAACAAAAAAACAATAATAAATATCATAGATGTTAATTCAAATATATCAATAATCACTTTAAACATTAATAGTCTAAATGTACCAATTCAGAGACTTTTAGAATGGATCAAAAACAAAGTGCCAGCTACATGTTTCTATAAGAAACCCATTTTAAACATAAAGACAATTATAGATTAAAAGTAAATGGATGCTGCCATGTGTAGCAGTGCACACTTATAATCCCAACACTCAGGAGGCTGCGGCAGGAGGATCATTAAGAGTTTTAGGTCAACCTTGGCTACATGGTAAGTTCAAGGCTAGCCTGAACTACATAGCAAGACCCTGTAAATAAGTAAATAAATGCAAAATACACCCTATACCATGCTAACATAAATCAAAAGAAATGGGCATAGTCATGTTAAATTCAGACAAAGCAGACTTGAAAGCAAAAAAAGTTATAAGGGATAAAGAAAGGACATTACATAATGATAAAGAAGTAGGTTTTCAAAGAAGTCATAACAATAGTTAAAGCATATGTGCCTAACCACGGAGTCTCAAATTACATAAGGTAAAAACGAGTAGAACTGCAAGGAAAAATATATGACCCAATATTATAGCTGGAGATTTCAACATCCTCCTCTTAAAAATGAATAGATCTAACAGACAGTACATCAGTAAGGGCATAGTTGAACTCTACAATACTATCAATCTACTGAAAATCATAGATGCCTATAGACTACTTTTTCCACCAACAGCAGAATATACATTCTTCTCAAACTCACAGAAACATTCATTGTTATCATTTATATCTAGCATGCATAAGGCCCTGGGTTTGATTCACACAATTGCAAAGAAAAAACCTGCAAAAGTCTATTTTGTAGATATTGACAAAACTAAATCTAAATTTTATATGGAAAAACAAAAAAGCAATGTTGAAAGACAACAACAAAGTCAGAGAACCATCGCTACCTGGCTTTAAGATTTACTGTAAAAGGGGCCGAGGATTTAGCTCAGTGGTTTTGCTGCCTGCTGGGCAAGTGCAAGGACCAGAGTTCGATCCCCGGTACCTTAAAAAAAAAAAAAAAAGATTTACTGTAAAGCTACCATTGTTAATAGAATCAAATAGAGAGCCAAGAAATAGACCACATAAATACAGTAAACTAGCCAGTGATTTAGCTCAGTGGTTTTGCCACCTGCTGTGCAAGCTCAAGGACGCGAGTTCAATCCCCAGTATCAAAAAACAAAAACAAATACAATAAACTACATTTAACAAAGGAATAAAGACAACCCCATGCAGCAAAGACAGTCCTTTCAACAAATGGTACCGGAACAACTGAGCATCCATATTACATGCAAAAAATAAAGCTACATACATTTTGCTCCCTTCACAAAAATTAATGAAAAATGCAATGCAGAGTTAAATATAAAATGTGAAGCTGTAACACTCTTAGAAGATAACATAGAAGACATAGAGTTTAGTGATAACTTGTTGGATGCAACATAAAAGAAGTGATATACTGGACTACATTAAAATTAAATTTTTCTGCTCTGTAAAAGATTCTGTCAAGAGAATGAAAAGACAAACCACAGACTGGAAGAAAATACTTGCAAAAGATGTATCTGATAAAGGACTGCTACCCAAAATGTACAAAGAAGTCTTAAATCTCAACAATAAGAAAACAACATAGTTCTTTTTGGCAAAGACCTTAACAGATTTCTCACTGAAGGTATACAAATGGTGAACAAGCTTATGAAAGGATGCTGCATGTCATATGTAATGAGGGAAATGTAAATGAAAATAACAAGGAGATGCAACTACATGCCTGTTAGAATGGCCGAAACACAGAACGCTGACCAAATGCTGGTGAGGACAGAGAGCAGCAAGAATGCTCATTCATTGCCAGTGGGAAAGCAGATGGTACAGCCACTTGGGAAAACATTTGCTTACAAAACTGAACATACTCTTCTCACTCCTTGTTGAAAACTTCCGTCCATACAAAACGCACACGCGCATGTTTATATCAACTTCATTCATAAGTGCAAAAGCTTGGGAGCATCCAAGTCCTTAAGGAAGTAAATATGGTACATTTAGATAATGGGATATTATTCAGCACTAAAAAGAAATAAGCCTTGAAAAATTGGTGGAGGAACCATAAATGCATATTACTGAGTGAAAGAAGCCAATCTGAAAAGCTACATACTGCGTGACATTCTGGAAAAGGGAAAACTATGGAGACAGTAAAAAGATGGAGACTGGGCAGAGGGAGGCATGAACAAGCAGAATACAGAGAATTTTTTAGGGTAGTGAACTACTCTGATACCACAATGGTACACATCGTTATGTATTTGCTTAAACCCGCAGAATATACCACATCAAGAGTGAGCTGAAGTGTAGAGCAGGAGCACTAGGTGGTAGGTGGCAAACTGTGCTCATCGGTTGTAACAAAGAGTACGGAAGATGAGAAAGGCTGCACATGTGCAAGGGAAAGAGCATATGGGAAATCTCTGCAAATTCCTGTCCATTTTGCTGTGAACCGAAAACTACTCTTTAAAAAATAGACTTTAACAAAAAGGAGCGCCAGGTATAGGGGCTCATGTCTGTAATCCCAGCACTCTGAAGGCAAGAGGATCCCAAGTTCAAGGCTAGCCTGGACTTCAGTGAGACTTTGTATCAAACAAAACAAAACAAAAGTGTGCCCAAGTCTCACACACACAAGCTGTAATGCTTTTGCCAGAATGACTTTAACTGTGACAATAATATGAAAATAATAAAGTAAATAGAGAAGTAAAGGCAGCTACAGGGTGCCGAGGCCTGGGTTTAAGCAGCCCAGCCTCCACCACTTACACAGTGAACTCAAGCAAGTGGCTTCACCTTCTCTTGGCCTCCAAGTCCTTGTCTGAGGAGTGGGGATAATTGCACCCCTCTTGAAGTATGTTTTGGGTATTAGAAATAATACACATAACAGGCAGGACACAATTCCTGACAATATTAAGCTTTCAATCATGATAGCTGTAAAACATCTTATCTTGCCCTTCCTCCTACTCTTAGAGTCACCTGTGTTTGCATAGCAAGGACTTTTTAAAATAGCAGGCGAGTCGCTGCTTGGTAGCCAGAAAGGTAGTTCAAAATCAGGTAGTAAATGGAGAATTGGGCTCATGGGGTGGTTCTTCAAGAATTTAAACGCAAATGAGTGCTAGGGCGCCCCCTTCTGGCAGAGTTCGGTGTATCAGGAGCGGCTTAGAGCCTCACAGTGCCGGAGAAAACCTAGCATGCTTTTCCACTCGGGTTGTTTTTCTATTTTTTAAAAATAGTATTATTTAATCAGGCAGGCTTGTACATTTCATAAAATTGCTATATTTAATATTACTATACTTATATTACTATACCTAATTAGATGATACATTATCTAGAGCAAGACTTTTTTAAAAGGCAGACACTATGATTTAAATAGGTAGCTTTCTCCTTAACCTTGGGTATTAATCAGTACTTCTTTTCACACAAAGACTAAGTAGAACTAACTCATCCTGCCCCTATCTTTTGAGAACTCAGTTTGCCATCTTTCAAAATCACCTGCATCAAATCTATCTGACAAGAACAGACTGAGCATTCATTAAACACTAACTCTGCACGAGAACCTTATGCTAAAGCCCAGGTGAGTGTAAAACAGTCTAAAGTAAGAGTTCCTGCTGTCTAGGACTTTCTAATCTAGCTGTGAAGACAAAATATACATACACAAAATGGCTAAGTCACAAGCAAGAAAATGATTGTGAGCTTGTTGGTTGTAGGCCTCAACTCCACACCCCAACTCAACTCCTCTTCCCAACAGCTGGCATGGTTTATGGCACAACATAGGAGTCAAAAGATGTTTTGGGTTTGGTACTAGGTATCAAATTAAGGACCTTGCGCTTGAGAGGCAGACACGGTGCCACGGAGCTAAATCCCTGGCCTTAAAAGATGTTTGATGAAGCCAACTGATGATGACAGAGAACAGAGAATAGAGAACAAATACTAAGTGAAAGAAAACCCCCTTTCCTGCCTTGTCTCCTTAACATTTGCCGCCTTCCAGCACACTGTCATTTATTTTATTTATCATCTACTTTCCACTTCTAAATGTGTGCATTCTGAGGTTGGAGAGGTTGTTCCATTCACTGCATCACCACAGAGCATAGGCTTGTCCCTGGACCATCACGGTTAATGAATGAATGAATGTCTAAGCCATAATTTACCCAACAAGTATATGTAGGTGACATCAAAGCTCTTGAAGTCTTGGGAAAGTTCAGGGTCTGGATTAATGACCCCAGGGTGAAATATCAAAAATGTACCAAGGTATTTGTTTCCAGCTTTGTTTATAATTATGGAAAATAAGAAACAACTTAAAAGAAAGAAATGACTACATTTAATATTGCATCTCTATACTTGCATCTTTATAATGGAGTAAAATAAAACCACTAAAACTAACATCAATCTTGTTATGGTTTGGATCTAAAATGTTCTCCCAAAGGCTCACTCGGTCAGAGGTGGAGCTTTCCAGAAGTGATTGGGTCCCCAGGGCTCATCAGTGGATTATTCCATTTATGATTCACAATTTGATGGCATTCATGGGCAGGTGATAGAAATTTAGGAGGTGGGGTCTAGTTGCAGAGCATAGGTCGTATGGTGCTCCTGGGCACCCTATCTTGTCCCTGTCCTCTTCCTCTCTGGCTCTTTCCCTCTCTCTCTGCTTCCCAGCTGCCATGAGGCAAACACTGTCCCCTACCACTTGCTTCTGCCACAAACCCAGAAACAATGGAGCCAGCCAACCATGGACTGAAGCCTCTGAAACAGTGAGACAAAAGAAACTTTTCCTCTTTCAAGTTGTTATTTTCAGTTATTTTGATTAACACAAATCTATATTCTTTGGAAAGCCATTATATTAGAAGTGAATAAAAAGAAAATGATAAAATACAGTACTGTTTTTCAAAACAACCAGGAGGATTAGGGGCACACAAACAGAAAAGGTCTGTGAGAATTTACACAGAATGTCATCAGCAGGTGGTAGAAGGAAAAGTAAGATTTTCATTTTCTTCTTTAAATATTTTCCTATCTTCTGATTTTTAAAAATAATAATAATATGCAAGCACTATTTTAAAATCAGAGGGGAAAATGTATTTAAATTTCTGAAAAGCACCAGTCTGAGGATTCCATCCCACAAGGATGTGCCAGGAATGGGCATGACCCACCTGGGCGGTGGTGTGGTCCACACCTGCCTCCTTGCATCCTCCCCAGGGACCCTCTGTGACATCAATTACAGTTGACCGTGACTGATCCAGCCAGTCCGGGATTATTGATTTCAGATAGTGGTCACATTTAATAGCCAGCAGTCATTACAGAAGTTTACCTCTCCATCTCTCTTCTTAAGGAAGACTGCCCCGGACTGCCAACAGAATATCCATCAATGAAAGCTTCGAGAACTGCTGTCTCAGCGGGGGATTTAGCTCAGTGGTTTCACTGCCTGCTGTGCAAACACAAGGACCCGAGTTCAATCCCTGGTACCAAAAAAAAAAAAAAAAAAAACAGGGAGGAGAATTGCTGTCTCAGGCCCTGATAGCACTGTTCCCCCAAGGAGTCACATAAACAAGGTCATCACTGGTTTGGTAAAAGGAGGGGGAGACAGAAGCTTTGTCTGGGATAAATATGGCTTGGAAGTCACACTCACAGGGCTTGGGAGGAACTAAGGCATATTCCTCTTCTCTGAGGCCAGGCTGGGAACACTAAGGGTCTCCAGGCTTGTAAGGAGAATTCCAAACCGCCACTTCTTCATGCTGGTTCTGGTTTAACTGCTAACTTTTGGAACTAGAGGGGAAAACAAATGTTTCCCTTTTTTTTCTTTTTCTTTTGCAGGGCTGGAAATTGAACCTGGGGCCTCAGCCATGCTAGGCCAGGCAAGAACTCTACCTCTGAGCCACATCCCTAGCCTGGTATTTTCCTTCAGAGATCCAGTATTTACTGATCCAGAGACCCGGGATGGTGCAAGTAGTGGGAAATAAGAATAGGACAGACTTTCACTGTTAAGTTTCTGACAAGGTTTTAACTTCAGCTCCCTTATCCCTAAAATTATATAATTAACAAACATTTCAATCATTTTAAAGACCATAAGAGAATATATGAGATTATAAAATGCCTAACCAGTGAGCTGGGGATGTAGCTCAGTGGTAGAGTGCTTGCCTAGCATGTGCGAGGACCTGGGTTCAATCCGCACTACTGAAAAAAAAGGTCTAACTACCACATGGCACACAGTAGGGCTCAATAAACGTTCATTGCTCTATCAAGGTCTACAATGGCTATTAAAAAAAGGGGAGAGACACAATATATTGAAATTCCACTAAGTGCCAGACACTCTCTTGAATGCTGTGTTTACATCACATCCTCACAGCTCACTTTTACCCTAAGTAGCTTGCCCAAGATCACAGCAACACATGAGAACTGGTGTTTGAATCCAGGTCTGTCTGCTGTCAAAGCCCATTACTGTAAACCATACTTGGGTTGTTCAAAATGGCAGAAATAGTACGAGATCCTGTCATTTTCCCGGAGAGGAGAACACTCTAAATTGGTATAGTCAAAGGCCGGTTTTACTTTATGATAGATTTCCCTCCAGTTTAGGGTGGCTGCTGTATATAATAGCTACCTTCTTTCCAACATGGCCCTACTCCCACCAAAAGAGTAACCTAATACTTGCTCTCCTCCTAGCAACTAGTGACGTCACAGGCTCCTCCAGTCCCTAGCCACTACCTCACTCAACCCCATCTCAGTTCCTACAAGCCCCACCCTCGCTCCTATAAAAGGCACTTCCTGTCCTAGCCATATTGCTTTTGTCTCTCTTTTGTTCAGAGACAGCCGGACAGATTGTCCCTACAATAAAGGCTTTTTGTGGCCTGGTCTGGTCTTGGTTTTTGGCCTTTTACCTGACATTTCAGTCACGAAGTTCTCTCCAATTATTCGTCTGGGCACTGAGTCTGAATATATCATACAGGATAATAAAAGTAGCTCACATTTTTTTCAGCAACTTACAATGTATCAACCTAAATGTATCACCCAAACTATGTGGATTCTCATTTCATTTTAACAAAGTATGCATTATTATTATCCCTGTTTTACAGAAAACTGACACATAGTGAGGCCAGGTCACAGGTCCAAACAGAACAGGCTGGTGTTAGAGACTGAACTTCCCACCACCCCTTGAAAGACTAATCTTGAGGCAAGGCGACTGCCACCCACCCACTTCCTGTTGTTCTTCCGGTGAACTCCGCTGTTCAAGGGTCCCCGGATGTCCATCCTTAGAGACCTGTTCTCTTCTCACACTCTGACGGCCAAGGGCTGCAGTAGGAGGCCCCAGCCCATGAGGAGAAGCCGGCCAGGCTTTGCCTTCAGAGAGAGGCAAATTCCAGGCCAGTGGAGCCACTGAGCTTGGGGTCAAGGCAGGAAGTGGAGTCAGAGGTCAGGAAGGGAACCCAGCACAGGAGGGATGCTAAGACAGCTGCAGCAGTGAGAGTTTGAAGGGACATTTCTTAAACATTCTGTGACCAAGACTCACTAAGAGACACTGTGTTATCAATGAAGCAGTTACAAAATTTTTCTTCTGCAAAATGAAAAATTGTTGTCAGACTAAGAAATGACACAAACAGAAATACATCTAAGAGACGAGAGACTTTATAAATTAAACGTCACAAGGTGAAGAAAAATACAAAACTACATTTCAATACCTCCTACTATGGTGCAATATAAAATGGTTATTTGTAATAAAATATGCAATTAGTTTTTCAGTGGCTCACAACACACAGGAAGATTTTTTTTCAGGGAGCAGCATCCAGATAGTGTTGAATAAAAAAATGCAGGGTGTGAGTGAATAAGCAACAAGTCTTTGATCTTGGTCAGTATGGATAGCCATCTGCTCTCCCCAAACAACACTCTTATCTTAAAGCTCCAGAACTTGGTAAAACAGGTGTAGTTCCTTAAAATGGAAACATTCCATTTTTTTCAATCACACAATACTTGCAGTAAAAATATCTAAACATGTTTCCTCCACATAGTGCATTTATTATGTAGAAACTATATCCAAGGACTTCTGTCACTAAGTAACACTATCTCAAGTTGTGACATACACTGAGAGCATCGTGCAAGTGGAGTTCAAGGCACTGTCCTCTGGATAATTTCTGAGTTTGCATTTGTCAACTTCTTGCCTGATCTGATTAGGTGGATATTGTTTCTGACTTCATAATATGCCAACAACGAGCTTATACTAGATTGGGGATGGTGCCATGTTCTTGTTTATTTTCCTAATTTGTATTATTGGTGTTGTCTCCTGCTCTTTCTTTGCAGAGCTCTTCCTAAGCCACTCCTCTCCTTAGTCAGGATTTGTTTAGCTAAAACTAAATAATACAATCTGTACCTCTCCTCGAATAGCACAACTAAGCTACAATATTCTGAATGCAGATGAATGAACCACTGGGGTAGTAGGGTGTGTGTGTGTGTGTGTGTGTGTGTGTGTGTGTGTGTCCGTGTCCCTTATATGTCTCTTGAGCACTGTATTTGACATGGGTCCACAGACTAGGCAAGCATGCATGTGTCAATCTGTATATTAAATTTAAATAAAGTTAGGGCTGATGATGCAGCTGAGTGGTGCCTCACCTGCCTCAAAAGTGCAAGGTCCTGAGTTCAATCCCCATACTGGTAAAAAAAAAAAAAAATTAAGTAAAGTTTAATTTCTTTCCTATTTTATATCAAACATTGGCAGATATCCCAATATTTCCCCAATGAGCATTCCCTTGGCTGCCCACTCCTTACTTTGGAGTGTCAGAGGCTGGATCTTTATATACTCAAGAGCTTTTGGGGTCTAGAACTGAAAAATATCTAGAATGCAAAGGAGGTAATAAAAACAATTTTCCATCACCTTGCTCTAATCCAGCCCCAGTACAACTTCTAACCCAATCTCTGATCATTATAAATAAGAATAGTGGCTGGAGAGGAAACGACTTCTCTAGAAAAGTCCAACCATCAGGCAAAGGAGGAAATTAACAATGAATCTTACAGGTCTGAGGGAGAGAAAATAGAAGTTTTTGTTTTTTAAGAGCTACAAGTTCATTTTTCCCATGGTCCCCTGATGTACCTCTGGTTACTTTCTCACCCTCTGTCACACATGTCACTTTGGACTCTTTGGCTACAAGAGTTGATTTTTTATCTTCTTCACTACATTGTAGGCTCCTTGAGGCAGGACCAATATAGTTTTGCAACTTCAGCACCAAGTGTAGTATCTGGAAAATAGTGGGCACTCAATAAATATTGTTGAGTGAATAAACTCCTAGGTATAATAAAAATAACCTGTGAGAATCAAAGGAGCTACTGTGAGTAAAGCACTTAGCACAGGGTAATTGCTCAATAAATACACGTTATTATTGCATGAGCTAATACAATTGCTCAGTGAATTATTTCATTATTATATTATAGAACAGTACTTTGTAAATTGCAACATAGTATGTGAATTTATGGCTTTGAACCCACCAATTTACATCATAGAAACTAATCTTCTGAGAAATAACAACAGTCCTGAGCCCACACAGGCCCCTTTCCACTCTGCAAGGTGAGAAAGGCATTGGACCAGGGACTCTGCTTTGTAGGTAGGAAGCTATTTTTAGTTAGCATTCATGCTCATCAGATAAGATGTAAGTTTCCTTCCTTTTCCCTTTCCCCCAATTCTAGGATCAACTTTATAGCATTCTGTGCAGTTCACCTGGTGCTGTGACATATGTTGTTATTCTGTAAAAAGAATCCAGCCAGTGGCCCATGATTCAGCAGCACATAACCTGAGTCCAGAGATCTCTCCTCTTTCTGCAGTACCCCAGTGCCTGCCTCCTCCCTCGGAACCCCCATTCCTGACACATTAGTGATGAAAATCCTTTTCTGCCCCACTATCCATCAACTCACCCATCCACTCATCTGATAAATATGCATTTCTCTTGTGCCTACTCTGTTCCTGGCTTTAAAAAAAAAATAAGCGAGGGTCTCACTAAGTATCCCAGGCTGCCCTCAAACTCACAATCCTCCTGCTTCAGCCTCCCAAGAGCACCATGCACCACCACGCCTGGCTACGTACCTGATACTATTGTAGGTGTGAGGATGCAGATACAAATTTCTCATGGAGTTTACATCCTGAAAAAAAAATAAATGAGTGAAACACAAAGCACTGGGTGGTGATAAATGCTCAAAAGTAAAGCAGGTGGTGGGGGTCTAGGGAGTGGGGCAGCTGCATGTGTTCACAGAACAATGACCTGAAAAGGTAACGTGTGCATAGAGCTTGGAGGAAAAGAAGGATGGAGCATGGCAGGTACTGGAGGAGGAGTTTCCAAAAGCAACACGTGAGAAGGTCCAGGAGAGAGGGTGCTGAGTGAGGGTGTCGTATAAGAGGGAGCTGGGGACACCACGGCAGGAGATGACTTCAGAGCCAGACCCAGCAGAGCCTGTAGACTCTGTGCGTGGGTGGCTTGTTCCCTTGGTGGACAAGGAAGCCAGTAGAGATGCTGTACAGGAGTGACAGGAGCTGCTAAGACAATCACACTGGACCCTGTGGGGAAGGGAAGCCAGGAAGAGGCAAGCCATGATGGGGACCCACCATGCATAGTGCGGGCAGGAGGGAGAAGTAGCCGGATTCTGGACTTGTTTTTTAAGTAGAAAATGTAGGGTTTACTGACTGATTAAATATGGGAGTGAGAAAAGAAGCATCCAAAAACAGAGGCCTCAGATGAAACTATCCCTGCAGCCTCTTACAGAGTTATGAAATATTCTGTTTCTCTCAGCTTTTGCCCTAAACCAAAGGCAATTTTCTAAATTTAGCCTTTCTTTTTCAAACATTGCTCAAAGCATGAATTTCTTGAAAAGTATATTTGAAGTTTCCAAATAGTTGAACAGTACATAAAATATATGATGCGTGCTGATTCTCTGCAATGAATACCAGTCTTTAAAAACCCCCGGCTTTCCACAGAAATTCTATCAGCAAAATTAGAATAGCAATTTTATTCTTTCTCCATTGTCTGACTAAGGTTTCATTTAAGCCTTGGGCTTATTTTTGAGAGCCCTGTAAACATTTCATATACCTACTCATGTATTACCAAAACCATTCTGAATTCAGCCTATAGTAAAATTAATTACCATGTCATGAGTCCATCACATTTCAAGAGAAATCATAAATATTTACTCAGACTTGATTTGATGCCACTTTGAAATGGAATGATATTGGCAGCAAATTCCTTTGTATTACAGTATATTCTTTAGCTGGAAGATTGCCATGTAAATATACCCATAAAGTTTTTAGAAGACCGTTTTCAACATGTAGAGAAGAAAATAAATCAATACTCATGTATCACTCCAAAATTCCTTAGGCCCATGAAATTCATGTGCTTCTCTAATTCCTTCTGGACTGTACCAGGAGGCTGGTGGCAGCAGAAACAGAAGGCAAGCTCAGGAGTGACAGAGACGCTGAGCATTCAGGAGATGACTGGAAGGAGCTACAATGGTGACAGGAGATGAAGGTAGAGGCTGAAGGCAGCACCAGCTGACACGCTTGGGCTGTGAAATCCAGGACTTTAATGCAGTCTGAAATCAAAGCCCAAACTCACCAACTAAGGCAGCAAATCCAGAGGTAGCTGGGGTGTGTCGTGAAAACATGCTGGGCAACTGGGCTGGAATCCCATCTCCGCCAGATGGACACTGTGTGACACTAGGCAAGGGAATCTCTCCATGCTTCAGTTTCCTCATTTCTTAAAAAGAATCTACTTCATGGTGAAGAAACAATGTAAGGGACTTAACACAGGGCCTACTACACAATAGGCACTGCATGCATACACATACACACACACACGTGTATACTCACGTATACACATTTTTGCGCATATTTATACAGATATGGTATAATACTGTATATACCACAAATGGAAAGTGTTGATACACACACAGAATGCATTCCACCTTTTGTACCTGCAGGTTCTGCATCTGTAGACTTAACCAACACAAATGAAAAATATTTAAACAGAAAAGTTGTATCTGCACTGAACATGTACACACTTTTTTCAGTGTCATTATTCCCAAGACAGCACCGTATAACAATAATTTCATAGTATTTTTAGGGATTACATCTTTAGAGATTACAAGTAATCTAGAGAGGATTTGAAGTATTTAGGAGGTGATGTGAAAATGCTACGTCATTTATAGGAGGGTCGAGGATCTGTGGATTTTGGTGCCTGCAGGGTCCTGGAGTAAATCCCTGTGGATGCCAAGGAGTGATTATATAGTATATATGATTAATTTAAGTCAGAAGGAGTGACTTTGAGTCCCCAGCTCTGTCGCTCATAATCTTACCTCTCTCCCTCAGTTTTCTGGGGCTATCAATGGCAATCTTGCCTGGAGCTTGTAAAGATTAAATAAAGTATCATGAGAGAGTTCTGAAAAGTATAAAAGAGTACAGATATGTGGTTGGTTATTGTTATGGCTTGTGTTTAGATGTCCTCCCAGAGTCTCACATGGATGAAGTGGGGCTTTCTTTTTCAGAGGTGGCTGAATCTGGAGTGTGTGATGCTGGAATTAAGGGCATGTGATTACTAAACCACTACATGTGAGTGATTGGTTTGGCACTGCCCTAATCCCGGTAATCTGGATAAGATAAAAGAGGCAGAAAGATGCCATTAAGGTTCCTTGCTTTTGCTGTTTTCTGCCACCATGAACTGTTGCCCCTCTGCCACCCTGCCTTGGAGCCAGCTGATTATGGACTGAACCTCTACAAACTGTAAACCGCATAAACCTTTCCCCTTTTAACTTTGGGTATCAGGTATTTTGTCTTAGCAATGAGAGAAAAGTAACTAACACAGTTATCGTTAGGAGGTTTTCTACTCTTCCTTTATAACTCTTCCCGACTCCCTCATGGTGGGCTGTTTCTTTCTGGATTGTTTGGGTTTTGTGGACTGGGGCCCTTGACCTGCTGCCTGGCCATGCTCAGCCCAGGATGGTCAGTGTATCCCTTACATCAGGTGAGCCAGCCACTGCCTGGGAGTCTGTTCCCAGCTGACGCTTCAGGACTGTGTCCTAAGGAAATACATAAGGCTGCACAAGACTGGAGCAGAAATGTGTAGGTGGAACTTGCTCACAGTGATAATTTGGGCCTTTGTGCTCTGTGCTTGAATGACGAAAGTCACAGCTAAAAGAAGAGATAAAGAAGCTGTTGAGCCCTGGGAGCTCAGAAGTTACATGGGGAAGCAGCTCAGGGGAGCCAATTGCGTTCCTCTCACTGAGCTCTCAGGTTCCTCTGTCCTTGGCAGAAAAGGATTCTGTGCCATTCCCTCCTTCAAGGACAAGCAGACAGAAGCACTAAATGAAAGGGAAAAAGATTTCAAGGCTGCTGCACACACCTAAAACCTAGATCCATCAAGAGCCCCAGCTCTGTTTTGCCATTCATTTCCTAAGTGGAAGGAAGAATTTATCAATCATTTCCTTTGTCTGGACTCATTTTTCTTCCACATGTAGCAATTTCACTGATGTATAATTTACATATTATACAATTCTTTATTAAAAGAGCCCAGTTTAATGGCTTTTAATCTATAGAACTGTGCAGCCATTACCACAGTCCAGCTGTAGAACCATTCCACCTCCCCAAGTAGAAATGTGGGGGCCACGTCCAGGGTATCTCACCCCACCCCGAGTCCCAGGCAAACACTAAGCTGCTTTCCATCTCCCTAGATTAGTCTTTTCTAGAAACTTCATATAAATGGAACCACATATTATGTGATCTTTTTTTGCCTGGCTCCTTTCAGTATAATGTTCCTGAGATTCATACATGGTGCATATGCCAATGACAGCACCTTTTTATTGTTAAGCTGTAGTCCATGATGTGGATATGTCACATTTCGTTTATCTGTTCACCAGTGGACAAACATATAGATTGTTTTGTTGGCTCTTTTTTTTTCTCTGTTAAGTTTATTGGTACAGTCAAGGTATAAAATAGTTACATTCATCATTGGGATCTTGTACCTTTACATGATGTATCTTGGTTCTTATTTTTTCCCCATTTCCCTGCCCTCCCTTCAACCCCTCCACCCTTCCATATTTACAGAGACTTTGTTTCCATTTTTTCCTTTTCTCATATTTTTTCTTTTCCCTTATTTCCTTTCCCCTACCCCTCCCACTTCCCCTTCTCCTTTAGAGCTTTTCTTCCTATTTCACATTATCAATTATACATTTTAAAAATTACAATATCAAGACCTAGAAGACATTACCACAGATTTTACAGAATTTAAAAGGATATAGAAAACATATTACAAAAATCTTTTTTGAGGGGCCAGGGATTTAGCTCAGTGGTTTGGCAGCCTGCTGTGCAAGTGCAAGGACCCAAGTTCAATCCCCAGTACCTAAAAAAAAAAAAACCTTTTTGAAATAAATTTGACAACTTCTAAGAAGTACCTTGGAAGATAAATTAATGAAACTAACTCTGGAGGAAATATAAAATTTG
>NW_004624772.1:9961311-9985214 GCF_000247695.1 Heterocephalus glaber
ACATTCTTTATTTGAAACCTGAGATTTCAAAATACCAATGTCCTGCCAGTTTAAGGGTACATTGTAGAGCTGAACTTTTGCTTCACTGTGCAAGATTTTTTTCATGCTGTCATTTGTAATATGTTTTGTGAGACTCTTTGGGATTAAAGTTTTGGTTACAAATTGTTAAAAAAAAAGAAAAAAGAAAAAAGAAAGTTCAGTACTGTATATTGAAAGATTTTTCAGTTCTCTCAGAGAGTTTGGGGATTAATCAGTGCTAATCACTACTAAGCAGTAAGATAAACAAACTAAATACGAGATGGGTTTTTTGTTTTGTTTTGGTTTGGTTTTTGGTACCGGGGAGCGAACTCAGGTCCTTGCACTTGCACAGCAGGTGGGGAAACCACTGAGCTAAATCCCCGGCCCATGAGACGGTTTTTAACTCCAGAAAAGAGCAAAGAGATGAAGGAGAAAAGCAATGTAACTGGAGAGCTCTATGGGGTTCAGCTGTGATGAATGGGCATAATAATGTAAACTCCAGGTATTGTCTTTCCCAGTGGTTTCATGGTGTTGAGTGAATGACACAGGGTCCAGATTTATAGGGGAGGGTAAGAGATCAAAATCAACAGGTGCTTTAGTAAAAAGTCAGTGGGAAACATTGAAAGCAAAACAAAAACCCCAAAAATGCATGTTTTTAAGAAATATGGAAGTAGGGAAGGGTAGGAGAACAATAGGATCAAAATGATCAAGAAATTATTCCCCCCCAAAAATGTAACTATTATATATTGCAAACACACACTTTAAAAATCAATTTTACAAAAACTAAAGATAGAAGAAAGTACCAGACTAAATACCCAACAGAGTTGAAAGTGGGTGTGATCGTTCATTTCAGGTATCAACTTGTTGGACCGCTAAGCCCAGATATTTGGTCAAACATTGTTCAGAATATTTCTGTGAAGGCCTTTTTGTTTTGGGGGGTTTTTTGGTACCGGGGATTGACCTCAGGACCTTGTGTTTTCAAGGGAGGTGGCAGAACCACTGAGCTAAATCCCTAGCCCTGCCTTTTTGGTTTTTTTAGATGAAATTAAGATTTAAATTGGTGGACTTTGACTAAAGCAGATTGACCTCCAAAATGTGGGTGGATCTCATCTAATCATTTGAAAGCTTAGAAGAACAAAGACTGTCCTTCCCCAAGCACGAAAGAATTCTGCTAGCAGACAGCCTTGAACTTGAGCTGCAACATCAGCTCTTCTTGGGTTTCCAGCTGCCTGTGCACCCTTCCGATTGTGGACTTCCCAGGCCAATCATATTAGCCAATTCCTGAAAAATCATTCCCCCTCCCCTCTTCCTCCCCTTGCCCCTCCCCTCACCACCCCCCCTTATTGGTTCTGTCTCTCTGGTTACAGGAGCAAGAATGGGGTGGAACACTGGGTAAAAGATGCCTGTTTGTTGTCATAAACTTGCTTGTACTTTTTGATCTTTCAGACTACGCATAGGGGGTGTCTTAGTTACTTTCTTGTTCCTGGGACAAAATACTTGACACTCACAAGTTAAAGGAAGAAAGGTTTATTTTGGCTCACAGTTTGTAGAGGTTTCAGTCCATAGTCAGCTGGCTCCAAGGCAGAGTGGCATGGCAGATGAGAAAGAGTCCAAGGCATGGCAGGCAGTAAGCAAAGCTGTCAAGGGAGGAGAAGGGATATATTCATACTCCCTTCCAGGCCATGCCCACAGTGACCCACCAGGCTTCACCTCCCAATGTCCAGCTATAAATCCACCGGTGATGTAATCTAGTATCACAAACCCGTGATCTAATCACCTCCCAAAAGCCCCACCTATGAGGATTTGGGGGGACATCTAGGTATAAATCATAACTGGGAAGATTTCAGCTAAAACATATTTGAGCAAGATATGTTTTAGAACCAGGTGGCCCTGGTTTAAATTCTCATCTCTGTCCCTTACTAGCTGTAACCTTGGACAGATCTTTGAGTTTCGGTCTCCCCGTGTGTAAGTAAGATGGTGGGGTCATCGGCTGGTTAAATAAACCAACACACCGACAAATATATAGTAAGTGTGTCACGTAGTCAGTGCTGAATAGAGGGGAATGGTTTTTATGACAAAAATGCCTGTTCTGTCAACAACTCTCCCTGGCAGGGGCTCCAATATCACGTTATATTGATGTTGTCAGGATTACTGTTCCGATAAAATACACTGGCAGGAAAACTCATTCTCTCGGAAAAGAGAATGTGCCCTTTTAATATTTTATCTCTGCGATGCTTTATAAGACAAATACACTTCAGTGCTATAATTTAAACATCAAAGGCGCCTCAGTCCTTGGAGAGGGGTCAGTTTCAGCATCCTTCTTGGCATGGACCGGTTGCTTGCGCCGGCTGCTGCCACAGGCTCGGTGATTTCCTGCCCATCACTTGCTGTGCACAAATGAAATCATTTCAAATGACCTAATGTGCAACTCTGCCACTCAGAAAACTGAATGGAGAGGCCAAGAAGCAGCAGCGTGAGAGGGCCCTGGAGACCAGCGGTTTTTGGAGCTGTTTCTTGGGTGACAAGAGTCCAGGAAAATATGGGGTTGAGAGGCCAATTGCAACCATAGGATGGTGTCGTGCTGTCAGCAAAACCTGCTGCATTCCCTGGAGGTGATTCTTTGTTCGCTTGTGAAATCCTCAGCTGCTACCTTCAGCAGTGATCTTAATCCGGGGACCAGGCATGGGCTTCTGAGGGGTCTGTGGCCTCCCTAAAATTGTCTTCAGGATTTGCATGCAGTTATCTGCAAAGCGTGGCTTTGTTAGTTTCTCAGAAGAGCCTGGGCTCACAACATGTGGCGCTGCCTTACTGGACTGGTAGCTTTGCCTCTGGGTTACCTTGGCAATGGGTAAGCTGAGATGGCAGGGCTTGGAATTGCTAGAGGGTACTTTCTTTAGAAATGCTCACCAATCAACTTTCTTTAGAAATGCTCACCAATCAAAAGTATTCTAGGTTCTTCTTCCCTAGAACAAAGAATTGGATGAGACAAACCAATAACTGTGACAAAAAGTTTATTTGAAAAGTGTGGGGTAAAAGGGTATAGGAGAAATCAGCTCTGCAGAGCAAGCTTGGGCCGGACAAAAAGAAAAAGACGGTAAAAGCAAAAATAGAAGTACACGCCGCTATCAGACACGCCAGGCTACTGTGCAAACTCACGCACGATAGGCTTTCTGTGAGAGCCAGTCCTTTTTACGCTGTCCACACTGCGTGAAGGCTTGTGGGAAGTTCCACATATGGGTCTTCAAGTTACCTGGGAACTGGTGATTGACAGTTTCCCCAGCCAGTTTTGCCA
This sequence comes from Heterocephalus glaber, assembly GCF_000247695.1. The sequence goes on from NW_004624772.1 coordinate 9,964,622, forward strand.
CGCCCTGTCTCCTAGATCAGAATGGCCAGGAGTCCTGCACAATCCAGTCTCCTAGAAGCATCAGGGAGAAAACGTGTCAGCCTCACTTCCTTTCTGTTTCCCTGGACTCCTTCCCACCACCACCACTACCGCTGCCACACACATGCATGCACTCACGCACACACGCTTGCACGCACATGCATACTCTATGTTTCTATGTGCTGGCTCCTCGGGTCATTACAATGTATCTGTAATTTCTCTGTCTCCATTTGTGTCCTTGAACCTTTAAGCATTTGCACATCCTACTTCCACTGTCAGGAGTGGAGTCTCCTCCTGTCCACGATTTCCGGGAGAAAAGTCTACCCACCCCTCACCCCTCCACCCAGACTGTGCTGGGAGCCCTCCCTGGCCTGCTATCAACCTCCATCACCCTCTCCTCCCCGGCTAATTTGACTCCCACAGCACGGTGCACACCCTTTTATTACAGCATTGAGCATATTTGTTCTTTTCTGTCCTTTTCGTTAAAAAGCTAACTCTCTGAGGAAAGATGGTTTTGTCTTTTTCTTTTCTGAAAACAATGAGAAATCATATGCATCCCCCACTGTAGCTATTCACAATCACTTACAGTTCTCCAAATGTAGTAAACTCTGCAGGCTTCTTTCCTCTTTTCTGTGCTGTTGCCCTGAGCCAAATATAATACCTGGTACATAGAAGGTGCTCATTTAAAGAGTCTGGACTATTGGTTGTTAAAAGAATGAGTTGTTTCCTGAACTGTTTAAAGCCCCGCCTGATCATTTTTCCTTGTCATGCTTCTCAAAATCACTCCAAGTGAGACACAACTTTTCAAAAGACAGTATATTACCTCCTGAAATAACCTAATGGAAAGCGACAGGAAGAGACAAACCTCTCCAGCCCTCTTGTGGCAGCTGAAAAAGCAGGAATAAAAGCAGGAGAATTAGCCTCTCCAGAGAAATGTCCTTTAAAAGAAACAGCAAACCAAATCAGACAGGACAGATTCCTGCATGTGCCTATTGCTTGATGCAGCTGGACAAAACAGTATGTTTCCTTCCTTGCTGCCCTCGCTGCCCTGGACCTTTATTTATTGCCTGCCTCATGGTCATGTTTCTCCTTCCTCAAAAACGAGATTTGCTAGAGGCTGGCTCCTTTCCCATTAAGGTCACCAGAGAGCCACTGCATGCTGGGAAACAGTAACATCAGCACAATGTAAGGGAAGATTTAGTGAGAATAAACTGCATTGTGCAGATACATTGTACCAACACATTGGCAGGGCTGGGACACACACATGGCAGCCAGCACTGATGTCACAGGTGAAGGGAGGTTGTGCCAGCCCTAGAAGACCAACTGCCCTGGGCAAGCCAGGGTCCCCAGTGAGAGGTTATAGGAGCACACATCCACTCATCATCATCTCTATCACTGATTCGGCACCTACTGAAGGAGCCCAGCCATTCTGTTCCCACGCCAGAAATTACTTGTAAAATCTGACAAGTGAGTCTTTCAATGACTGGGGAGGAGACGCAGCAATTTGCAACATGGAGACCAATCTAAAATAGACTCCACTCCTGTGGAGAGCAAAACCTTCCACTCACAGCCTGCCATTTACAAAGGGACTCTCAGTCCTTCCCCGGGGAACGTTCTTCTGTGTGTCACAGAGGTTCTTGGCCACAGGAAGACGTCCTCACTGGACATGCTGCATCAGAGAGCCATCCAGAAAAGGACTCTAAATTTAAAGGCTCCAGAAAAACCTTTCCAATCTCTGAGGTACCCAGAAGTCAAGCCAGTAACTGACTTCTTCCTCTGTTCTTGTGTCAAACACGGTTTATGGCTCCGTGTATTACATCCATATGTAGAGATCCAGGCTAGATAAATGGAAATCAATTCACTCTTCACATTCTGGTTCTTGTTTGGGGGATGCTGGGCACTGAATCCAGGTCCTCACACACAATAGACAAGTGTTCTGTCACCAAGCTACAACTGTGCCCCTACACTTCACAATCTTTCCAGCCTACCACACAGCTTTGTGGACGCTTCCGTGGGATGAACTGATCAGGTCATTGATTGCTCTGCTTCCTCCTGCAGGATGGCATGGGAGGAGATGTGGGGGCCTGAGCAAGTCATTCCCGGACCTCCATTTTCTTCCTCCGCACAATAAAGTGACATTCTGATGTCCCCAAGCACACTTCCGACCCACTTACATTGTGACTGTTGCTACTCTAAGGGAAAATTTTCCTTCAGCTTGCTTCTTTCAATATTTTAACAAAATAGTGACTTTATTGGTTTTACCAAAATGATAGATATAAGAAATTTAAGCAAAATAGAACATAGACAAGTTGTTTTTAAAAAAATCATCCTTGGGGCCGGGGATTTAGCTCAGTGGTTTCACCACCTGGTGTGCAAGCGCAAGGACCTGAGTTCGATCCCCGGTACCAAAAAAAAAATCATCCTACATTCCATAATCTTGTCATGCTTCTCAAAACTGTCCCTAATGAGTCATGGTTTTTTAAAAGACAGTATATTAATTGAAGTATTTAACTCCATTAATATTTGTTAAACACTATTCCAGACATCTCCTTATGCATATGCTCAATAGAAAGGTGAATAAATGGATAGAACTAATTTTACAAAAACTAGATTATATTCTATATGTTGTTTTTGGTAAAGGTATCAAATTTAATATTTTTTAATTTAACATGAAAGAAATAAAAAACAAAAATGTTTCATTACAAGAAATATGTAGTGTTGGATGTAATGACAGAATGGTCACAATTTTCTGTCATTCCTCCAACTGAGAGAGAGGTGAGGTCTGTTTTTCCACCCCTTGGGTCTGGGGTGAGCTGGGGACTGTTCTGACAGACAGAATACAATGGAAGTGATGCTGTTCCAATTCTGGAACCAATCTGGAAGAGAACTGGCAGCTTCTACTTCCTTCCTCCTGGAACCTAGCCACCATGCTATAAGGAAGCCCAAGTAGCTACCCAGAGAGGTCAACACTGGGGAGAAATGTGGTTCTGGCCAACAGCAGCAACTGAACACCCACAGCATGGAGCAAGCCATATGAGTTAGCTGTCATGGAGTGAGTGCTCCGCCCAGTTGAACTGTTCCAGTGACACCAGGTATCTAGAGACAAATAGAGTCCATATTCTGAGCCCTGCCCAAATCACCAAATTGTGATCAAATACACAATTGTATTTGTTTAAAGCCACTAAGTTTTGGAAGAGTTATCCAATAGTGGGTAATTGAAACAAAATCCCTCAACAGTTAAGGAAAGCAGATGAAAAAGCTTAAAAGTTGGAGTTTCTCAATTCTGTATTTCACTATTTGAATCAAAAGTCCTGTTAATAAACAGAACCTAGCTATAAAAAAAAATTAATTGTTATTCCTCTCCTTGACCTCTGAATTTCTTATATTTTATTACATTGACACTTTTACAAATTTTGTTACCTTTATACATATTCCAAAACAAAATCCCAAGGTTATTTAGTCTTGGTCCATATTTAAATAGTAAAATGTCTACCAGGAAATTTTTCACATTTTCTCAAATCCTAGTTTCTATTATTTGGTTTCATTCCTTGGCTAATGTCTTTTAATCTCAAGTGTTCACCTTCCACAAACCAAAAGATTTATGGCTGTTATATTCCCCACATTCTTTGACGGTTATGAATATCCATGGCCTTTATTCTTGGTTAATAACTGGAGGAGTGTAATAGTCTTGAGTCACAATTTTATTTAGTAATTATTGTTTCATTGTCATAGTACTTTTATACTGTTTAAGGAAAACTGGGACCAGGCTGATTTTCTTTTCTCTACAATTGATTTGCTTTTTCTACCCAGTTGCCTGAAGTTTGTTCATTTTCCTTTTTCTCTTTTGAATTCAATATTGTAATCAAGATAGATGTGAGTCAAAAGTTGTACCTTACTTTCCCTGAGTCATAGTTGCCCTTTCAGTTCACATCTTTATTTACTCCTTTATTTCAGAGAATTTTTCCTCAATTATAATTTTAATACACTTCTGTTCATTCCTTTTTTTTGCTTTAAAATATGAATGACTCTAATGTTGGATCACTTTATTTTGTTCTTTTTAAATATCATTTCTCTTTTCGCTTCCATTTCTTCGTCTTTTTAAAAATTTATTTACTATTATCTCAAGCCCTTTTCTGTCAACTTTTTGCCAGTTGGTCCATGGAGCTAAATTAAAACTGACTCCCATGATAAGAAAGTAATTCCTCTTAACTCTCCTTCAGTTCTGTTTAAATGGATAAGAAAATTTCTATTCAATGTTAGGGTACCTTCAACATCTTCCAAATTTATCTAATTATCTTTTTTAACAAAGAGAGAACATGCCTTAAGGTTTAGGCCCTTTAACAGGCAACAATGTGTAGCTAGATTCAATAATACAAATTTATTTTTATTATTCATTCTATTTTTGGCAAGTTGTATTGGCTGTCCACTAACTGGTGATAAAAAGCTTCCTTTTGAAATAAATTTCATAGATTAAAGAAACAAACTGATTTAAAGAAAATATTAGGTATATAATAACAAGTGGAGCTTAAATACACTGAAAGTTAAGGCTATAATACACAAATGCCTGGCCTTTAGGAAAAACTGTTCTTTATCTTGCTAAAGACTCCGAGCCAGATACGGCAATGCCCGCCTGTAATCCCAGCACTCTGAGAGGCTCAGGCAAGAGGGTCACAAGTTCAAGCCCAGCCGAGGCAACTTAGTGACTTAGTGAGACCCTGTCTCAGAGTAAAGAAAAAGGATAAAAAGAAAGAAGAAGGAGATGGAGGAAGGAGAGGAGAAGGAGAAGGAGGAGCTATCTGGCCTCCTTTTTTGTTAAAAATCTGTACCCTGACTGTAGTGAACTCACAATAAGGGATCCTGGCTTGAAGAGCAACTCTGAACTGGTCACTTCACTCCCCTACCTACCTGAGTGTCTTTCTACTCCTACCAAGGAAAAGGTTAGAGTACCCATGAGGCCAAGCCTGCCGTTAGTAGTTCCCGCACCGGGAGAGCGACTTTGCCTCAGTTTCCCCATGCCTCTTTTGCCTGGCTTCCTGATCTCCTGAGCATCTTCTTGTCTTATTATCTCTTTTGCCTTACCTTAATGCTAAGCTCCTATCTTTGCTGGGAATGACTAGCAGTGTGTGGTCAGACTGTCCTGACTTCATTTTTCCCTCAGGCTGGAAAGCTCACATGGCTGAACTTGTTGCTTGGTCCTTACCTCCTCTGAGTTCCCCTTTCTACTCTCTCAGGCCACCTCTGTCCAGCCTGAAGGGGGACTGAGACATCCAGAAAGCTGCCTGATGAAGAAACTGAGTCAAAGGCACATAGAAGAAAAGGTAAACTCTTGGATTTGAGTTGACTCCAAAGGGAGCATTCCCTGATCCAGCTGAGTCAAAGTGCTAGAGTGAATTCCTAGAACCTTATGTCACCTCAGCATCTACTTTGAATATAAGTTTAACTTTCTCCCACCAGAAGCAGGGTTCAGTCATCCTTGATGAGGTTTCCAGGGCTCCTTCTCCTCCCAGTTCCTGAGTAGGATCGCTCTTCCTATCAGTCTCCCACAACCACCACCTAGTGACCACCTCCCTATGAGACAACCTGACTCACCCCACCAGTCCCAAGGACTGTACAAACATAGTTCAGTGACCATCTCCCAGTCAGTGTGACTCTGTGGAACTTGTGTCCACTTGCTCCCTATGGGAATCCAGCTTGGGTAATGCTGTGGACTCAGTAAAGACTTTGGCCCTCAGGTTCCCCGGGGATTCTCACTCCCTTGCTCCTCCCTGTGGTTAAGCTGCGTGTCCCCCATGGCTCCCCTCTCTCCCTGTTGGCCCTGAGAAGCATGGGATCTCTGGACTCTATGCTGGTCAGTTATTCCACGCATTTGATTGAGCTGCCTCCTCTGTCTCTCATCTGACTGACACACAAGTCCCAACTTTTCTCCTGTCAGGGCTCTTCTGAGTGCCCATCTTGGTAGAAATAAACTGCTCACAGGTTGGACAAGAGCCACAGGGCATTTGTCAGGATTCTGTGAGAGGATACCTGGTCACAGGTTGGACAACCAGACATTATGCTGTCCATTGAGATAAGGAAGCGTCCTGTGAGAAGCACACTTTAGATGTCCATGACCCTGAACCCTAATGGTCAGGGCTAGAGGTTATAGCTTCCCTCCTGAGAGATACCACAAGAACAAGTTAGAAAAAATGAAAATAAAATAAAGCATTGGCCTTTTGCCTTTTGTTTAAGCTCCCTGAGCGCATATTCTCCCTGTCTGTCTCTCCCACATACTCACAATCATACACACATTCTCACCAATGTGCAAATATTCTTAAACATACACAGTCACACACACACGTTTACATAGACCAGGTCTCACACAACATTCACATATGTCCTCAGACATATCTACACATATTCTCCCAGACATACACTTATTCACACACACACACACACACACACACTCACATAGCCACAGTTACACACATCCACACACTGTACATGCACACACCTACTGTACATTCCTGCTACACTCCCAACTGAAAGAGAAACATCTCGTCTGCTCTTAGGTGGCAAGAAATGGCACCTCTGCAGTCAGAGAAGTACTCTACAATGTTATTTTATCTGTCCTAACAGTGGCCTGGAAAGTCAACAACTAAATTAGAATGCAAGGACAGCAGGGGATTTAGCTCAGTGGTTCCGCTGCCTGCCTGGCAAGCGCAAGATCCCAAGTTCGATCCCTGGTACAAAAAGAAGCATGCAAGGACAGCCAACTCCAAGGGTCAAAAGAAACCAGTCTGGGTAAGGACAGGAGAGTATATGATTGCATCCATCCTTTCCACCAAATGATTAAGTGTGCAGTCTGTTAAAAAACATTTGGATCACTACAAGCCTAACCCCAAATCTTCTGAGTCTCATAAATCTCAGATATGATCTTATCTCAGGTAATAGAAGCTGAGTTCATTAAAAAGACTTGTTAACCTCATTAGGCAACTGAGCTAAGTACACATTCTGAGCTGAAGGATGTGTGAGTGAGCAAGCAGGTGGGGCCAGGAGGCTCACTCTCCCAGAGAGCTGTGGCTGCTGGTGATTTGTTTTAGAAAGCTGTGCCTTTAATTAAGTATGAAGAGCTCCTAATTTATCACATGTACCTAACATGCTGTAACCGAAGGAGCGCTATGCTTGAAGAGTTTCTGCAAACAGAATCAGCAAGAAGCCTGTGTCACTGGGCAGACACAATGGACAGTGCCTTCTGCTGGCCCAGAAACGTCTTCCACTGCACTTGGCTGCTCTTCATAGCAAGAACTGTCCTGTGTGACAGCACACCCCAGGATCCTCAGACAAGAGCTGCTAACCCTAATACAGCATGTGCACATCAGTCCTGGCTGAGGACAACCCACACTGCTCTTGCAGACCAGATGGGCCAAAGGCCTGTGGGTGCCTATTTACATGAGCAGATATGATGGCAGGAAGGGTTTTGGAGGCCACAGGTAGTGGTGAGCAGAGAAAAGGATTGGAAAAGGTAATTTCTGCACCTGCCACAATCTCCTCACCTTGGCTGGCTCTGTTCCGGAAAATCGCAGAAATACACAGAGACACAGATTTCGGGTAAAATAATAAAAATTTACTTGCAAACAGGCAAGACCGCCAGAAACCGGTCTGGTCAGTGTCCGTGCTGTGTTCTTTGTCAGTCAACTTTTTATACTTTTGTTAGTCATTATCTCATCCTTAGTGGTCTTTGTTGAGCAAACAAAATTCCAGTTTCTGCTTAATGATTAAACACAGGTGGTTTCTATCACTGATTACAGTCCTAAACACATGACAGCTAAGGCACGTACATCACAAGTTTGCTCAAGGATTGCAACTTTGTTCTTCAGAGTTAGGATGTTATTTATAGTAGAGCTACAGGTCAAAGGAGCTATATAACCTTCACTTTAAACAACAAAAGCAATGGGCTAAGGCAAGCTTTTAAAGGGATACATTACCTATTTTGCTTCTACAACTACTTTAACAGTTAGTCTACTATGCTACTTTAAAACTTTTCTCTATCAGCTCCTGACAACTGCAGGCTGTAGGTTAGATTTGAGCTCCTATGGAGAGAAAGTTAGAACAGAAAGCTAAGGGGCAGCTCTAACGGAAATCCAGCTGAGACTCTGGGCACAGCTGTGACTGAGGAAACCAAGCAAAGCCAAGGAAAGAGTAGTCGCTGTCCCTATCTCAGTGCCACAACATAGCAGCAGAGTCTGGAGGGTCTGTAAAGCTACAGAGAGAGCAGCTACAGTGGCAGTACTGCTGCCCCCATGGCATGCGGGGCTGGGGGTAACCAGTGTGGCAGCAGAGAGCTTCTGTGCCGTGGGCTTCCGCAGGAGGTCTAGCAAAAGAGCATGAGGAGCCAAGCGTGGTGGTCCATACCTGCAATCCCAGCACTCAGGAGGCTGAGGCAGGAGGATCGCCATGAGTTTCAGGCCACCTGGCCTATATAGCGAGTTCAAGGCCACCTGAACTATGAAGCAAGACCCTGTTTCAAAAACAAACAAAAAAGCAAGGAGACTGGTTCCTGAGTACCTCTGAGTCCCTGGAGAAGTACAGAAATACCTAAGGAGACTGAATAGCTGATAGGTTGAAATCTCACCTTCTCCTAGAATGGTTCAGTGTCAATGTGAATGTTAATGTGACCTCTTTTGTTCGTTCCATCAGCCTAGTGAAATCTGAGACATTCCAATACTCACACTTCATAATTAGAACATAAAGCATTCTTCCTCTTATGGAAACGAGCAGTCTCAGCAGCAAAACATGGTGGACCACTCCTGAAAATGCCAATGCTCCACTGGCATTCTACATAGAAGAGAACAAGGAGGAGCATATATTTGGCCATGAGAACACACTTTGGCTGCATGGAGGTGCACAGCCACACCGTCATCTGGCTGGAGTGCTGGTTCACAGCCACAGGCCACAAGCCACTGTCACCAGACCACTTAGGGCAAAGCAGTGGCTGCTGGTTGTGGCCGGGAGCTTGGGGATCCTGTCATCAGGCCCAATGCTGCAACACATCTGGAGCCAGCCTTGACCAGAGATGATCTGACTTCCTCCATGAGCACACACCTGGACACCTGGGACCTGTCTTTGGTCACCAGGGTTAGTGAGACAATCTCTCTTAAGGTTCCTCAGGCTGAAAAGTTTCTATTAATGGTTAGAACATCTTAGAATCAAAGAAATACCACAAAACTTACTTTTTAGAACTTAAAAATACCACAGATTTATTGTTGCTGTCAAAATAAAATAATCACTGGATTTTAAGGGAAAGTCTTCGGGCTAATAAAATATATTCAGGCTGGATAGCTCTTCACTTGAAGTTCAAATGAAAATAGTTTTGCTAATAAAGGAGTACAGTACCCATACTTAAAGTGACTGGGGATAAAGAAATACCTAAACGCTTCAATCTCCGTAAGTAGGGGAAGCATTGGTTACAGGTAGGTCAATCATATTCAAGCTCAATATTGTGAACTATTCAGATATAGTCAATAATTTTAATTAATACTGAAAAAATATTCTGTCAGGAGAACTATCAAAACACAATTTTTAAAATATCAGAAAACATTTCTAAGAAGGATTTAAGTGGCAAGGAACAAGACAGAATGTAAAACAAACCAAATAGGCATAACACTTCCATAAAGATTGAGAATCCCTATTTCTAAGACCATATTGCATCTGTGTTTACAAAGAGCTGCCATATTCTTACCCCCTTATCTCCTGTCAAAATTTCCATGTATGAAATTATTTGGTTTCATATGAGACAGACAATGCTGCACATAGATTTCTGTTTACCTCTCAGGGCCGGGGACATAGCTCAGCGGCACCATGCCTGCCTGGCAAGTGCAAGGTTCTGAGTTCGATCCTCAGTACCAGGGAAAAAAATAAAAATAGAAATAACTTTTACCTCTCTCCTTAACAGCTTTGGAAATACTATGTACTCAAGAAAGGGGTTTTTGCAGGATAAATGCCATCAAACATTAAACATAAAAATATAAACAAAATACATGGACATAAAACTCAACATATTAAAATTAATCCCTATAAAATGTATGTGCTGCTTTATCTCCAAAGCAGTGAGACCACTGTACAACTCTGTTCTGCTTCTTTTGATGGTTTTTGAGGTCCCAGGGCTTCCTAAATTATTCTGTCTGAAATATGCTCACTTTAGCATGGCAGAATTTTTTCTCATAGAAAGAATTGGTGGAGAGCCGGGGATTTAGCTCAGTGGTTCTGGCACCTGCCGCTCAAGTGCAAGGTCCCGAGTTCGATCTCCAGTACCAAAAAAAAGAAAGAATTGGTGGCTTGAAAATATCTGTTTTGTGGTGCAGAATAAAATATTCATCAAACTTTACCTCCTGATCTCCCAACATCTATTTATAAAAACCTACCATCAAGAGTTACGATGACAACAAAAGTTCCCAGGTTTAGCAAAAATAACTGATTTTCATACAACTGTCATATTTCCAATCTAACTTTTAAACATTTCATAAATCACTATGTTTGTATAGAAAATGACTCCTGGAGTTGCTTTCCTTCTCAATAACTAGATATGCCAAAAACACACAACATTCAAGAACTGATAGAAAGGGCCATTTAGAACATAGCTTACAAGATCTCACAGAGTAAATTCCGGAAGCTCTCCATCATTCATGTCTTTTCTGACAAGTAAAGGAAACATAGGGTCTTTGGGAAAAGAAGGTATGATTCATAAAGCTGGCTGAACCAACATCTTCCACCTAAGAGCCGGCCAGCGGCTCACTATTAATAGGCATATGCTACACGTTTGAAGCATGTGGTTTTGACTCTGCTGGTGAGTAATGAAAGCCACTTGGTTTTCTGTCCAAATAATAAGTCTTATTCAAGGAAGCTAGTTCTATTTAAAGCTTTGAGATTCTTTTCTTTTCTTGATTGGAAAAATATAGTTAGCATTGAGAGACTTATTTCTTTACTATAAAAACGAGAAAACTGCTCTCTCTCTCAGAGTCCTCTGTGACAGTGGGATGCATGTACACCAAAATTTTGCATTGTGCCAGTCCTGGTAGTCACCTCTGTGATCCCAGCTACTTGGGAATCTGGAGTGAGGGGATCACAAGTTTAAGGCCAAACTGGGCAACTTCACAAACCCTACCTCAAAAAAGAAAAAAAAAAAACCAAGAGGCTGAGATTATAGCTCAGCATTCCCTGGATTCAATTAAAGAATAATCATCATCATAATAATAATTGCATCCACTGCTCCAATGTGTAGCTGACTGTCTAGATTTCTTGTTTCAATTACTTAGCAAATATTTATACATAGTGTCTACTTTGTGCTAAGCAATATTCCAAGCACCTTACCCATATGAACTCCATCAATGCTCAGGATACTCATAATGTTCCTGCTGATTTCTTCTTTTCCCCCAAATTTAAGGTAACAAAGACTTATTTCTGTGGATAAAACTAGAGTTTCCATTTAAATCTGTTTGTCCTTAAGGATTATCCCAAGCAGACAGAAATGAAGAAAAACAGCTAACCTTTAAAATATGATTTTGAAATCAGTGTCAGTAGAGAACAGACAAAAAAGTGTCCAAAAATAAAAATACTTAACTTTGATAGAGTATGTTGTTTGCAAATTCTATATAAAAACAAGTTAACTTCCAATGGTATAAGCTAGCCATTTTGTATTTCTTGTATCAAAAAAAGAAACATTTGTCACAAATGTACTATAAAGGGCCGGAGATTTAGCTCAGTGGTTCTGCCTCCTGCCTGGCAAGTGCAAAGGCCCGAGTTCGATCCCTGGTACCAAAAAAAAACCAAATGTACTATAAAATGTAATGCTGCAGATTACGTACTAGAATTAATAGAGCATATTTAATAGAGTTTTTCTCAATGCTTATTTAAGCATTTAGACTAAGAAGACATCACCATGTAATAGAATGCTGACTTACATGATAGAAGACCAAGGCTCTACTTTGGTCTCTCAGTATCTATAAGTGTCTTGAGTTGTATTCTTTAAATATAGAGATAGAGGTGATGTCACCCCCCTCATGTGAGCTAGTGTCTCATCACTTATCTCATGCATCAGCTCACCCTCACCTAGCACAACATTCCCCAAACTGAGATCCTAAGAACACCAGACTTACACAGGAATACAGCCCGAGGCAGCCTGTTGGGGACAGCTTCCTACCATGTGGCTTCTAGGCCATGCACAGTGCAGTAAGACTCTGGAAAGCCCTGCAGTGAGGGGGACCGTGGCTTCTTAACCTCACCTAACTGTTCTGAAAATGTGGTGGGATCTATTGGTTTATTTAATGAACTCTGGACAATTTCTTCAATGTGGGAGGATGAGCATGTAGGGAAAACAGAGTAGCGCCTACCTCTGGGGCAGGGAGGTGATGATCGGGACAAGGCCTGTGTCGGCTCTCAGTCGCAGAGGTTCGGTCACTCATGCAACTTTTCAGCAAACGACCCATTTTCACCATGCTCAAAGCAAGACCCCACTCTGCTCTTATTGATGATGATGATGATGATGATGATGATGATGATGATGATGATCCCCTGTTTTAAAATGTACCAAGAATTTGTTTTAATCAAGTATGGCAACACTTGCAGACATGGAAATGATTGTTATGAAAGTTTCTCTCCAAGATCCCTAGAAGCAGAGATGCCCCAGGGCTGGTCCAGAGGAAGAGAGAGAGAGAGAGAGAGAGAGAGAGAGAGAGATGAGCAAGCCCCCTTAGAGTGGTTTTTGCAGGAGGACAAGGCAAGGCAGGGTATGCAGGCCTGGAACTGCTAGAATACTGGTTAGAATACTTTCAGCAGCCCTGAGGTTTAGAGTCTGTCTCCTGTGGTCAGGTACCTGGCCCTCAGGTGATTAGGCAGGGAGAGAGCAGCCCAGAGCCTGAGGGCCCTGGGAGAGCCCAAGGAAGGAGGTGGTATGGGCCCTGGTCTGGGTCAGTTGCTTTGCCCGTGATGGGTATGCTCATGGCAAGGTATTTGCTATCTCTGGGAGTTAGAGCCACCCTCAGAGCGACATCTCTGTGGGGGCAGCCAGAACTCAGACGTCAACATTTTTCAGAATGAAGAGACTCACTCAGTCCAATCCCTAGGAAGAACAGTTGGCACAGACACCAACTATGGCTTAGGATTTCAGAGAAGTGAGCTATTTACAAGGGTGATAGGTCTTATTCATGAAGAAAGCAAGAGGAAATATTTGAAGCATCTCCTTGGTTTGGGTAGAAAAATAATTCAGTGGAATTGTTACAAACCCAAAGAATATGACCGCAGTATGAAAAGCCTGTGTGTGGAACAGCCTGACTTTTGGAGTCACATTCACCCAGGACACCAAGCAGGAGCTGGAAAACAGGTCTCCTTCTTACGTTCGAGATGAGAGCAGTGGAAAAACGAAAACAACAATAAGGATCAATCTACAGGGAGAGATTTCCTTTTGAAAAAAAGTTGAGATCTCAGGAGACAGGACAGGCTGATTTATAATGAGGGTGATGGAGGGCAGAGAGATGCTTCACATGTTCCTCCATCAGGAAGAGTGACTTGGGCCCAGTGAAACTTAACAAGAAAAAGAAGGAAAGAAAGAGAGAAAGAAAGAAAGAAAGAAAGAAAGAAAGAAAGAAAGAAAGAAAGAAAGAAAGAAAGAAAGACAACATTAGAGAAAGAAGGCTGCAGAGACTGATCCAGAGAATTCCCAAGAGGTGCCCCTAAACCCACAAGTGAAAGGTTTGGAGGAAGAACAGTTGAAGGAGCCACTGGACCAAGGAGCTAAGGAGCTCTGGTTCCATACACAGGTAGAACACCATGAATTACATAAAGCTCTGAGTTTCAGGATAGCATGGACACTAGAGGGGGAGCTGAGATGTGGGCTGGGTCCTCAGAGAGTATGTATATCAATTCATGGAATTGCTATTTATGGGCCTCTACAGGAAGGTGCAGCAAAGATGAGACTGACTACAGGAGAGTGAGAGGCCAGTAATGGGCCAAGACTGGGCTTGCCTTGGACTCTGGCCCGACTAGAGACATCCTCCCTCTAGGAGACCCTGACATAGGAAGTTGAAGATGATGAATGATGCAATATACGTGCTTGGGGCACACTCAGACCCCATTAATTTCCTATCTTTCTCTCCAGCAGACCTCAAAACTAAAAGAGATACTTAAAAGTATTTTTTAAAGTCTGCAACAAAAAGCAAAGAAAAAGACAAAAGGAGGAAAACAAATTTAACTCCCAAGATTGGTGCACACCCTCTGTGGTTAGAGAAGGAAACAGACTATTTAAGGTACAGGTTAGACTGTTACAAACCCACAGAGCCTCCCAGAGAGGAGCAAGAGAATAGGAGAGCAGATGAAATCCCATCCCCAAACCACATTTCCCTAAAAACTACAGGACAGAAGAAACCCTAAGACATCCAGAGGCTGAGTGAAGGTGGGCCCTAAAGACTAGGCCTTTCCGCAGCCAGCAGTGAGGTAGCTGAGGTCTCTGAAGGCCACGGAGCACTGGGCCAATCATGTGCTAATGCCCTGCAGCCTTCAGTGGTCAGGGGCCTCACAGCTCTGGGGCACTGGCTTCAGGAAATCAGAACACAGCTTCAGGTCATTCATCTGCTGAAGGCTGAAACAAAAGTGAAAATGCGGGGAAAATCTTCCCAGCAGTGCATGCCTAGTGCCCGAATGCTTCCCAACCCCACCACCAGTAGGAAGGGAAGTGTTCCTGTGTGACCACAGCTTCACCAGCAAATCCCAAACAGGACTGGACCGCACCAAGCCAACACCCCAGGTCATCCCTAAGCACCCAGCCTCCTACCTACTGTGGCTCTGCCCAACACCCTCAACTTCCCTCCTCTCCTTCCCTGTCACAAGTCTACCCCTCTGTCCTCCAGGGCTCAGTCTACCTGCAGCCCACAACCCTGGGGCTCGCCCTCTTCTCTGAATAGCCATTTGCCTTCCTGCTGTGGTGGACACCAGTGTCTCCCTGAGGATGTGACCACCCCAGCGGCCCTCCCACTGGGCCCAGGGTAGGAGTGAGTCCTCCTCTCGCTTCACTGTCACCCCTCAGCCATTGTCCCCACTGCCTCTCTAAAACTCCCAGCTCCTGCGACTCTGTATTCCAGGCATACACCGGGTGGTGGGTGGCACCTCCTCTCACTCGCACCTCCTAGTTGCTCCCTTCTCCTGGAAGGGTTTAGCGCTGAGCTTCACTGTCCTTCGCTCCACCAGCCCTCCCACCATTATTCTCAGAGATTTCTTCCAAATCCTTGGCCTCTTCTCCTGCAATGACCTTCTCCTCTCCCCACCTTCAGCCACCAGCATTCATGGTGCTGCTCCTTGTACTCATAGATAATTGCACTCCTCCAAGTTCATCATTGCAAGCGTTCTGTTGCCCTCAGTATCCTACTTCCTGGGCCAGGGATTTGGCTCAGTGATTCCACCACCTGCCTCGCAAACGCAAGGTCCCGAGTGCGATCCCTAGTACCAAAAAATAAAAAATAAATAAATATGCTTCTTCCTGTCTTCCCAGAGCATGCACTACCGACCATCAGAGAGAGAGGGAGAATAACCAATATCAGAAATGAAAGAAGCAACGTCACTGTAGATGCAGATACTAAAGACATGAAAGGACAATAAGAAAATGTTATGAACAACTTTGCCAATAAATCTTACTATTCAGTTGAAATTGAAAAAATCCTTGAGCAAAATAAATTAGCAAAATGACACAAAAAAATAGAAAATGTGTAAATACCTATATCAAATAAAGAAATATAATTCATAATTCAAAATCTTACCACAATGAAAACTTCAGGTCCAGATGGTGAAATCTTTCAAATATTTAAGGAAGAAATAATGCCACTCCTACACAAATTCTTTAAGGGAAAAAAAAAAAAGAACAATTCCCATCTCATTCTATGAGATCACACTTTCCTTGACACCCAAAATAGAAAAAAGTAGAAACTAAAACTATACGACAATATACTTCATGGTGGGATAAACTGCAGCCCTATCTTTTCTATCAAATGATATAAACAGGAGCTCCTCTTCTTAAACTTTATTTCACCCTAGGCTGCCCTCCCCCACCCCTCGCACCAGGGTTGCAGTGGTTACAGGTACAAGGAAGGTATGTCTGCAACTTGGACTCTGGGTACACCTCATACCAAGGGCTTTCAGTTCTCCATGTCCCTAACCCCCTCAGCCACTCTGCCCAGCAACGCTTCAAGCCCCACCTCCTCACGTCACCTAAACTAGACAATCAGGGTAGATTGCGAACCTTTGAGCCAGCCAATGGAGAGAAGGTCAGCTCCCCCACACACTCCTGTTAGAATATATAAGGAGCTGCTGCTGCAGCTCGGTGTGTTGCTACCTTGCCTTAGGGGTGTAGCACACTCTTCTGCAGAAGTAAACTTGCCTGGCTGAGATTTCTTGTTGTCTGAGTGCTTTATTTTGGCACGGACAAATTGAGTCTAGGGCTTATTGTCAACAATGAGCATAAAGGTAAAAATGCTTTGTCTTCATTTTTTTTTTTTTTTCCAGTGCTGGGGATTGATCTCAGGGCCTTGTACATGGTAAGCAGGCATTCTGCCTCTGAGTTGTGTCCCCAGCCTAGGGAATTTTCCCAGTAAAAATTGGTTTAACATTCACAAAATCATACTATGTAATTCACTATGTTAACCTAATTAAAAAGAAAACTCCTAAGATCATCTCAAGAGATGCAGAAAAAGCATTTGGCAGAATTCAACACCCATACATGATTTTTTTTAAATCAGCAAACTAACAATAGAAGAAAACTTCTTTAACCTGGCAAAGGACATCTATTTTTTTAAAAAACTGCAGCTAAAATCATGCTTAATGGTAAAAAACTAAATACTTGCACTGAAATGTAAAGAGCAAGACAAAAAACGTCTATACGTATCTCACCTATTCAACATTGAATTCTGAAATTCTACACCAGTGCAATAAAGAAAGAAAAATAATCGAAGCATATACACAGCAAAGGAAAAATTAATATTTGCTCACTGTTGACATATTCATGAACATGGAAAATCCTAAGGAATTTACAAAGTTCCTAGAATTAATAAATAAGTCTGGCTATGTCACAGGATATGAAATACATATTCAAATTTCAATTGTATTCTTATAAATAACAATGAACAATGGGAAATTGGAATTTTTAAATATCATTTACAATAGCTTCAAAAGTATAAGACCCTAGAAGATAATTTCAACAAAATACATGTAAGATTTGTGTACTTAAAACTTTAAGACACAGCTGAGAGAAATTTATAAAGATCTAAATAAATGGAGAGAAATAGCATGGCCCTGAATTGAAGATTCAGTGCTGTTAAGGTGTCATGTTTCCCCAAATTGACCTTCGATTCAATGTAATCACAATTTTTTAAAAACAAGCTTTTGTTGTTGTTGTTTGTTTTTGTTTTGCAGTTCTGAGAATTGAACCCAGAGCCTTTGATCTAAGCTACATCCCTCTCTGTCCCCTTATACACACACACACACACACACACACACACACACACACACTTTTAAATTCTTGAGATGGTCTCACTAAGTAGCCCAGGCTGAGCTCAAACTTGTGATCTTCCTGGCTCAGCCTCTGAGAGTCCTGAGATTATAGGCATGCACCACCATGCCTGGCTAAAAGCAAGCTTCTTTTGTAGAAATTGACAAGCTGATTCTAAAACTTACATGGAAATACAAAGGATCTGTAATACCCAAAGAAATTTTGAGAAGTGGAACAAAGTTAGATGACATATACTACCTGATTTGAGGCTTAAAATAATCATGACATGTACTATTGGCATAAGAGTAGCCATATAGAAAATGATGGACATAACAGAATCTGGATATAGAATTTCACACAAGTTGATAAGGTCTTCCACTCGAGAAAGGACAGCCTTTTCAACAAATGGTGCTAGAAACAATGGACATCAATATGGAAAGAGATTAACCTGACCCATAATACTCTACAAAAAATTAATTTGATTTTAATGTAAAAAATTAAGCCATGAAATATGTAAAGGGCAAAAGAAAAATCTTGTCGACCTTGAGTAGGCAAAGGTTTCTTAGAAAGGACATAGAAAATACTAACCATAAAAGAAACAAATTGGTAAGTGAGGCTTATTCAGATTTAAAACTCATGTTCTTTAAAAAGATCTAATTAAGAAAAAAAAAAGATCAGCACTGTTGTAGAAGAGCAGAAGCCAAAGATAAGGTCACTAAGGCCATAAACAGGAAACTCTCATCTGATGCAAGACGCTTCTGTACGGCAGTTTCCTGGTTTGCTTTGCCCTCACTTTGGTCAGTTTGGATTGTACTTAAGACTTGCCACCATCTCTCTACAAAGGCACAGCGGCCTCCAGCAGCAGGAATCTTATTCTTTTGCATTTCTCAAACATGGGTTTGTCACATCAGATAATGAAGCCAAGTGAACATGGCCCTGGGCTCACTTTGCTTGTCTCAGAAATCAGAGAAATGAAAAAAAATAAATCAGTGAAATGGAGATCCTTGATGTAAGGATGGGTTACCAGAATGTGTGTTCGCTTTTGTGGGGTTCATTTTTTCTTATTTTATAAAAACAATGTATGTCCATTACTTAATAATCCTGAAGTGCAAATTAATTATCCAGAGTTTATTGGTTGCAAGTGACAGAAACTCAGCTGAAATAGCAAATGGATGGGCTCTGTTTGGAGCTTCTAAACAGCTCACCTTAAAGCACACAGTTGTTCCTGGAATTTTATGGCAAAAAGTTCCTGCTCCAGGGGTCCCGACTGACCAGGCTCAGCCACCAGGACCAATCAAGGAGATGAGCAGAAGGAAAAGAGCTTTAATCAGCACGGCCACGGTGGCAGGACAGATAAAAAGATTCAAGATGGGGCTGGGGATTTAGCTCAGTGGTTCTGCCACCTGCCTCACAAGCACAAGGTCCTGAGTTTGATCCCCGGTACCAAAAAAAAAAAAAAACAACAAGATTCAAGATGTCTTGGAGCAGCTGATGGAAACCTTGAGATTTTATAGAAAAGGGGAAAAAGGGCAAGGGTTGGGGCCATGCAGAGCTGGCAGGGAAGGTGACCCTGGCCAAGTCCTGGTCTGGTTGGTGTTATCTCAGGACTGGTTCTTCTGGGTGGCTCTAGCGAAGTCCCTATGGTTTGAGGGGGTGATCCAGTTCCCATGAGATGATTAGGGGAGGTATCTCACCTTGGGGTGACCTGTGAGGCTCTGCTTTTCCTAGAATCTGAGGAGGCTGCAGGTTTAGGACAATGACTGGAGACTTCTAGGCACCCATCCTGGGAGCCTAGAACAGGATGTTTTAAAAACCTGGAGAATAGTGCTGGGGATTTAGCTCAGTGGTTTTGTTGCCTGCTGTGCAAGTGCAAGGACCCGAGTTTGATCCCTGGTACCAAAAAAAAAGAACTGGAGAATAAATGTCCCTATAAATCTTGAAAATATGTTAGTTATGTTTAATCTTGGTATCTTCAGTCTTGAAAAGGGACAAGATAGAGTAGGTAGATTTAGGGCTAAAAAAATCTTGTTATTCTCAGTCTTTAGACAGATGCTCCTCAAGTAATTATCATGCCTCATGCAGTGCTGAGCAAGGATCTGACGTAGATTTAAAGTCATAAAGGAGGCAGATGCAAAATGAAGGTGGAGATGCCAAGCTTTACTTACCAGTTGTTTATAGTTACCCACTGGGCATCAGTAGGCCTGGCCTCTAACTCCCTATTACACAGTGGCTTCTGGAACAGTTGGATCCAAACCTCAGTGACTTGTCCAAGTGCCATCTCCCTCCACTCTCTGCAGCCTTCATGTTGTAGGTGAGCTACATTTTCCCCACATTTTCCCCATTGCTCTCCCCAGACTGCCAGGGAGGACAGCCACGCACTAGTCGAACCCTTCCATTAGCAACACAAGCCTGAAAAGGCAAGTGCCTTTCCCGCAGCTGGCATGTAAGACAAGATAAATTAATAAAGGCTCCTGCTTTGGTCTTGTGCCTCCAGCCAAGCCCTCTGTGCACAGAATTCCAGACTAGATGCAGGTCCTGCCCTCAAGCTTTTGGACAGGGCAGTCCTCTTCACACAGAGGACTCTCTGCCCTAGAGTTCTTTATGGTCCAAGGGACAGAGAACTCCCAGGAGCACTAGTGTAGAAGCGGGTCCTAAAGGGAAAGTAGACACGCACTGCAGATTCCTCCAAAAACTTCAAAAGGTGCCCACTTTTCCCATGCCTCACAATTATTATAGGGATATCCCCAGATTCTCCAGAGCCCAAACTGACTGGTCCCTCTCCCTCACAGAGTGATGTGAGCTTGAATATTTTTTTTCCATTAAGTTTATTTGTACATTTTAGGGATACAATACAGTTACATTCATCTTTGGGATCTTGTACCTTTACATGAGTATATTGGTTCTTATTTTTTTCCCCTTCCCTTGCCCTCCCTTCACCCCCTCCACCCTTCCTTATTTACAAAGACTTGGTTTCTATTTTTTCCTTTTCTCATATTTTTTCTTTTCCTTTCTTTCCTTTCCCCTAGCCCTCCCACTTCCCTTACTCCTTTAGACCTTTTCTTACTATTACAC
>NW_004624772.1:9995013-10042373 GCF_000247695.1 Heterocephalus glaber
AACAACACTGAGATTCCACCTCACCCCAGAAAGAATGGCTGCTATCAAGAAATCAACCAATAACAAATGCTGGCAGGGGTGTGGGGGAGAAAGAAACCCTTCTCCACTGTTGGTGGGAGTGCAGACTGTAAACTGTGGAAACCAGTATGGATATACCTCAAAACACTAAAACTAGAGGTTTTATTCCACCCAGTTATTCTCCTTCTTGGTATCTTCCTGAAAGAATTAAAAGCATCATACCACACCGATGTATGCACACCCATGTTTATAGCAGCACACCTTGTAACAGCTAAATGTTGGAAACAGCCCAAATGTCTATTAACTGATGAATGGATAAAGAAGATGTGGTTCTTTTCTACAATGGAGTACTACTCTGCCATAAAGAAGGATAAGCTTCAGACATTTATAGCTAAATGGATGCACCTTGACACTCTTAAGTGAAATAAATCAGACACACTTGTTTAAAACCACATTGTTTCTCTGGTGTGGTTCATATGATTTCAAGCCTTTCACATTTATTGAGCTGTGTTGTATGGCCCAGCCTCTGGTCTGTCTCGTGAAAACATACCATGCACACCTAAACAGGCGGTGTCATGTCTGTGTCATGTTCTGTGATGTCACTTAGGACAAAGTAGTTGCATTATTTGGATCATTTTAAATCCTTATTTTTTTTTGCTAATTTTTCTATCAATTGTTGAGAGAGGTTTATGCCTCGTGTAGTTTGAAGCTCTGTTATTAGACACAGACATATTTATGTTTGTTATGTCTTCACAGTGACTTGATCTTATCATTATAAAATGTTTCTTCTTTATCTCTGGTAATATTTTCTGTCTTGAAATCTGTTTTATCTGTATGTTTCTCTTTTTTTTACAACATAAACTGAATATTTAATATATTTGTAGGAATAGAAGGAATGAAATAAGATCAGAATTTATGCATTGGACATT
Organism: Heterocephalus glaber; assembly: GCF_000247695.1. The sequence continues at coordinate 9,995,961 of NW_004624772.1, forward strand.
TATGTAAAGAATGCTTCATTTTTCAAAGAAGTTTCCCATTTCAGTCTTTTCTGTCTTCTATGGAGCAATAAATAATAGTTACTAGTCTCACAGGTAAACTGTTACATACGTTGGACGGTTATTATATCTTTGTGTATCACATCATTGTTGTTTATTTCACAGTAAAATTTACACGACTGCAATTAAAGGACCCATAGAAATTAGAGTGAACAGCAGTCAAATTCATGTAAATGAATGTTAGAGATCGACGGATTTTAAGTACCAATTTGGCAACAGAGTGTCCATGGGCACAATCCTATTTATTCATATTATTATAATGGCAATAAACTACTTTAATAAAAAAAGAAACTAGTAATGTGACCATTAAGTACAACTAAATATAAATACTATGTAGTAGTATAAGGTAAATATTTAAGCTGTCTACTCTGAATTCTGGTCTCAGAGAACAAGGTCGGAGACAATTAAAGAGAAGGTGCTCATATTATCAGGACCATTTTTAAACAACTGAGATCCTTTAGGAAAATGGGATTGGTCTCTCCTTTTATCAGACATTTCTTTTGGGTTTTTGCTGGTAATCCATGTGTGTCTGCACGTTTACCACGCTTACCACGCACTTCGCCTTTGTTTTCCAAATTGGAGTCTGGTGCAGCTTCCCTAGATCATACGCGACTAACAAAAAGGGAAATCAGAGGTCTATCGATGGCTCCAGGAAATTTTTGTAGATCCAGAGCAGACAACACAAGGGATACACACCTTTGTCACAGGGTTGAGCCTCTAAAAAATGACTGCAAAGCTTGAAAGTCCCATCTTTCTTGAACTGAAGTAAAATAGCATCATTTAAACTCCAATTTTTTTTCTTTTTGGTGGAGGTGGTGGTGCCAGAGATTGAACCCAAGGAGCACTGGCTATATCCCCAGCCCTTTTCATTTTTTAATTTTGTGACAAGGTCTCACTAAGTTGCCCCAGCTGACCTCAAACCCCCTAGTAACCCAGGTTGGACTAGAATTCATGCTCCTCCTGCCTCAGCCTTCTGAGCATTAGGATTAGGTGTTTGCTACCACACCCAGCTAAACTCCAACTTCTTTTCTACATTTCTTCTTCACATTTTTATCTCTCATTATTCTCCAATCTCAGTGCTAATCTGAAACAAATTAGAAAAGTAGCACGAACCAGAAGGACTATTTCCTGTGAAGGAGAGCTGTAACCAGTGGCTGGTCCCTCCCTATTTTCATCACTGATGCAGCAATTGGTCCCAAAGAGAGGAACTGCACAGTTTCTGCTCCTGGACCATTAGAAGCAGCTCTGCGCCTTCCTAACATTTTTATGCTTTTGACTTTATTAAACTTGGGACTTTCAATAATGCATGAAAAAGAAAGTTATTTCATGGCTAATAAAGCAGGATTGAAGACAAACTTTTGACAAAAGAGTATCTAACTGTGAACACAATCAATGTAGCTCTAACAAGAACTTCCGCCTAGTACAGATTCAGGGGAGAATTTCATGGCACTCTGAGGAAATCAGGTGCAAGGTTATCTGTGATTTTTCTTCCATTTGCACTTTTCAGAAAGTCTTCTATTTCTGTTATGGGAAACAGCTGGCAATATAGACTTTTAGATTGCAACAGAAAAATCAGAGGTTCCTCTGAACATTCACGTTAATAAAAAGTTTTTCTCTATAGTTCTATGTTTTGATTGCTGGAGGAACCTAGTGCTTGTGTGAGATTGTTTTCAGCTTTCTTGGAAATCTCTAATATCTATGCCGGTTGTCTATGGCCATTAAAAAATCAAAACTGATTCTCAGATGGCTCGATGGGTAGCACATCGTGTAGTTGTAGCTACCTTCATGAACACGTGGCAGGTACTGCCCAGGTAATGGGATCTGAGAGGGTCCCAAAAGCTCCAAAACAGTTACAGCTCACCAGCCACCTCTGCTTAAAGAGCATTAAAAGCCACTAACATGTTGATGCATGTTCACTTATCTGGTCAGTTAGCAGCACTAAGTTTTGGAGGTTTTTGCAAAGACCTCCTTGGTCCTCTGCTCTTCTTTCTTGGTAGCACTAATGTTTTCCATTATCACCCCCCAAAACAGTTGATGCCAAACATACCTCTTGCTCTGATCTCTTTATCTCAACAGTGCATTGCCATCTCTGGCTTCCAGATGGTCTTTCTCGCTGGTCTATGATTAGCCAAAACCCAACTGTGATGGTTAATTTTATGTGTCAACTTGACCGGGCTAAGAGATCCCCAGATAACTGGTAAAATGTTATCTCTGGCTATGTCTGTGGGGGGTGTTTCCAGAAGAGATTAACAGACTTAGTAAAGATCTCTCTTACCAATCTTGAGTGAACATCATCCAATCCTCTGAGGGCCCCAATAGAACAAAAGAACAAAGGGAGGGTGAATTCACTTTCTTAGCTCTCCAGCTTGCAGAGGACGGATTTTGGGACTTCTCAGCTTCCATAATCTCATGAACTAGTTCCCATAATAAATTTCCTCATATGTATATATTGGTTTCCTTTTTCTAGAGAACTCTGACTAGTACACCAACTTTCCAAATCAAAGTTCGTTATCACACCTCCACGCCAACAAGCCCCATTTTATTCAATGGGTTACTCTCCGGTCACTGTAGAACTGCTCTCTTCCTCCCTTGTTGAAGAATTCACAAAGTTCCATTCCTTTCTTTCAAGCCAGGAGTCCCCCAATATAAGAAGACAAAAGGTCTTGTGGACAGGTGATAGGTCAAGAAGTCATAGATGTGAGGAGACACAATTCAGATGAACATTTACTAAACATTTTTGTCCCACAACTGCAGTCAGGTCCAGCTGGCTCCCTGCACTTCCTATGGACTAGACACACGACGAGGCATGAAGACACAAAAGGCCTGGGGCTGATGGAAGAGAATGACCAGTAAACCAACAATCCGTCCGGGATGCTGCTGTAGGACCCAGCAACTGGGTCACAGAGAAGCAAAGCTTCAGTAGAAGGATGAAGACAGAGTAGCAAGTAGGCCCTGATGGGAGCCAGAGAGGCAGCCTGGGCAGAAGAAGCAGGATGAGCAAAGGTGTGAAAGCAAAACCATGGTGATTTTTTTATTCTAGATCTTAAAGATTAAGGTGGGGAGTGGTCAGTGTCACGGAGGTAGCAAGAGGTAAAACTGAGCGCTCTTGGAGGCTGAGGATCTTGAACTTGAAGGCAGCCTGGGCTACATAGTGAGTTCAAGGCCAGCCTGGAACGTAGTGAGACCCTATCTCAAGGACAAACAAAAAGAGCTAAAATTAATGAAACTGCCAGGGGAGAGGGGGTCAAACCATAAATGACCTATTACTACATCCTTGCACTTTTCTTATAAAAACAAGTGAATTAAGCAGAACAATTACAAAGCTGTCTTAGTGTTTTGGATGGATAGTGTCTTAGTTGCTTTCCTCCATTGCTGTGATAATGAGATACCCAACACCCAAAGTTAAAGGAGGAAAGGCTTATTCAGCTCACAGTTTGTAGAGGTTTCCATTCATTGTTCTGGCTCCAAGGGAGAGTGGCACATGGCAGAGGGACATCTCAGAGGAGAACAACAGTTCATGGCAGCAGAAGACAGTGAAAGCAACAAGAGACCTTAACAGCATCTCCCTGCCCCTTTTATCTTACCCAGGCTACTTAGGGCAGGTAGCCCTCCCACCCTTAATCCTGGTGCCCTTCAGCCTAGCACTACACCATGAATCAATCCCAGCATCACACACTCTAGACCCAGCCACCTCCAAAAAAAGCCCTAGGACCACTCGCATGAGGCTTTGGGGAGACATCTAGACACAAACCATTACAGACAGCTCTGGATACAGCGTGAAGGGTGGATCTGCAGGGGGACAAGACTGGAGGCAGGGAGAGCAGTTGCCATAGATTGAATTCTTAGTGTCGATTGTTCACTCCGCTCCAGCAGCATTACACATCCACACCTTTCCCATGGCCTCCGTGTGGGAGCAGTACACTTCCCCCCATGCTGGCTTTGGCCTTGGTTTGGTCAATGGGATATTAGCAGACTTGGCACAAGTGGAGATTTGAAATGTGCTTGCATGTCTGAGCTTGTGTCTTTGGGCTCCCATCCTCCCATGAGACGAAGATGGCTTTGTGCACCTCTTGCCACTGCCAGTCCAGAGGATGACAGATAGGAGGGCAAACCTAAACTCCACCTGCAATTCAGACTTGAGGCAAATCCAGACAAGCCCATCCTACAGCCACAGCCAACTTGCAGGTTCTCAAGTGAAAAGGAAATGCTTACTGTAAGTCTGTGACTTTAGAGTGATTTATTTTTTATTTTGCTTTGTTTTCTTTGTGAACCAGGGCCTTCACAATGAACTACGTCCTCAGCCCTTCTTTTGCTTTTCATTCGGAGACAGTATCTTGTTAAGTCACTAAATTGCCCAGGCTAGGACCAAACTTGTGACCCTCCTGCCCTAGCCTCCTACAGTGCTGAGATTACAGATGTGTCCCCCCATGTCAGCATGATTTGTTGTAAGAATTGTTGCTAATAGAAAATGTATATACTGCTTAAAACTCTATTGAAATAACTTAATGAGAAGATGATGAGGGCTTCAAACAGGGTAGTGGCAGTAAAGCAAGGAAAAGGTGGATTCATGAAACATCTAAGAGGTAGAATCTAAAAGGTGGATTAACTGATAGGATATGGAAAATAAATCGAGGAAGCTCTATATGAGTTTAACCAGGACAACACAGCAGCTGGAGAGAACTGTCATCAATTGAGCTGAGGGGTGTAAAAGACGCATATTTGGCTGAGAAAATGATGATGTCAATTTAGACACGGGGAGCTAGATAAGCCTTCGGGGTGCCCAAGTATAGATGAGTGCAATGAATTTGGTCTGGTTTGGTCTGGTTTGGTCTGGTCTGGTCTAGTCTCTGGTGTTCAGCATCTTACCCACTTTCTATGTTGGAGAAACTGTTGTGGTATGAATGTAGTGGGAAGCCACATCCTACTGATCCCTCAAAAGTGCAAGAAGCCAGACACTTACTCTCTGACAGCTGGGGTCAAAGGTCACATGGCCCAAGTGCCACCCATCAGCAGCTCAACACTGGTGGCATCAGTGAGACAAGAAACCAGCATTCAGTTCATCTTTCATTAAGGTGGCTCCAGCGGTAGCATCCAGGGCCCTGTGTGGATCCACGTAGGGTGTCTGCACCTGTGCAGTGACAGGAGCACCCTTCACCCCACCCTGGCTCCCGTCTATTTTCTAAACCTGGTTCTCCAGCCCCTACAGACTCTGTGCATGTCCAGTGTCCTCCCTGCATCAATTCTCTTTTTAATTAAGTCAACCAGAGTTGGCTTTTGTTGTTTGCACTCAAGGATCCAGAGCAGTAAAGAAACCAACAAGACAACAGTGTGAGAAAATTGGAAGGCTGACTGGAGGGCTGGTTACCAGAGTGCAGGGCAGTAAAATCCAGTTAATGTTCAGGGAATCTGGAAGCTCTTGGCTGTCGGTGGTAAATTGCTAAAATTAAATTATCACTTATAGTCACCTGGAATGAAGAACTCATTAAAGCAAAACTTTGAAGACCATATTGCATAGAACAAAATGAAGAGCATGAATCATATAGACTGTTGTAAGTGTGGCTTCTCCTAAGAGGACAGGGCAGTTTAAAAAAAGAAATGACAAACTTAAATCTCTGTGTTTCCAATACTAAGATTTTCCAATAATGTGCTAAAAGAGTAGCTTATTTATAGTCTTTTAAGGCTAAGATAGCTAAAAACCAAACCCAGTTTCATTGCCAAATTTCAACATCTGCCGAATTGACAAATTGCCTAGCTATGTTATATGGCATTTAGGGAATTGTTCACAAATTCTGTGACCCTCAAACCTGTGATAAAGGCATTTAAGAAGATCCGGGGGGCTCACAACACCCTGAACAGTGAACCCTCACTGGTGTCCCTTGCCAGCCAAAACTCAGGCCCTGACTAGCTTGGAGAGCCCGCATCCCCCTGCACTTCCTGCCTCACGGAAGGAAGCCGGGTCAACTCGTGCCGCCTTCCTTTATCCCATGGCTATCAGGGCCCATAAGGGAGAGCCTAGCACAGTGTGGAAGCAGGAACTGATAGTGATGACTTAAAAAGTTAATCCCCACCTACAGAATCTCAGAGAAGCAGACTCAGATGGAGATCAGCATGTGGACCTTGCTAGGAAGGGCTCTTGGGACTGTGCCTGTGGAGCCCAAAGGACAGAAGCAGCCTAGGCAGCGATAGAAGCTGAGCTGAGCATGTGGTGAGCAAAGGCTTTGGCCAGCCCTACTGAGGGCTCTGGAGCTGGGATGCCCCTTCAGAGCCCTTTGGAGCTGGGGCCAAGGACCCGGGCTTTGATAACTCAAATTGGACCTGTCATTGGATGTGGCCGATACAGACTGAGAGTGTGACCTTGGGCAGAGCAGATTCCTTCATGTGAGGCAATCAATCCTCAGAGTAAGCTGCTGGCCCAGGGCCACTCCAGCAACACACCAAGCAGCCGAGGCTTTCATTCTAAGGGAGGCATGGAGGTGCTTCGGATCAGCACTTGATTCCAAATCAGTCTGAACTTAATCAGGGGCACACTCCCTGGGGATGAGGAGCCAGGGGCCATCTCCAGCCACTCCAAGTAGTCCTCGTGCTGTGTCAATTGGTGCTTTGAAACATGGGCTGTGTTGGTCGGCTTCCCATTACCCATTAACTAGTACCTGAGACAACCAGCTTGGGAAGAGAAGAGGCCTCTGAGCTCTCAAGCTTTGGAGGTGTTAGGCCATGACAGGCTGGCTCTGTTGCTTTTGGGCCTGTGGGCAGGAAGCACATCATGGTAGTCACATGTGGCTAAACCATTCACCCCAGGGACCAGACACAAAGGACAGAGGAAGAGCCTGATATCCCACAATCCCCTTTGAGGGCCTGCTCCCCACTGACTTCCAACTTCCTGCTAGGCCCCACCATCACCTCCAGTAGAAGCACCAAGTAAGCACCAAGTAAGTAAGCACCAAGTTGAGGGCCAAGACTTTCACACTGGGGCCTTTGGGGCACAGCCCAGATCCAAGCTACAGCAACGAATTTGTGAAATGAAAGCCCATGGGATAATGGAAGAAAGAGTCCTTTTGGGAGACAAAATGGGGGAGGGAGACAAATGCTGAAGTGGATTTTCATGGCACCCTGCTGACCATCTGCTATTTCTAACCTCAAGAAGGCCCAGGAGAAGCAGGGACTGGTGTGGACACCACCACCATCCCTGCAAAGCAGCCCGTGACTGGTTTCCATAACCAATGATCAACAGCAAAGAGTTGAAATGGAATCCCTAATTTTAACAGAGAAGGAAAGATGGCAGAATGGAAGCTGATTTCAGGCACTGAACTGCCAAAAACAAGATGATCATCCTAATTACAACAGACAGGAGGGTGGGTGTGGGGACTGGGGACCGCATGGCCTCTCCTGACCTGGTGGGGCTCATAACTTTGCAGTGTAGGGCAGGGGCTGATGTCCTCTGATAGAGACCACCCTGAGCGAGCTACAAATTCATAAATTGGCTTTTCCTATTAAAAGTCTGAGTCTGCCTCTCAGCCCGCCATGGCTCACCTGAAGAGACAGCAGTTGGTGTGTGGGGAAGGATCAACTCCCCATGACACTGGTCACAGTGGAGGTCTCAGTGATCCGTGATGCTGTGGTGTCTTGGATGGCAAGACAATAGTGCAGCTAAGGGCAGTTTGACTCATATACGAAATTTATATAGAAGCAAAGATTAATCTAAGAAAAAAACAAAGGTCCCATTACTCAATGAGCTGTTCCTGCTAGAATGTCTCATTCCCTTGTTGCTAGGACCCTGCTCACATCAGTGCTCTCCACTCCAGTGCTCCCCGCACCTCCCCTTACCCCTTCAAGAGGCTGTGTGTTCAATAGTGGCAAGCTCCAGGAGACGGTGTCTCAGCCTGAGAAAAACCTTGACCATCCCGGGCCCCCTTTATGCAGTAAAGGTCTTGTCTTTTGCTATCCTGCCACATACCTTGGTCACGTGGTTGGAGTCCTGATCAGCCCCCAGAAGTCCTCCTCCAACACCCACCCTCCTTTCCTGTACTCCAGACTGCATCCCCAGCCTGCTTCCAGCTATGCGTGGTCACACAAGCAGCTTCGGGCCAAGCAGATGTAATATGGGGGTGGGCGGGTTTTGCCTGATGGCGCTGCTGTAATGAATATCCAAGACTGGACAGTTCATAAAGAACAGAAATTTGTTTCTCACAGTTATGGCGGCTGGGAAGTCAGAAATGCAGGAGCCGACAGGTTGCTGTCCGCTAAGGCTGCTCTCTGAGGCCAAGACAGCACGTGGTTGCTGCTTGTCCCACAGGCCACAAAGCTGTCTCCTCACTCGGCAGCAAGGACAACAAGAGGACCGAACTCTGTGTGAAGATCCTCTTATAAAGCCTTAAACCATTCACAAAGGAGGCCCAATGCCCTGTTGCCTCTTCGTACCACTACAGTGATTAAGTCTCAACACAGGAACTTTCCGCAGCCTGGGCCATTCCCAGAGCACTCCCTACAAGGCAGAGGGATGGTGTCATTGCCACTGCCTTCCTCCATCCTGCTGCTTGAGATGCAGCTCTGGGGACAGTCACCTCTGGTGAGGGCAGCTCCGAGCAAGGGCGGAGCAACTGGATGGATTCTGAGTCCCTGGGCAACCTCATAAAGGCAAACTGCCACGCCCGCCTTGGATGCTCCACGCTCCTCCTGTCACATGAGAGATGGGCCTTTCTGCCCAGGGTGTTGCTCTTCCAGGCCTCTCTCACACCCAGCCAAATCTATACCCTAAGTTGTCTAGAAGTGGGTACCTAAAATTGTGGCATCAATTAGCAGGTGGTGAGGGAGAATCACTGCAGGCTGGGAAACCTGCAGTGTTTGTTATACCTTGGCAAACATTTGGTCAAACTGTGTCTTACAAAACCCTGGGGGTATGTATGAAGCCTGTGAGAAGATGGATAAGAAAGAGGGATCAGCCTGCTGCGCAAGCACAAGGACCCGAGTTCGATCCCCGGTACCAAAACGAAAAGGGGGGAGGATCCGAATATTGGCATTATTTGGGTTCTCTTCACCCCTTTCAGAGCAATCCAATGAGACAGATGGTTCTGGGGAGAACCAGCCCACCTATACAGACATGAAGACAGGACAGCAGCTCTGCTGCAAGCTTTGCTTTCTGTGCCTGCAACCTGCAATCTAAGTGGCCTGAAAGTTCAAGAATAAGGGGCACTGTATGGATCAAAAAGGCTTAGGTGCCAGGCATGGTGGCACACGACCATAATCCCAGCTACTGGGGGCAGGGGGCTGAGGCAGGAGGGACACAAGCTGGAAATCATCAGCCTGAATAACTTGTCTTAGCAAGATCTTGTCTCAAAATAAAATAAAAATGTAGCTCAGTGGTTGAGTGCTTGCTTGCCTGTCATGTGCCAGGCTCTGGGCTCAATTCAAAATACCACAGGGAGAAACAAAGCTTAGGTACTTGCATCTAAATGGTTATAAGTTTAAAAAGAAGGGAAAAACCTAAATTTTTTTAAGTTAGAAGACAGCCTTGCAGCAGGAAATAAGCCTGTGGCCGTGGTCCTAAACCTTTCTCAAACTTCTCCTTTGTCTCTGCAAGACTAAACAGCCACCTCCTGACCACGAGTAGTCCAGGGATGTTGATCCCCCACAAGCGAGTTGTTCTAGAAAGCCTCCAGATAGTGCCACTAAATTGGGGCTGGAAGAGGAGAATTGGGCCCACAGGTCTGTGGCTAGAAGCCATAGCCTTCAGCTTAGAAATCTATGTGTAAACAAGTTAGTTAGTTAGTTGTATCTGGAACCAACCTGAAGCAAAAAGACAGAAGACCAAAGAACATAGATAGGTGTAAAAATTCCTGTGACAGGTCAACCTTCAGTTCCATGACCACTCAATCTCTTCACCTGAAACATGGAGTCTAGAAAGCTTTTATGAAAAGGACTAACTGGGAAATATTTTAGGGTCAGTGAGTTCCGTGCATCCGAACTCACTTCCTGTGTTTGCAGAATCTGCTATCGGTGGATGGTGGTGAGAGGCCCCATCCCTCCCCCGAGACCAGATCCTCACTCTCCCCTCACCCTGACAGCCTGACCTGGCCAGTGGCCTCAGTATGGCCCTCCTCTTGGGTGAGTGCCTCGAAGATGCTGGGCAGTTAGAGCTCCCTTGGTGATTCTAGAGGGACCCAGACCCAGCTGCTGTCACTGAAAGGAGGGTGGGCCAGACCAGGTGGCCCCTTGTTGTGACCCTGGTGGGGTTTTGGCCATTGCTTCCCCCTCGATCCAGCCTGTTTCCTAAGCTTAGCCTCTTCAGCTTTCTTGTCAATTTTTTTTTTTTTTTTTTTTGTGGGTGTACCAGGATCCAACTCAGGACCTTGCGTTTGAGAGGCAGGTGGCAGAACCACTGAGCTAAATCCCCGGCTCTTTTCTTGTCAGTTCTTGAGAAACCTAATATCGTTCCATTACATTCCTGTCTTCTGTTGCTTCTGCTACTGTTTGAAACTATGGTCACAGAAGTGGAAGTTAAACCTAGGAGATGGTTCAAAGTGGTTCATATGTAGAGACAGAAATAAGCAGGAGCAGGAACCTCTGGGGACAGAAGCATTCCAGGGAGGAAAAGAGTGATGTGTAAAAGAGACACAGCATGGTCTGAGGGTGTAGAGAAGTGGTAGAGCCCATGCTCAGCTTGTTTGAGGCCTGGGGTTCAGGGCTTGGCACCAAACAAGGCGTGGGGTAGAGGGGGGAGTGACCGAGAATGGGATCCTTATGCACTGCAAAAGTGGATAATAAAAAAGGAAAAAAAGAGCGCATGGAACAAATGGAAAGTTAAGAGATCAAGTACAAAGAGACTGAGGCCCAAGTCCAGTACTGGAACTGGAGCTTCCACGTGGAAATGTGGCACAGAGAGGGTCAGCGACACTAACAGATGCCACCAGGGGCTGCAGGCTGGCAAAGGTCACCGGTGTAGACGAAGAGGTCACAGAGACAGAAACACTGGTGAGTTTTCACTGAGCAAGCATGTTTCAGAGCAAACTCCTCTAATCCAGTATAATTTCTTAATTCATTTTACTGTGCAGCTAAACCATTGCCAGTGTTTCCATTTTCCGTCTTTATACTGTTGAAATAATTTTCACTGGCAATCATTCTTCTCCATTTAAATTCTACAGCATGAAAATGATTCATCGCTACAAAATGTTGGTCCGTGGATTCTACCAATTATAGCACCTGCAATTAGGAATTTTCTTTTGTAATCAAATTTTGTAAATTTGGTAAGGTACGTAATTCTTCTGTTAGTTTTAGTCAGGGGCAATTTCTATCAGGCATAGCCCCCACCATTGCCGGCCAGGGAGGAGGGAGGACTCAGCCCCAGGAGGACTCGGGCTGCGCTCCATACCCTTCCTCTGCCCTCCCTTCCCCTCCCTCCCTCCTTCCTTCCTTCTCCACTTCCTTTCAAATTCCCTCTCAAAGCGTTGGTAGACTTTACCTAAGAGCGAGACATTCAATCTGTTTAGCAGAAGCTCTGGAGGGTTGACGGTATAGCTCAGTGGTAGAGCGCTTGTCTAGCATGCGTGAGGCCCTGGGTTTGAAACCCAGCGCAGCAACAAAACAGAACGCCAAAAAGTGTGCTTTCCACACTCCTAGAACAAAAAGAAACTTGTGTCTCTGCAATTAGGGATATGGCATGCTTTCGATGATGGGGATCTTCCTGTATTATCGAACCTCCCAGCCCCATCCTAAGCACATAACAGGCAGAAAGAAAGGTAAAGTGGGTCTTCCAACGTCCCCAAGCGACCAGCAGCCCCTCCCCGGGCTCCACCAGTCCCTGCCGCCGTCAGCAGCGTCTCTAGTCGCCGCCCAGCCATGCGCCCCTGCAGCCCCGAGAACCCACACGGCTGCAGCCACCAGAGGGCGCCCGCGCTCCTCGGAAGGGGGATGCGGAGACGTGTGCAAGATTCAGTCCCGGATTTTAAGGAGGCGACAAAAGCCCAGGACTGCGACGTCCACAACAGCCACCTTGCTTCAATACCATAACTTCTCCTGAACTTGCAGACCAAGGATTTGTTTTTTAGATCAAAACGATGTCATGTCCTATGTCAGTCCTTCTCTAATAATAGCAACAATAATGAGGACGGTAATGGCTTCCTAATGGCGCCCTGCCTTAAGGGTTTTCTGGTCCACAGCAATCTTGTCTTGATTGTTGCTCCTCCGCAATTTGGAAGCTTAAACTCATTCACTCCCTCCGGGATTTGAAAAAAGTTAGCTAACAATATCTTGTGTTTGCATACTCTGGTCTAGCTTTTAGAGTGCTTTCCAGAAACTTCTCATTTAAACCTCAAACATTTTTCTTCCCCTTTTTAGGATGAACAAGCAAATGTGGAAAGTCACTATTACCCTTGTGGGAAAGGAGCTCAAAGCTAGCAAATAGCTCTTGACCTTGGGCTCTGCATCTCCAAACCCCCAGCTTTCTGCCCCGCCCCAAGTTCTTTGCTGCCCCACAGGCTCCTGCTCAGCCAGATCTTAACACTTCCTTCCATCAGTCTGGACTGGCACAGCAGAGGAAGACAGGTAGGACAGGAGACCAGGAAAAGCGTGATTTTTACATTGCACTTTTAATAAAACTCAAAACTTTCTAAGGTCCTTAAAGACGTGGATGAGCCCTGCCGCTCCCTTATGGATGGGCCACAGCTCTAACATCTGCGCTGGCAGTCATCCCGCCTCCCCGTGGAGAGGACCATTGCCTGTCATCTGTATTGAATCCCCTTCCCATAGATTCACAGGTAGCACAGAATTCCATCCCGAAGCGCCCATAAATATACTCAGCTAGAGGCCACAATGTACATCTTTCTCTCTCAAGGGCTCCACTCTGAGTATGTACTTTTAAATTCTAATGAATTTCTTTGTGCCTCTTACTGATGCATCTTGAAAATTCTTTTTCTATGATGGAAGCCAGAGAACCCGCAACCGGCCCCTTGGGTGGGGTGAGTCCAGGTTTCCTATGCCCACTCGGGACGGATGACAGGGCCAGATCTTTCCCCACAGTTGCTGGGCCAAGAGGAGGTGCAGAGGGGCCAGATGCCGGAGAGCACTTCAGGCTGGATTCTGTTCATCACCTGTGCAACCCCAGGCGAGACACCAGGCTGTGGCTCCGGAGGAGGTGCCACTCTCACGTGTCTGGACTATGACTGTGCAGAAAGCAAAGGGGCCACCACTGCAGAGAAAGCACAACGAGCTACGCTGGGGTGGCAGTGGAATCATTGCCATGCCTGAGCCAGCCCCAAGCACCAAGCTTCACACCCAAAGCAGCTCTGGCCTCCAGACCCGTCCCAGGAGCCACATTTTCCAAGCCTGAAACTGAGTGATGGTCATGTCACGAGGTGGGGTAGGTTTTTTGACTTATGTCATGGAAAAGCATTTCAGGGTGTGTCGGTGAAGGGCATAGAAATATTTATTAAGCAGAAGGAAATACATACTCAGAAGGGAGAGGCGCATTATGGTTTGGGGCTGGAGCTTTTTATGTGGCCTTGGGGGCATCATCAGGAGGATGATCTGGGATGTATCTCCCTACCATCTGTGGGATTACCCTTTTGGTGGATGAGGTTAGAATGCAAACCATTTTCATGTATTTGAAGTTTAGATACGCTGCCCACTTCCTAGTACTGCTTCCTTGAAGACAGAGGTCTGTGGAGTTTATGAATCTACAGAATTGGAGAAAAAGGGAGAGAGCAAATCCACAATAGATGAGCAGCAGCCATCCCCATGCAAACAAGAAGGCCCACACCAGATGAATAGCCCCAGCCCGCCCCAAGAGGGGAAGCTGACTCACTCCCACTGGACCAACAGCATCCCTGCCTCACAGGAGCAACAGGCCCGTGCCGAAAGACGAGTGTCCCCAACACAAGGGGGAGACCGTCCACTAAGCCGGCTCTACATTTTGCTTCCACACGGCGGCACAGACCAACAGAGATGAGGACAGAACAACTGACCTGATCTTGCACGAGGACAATGCCTGGGGAGAGAGGGAGCAGCCAGACCCCACACCTGCAAACACTAAGTCCAACAGCTGCTTGAAGCCCCGCCCTGTAGCCTACCTCCAGCAGGGACCAGAGAGCTGATGGTGTTCCGCATCAACCAACAGGAGCGAGGGCACACCTTGACTTGGAAAGTAATTGCAGTTTAGGAGGAACAGACACGGGGCCACTGGAGCAGGGCGGGCATCTCAAAGACCCACAGGCCCTAAAGCTAGGCAGAGAAAACCACGGCTGACTGGATCTCAAGACTGCAGATCTTGGAAAGAAACCACTCATTCAAAGACAGGAATTTTTTCTGTGACTCTATCTTTTTCTGATTTTTCTATTTCATATTAATTTTATCTTTCCTTCTTTGGGGCATGAGAGTTTTTTCTAGCTTTTTCCTCTTTTAGTTTCTTTTCTCTTCTTCCCTTTCAAGTTTTTTCTCTTCCTTCTTATCTTTCTTTTATTTCTTTTATTTTTTAAGGCTCTTTATCTTTTTTCCTCTTTTTCTTGTTTGTTCTCTCCTGCAACTATTCTCTTCTTCTCTTTTTTTTTTTTTTTTTTGGTACCGGAGATCAAACTCGGCACCTTGCACTTGTGAGGCAAGCACCAGAACCACTGAGCTAAATCCCCAGCCCAACTATTCTCTAACACTAACATTTTACTCCTTAATAGGACCCTCTCACTTTTCTCTCCTTTTACACATATCCCGTTGATTAATTTTTCAAATTTTCCTTCTCCAGTTCCCCACCCCTCTATACATTTACTAGTATAACTACTAAGCTTTTTAAATCTCTAGATAGCTAGTTAACTTTACACTATTGCTATTGAATATTGTTCTATTGTTAGAAAAGGTAAAGTTGTTGCATGTAGGAGATATTTACTATAGGTCAATAGTAGGTCAAGGGCTGGGGATTTAGCTGAGTGGTTCCACTGCCTGCCTCACAGGCTCAAGGTCCTGAGTTTGATCCCCGGTACCAAAAAAAAAAAAAAGAAAAAAAATAGTAGGTCAATATTTGTTTGTTTGTTTGCTTGTTTGGTACCGGGGATCGAACTCAGGACCTTGCACTTGTGAGGCAGGCGCTGGAACCACTCAGCTAAATCCCCGGCCCAGTAGGTCAATATTTGGTTTGTCTTAGTGTTCATACTATAACCGTAGATCTCTTTTCTACAGTTAAGGGTGGTACATTATTTGTCCTTAGAGTTTATCAATACTCAGTTTGTATTTGACATTATAACCGATACAAATGTCATTACCGTAGCCAAAGTGACATAGCTGTTACTATTACTTGGTTTTCTTGGGATGCCAATATCTGAATTGCCTTGGGGTCATTAACAATAGGGCCGGGGATTTAGCTCAGTGGTTTCGCCACCTGCCTCGAAAGCGCAAGGACCTGCATTCGATCCCTGGTACCGGAAAAAAAAAAGAAACACAAGAAGACAAGCCAACAAAATGCCTCCAAAAACTTCCAACTCCCCCAAAGCTGATCCATGAGGCACCAAAAAGGAGGAAACCAAAAGCCACACACCTATGTTATTTAAAATAATATCATGAGGGCTGGGGATTTAGCTCAGTGGTTCCACCGCCTGCCTTGCAAGCAAAAGGCCCTGAGTTCGATCACCGGTACCAAAAAAAAAACAAAACCAAAGAGACACAGACTGACAGAATGGATCAAGAAACAAAATCCAATGGTATGCTGTAGGCATGCTATTTCTATGCTGCAGACAAGAAACACAGTTAACCCAAAAAGAAACTCATAGACTGAAAACTGAAGCATGGAAAACAATATTCCATGAAATGGGAATAACAAAGCAAATGTAGCTATCCTATATTCAGACAAAGTGAACTTCAAGGCAAAACTGATCAAAAGAGCCAAAGAAGGGCACTGTGGTCTGGAATTGCAGGGGCAGTCCTGCTCTCCGCCCCAGGGCACAATGCACCTGTAGCAGCCAGCTGTTGACTTGCTGCAAAAAACCTCCAGCCCCAGCAGATGTGCTCCCTGGGGTCTCCTCTGTGGGGCAGTCACCTAAGCCCCAGACTTGTGCCTTTTCCTCCAGAAAGCTGGTCATGGGCAAAGCCAACACCATCATCACCAGCAGCAATCAGGACTCAGTGGCCTGAGGGCTTTGCAGCCTGGAGAATCCTCTCCCCGACTCCTCCTCAACTCTGCACATCAGAGCCCTGTGCCACCTCTGACCTCTCCTGGGAGCCCAGAAGCCTGGAAAGGAAGTCAGCAGGGCTGAAAGGCCACAACCCATAAAACATCAGGCCCAGAGAGTTTTCGTGTATTTTTCTCACTCAATCCTCAGGACCTTCCAATGCACTTCATTTGGAAAGAAGTGGTTTTCAGGGACAAACTTCCAGAGTAAGACATATCTGATCATGGCACTGGACATTTACTGGGTGATTCCTGGGTGTGCCACTGTTTTCTTTCATTAAAAGTGTACCTAGGACCCTACGAGGTGGGCAGTATCATTTTCCCTATTTTATCTATGAGGAGACAGAGGCAGAGAAGAGATGAGAGGTTTGCCCGAGCCTCAGAGGGATTCAGCTCCCGCCTCTGGCTCAGCCTGCCCTCTTGCCCACCTCATCGTACATCTGAGACGTCACCAGGAAGAAACCATGTGAGAGTTAGAATATAAGTTGTAGACCAAATTGTGCTGAGAGAGATTGTGAGTAGTGCTAAAACACACACACACACACACGCACATGCACACGCACACGCACGGACAGGAGGAGCCCAGGAAGGAAGGTGTGCAGCCCAAGGCAGAGAGACCTGAGGGGCAGTTCTCCCACAAGGTGGCGGCAGGCAGCACCAGAGTGTAACCACTTTCTACCAATGCTAT
Organism: Heterocephalus glaber; assembly: GCF_000247695.1. The sequence continues at coordinate 10,012,847 of NW_004624772.1, forward strand.
GATCTAGGTCCTTGTTTGGGGGCAACAAAGTTTGAAGCCGACAAAACAGCAAGCAGTGGGGAATGTCTGAATGTATGTTTAATAGAAGGAATTTTAAAAAAGCTCCCCGCTTATCAGGAAGGGGTTCCGTAAGGCAGGCACTGTGGATGTTTAAGTTCTTTGGCTTTTTATACAGTTTTTGGTACAGGTGAATGCAACAGAAAGCAGGGATGCACCCGGTTGCTGGCAGGCCTTTGATGTCCCGGAAGCAGGCTGTTCTGTTTGTATTTCACTTGCTCCAGGGCTTCTCCCATTTGTTTATGGGCCTGTTCTTTGGCCCTTGCCAAAGAACCTGATAGTTTATTTAAGTTCATTATTTGGGCTTTTTGTCTGTCAACTCACTTAAGCCCTGACTTTTAGTTTATTTCAAGTCTGCCTAATTTCCTTTCATCTCCTGGCTTTAAGAGCACACCCCCCAGGCACGCAGAGAGGGCCTTGCCTTCCTTCCCGCATTCTGCTCCTGTCTCCAGGCACACTCCTCCTCTCAGCTCCCAATGAAAACTTCTCCCTGCTTTTATCTCTGGCTCCCCCTCATCTCTCCCCATCTCCTAGAGGCAATGCTTCTCTCTCCTTTTTCCCTTCAGAGCCACAGGCTTTTAGTCTGCTCCTGACAGGATTGTGCTGAAACCTGGACGCTGTCCCCTGAGTTCTTTGTGCCCTCGATGAAAGAATTCAGTCAAAACACATAGGTGAGCTGGGCGTTGTGGTGCACGCCTGTGATCCCAGCACTTGGGAGGACGAGGCAGGAGGATCACCGTGAGTTTGAGGCCAGTCTGGCCTATGTAGAGAGGTCCTGTCTCAAAATAATAATAATAATAATAAAATAATAAAACACATGGGTGGCTGTGCAGAAGTCTAGGTAGAGTTTATTGTAAAATAGCCGTAGAGAGTTATGCTTTTAAGGGAGATGGTAGCTGGGCATTTAGCTCAGTGGTTAGGGCGTATGCCTCGAAAGCGAAAGGTCCCGAATTCAATCCCCGGTACCAAAAAAAAGGGGGTGCGGTGGCATATAGTGTGAGCTTTGGATACATTTTTATGCACCTAAAAGTCACTGTTGGGGTCTGGGGAACTGAGGCAATTACGATGCTTAGCACATTTTACTTAGAAGTTACTTGGGAATTGCAGAATATCTCCCCGTCCTTTTGAGGTGGTCGCTATTTCCTTAGATTTTGATGTCATTAGAAACTTGCAAAAGCTCTTAAAGCAGGTCCCAGCCTAAGGCAGGCAGTTCTTTGAAGAACATTTCCTTCCCTGATATAACTGGGCTGTAGGCTGTAGCAGCCAGGAATGCAGTGTGCCTTGTTCTGGAGTCGTACAGCCCCGTGGCCACATCAGAAGGAATGTGCACAGTGAGGAACTTTAAAATGTCCCTGTCCTCTGAGAGACCACTTTAAGTCTGAGACCTAAGAAATGATTACAAAATGTATTATACATTGACATCTTTGTTTCTTTACTGAACTGGAAACACATGCTATTCTGACCCGCCCCTTTTGTCCCTCAGGCCTGCTAATGTCTAACCACCTGCCTAAAATATCTCCAATCCCGAGAGTTTTCCCTTCGTCACAGCCAGTCCCTCCCGTCATGCCTGGGGTCCCCGTGGTTGAGTGAAAGCTGCAGTGCCTGCCTGAGCACTGCTGTGGGTGTCTCTGGGGCTGCCCCTCCCTTCCAATCATCAGGTTCCACTTTCCTGGCTCCCTCACTGGGCCAGGCCTTTTCCTCCCTCTCCCTGAGTTCTTTACAGTCTGTATCTGGTTTTCAGTGTAATCACTACTGACAACAAAGGTGTTGGCTGTTGATGTGGTTATTTCTCTCATTTTGAAAGGCCTGTGCTAAGAAAGTTTTTAATCTATAAAGATTGCACAATACATTACATGTCTAGCCCCAGGCTTGCCCTTGCTCTGCATTTCAGCCTCACATCTAAAATTTTCCATAGCACAGAGAGCGGTGCTGGGGTTGCAAGAACTGCAGAGTTTGCCTTAAGGTTTCTACTGTGAACATCTGCATTGCAACCTAACTTGTGTGACCAGACTATAAGCTTCTCTCGTAACCAATCACTGAGCTTCAGCCAATCACAAGCAGCCAACTGTTCAAAACTGGTCCAAAAGTCGGGCCTGGTGGCACCCACCTGTAATCCCAGCACTCTTTGGAGGCTGAGGCAAGAGGATTGCAAACTGGAGTCAAGCCCAGGAAATTTAGCAACTTAGTAACTGTATCAAAAATTAAAAATAGGGCTGGGGATTTAGCTCAGTGGTGCCAAGCACGAGGTCCTGAGTTTAATTCCCGGTACAGAAAGAAAAAAAAAGGGCTGGGGATTTAGCTCACTGGTTCTGCTGCCTGCCTCACAAGTGCAAGGTCCAGAGTTCGATCCCCAATACCAAAAAAAATAAAAATAAAATAAAAATAAAAGAAAGGGGTTGGGGATGTAGCTCAGTGGGAAGGCCCTCTGTTCAACCTTGGTATTACCAAAAAAAAAAGTTTAAATAAGGCAGATGTGAGGAATAACCAATTGCACTGTCTCTGCTTCCACTTTGCTTTGTTTTCTCTGGCTACAGCCATAACCTGCCAACGCAGTACATGTGCTGCCTAAGCAAGCACAATAACCTGCCCATGTGGACTTGGACATTTTGAACCATCTTTTGGTCTGGATTGCTGCTCAATTCTAGATTTGCAAATAATGCCAATTAAAAGCTGCAAACACAGAAGCAGGGGAATAAGGCCAGTGGTAGAGTGCTTGCCCAGCATGCATGAGGGTCAAATCCAGGGCACCAAAAGAAGAAAAAAAAATCTGCAAAACTAGGTATGTTGTAATTTTGTCTTCACCCAACAAAGAGGTCACAGGCTATCCCACGACTAAACCGTTCCATGCTCTGGAGCGGACCTAGAAGGAGCGGCTTTAGACCATGGACCAAGACCACATCCCTGAATATCTGGTCTCTTCTCCAGGTTCAGACTTGCTGCTGCTGCTGCTTTTCCCTTCCTTTATCTTTCCCCTATCCTGTAGCTTTAGCTTCCCCAGTTTCTATTCCTTCAAGATTACAGCCAGCAGGCCCGAGGATTTAGCACAGTGTTTCCACCACCTGCCTGGAAAGCACAAGGTCCCAAATTCTATCTCCAGTACCAAAAAACAAAACAAAGGCAAAAGATTATAGCCAGCTGTGGTGGTGCACACCTGTAATCCCAGCACCTGGGAGGCTGAGGCAGGAGGATTGCTGCAAGGTCAAGGCCAGGGCAGGGTGATGTAGTGAGTTCAAGGCCAGCCTGAACTACACAGTGAGATCCTGTCTCAAAAAAACTCAAAAAAAAAAAAAAATTACAGCCTGCCAAGGCTCAAGGCCCTAACTACTTCTTAGTCTTTTTTCATAGTGTGATCCTTCAGTGACAGTCCCTGTGGCATCTGACTTTTTCCATAGTCCTCAAATTAAACGTCTGTCTTAGACCAAACAACCTCAGAATACCAGGGACAAATGTGGGGGACATGACAAGGCCAGGTTTGTGGACCTGGTGTGAAGGAGCCACCGCTACATCTGAGGAACCCTGAGGTATGTCACTAAAAGTCAGAGATTATGAAAGGTTGGAAAGTGGAATTTGGGTGACATTTAAGCGATCAGCAGCTTATGAAGCTGCCAGCAAAGTGAAGCTGTCTGTGAAGAGGTCAGTGTTGGGTCGGTCTGCAAAGTAAGCCCAAGCCCTCTGTTCTCAGAATCTCCAAAGTTACAGCAGATCTAGAATGTTGAGTGCAGAACACACACACACACACACACCCCCCGCCCGGAAAGCTCTGTACCCGGGCTATAAATCAAGCCCACTACCCTGTGTCAAAGTAGCTTAGATCCTCCAAGCAAGCAGGGGATGTTCCATTATTACTAATATGATTTCAAATAGTGAAATTTCTGATAGTCTGAGATTTTTGAGAACAAAGTACCTCAGTGAGTGAAAAAGCAGTAACCACTCCAAGAAGAGTTATGATGATGAAGGCTGCAGCACGTCCTTGAGAGAAAGAGCTTTTGCTGGTGACTTCGAAATGCACTGTATTGGTGTTGTTATTCCACCAGGATAAGCAGCCAGCCAGGCTGTTACTTCCGAAGGCGGGAAAGCACACTCTCCTCATAAGTGCAAGACTGGGAACTAAGATGCATCATTTCAGCCCACATCTTGTTGGCAGGACTTGTTCTCAGGCAGGGAAGGCTAGGAAAGTCCTGGACACGGAGGAACAGCTGTCCACCTCCCAGCCTACACTGACAACTGTCTTCAGTGTAGAGAGCAAAGGAGCAGAAGACAGGGTAGAGGTTCAGGCCCTGCAAACACAAGCCCAGGTGTCCTTCCAGGGTACACGTGGGCCCACAGGCAGCCCCTCACAGTGACCAGCCACACATGACAGACCTGCCCACTGAGTCCTGGGCCAGGCAGATGACAGGTCCCTGATGTGGATCATGTCAGGCTTAGAAAAGTGGGACATGGAGGAGCAGGACGGATCACCCCACAGATGCACAATAATATAGACACCCCCACCCCAGCCCATGTTCTGAAGCTGCCATGGAGGAATGCCAGGGAAACGAAGTCATAGCAAGGTGACAGTGACAGTATGCTTAGAGGTGGGGTGGCACAATGGGTAAGTGCATAGACCTGCAGCCAGGTTAAGTAAATTTAAATCTAAGGTCTGCCAATTACTAGTAACCACTCTGCACAAATTACCTAACCCCTCTGAACCTCAGTTTGCTCATTCATTCATTCATGTTTTCTTACTGGAAATTGAATTCAGGGCCTTGAGCTTGCCAGACAGGCACTGCACTGCTGAGGTACATCCCCATGCTTCTTTTTTTTTTTTTTTTTTTTTGGTACCAGGGATCGAACTTGGGTCCTTGAGCTTGCACAGCAGGCAGCGAAACCACTGAGCTAAATCCCTGGCCCTCCCCATTATTCTTTAATAAGATCCAATGGAAAATCACAAGGTGGGTATGAGGTGGGACAAAACTACACTCAACCAATAAGATTACAAGTATAGTCGCTTAGGTAATATTGATTAAATGGAGATCAAATGGGAAGCAAGTCATGTAGCAAGTATGCATGGACTGAACAAAGATTTCTGGGAAGGGATAGGTCAGGGAGCTTTCTTGGAAGGAATGGGTTAAGGTCTTGGCCTCCCCACTCAAGTGGTTGATACCTATTTAGAATGTCAATTTCCGATGTTCATCCCTAGGAAAGTATGTTGGTGTAGCTGTTCCTCTTTTCTTGAAGCCTGACCTTCAGTGAATGTGTCTCGCTGCAACTGTCTTCTGCCCTGCCTAGGAGCCTATAATATATTTAGTTAACTTACTAATACTACTCTTTCATATTATAGTTGTACAATAGTAAATTTCCCTCTAAGCAGGGGTTTAGCTGAATTTCATTAGTTTTGTTATGTTTACTTTCATTGTTTCATTGTTTCATTCATCCCATTTTGATTTTCTTCTTTGACCATTAGTTTTTTAAGCGTTTTAATAATTCCATATATTTGTGAGTTTTTAAGTTTTTTCATTCCATTGTGGAGAATATGCTTTGCATTGTTTTTATTATTTTAAATTTGAGTTTGTATGTGCTTTACAATCTATCCCAGAGAATGCTTCATTAGCATTTGAAATGTACGTTGTTAAGAGGAATTGCTTTTTGAGACAGGGTCTCACTATGTAGTCCAGGCTGGCCTTGAACTTACTGTGCAGCCCAGGCTGGCCATTCAGAGGAAAATGCTATAGATGTCTGTTAGATCAGTTGGTTTGTAGACTAGTACAAGTTTTGTTTCCTCATTTATCTTCTGTCTAGTTTATCTGTTATTCAAAGTAGGTGACAGAGGTACCAACATACAGTGATACACCTTGATGCTGGGCAGTGGCAGCAAGCCGCAGCTCCCAGCCAGCCCTGTGACCAGCCACAATTGCTAAACCTGTGCTGTGTTGCTTAGCTATGAGGTTTGCTAAGGTAGATGTATTAAATGCATTTGGAACTTAAGATATTTTCAGTTTAGATGGGTTAATTGGGATGTAACCCCATCATGAAGACAAAGTGTCTGTAATCACTTAGATTGTCCTAAGTAATTACATAATGGCTTTCCTAGGGTAGATCAAATTACCATCTTGGAATTATATGCTTTCAACCTCCAGTTCTCTTTTATCTTGTAGGGCAAGTCTGTGAGCAAATTCTCTCACTTCATCTGACAAAATATTTCACCTTCAATTTTGAAAGTTAGTTTTACTGGACAGAGAATTCTTGGTTGAAAATTTTTTTTCTTTTCAGCGTTTTCCAAGTTATCTACCACCTCTGGCACCACTGTTTCTGCCCAAACAACACACACTCTTAATCTTATTTCCATGAAAATAACATGTCTCTCTCTCTTGCTGCTTTCAAGATGTTCTCCTTTTGACTTTGACTTTTAGCAGTTGTTTTTATATGTTATGTTTGTTTGTGGATCTTTGTGTTTATTTCACTTAGGGCTCACAGATGTTCTGGATTGTTCAAATTGTTGTTTTGCAATACATTTTGGGAGTTTTTAGTCAGAGTATATTTTCATTTCCTTTCTCCTTTTCTTGTGATATTACCATTATGCATATATTGTTCTGCCCAAAGTCATGTATTTCTGAGGCCGTGTTCATTTTTCTTAATTCCTTTTTTCTCTGATCAGTCTATCCTGGATTATTACTTTTAACTATTCAAGTCTGCTGTTGAGCCTCTCTACTGAATTTGTTATTATACTTTTTAACTCCAGAATTTCTATTTAGGTCTTTTCATATAGGGCACCAAGTAATCCAAACAAGCAAAATAATCCAAACAAGGGAACTATAACTACCAATCTGCTAGATATCTGAAATGTGAGTTCATGTTCTCTAAAATCGAAGAATGAATTCTAGGAGGAACAGAGGTTAAGAGTAGGAAGAATTTATTGAGAAGAAGATAGCTTCTAAGAGACAGAAGGGGGACTTGAAAGTGGGCTGCCCACCCATCCTACTTCTCAAAGGTGTTTTATGGGGCAAAGCCACGAGGTGAGGCGGGCACAAAGTGGGACAAAACTATAAGTTCCAATGAAAAACAAGGTGGGCCGGGGACTTAGCTCAGTGGTTCCTCCGCCTGCCTTGCAGGCACAGGGTCTCGAGTTCCATCCCCGGTACCCAAAACAAAAAAACAAAACAAAACAAAACAAAAAAACAAGGTGGGGACGAGGTGGGACAAAACCATAATCAACCAATGAGATTACAAGTACAGTAGCACAGATAATATTAAATGGAGATCAAATGGGAAAGACAGTCATGTAGCAAGTGTACATGCATTTCCCTGAAGGAATGGGCTAGCTAGGGATGGTCTGGTGCCCAACTAAGGTGACTGAGGTCTATTTAGAGTACCAATCACTGCTATTCACCCCCAGGGGAAGTAGGTGGGTGTAGGAGTTTCTCTTTTTACAAGGTTAACCTTCAGTGACAGTGCCTCAATTGTTTTCTATGCTGAGGGCCCAGCCTTGTCTACCTTCTCATTAATAGCTAACTTAGCTAGAATTGTCTGCAATATTATCCTTTTATTTATATTCTTTTTGATATAACATTGTCATTATATCTGCCTTTAGTTTTTTTGAGACAGGGTCTCACTATGTTGCCAAGGCTGGCCTCAAATTCCTTAGTTCAAGTAATCCTCCTGCCTCAAGGTCCTGAGTAGCTAGGAGTACAAGCAAGGGCCACTGCCCAGCACGTTATGGGAACACTTTATTCCCCCAGTGCTGGGGAATGAACCCAGGAACTTTGCACTGAGCTACATCTCCAGCCTTTCTTTCTTCGTTCATTCAACACAGGTCTCAGTAAATTGCCCAGACTGGGTTTGAAAATGCCATCTTCCCGCCTCAGCCTCCCAGAAGGCTGAGATTACAAGCAGAAGCCAACATGCACAGCTGTTGTTTTTTGACAGGATCACATTACACAGTCCAGGAACTTCTTATGTAGTCCAGGCTGGCCTCAAACTTGCACTTTTCCTCCCTCAGACTTCCTAATGCTAGGATCTTAGCCCTGTGCCACAGTATCTAGCCTGGGAAATCTATTTTTAATGGGAACTTTGGAATCTTTTTCTTATAACTTTACATCTTGTTGCTGTTTCTGTTGCCTGCTTTATTTCTAAAGTATGAGGTACATGTTTAGTATTTTGTTAGAGACTGGATATTTTAGATATTATAGAAATTCTGGGTACTGGTTTTTCCACCCCTGTATCCCTGAGGGTTATTGCTTAGTGAGTGGTATCACTATTGGGCCTCTGCTCCCGACACACAGGTAATCACAACCTTGGGTATGCCCAGTGTCTTTGGGATGAGTCTTAGGCCTGTCTTAACCCTTTTCCTTGATCAACCCCAGGTATTAAAACTCCAGCAATTGCCCACGGATTACTCAGTTTTAAACAATGCTCTAGGGCACAAATTGCTTTACAAACTAATCCAATCATATTTTAGTTCCTTTGAAAGAATTCTCAGGTCTGTGTCTCACATTTATTCTAAACCTACAAGAGCTCCTGTGAATTGTCTTCCTCCTCAGTTCTCCCTTACAAATGACATGGCTTACTTTAGACAGCACTTTCCATCTTTTCCCAGTTGCTTTTAATTACAATCTCCAAGTAATGTCTTCATCTGAACTTACTTGCTCTTCTATAAATGGTTCTTCTGAAGATTGGGGGTTATCTACTTCATAGTCTGATTCAGTCCTGATCCAAAATTTTTACACCAGGGCTTTGGAACTGGGATGAAGACAAGCTTCTGAGTGAAATACCCTCACTCCTACTCCAGAAGATAAGCGTGAGGGGAGCAAGAGCCTTAGGCCTTCTCAGCCTCTCAGCTTTTCTGGCACAGAAGCACTGCTTGACCAGTGTCCCCATATTCGAAGTGTACCCCACCCAAGGCTGAGCCTCTGGTTTGAGGAAGTGAACCTGTACTTCTAACTGCACTTATGTGGGGCAGCACTACGGAAAAAGTAGCTGGGGGGCAGAATGAAAAATACCATCAACCTACTCTTCCCAGGACAGATCTATCAAAATGGGAGCTGGAAAAGGAAGAGCTGTTTGGAGATGCAGTTACCTGGAGTCTCCATACTGCTAAGCATGGAGGGAGAAGTCATCCAGGTTCAGGTACCAGACAAATTGCCTATGTAATTTTCGTAAATTTTCTTGAATAGAATTTCTTTGACATCTGTACACAGGACCATTTACAGTGGCTTTACATGTTTGTTTTAGTAATTTTCATGTTTCCTTGGGGAGTAGCTAAGCAGAGCTTCTTGCACTGTCTCCCTGAAAGTGACTTATTTCTTAACCAAAATTGACAGTTTAGAGCTCGGTCTACTCTCATTTACTATTGTAGTTGCTCACCATCTCTTCTTTTAGATTTTATTTTTGATCCTCTTTTTTTGCTGGAGCAACTGTCAAAGTTCATTTAATGAGGATATATTGATAGGAAGTCTTCACTTTTTATCCACAATGTCCTTGCCCTGTTTTCTCGACAGGTTCCATTCTGTACATAAAATATCTCTACTCTCTTCTGGTTTTTATTGCTGCAAAGTAAACATCATACTACCTGCTCTTAAGCCTTCTTTTATTTGGAAAACTCTTGTCCTAACCTCAAACTTTCAAACATCATCCCTAACCATTCTGTCTATAATGTCTTTCAGGTACTCATACTCTTCCTACATGTTCACTGACCTCCTCAAAATATTCTTGCTATATGGGCTGGGGATTTAGCTCAGTGGTTCTGCTGCCTGCCTTGCAACTGCAAGATCCCGAGTTCAATCCCCAGTACCCCACCCAAAAATATTGTGATCTTTTTAACATCTTTCATACATTCTCTATACTTCATTGTTTAGTTTCTTTCATTTTGACTTATTTTTATCTAATGTTTTGCTTTTCATGTCTAGATGTTGTTTTCAAATCTGATTACTTTTCTTACCCTACATTCTTGCCCTGTACGTCTCCTACCTCTATTAAATTTAGGTATCTTGTTCCTTCATTTTTTGGATATTTCCTTCAGCTTAATATGTATTTCATCAAATCTAAGCCATCCCTTATCAAAAGACACATCACTTTCATGCCAGGAGCTGGGGGTTTAGTTATAGATACTGTTTGCCCAGCATGCACAAGGCCATGAGTTTGATTCCCAGTACTGGGGTGGGGGTGCCAGATCAGTACTGTACTGTCCCTGCAACTTAAGAGATGTTAAGCACTTTTAATACTGTCTTTGAACATACTCATCCAGTAACTCCAATACCTGGCAGTCTGCAGGTCAGATCCTGTTTATTTACAATGTCATTTTTATAACTTTGCCAATGTGCACACTTAACTAGGACACTGAAAACTCTTTTAAGTGTAAACAGCTCTCATGTGGGTTTTTTTTTTTTTTTGGTACCAGTGATCGAACTCAGGACCTTGCACTTGCAAGGCAGGCACTAGAACCACTGAGCTAAATCCCCAGCCCCAGCTCTCCTTATGAAAGCAATTTGTTTCTATTAAATACCCAGGTCACTTCAAACCCCACTGACTTAATTTTTCTAAACATGTAAGTAGCATAGGTTAGGTTCCAAAGTGGCTTGTCAGCCTGGGATAAAGTTCTGGGTGAATTTATTTTTTCTTCTTTACTTCATCCAGTTTTCTTACTCTTCTCTCCGAGGCAGGACATTCTGGTTCACTGACTGAGTGTATCATCTTTTGAAGTTCCAGGTTTTGGAAGGGTGTCTCATTCTGGCTTCACACTTAATGCTGGCTGCTAGGCTTTGTCTCTCATATGGAATTTAGACTTTTCCAAGAATGTTAAAGTACAAAGGATTGTCAAAGGCCTCAGAGCAATATTCTCTGTAATACAGTTACTTCTCTGGATTTATGACTTTTTATTCAATTCCACACTACTTTTAATTTTTAAAAATTTTCAAGTTTACAAAGAAACAGAAACAGTATTATTAAATATTTATGTACACTTCATTAAGCCTCAAGAGCCTGGATATGGTGGTCCATGCCTATCTCAGCACCCTGGAGGCTGAGGCAGGATTTTGATTTCAAGGCCAGCCTTGCCTATATAGTGAGATTCTGTCTCAAAAAACCAAAAAGCAAACAAAAAACTCGAGATGTTATTGTTGCATTTGCATTACCTTGTATGTTTCTGGGTACTGAACCCAAGGTTTTCACACTGAGCTATTTTTTGTTTTGTTTTAAAGACCTAAGCCACTAAATTGCCCAGTCACTCCTCCTGCCTCAAGCTCCCAAGCTGCTGGAAGTGCAAATGTGCCCCACAGAGCCTAGCTTTTCATGTTTTCCACTCTCACTGCACAAACACACCTGCATAACCACTGGAAAGCAGCAAACAGAACGGCACTTCGTATAATTTCAGCATGCATCTCCAAAACAGTCTTCTGTACAAGCAAAACGCCATCATAAATAAGAAAATTAAACATTATTTCATGAGTTTATATGCAAATTTTCTGAAAGGACCCTAACATGGATTTATGTAATTCAAAAACAAATTCAAGTTCATATATTACACTTGATTCTCTCTAGAACAGTTTCCTCACCTGTTTGCACATTCAATTTTTTTCAAGAACACAGACCAGGGATCTTACAGAAGTCCTACCTTCCAGCTTTAATGATTTTTACAAGATCAGATTCAGATCAAATGTTTTTGGCAAAAATGTTACAAAGATGGTATAGGTTAAAACTCTGACTATATAATTTAAAGATTTTAACAAATGGAATGTATACAGCATTTCAAGTATTGCATACAATCAGGATGGTTTCTCAGGGCGTACAGCCTGTCAGAAACAAATATTCCTATGTATGACTGCCTTCCCACCACCATAAGGTTACAAATCAAAGAATATGAGACCAGGTTATATGAAAAGGGGAAGCTTGAGACAAATCCTCCAATTACCAATTCATTTTTGTATTTTTATTCCCTAAAATCCAGAAGTCTACTAAGGGTGTTTCCTGGAATCTCTAAGAATCAATTAAATTAATGTAGAATTACATTAACTTTCAAAAGTTGAGGACAAAGCTGGGTGTGGTGATGCACATCTGTGATCTTAGCACCCAAGAGACCGAGGCAGGAGGATGGCTGTGAGTTCAAGCCCAGACTGAACTACACAGCAAGACCCTAACTCACAAACAAACAACATAAACACAAACAAAAAGAGAAATTACTTTTTTAACTGGCCCATTTTCATGGTGACAGAAGAAAAAGGACACTAAATGTTTAAGAACTATGTATCAGCCCTGTGCTATGAATGACCTAAATTCATCTTGATAATAAATTCTATAATGTAGACACGATTATCCTCATTTCAAAGATAAGCCAAATGAAACTCAGACAGTTCATATATGTAACTAGCAAAACTAAGGTTCAAATTAAAGTCTGTACAATGGCTAAAACCTATTGTTTTGATGGCTACTCGAAAGAAATCTAGAAGAATAACAATTAGAAATTTCCATCCTGATGTTCTATTTGGTCATTCATGGCTTAAATTCTGTATTTTTGGAAGAACAGTTTATACTCAGTTGTTCCATCCATTCCTCACTCATCTGTAACTGATGGCCTTCTTGTTGCTCAATCCGAAACAAATCTTACCAAAGTTATCCATGGTATATTGCTAAACTCAATGGTCACTTTATCTGTCAATACTCAATATTACTAATACCCCACCCCTTCTTGAAACCCTATTCTCTGGTCTTCCATTTTCACTCTCTTGCTTTCCTCCAACCTGTATGATTCATAGGTCTCTTTTAAGGATTTTCTTTTCCTAGCCCTTACTTTTTTTCATCTGCACTTTTAATCCTTCTACTCTTCTCATTATATACATTTCCTCAGCAATATCACTTACCTTGAGTTACCACCTATTATGTTAATGGCTCAATGCAGACATTTACTAAATGCCTACCACATGCTGAGACTATTCAGTGATGAGTAAAAACAGATGTGATCCCTAACTGATGGCCTTTTCTGATAAAGTGGGCTCTATCTCCCACTGAGGGTCTCTTAGGAGCACCAGAACAGACTCCTGCACCTTAATTTCCTACCTATACCTCAAACTCAACACATCCCAAAATGAACTCTCTCCCTTCTACTCAGAGTCAATTCTTTCCACCTCTACTCTCCTAAAAGTGCAAGCAAATACCTTGCTTCAATTACTGGTCTACTTTACTTTCTAAATCTAAAACTTGACTATTATTCTCAATTCCACTTTCAGGCAGCTGGTTTAAGGCTCTCCTGGATTACTTACAGCCTACAATTGTACCTCCAACCCCAAGATTCCCCATAACCCATTCTTCCCAGTTAAAATGGCTCAAAGGGTAGATCTGCTTATATCACTCCTCCACACCCCATCTTGCTTTAAGGACTTTAACCCAGGTATGGTGGGTGTAGGCCTGTAATCCCAGCACAAAGAAAGCTGAGGCAGGAGAATCAAGAATTCAAGGCGAGCCTGGACTACATAGTGAGACCTTGTATACAAACAAACAACAAAACCAGACAAGACTCCTTGTTGGCTTCAGTGTAAGTCCTAAAACTTTTCACATGGAAGACTGCTGGAAGAAGACCCTGCTCAGTTCTTCAGTTTAGCATTTTGCCACTCTAATTTACACTGCTGCAGGTAAACACTAACTTTAAAATTGTTGGAACATATACATATTCTCTTTCACCTAAAGGCTTCTGCAGTATTACATCCTCTTTCCTGCTCTCTGCCTGGGCCACTGTCCTATCTTTTATGAGTGAAAGAGATTGCTTTGGTTAGAGCCTTTCCTGCGTATTCCAACTACACTGTGTCAATCCCTACTGTAACAGTCATTATTCTAACAGAGTCTAAAGACTGCAGTGATGGGGCAATATTTTATCTTCTTCACTACTGGTTCTCCAGTGCGTGGCGTGAATTTTTTTTTTTTTTTTTTTACCGCAGATCGAACTTGGGTCCTTGCGCTTGCGCAGCAGGTGGGGAAACCACTGAGCTAAATCCCCGGCACCGGCATAAATTTTTTAATGCATTAAAATGATCAAATCTCAACTCACACAAGAAGAATAAAAAAAAAAAAAGGAATTCATTTCAAACCTTTTTCAATTTTCTAATTTAATAGAAATAACCAAAACAATGTGGTTTTCAAACAAGGCTTTAAACTAATCTAATACAACTTCTACAACACATTCCAGAGTATTATAACAAGAATTATTTACAGGCAGCTAACGTATTAAATAACCACGAAAAGAAAAAATTTGCTTTTATTACACACCAGCAAAAACACAGGAACATAACAATTAGAAACTGCAACCTTGTTTAAAAAAATTAAATATGATCATTTAGCGAATACGTTATCACAGAAACAGCACTTTTCCTTTAAGAATCATATTGAAGGGTAGTTAACTATGTGCAAAAATAACAGTAGTAATAATAATAATGAGGGGAGGATACCAGTTGAAGTACTGGAAGCAAGGAACTAGTAAGGCTATGAATTTAACCCTTTTGTATGTAGGTATGTCTATGTAGAAAAATTAGGCTTTCCAATTGCACAATTTTTTTTTAATAGGCTATGTACATGTTTCACTGTTTTAAAACACAGTAAATGCCTACATTTTTCAGATCAGAAGCAGACATGCATTTCCTTCTTAAGAATGAACTTTTGGCCATAATTGAATGGGAATATTGTAGTGGCACTTACAAATCATTTTGGTGCCTTCCCAAATATAGATTTGGTAAATTTAAAAGAGCAGCATTTTCAGTTTTTAAAGATCACTTGTTGAAAAGGGCTAAACTTAACTTTATACATTCTGTAGTTTGATGACACATATGTCCAAATTGACTTAGTTTTGAAGATAATTTTGTTTCTCCGATACAATAAAAATATAAAAAGGACTATATAAGCAAACATAAGAAACTAAGATGGAAGAAATGCATTTTGACCGAGTAAAACATGCATTTGGCCAAGCAAAAGAAGCTGTTATATCTAAGAGTACATGTTGAAATCTGAAATGTCTATGTAAACTGTGGCATATAAATTTTTTTCCTTAAAAAAGTACCTTCAATTTTCTTACTCAAACACTTACTTTTAAAAAAATATGCAACTTTCCCCAATTTTTAAAATAAAATGCCACAATATATTGTCATTACCTCCAGCATACATTTAAATTTCTTAATTTTTTAAAAGATAGACTGGGTGATATGCATACAAACTTTCCTATAAAATCACCATCCAGGAGAGGATTATGACATGCTATTAGGCAACAGACTTAAAGCAGTGTTATTGCTTTATCAAGGAGGAGATAACTGGGAGAAAAAAAAAATTAACATCTAGGTCTGGTATATGATCCCACTGTAATACACCTGGAAAAATCTTGAATTACCTTCAGCAGACAATTAATAAGAATTGTATAAATTAAGAATTCATGGTATGAGTTAAGAATTTGTTTTAATTAAGGGAGTTGGGTGGGCAGATTTTTATAAAATTACTGATCCAATGTTGAGTACACAAATGAGCAGTGCTGACTTCGACAAGAAGATTTTTATATTTTATGTGTTACATGTAAGTAAGGGTGGGTATAGGATGTAAAGGCTAAGAAGGGGCCAGAGCATCTAGTCTCACTTGGACAGTAAGAAACCCTTCAATAAAATATGGTAGGCCACAACCCAAGGGCAGAGGTGAAAAACCTGAATCTATAGGCTTATTAACACCAATCACTAATAATTACACGGCAGGATACCTGCTGAGGTAACTGATAAATCTACAATTTGGATACTTTACAGAATTATTTGTTTTGATTTTTAACTACAAATTTCAAAACTTGTTAAAACAAAAATTATCTAAAATTCCCTTATGTAAGAAACAGAAGTCAGAAAGGACTAACTTACTAATTCCAAAAAGAACAATTTCACTGGTAGATCTAATGTCTTATCATCTCTCTGTAGCAATGCTTTGATGTTTTTATATAGAGCACGACCTATACTTTGAAATTTTCACACACTGCACTTTGCAAATCAATTTCTTCACTCAGTGAATCAGCTGAGCCAAGTGCTGAAAAACACAAATTTAGGTCAGAAGAGATTGAGAAACACTTAAGTTTTTTTGATAGGAGAAGTAAACTAAAGTGTGGCAAAAATATTGAAAGTTTTTAAGGAAATACTGTAGTATAATGAAGACTTTTCTCCAAATCTAAAGTACTAGCTCTTAACAAAGAATACAAATATGAGAGCATATCAGAACAACTGATTTCAGGAACGGATACATTCAGTCTTTATCTTTTTAAAACATAAATTACCAGGGAAAACAAATTAAATAACTGAATGTCAACTTAAATTCTTATACTTGTTAACCAGTTATGTTAGAGCTTAACAAATCAGCTTAGAAAAAAATGATCAGTGTTCAAGAAAAAGGTTCAACCAAATTTAAAGTGAACATCTTCATTTAATGGTGGTTGGCTGACAGCTATTTTGTAATACTAATTCCTCAGCAGTAAGAATCATTTTCTGTTAATACAAATGGAGCCTACTAAATGTTGACAATAAAATGGTTTTTAAATTGAACAATTTGGGCTGGGGATTTAGCTCAGTGGTTCTGCCACCTGCTTTGCAAGTGCAAGTTCCCGAGTTCAATTCCCGGTACCAAAAAATAACAAAACAAACAAACAAAAAATAAATTGAACAACTAATATTAAAAGAAACAAAAACTCTAATTTGAAAATGCTTTTAAGGGAACACATCTTTTAGAGCTCTAGATATTGAGAAATATTTACTTAATAAAATTTGTTTCTCCCTCCCACTTGGCAGAACCTTTTTATGACTTATTACACCTAAGAATTCTGAGGGATTCACATGAACAAATACAAAATAACAGAGCTCAACGGCTTAACAAAACAAAGTCATACTGCTATTCTTCACTTTCCAAAAATGTTCTCTTAGATACATGTCTATTTATGAATTGAAATCACAGATGTTGTGGAAAAGAAGGAAGTAGGGATACATAAAAGCATTTTAAAAATTGTCTTCCCCCTTTAAAAAAAAAATCTTACAAACTTGAAATTTCAATAAAATGATAAAACAGTTTGGTATGTTTTAAAGCTTGCTTTACAACAGAAAAAAAGAAGCTAAAAGAAAGCCAGAAGATAAAGTAAATAATAAGAAAATTAATACTGTTTAAATATACCATCAGAAGGTCTGAATCATATTCCTGTTTATTCCCCACCCCTTAAGAAAAAACAGCCCAAAAGAATCTGTATAATAATTTCTTTAGAGCACTTTATTTGATTTAATATGCACTAAAAAATATTTACTTCTTAGACAATTATGTCAAATAATGTTCTGAGTAGTCTATGGTCTGAACTGCTTAGGTGAATTTTTTAAAAAGGCAAATGATTTGCCACAAATCTGCTGACATCTGAAAAATATCTAATGGCAAATTCCTCTATTTTGGTCACTTTATATTCTAATGTGTCCATACAAAAGGAGGACTAAAATTTTTAATCCAACATAAGAGAAGCCTGTACACAGTCTAGAACACACATCTTGAATGTCAGCATCACAAATGAGAAGAAAAATGAACCAGAGCCAAGTTGATTTATCTGCCTCGGGTATGGTAATCAGGGAAAGGTGGGTTTACTCCAGTAACCATTCAAGTGGGGATTGGCTCATTTTCAGGATTTACTTACAGGTCTCTTCTAAGTCCTTTAAGACCCCAGTCCATGCAAATGTCCCACTTGGTGGACAGATGAGTAATCTAACCCCACCGGGTTTATTTCAATATTTTGATATTTCAATAAGCTGCTTCTGAAGATTTTGAGAAGTCTGTTCTCTATTAAAATAAGATAGAACTTCAAAATATGAATGTGAACATTAGAAATAGACAGCATATATTACAAATCCATTCTTGATAGGAACATTAGTAAGAATACACATTAGCTTAAAAAAAAGCCTCAGCAAATGTTGCTGATCTGCCAGAAGTTTTAGTTCATTATTTACAAATAAGACAAAGTGAAATACAGAAAATTTTACACATTTGGTAGCTGACAGATTACTGTTTGCCAATAGTGGTCTATTGGAAAACTGTTATGAAGGAAGACTGGGTAAGAGCCAGTTGTCACCTTCTCAATCAAATTTAAATGTACAGAAAACAAGATTAGTTTTAAAACAAACATTCTGCCTTTCATAGGAATAACTGTTATGATCACATGATTTGACTGGGAAGTGCAGCTGTGTGAAGTATTTTCTGGAAATGACTACTATAACTCTCTATATGATCCACTACTAAAACGTTACCATTTTTATTTTAGCAGATCACTGAGGGAAAAACAAATGTTCATGTTTCCTAAATCATATGCATAAAACAGAAAATAAAAGTACTATTGAGTTCTTTAAACTAATTTAAAAATGAAGGCTCAACAGTATGAAAATGAGAAAAAATATAATGGCATGATTCAATGCATGTCTCCATTGAGATTAAATAAAATCTGAGCTACTTTTTAAACAAGAAAAACCCAGTATGCTATGTGTGTAAAGTGGATGCTTAAAATTTTTTTAATAACTGCAGTCTAGTCCAAAAAGACAATTTATCAAGCAACATGAGCCTTATGTGTTTACTTGCACACCCAGTATCCTGCACCAGTCAATACCACATGATCATCAACACATGCCACTTCTAACAAAGAAATATCCTTTTTAGTAACAAATCCTGAAAAATCATTTTTTTCTTGTTTTTAAAGTTGCAAATGGAATTATCTTCATCTTTCTTCACGAGAATGTTTTCTGTCCATTATTTCAACCTAATACTGTGTAAAAGCTATCGGGTTCTTCAAGGAGATGCCCAGTAAAGGC
Source organism: Heterocephalus glaber (assembly GCF_000247695.1). The sequence goes on from NW_004624772.1 coordinate 10,031,698, forward strand.
AGGATTTATTCCAGCAACCCTTAAATAAAAGGCTTTCTTTCTTCCTTTTTAAACAACTGATTTAAGTCCATGTTATTTTACTTTATATGTACTGGTCTCTCATCTGACTTTAGGCGTTTTCTGCGGGGCTGTATAAAGTCTTCATCAGAGTCCTCAGTTACCTCACCATCATCCTCTTCCTGCTCAAACTCTGGCAAAGGTGCGAAGGTCCTGTCTGAGTAGATCTCTGTGAGTTTATCTTCAAAGTACAATGCAACTGCTTTCCCTGCCTGAGCTACTTCTGAATCAGCCTGCAAGCAAAAGATAGGAATATTCACCTATTGGTAATATACTTTCCTTCACCAAGTTTGCATGGTCTGAAAAGCTTACCTTCAAATTAATCTCTTGTGTGTCTGCATAAACTTGAACAACTTTCATCATCTAAAAAGGATACCAGAGTCAAAAAAAAAAAAAGGGAAATTATAATCCTTTCTAAAGTTATAAGACTGCATAGGATTGGTGACGAAAGTCTACCATACTAGGGAGAACAAATTGCTATAACCAGATTAAGTGCTTTCTAAAATTATATAGAACACAGATTCAGATTCACTTTCTTTATAAAGTTCTGTTACTAAAGCTTTTGAGAAACCTCAATAGTTGTCTCATTCCAAATTAGTGAGGTCAACCTTAGCAAAAATTGGTCTAAATATATCAATCGACTCAAGAGAAAAAGATTTATGAAATATGATAAAAGAAATATCATCTTAAAAACTCTCAAAATTTTCATAAAACAACCCGAATTCTACCCTTATGGTAATATGTTAACCACAAATTATTTAACTATTAAAAAATCAGGTAAAATGAGCCTTCCTGTCAACTATATGTAGTTCATGAAAGCATATTTATTTGAAAACATCTAGCAGCATTAAAAAAATAAGACAAAAAAAGAAATTGCATTTTCTAAATTTTTAATTTACTTTCTGGTGTACTGTTTTTCACCTTTTAAGAATTTTATTGGTTGACTGATTGTTTTCTGAGACAGGGTCTTGCTATGTAGTTCAAGCTGGCCTTGAACTCACTATGTAGCCAAAGCTGGCCTTGAATTCATGGCAATCCTCCTGCCTCAGCCTCCCAAATGCTGGGATTACAGGTGTGCGCCACCATGCCTGGATAAGAATTTTAAATAATATAAAATGCCACCTGGACACTTCCAGAGATAACTGTTGGTAGACTTTAAAGGTTTCACTGTGATTTATTTTAGTAATAGTCGTATGACACCCACATTTTATCAGCAAAAAAGATAAGACTTTAGTATTAGTCTTTATGAAGATTTTATGGATTCTCATCCAATTCTATTTTCTTCTCCCATAATGAAAACCTTCTATAACAATAACAGACTTGATTTAATCCCATATATAGCTAAAAATTAATTCCCTTGACAAAAGCATGTATCACATTTCTTGAGAAATGGATATCTTATCCTTACCCACAAAAAGCAAAGACAAGAAACAAAGTAAGTGAAAGTCACATTGCTAAAATCAGAAAATCCACCTTATTCTCTGGCTACTGTTTTAGATGAGTCACCAGAGAAAAGCTTGCGATTTTAAGACTACATTTACGTGGTCAATAATAAAATCTTGGAACACTGCAGAAAATACCTTTTCCAGAAGCACTCAGAATGCGAGCTGTTTATAATCATATTACACAATATTTACTTCAGACTACCTTCCATACTTAAACCAACCCTAGACCATTTAAGAAGGGACAGTCTATAATAATTCTTAATGTGTTATATTTAAGCATATACTCCAAATTATACACAGTAAATTTTCTTCTTTGGAGCTGTGAGTAAAATAAAATTTTACTTTTGCCAGGACTGAAGCAGAAAATAAATTTTAATCAAATCTGAAAACTCATTCAGCAGGAAAAACAAAACCCAAAAATCGAAACAAGCAAACAAAACTAACAAACTAATACGCTATAGGTTGGAAGCTAACATACTTCATTAAACCTTTCACAGTTCTTGAAGATCAAACGGACATCAGCCACAAAGTCATCTGGGATTTGGTAATGTTGGGAATGTTTTTTCTGAAGCTTCTTTTTCACGGTGGATAAATCCATTGGTTTCTTTATAATTTTATAGTAGTTTGGTATCTAAAATAAATAAGAGTAGATCAGAGCTCTCCAAAATGCCAAACTGTTTAATTTGAAAATCCTTTGTCCCAATCTATCATGAAAACCAAATCCTGCAAAGTATGTACCACTCTCCATGGTTATTGAAAGTCCCAAAAGTCCTATCTGTAATAAGCAGATCTGGAAAGAAAGCAATCGGCTAGGGTAGCCTACCAGTAGACTTAAGGCCACATTTAGCTCATCAATAAATATTTCATGACTCCTGAAGTGTTTTGTGAAAGGAAAGAAAAAAAAATTATGAAATATGTACACTAATGATATACAGTATTCTATGAAGACATTTAAAAGTCATGTACTATGAAATTCCTGAACTTAAAGATGAAAGACTTTCTAGAATCAGATTACTAATTATGCAAAACATCCATCTGTCTACACCTTTTTAAAAGGTCTTTAAAAGGTGCTTTAAAATTCCGTTTTCAGCCTACCAAGTAAACAATTTATCATTTAAAATTCTACAACAGGTCTATAACAGATCTATAATATTTTATCTAATAATAGAAATACGTGTAACACACTTTAAATCTACTTAATAGAAATTAAGAACCTCTGGTTTTTCTTTTATTATAATATTTTAGAGCCTTTATTTCTTATAAAAGCCTCCTATAGGATAAACGAACACTACTGACTTGCAAAATTTCCTGGGCGTCTCCATCTTAATCTTGGCTATGTAACAAGCAAAGTCAATATGAAAGCTTTAATTGTATACTTTTGTTCAATTACTATTTAGAGATTACTTTCTCTCCAAGATACAGAACTAGAATCTTGGAAATAATTTAGCCAAACACTCCTATTATACAGCTAAAAAAGCAAAGCCAGCAAAGTATGCAATTTCCCCACTGATAAAGCTGGTTGATAGCAGAACCATGAGAACAAATTTTCTGACTTCTGCTTCAATACTTGTTCCATTATAATTGTTTCTTTTATGTTGATCTTTTTTTAATGTTGATCTTAAAAGTAAAAAAAAAAATAGAAATTACATTAAGTTCTCATCAAAGTCACAAAATTTCTGAAAAAAAATTTTAACGAATTATAATCCATTTAGCTCTCATAAAATTCATGGTTAAATAATATTTACTATGTTACCAGATACTATATTAAGAACTTTACACTGACTATCTTATATAATCTTCAGAATAACCCAACGAGGTTAAAAACAGTATCAGAATCATAACATAATGTATACATGTATCAAATTATCACAGCAAACTCCATAATTTGCATAATAGAAAGAAAGAAGGGGGGAGGGGGAGAGGTGGGCCAGGTGTGGCAAATACCTGAATCCCTGCACTCCAGAGGCTGAGGCAGGGAGATCATTGAGAGTTCAAGTCCAGCCTGAAGCCTGAACTACATAGTGAGACCCTGTCTCAAAAAGCCAAAAGGAAAAGGAAAAGAAAAAGGGAGGGGAAGGGAAGAAGAGAAGAAAGGTGATTACCAGAATCTAGGGAAAAGAAGGCAAGAGAAAATGTTGATCAAAAGGTATTCAATTTGTTAGATTGGAGGATTAAATTTTAGTGATCTACTATATCTATGGTACTAAATGGTGGCCATAGTCAATACTGATGTATTGTGTATCTCAAAATTGCTAAAAAGGATTTTTAATAGTCTCACTACAAAAAAAGCAGCTGAATTGCTGAGGTGATGGATATGTTAATTAGCTTGACTGAATGTATGATGTGCACATAGATCAAAACATCAAATTGTACCCTAGAAATATACACAACTGTTTGTCAATTACAAATACAATTTTAAAGATGAGGGGGTGGGTATGAAGTCGCAGAGAGGTCAAGGAGCTTATTCAGGAAGCCTACGTTTTAACACAAGCCCAGTTTAAGGCCAGAGTTCAGACTCAAGTATTATACTCAAGTATTATACTCAAGTATTATACTCAGTACTGGATGCAACTCACCGAAGCAGGAACTGGCTCCTGGAATTCAATACTTAATTCATGGCAATAGAGGTAAAGCAGAAGACGTTCACATTTCTGGTCCAAAAAAGAACAGGAAGACACATAAAGTATTTTGATCCCTAAGAAGATATTCTTGAGGGTAATAATGATATCATTATAAAATGTTACCACAGCGAACTGAACATCAGCCTCCTAATATACTAGTTATTTAACTAAATACATAAACTCAAAGAAAAACATCTTGCTTCCCATTTAACTGAGACTATGTTCAGTTCTACTTTAAATAAGTGCGCTTCTGTCTATTTATCTTTTATTTACTCTTGGTTTTTATCCATATGGAAGGAAGTCAAAGAAATACATAGCACTTTGTGGTAATAAATAAGTAAATAAATTACCACTGTTGCATCTCACTGTAATTCTCTGAGGCAGGCAAGACAAATGTTATTATCCCTTTTCTTCAAATAACTCTACATTTGAATTCAAAATAAATAAAAACTCTCTCTTCTGTATCCAATTAAAAATAATCTTTTTTACACAACTGAAATGCAGTTTACATTTGTCAATTTCTATTAACTAAAACTTTTTTTTTTGAGACAGGGTCTTGCTATGCATAGTCCAGGTGGTCTTCAATTCAGTCTCCTATCTCAGGCTCCTGAGTGCTGAAACTACAGGGACCTGCCACCATACCCTGCTTCAACCCCCTTTTAATGTAAGTTTGGACATCCTAAAAACATATCTGCTCTTCATAGACAGTGGAGGAAGGATTTTGCAAGTATACACATTAAATCAGAGCTAAAAAGTATAATCACCACAGTACTATGTAAAAGATCTTTTGTTTTTAAAAATCAGACCACAGATCAACAGAACTCTGAAGAGAGGAAAGGATTCTGAATTTCATTTTTAATATGGGAGGCTACTACAGGATTTTAAGCAAGGAAGTGATTTATTTCTTTTTTAAAAAGAGTAGGCTGGGTGTGGTGGCTCTTGCCTGTAATCTCAACACTCAGAAGGCTGAGCCAAGAGAATCTCCTCTGAGTTCGAGGCCAGCCTGAACTACACAGTGAGACCTTGTCTCAAAAAAAAAAGTGTTCAATATAGAAAAGCAAACTACAGAGAAGAAACAGGAAGAGTAATGAAATTGTTATAATAGTTCAGATAGGAGATTATTGAGTATGATGGTTGTCTAGGATAGTAACTGTAGGGGGCAGTAAGAAAATGGTATCATAGTCATGCCTCATTTCTAATAGATTTTTAGAACAGTGAACCCTTGACTTAGAAACTCAATTCATTCACGAGGGCTGGCTCTAACTCAAGTTGGTCAACTGAAAGCTCAGGCTCCTCTGCACAGCCTTCAAAGTCTCTCTCTTATACACAGGCAGATCTCAGCTTCCTTAGAGACACTGGCTCAGGATTTCTCAGTTAACCCCACATATGAAAGGATGTTGTAATGTTCCTTCCAGAACTCTTTAAGGGTCAAATCTGTATCTGAGACCATGTGCAAGCACAAGCAGCTGGCATTCAGGTCATAACTCAAGACTTTGGTCCTAAGTTAAACTAGAATTCTGGTTATAACTCAAGTTGTTCATATATCAGGATGGTTGTAACTCGGGGGTCCACTGTATAAGCAAAAGGTGAATGGTACTTCCATTTACTAATGAAGGAAGGAATACAGTTTTTAATGTTATTTGCTATTTTCTGAGGATTAAAAAAAAAAAATCAAGATTTTTTGGGGGGACACATTAAGATTGAAGAAGCTAGGGCTGGGGATTTAGCTCAGTGGTTCCGCTGCCTGCCTCGCAAGCGCAAGGTCCTGAGTTCGATCCCTGGTACCAAAAAAAAACACCAAACAAACAAAAAGCAAGATTGAAGAAGCTGAATCTAAAGGTCTAGAGCTCAGAGCTAGATGGAAGATTTTAGATGTCATCAATATACCATCTGAACATCTGAAAAGTAAAACTGTATCAGGTTACGTGTATATTACATGGGCGGGGGTGGAGGGGGGTGGGCAGACAACTACAGAATCCCAGTGACAAATCAACCTATTTGACACTTACCCTTTGGTCCACTGGGCTTAATCCCTGTGCAGTTTTCCCCTTCTTGCTGTGTTGCAAATTATCACAATCATATTCAACTTCTGGCTTCCCAATATCTCTGCAAAATGTACATATCCAGTCCCCACTAAAGAAGGAAAAAGATGATCAGTTCATGCAATGATTAAGAAAGGCTACTATAGAAAAGGTAGTTCCCTACTACATTCAAGTCTCTAGATTTGCTTTGTTTGGTTTCCAGTTTTTTTGGAAAAGAGAAATTCAAATCTTTTAAGGTGTGTAACAAAAAACTTCCTGAACCTTTTCCCAGGCATCCCCAAGCGATTACTTTGTGGAAAAATATAAAATGGCATCACTCTATTAAGCACAGTACAAAGTTGCTGATCAGTACCTGCAGCATGAGGCCTAAAACCAATTCTTTCAGGTCCCTGCATTATCATCACATGGACCTAATTCCCCAGTTAAAAAAGAGTAGAGGAGCTGGGTGTGGGGATGCACACAAGTAATCTCAGGACCCAGGCAGCTGAGGCAGGAGGATCATTGAGTTTAAGGCTAACCTGAACTACACAGTGAGACCGTCTCAAAAAACCAAAGAGTAGCTAGGTGTGGTGGGGCACACCTATAATCCTGGTACTCTGGAGACTGAGGCAGGAGGCTCATCTCAAGTTTGAGACCAGCCTGGGCTACATAATGAGTTCATGAACAACCTAAACTACATAGAGACCTGTCTCAAAAAACCAAAAACAAAAAAACAAAAATCCAAAGAGGAGAGGATACAAAAAATTAGAAAAGAGTAGAGGATATGGAGTTCCTTAGGTCTTTTGTGCTGTTTTGACATGCATTAAACACGCTAACAAGCCAGGTGTGGTGGCGCACGCCTGTACCCCCAGCACTCTAGGAGGCTGAGGAGGGAGAATCACAAGTTTGAGCCCAACCTGGGCTACAGAGCCAGTTCAAGGTCAGCCTGAACTACATACCAAGACCTTGTCTCAAACAAACAAACAAAGAAACAAACTCAAAAATCATGCTAACATTAAGTTAAATATGCCAATAAATCCATTCTTTTTTTATGTAGTCAAAAAACAGATGGGGCCAGGGATGAAGCTCACTGGTGCCACACCTGCCTGGCAAGTGCAAGGTCCGGAGTTCAGTCCCTGATACTGCAAACAAAACACTGAATACACAAACACATACCTGCAAGCACAAGCATATATGCAAAACTCAGGTAAGTCTGTATTTTGTTTTTATCAGGATTTCTATAAAATTAGAAATTCCAAAATGACTTACTTTCTCTGTCTCTCTCCCTAGACAGACACACACATACACACACCAGAAATACACACCTAAATAGATGTATACATTCAAAAAAATCTACGGATTGTACCAACTGATCTGTCTGTATCAACGCTTTAAAGTTTCTTCCAAAGTTATATCTTTAAAGGAAAGCATTCATCAGCAAAATCATGATGGATCAGTAGATGTTACTACCCAAAGGAAAGAAAAATTTCATTAAGCCTTAATTTCAAGACCAAAGTGCCAACATGTTTTTTTTCCTGAAAGAATAAAGAAAAAGAAGCCCCTTTATTATATCTCCAGCAAAATTATTATAAATTCTAAGATTTAGTTAAGAATTATAATTCAGAAAAACATTCTAGCACTATTTATGTTTTATCTACTAAGTTTTCTTTTCTTTTGGTGCTGGGGATTAAAATGAAGGGAGGAAATAAGAGTTCTTTTAAACCAAACTCTACTGCTTACAGAAACAGACACTGATCCCTAGAAAGTAGTGAGCTGCCCATCTGTGTTCACTATAGAATTACAACCAGATTATACGTTTTATGACTTAGCCCACCATATCTGTTCTACTTTACTAGCTGCTATCATCAGCTTGCCTTGTGTGCTCACCTATGAATGTTTTAAAGCTTAAAACCATACTTAGCAGCCACCAGGTCAGTCTGAAGACAAAGCTCATATTCTCCTCCCAATCTCTTTTTTATTTATATTTATTCCACATTGTTCTCATCTGCAAAAGGAATTTGCTAACTGTCCATTTCAAAATTACTGAATGAAAAGACACCCCTACCACCTTGTAACAGGAAAAGTCTGAGAAATCTGCACAGTGCTGGAAGGGACACTACCAATTAACTGCTTGCAAGGTAAAGAGGAAACTATTCGTGCTCCAAAAATCCAAGACACTGCAAGTAATTTTACAAAGGACTTGCTTTTTCCTTTACAATGCTTTCTGAAAGCTTTCAAACTTTAGAAAAATTAAGTTTTGGGCATGATCCAAAAGAGCTGCCTCAAATTATTGTAATCCCTACTAAGCTTGATAGCATCAGATTTTCAAATTAACTTCTGAGACTCAGGGTGTAGAGCTCAGGGGTAGAGTACTTGCCTAGGATGTCAAGGCCCTCGGTTTGATCTTCAGCACACACACACCAATCAATCAAATCAAATCAAATAAAAAACAAGACTTTCTTCAGCACAGAACCCCCCCCCCCAGCCCTCACTTCTTTTGTTTTATCTAATTTGCATACAATGAATATGAATTGAAGGCCAGGAGATGAAAGCTATCGATAATGTTCCATTAAATTTTGGACATTTTATCATTCTGTTAATAGTTTCGCTGAAAGTTAATACCAAAGAAATAATCAACTGTTTTACAGAAATATTGTGCATTGCTTAGAAGGCCATTTTCTCTTACAAATTTCTGCTATATTTTTGGCTTATGAAAATAATAACAAAATCAATTACTTCACTGGTACCTTGGAAAGCTAAGAAGTGTTGGAACATGGCAAGTTAGATGAAAAACCTTTGGACATTTTTCACAGCACAAGAGATCCCCTCCATTTTGGCAGACAGCACACCAGTCTTCATTTGGGTCATCGTCTTTGTTGTTGCCATCTCCTCCAATCCTTGCTGACCTGTGAATGAGGCTTCGAATTGGAGACTTTCCATTAACTAGGTTGCTGAGCCCGGACTGCTTGCAGCTTTCATTCATATCTGTAGGTTCAGATTTCACATGGTTTTCCAGGCTTGCTAACGCATCCAACTCACTCTCTAGATGCAGATTGGTTGACAGAGGTGGTGTCAAGCTACTCTCTGGACTGCTCAACTAAAACAAAACAAAAACAAATTCTTGAAAAACCATTTAATCCTTTTTGTATGCAGTGTGTGTTTAAAAATTATGTCATTATACATACAAATATACTGATATAACTTAAACCTATTTTGTAAATCCTATTAGTGACATAGAGGAATGAAAATTAACTCCTACATTACTTAGGTACACTAGTACAGAGAGATAATTATGGCACATTTTTCTCACCAGAATCTTTTGCATAGCACCTGAGAAGCATTCTGGCCAGATATGGTGGGACATACCCTTAAGTCACAGCTACCTGGAAGACTTAAGGCAGGAGGACTGCAAGTGTGAGGCCAACCCAGTCAACTTAGTGAGACTTTGACTCAAAAAGTAAAAATATTTGAGTGTACGTATGCTGGAGATGTAGCTCAATGGTTCAAGGGCTTCTATAACATGGGTTCAATCTACAGTATCACCAAAAATGAGAGCAAGAGAATGAGAATGAATTCTGATATATCCTTCTGCCCACCTATATAATTCACAATATAGGGAAACTTGACTATGTAAAATAAATCTTAGAAATCTTTCACCATTCTGCGCCCCTTTTTTGTACCAGGGATCAAACTCAGAGCCTTGCATTTGCCAGGCAGGCACAGCACCACTGAACTACATCACTGGCCCCAGGCTTATTTTTGAGGGTACTTTCTAGACAAGGTTTTGAAGAGGTGACACTGCTCTAAAACCAAGGCTAATCACTTCTCGGCCTTTTGGCTAAGATCAAGTGTAAAACCAAGGCTAAATTTGTTGCTTTTTTTTTTTGGTACCGGGGATCGAACTCGGGACCTTGCGCTTGCGAGGCAGGTGGCGGAACCACTGAGCTAAATCCCTGGCCCAGGGCTAAATTTGTTGATCTTTAAATCTATATTTTCTGTAGCAAATATGCTATTAGTCTGAAATGAAATTCCTATGTGCCAACCATGTAAGAAATACAACTGAAGCCTGGGTAGGAAGAAAAAAACAAACATCAATACTTTCAAAGGAAGAGAAGCTTCGGCCTTTCTTCATTCTGTTTTATAAATTTTATAAAATATTCCAACCTAGGAACTCTAGAATGGTTAATAATTCCTAAGCCAAAAAGGCAATATTCCCATCACAAAAGTTTTTATCAATGAACTCCCCCCCCCCGCCAATTAACTTTATTGGTACATTTTAGGTATAAAATACAGTTACATTCATCATTGGGCTCTTGAGTCTCTCGGTTCTTATTTTTTTTCCCGTTCCCTTGCCCTCCCTTCACCCCCTCCACCCCCTTCCCTATTTGCAAAGACCTTGTTTCCATTTTTTTCCTCTTCTCATATTTTTTCCTTTCCCTTTTTTCCCTTCCCCTACCCCTGCCAATTCCCCTGCTCTTTTAGACCTTTTCTTCCTGTTACACAATATCAGTTATACATTTTTTAAATTACAA
>NW_004624772.1:10045178-10057286 GCF_000247695.1 Heterocephalus glaber
CACCTTCTCTGCCCTAGGAGCTTGGGATGGCAGTGGGGGAGCTTCCTTCTGGGTGCTGGGTCCCACTCAGCTTCTCTGCCCTAGAAGCTTGGGATGGCGGTGGGGGAGCTTCCTTCCAGGTGCTGGGACCAGCTGAGCTTCACTGCCCTAGGAGCCTGGGATGGAGGCGGGGAGCTTCCTTCTGGGTGCTGGGACCAGCTGAGCTTCACTGCCCTAGGAGCCTGGGATGGAGGCGAGGAGCTTCCTTCCGGGTGCTGGGACTGGCTGAGCTTCACTGCCCCCATCAATGAATTTTTTAACAACAGTTTTAATGCTGAGCTCATAGGTGAAGAAGAGTAACAGCTAAGAATTTTTGTGACCCAAGATTCACAGTGAATACTGAAATGACTGACAAATTCAGAACAAAATAGAACTCAATTTACTATCATGGCAAAATTATTAGCTAAATAAAAATTTGAAAATAATTTCAAATGAGGACTTAATGTATAAGTCCTTAACTGCTCTAAGACCCTTTTGATGAATTACACCTGCCTCTCAGGCCAAAAAAAACCTGAGTCAGAAAAAAGATACCTGGTTTGTGTCAAGCACAAAAATTAAAAGATTAATAAATATTCCTAGAACTTCTATTCAACCTAACACTAAGATGGAAGAATCAATGAGGTGACCCCAGTGGGAACTTACCATGCAGGCACTCCTCCTCCCATCCTCAGTCTTCTCCTGTTTCACAGCTCCTGAAAAACTACAGATCTCATCCTCAGTCCCAGGTTCTTGCTTGACTTTCACTTGATCAGATTTGAAACTAAGACCTGTCTTCTCAGCAGTTCTTCCTGATGACCCACAACTAATGAAAAACAAATAAAAGGTATGGTATAAAAAACAAATTAAGAGTACTGTCTGTTACAGAGGAGACAACAATTACTTCATAGAAGGTAAGGATATTTCACAATGCCTAAGTGGTAAAAGCCTAGTTTCAAATCTCTTTTAAAATGTAAATCAAACATTCAGAAGACCCTAGAAATAAAGTTATGGTCTGAGGCACTTATAATAAATCATTTAAGAGTTCAGTAAACAATCATTTCCCCAGGCCAATACAGGTGGAGTACTTTCATCTGAACTGCTTGGCATCAGAACTGTTTCAGTATCAGATTTTTTTGGCTTCTGAAATACAGTGCTACCTCAGTTCACGAATGCTTTTGTTTGCAATCTCTGCATTGGGTGACAAACATGACCACAGCCACCTTTCCCACACAAACACGAACGTGGTCATCTTTTCCAGAATTCATGAACCAAGGTACCACTGTATTGGCATATACACGATGAAACATCTTGGGGATGGGACTCAAGTCTAAACATGAAATTCATTTCTGCTTATTATACATCTTACACATATAGTCTTTTTTCTTTTTTCTTTTTTACACATATAGTCTTGAAGGCAATTTTACATAATATTTTCAGTGTACCCTGAATTTTACTCAGGCCTACCACAAGAGGTCAGGTACAACTGAAATGTTCCACTTTGGGCATCAATTTGGCATTCAATGTTTTGGATTTTGGAGCATTTCATTTTTTCAGACTAAGGATGTTCAGCCTACAGTATAAAATGTCACTGACTGCTTCTCTTACTAATTTCAATTCTTCTCAACCTCCTCAAAGATCTAAAAAAATACCATACATCTATAATAGTGGTTCATGGAATCTCAAATAAGGAAAGGTTATTTTAGCTTTTGGAAGAAGGGGATTGAAAGCAGAGGATAATGATTAGTAGCAAACAACCTGAAACACCTTTCTTTTTTTTTTTTTTGATACCAGGGATCGAACTCAGGTCCTTCCACTTGCAGGGCAGGTGGTGAAACCACTGAGCTCAATCCCCGGCCCCAACCTGAAATACCTTATTTGTATCAATGTAATGAGTGGCAAGAAGACAAGATTGTTCACTTCTATCCAGAGCACTCAGCAAAATTACTGTAAGACAAGTGAATAACTAGCAAGGCTGTACTGCTACCGAGAATGAACATTCTTTTCATTCAGGTGGTATTTCTCTTCTAGAAGTATTATTTAAAGCATTACTAAAAAGCCAATCAAGTATTTACTTGGAGCAATCTTCACCCGCCACACAGAACACTCATGTAACAACTTAAATACTTGTATTCTGTATTGAATTATTCAAAGTAGGAAACAGTAAAACACGAGCAATGCTTATAGTATTTTATCTTAAAAAGCACATATTCCTATGTCTTAGCTCTATCACTAAAAAGAAAAAAGTCAACAATCTAGGGCAGTGAGTAACTAACTACAGTATTTAGAATACTGTCTGCAAACACTATTTTCCCACTAATATGACCAAGATTTCTTGGGAAATGGCAAATTCCAGAACAGAGGCAAAGAATCATACAAGATGAAACTGGTATCATTTCACAGCAAACAAGGAGGCTTTCAAAGACTACTAGAATTATAGTAAAAGGACTAAAGAGCAAGCCTAAAAAACCTGACAGGCCATAAATTGAATAATTTAAGACACCAATAAAAATCATAACCTAATGAATTAAAACATAAAAATGTTTATATATGATTTCATAAATGCAATACAAAAACTCAGTGGTCACTCTTGGAGGGTACTGGTAATCAAGTCATTATCCTGAAAGCAAATATTTACTTTGCTTTTCCTATATTCCAATAACTGATGACAAAGTTTCTCCTTACAGAAGCATTCTAAACTAATAAGCAAGGAATAATACAACAATTAAAATAACACTTTTTAAACACAATTTCAATAAAGAAATTAATGGTGGCTACCACAAAACAAAAAACCCTAACCAGATACTATACGTTGATGAAAGTACAGAGTACTACCGTGAAGTGTTCTTGTCCTCTCTTCCCTCACATCCAACCTGAATTTGATAAAACTTTCTGATTTTTTTTTGGTACCGGAGATCAAACTCGGGACCTTGCGCTTGCGAGGCAGGTGGCAGCACCACTAAGCTAAATCCCTGGCCCCTAAAACTTTCTGATTTAACTGCCAGCACAGACAAAATGTGGGAGGCAGGGTATTTCAATGACAAAACAGAGAAAGAGAAAACGAAAGGACAAACAACATACAATGATGTTGATGTAAACACATCAGTTGATACCAATGTATCTTTTTTTTGGTACCGGGGATCAAACTCGGGTCCTTATGCTTTCAAGACAGGAGGCATAACCACTGAGCTAAATCCTCAGCCCAGTTGATACCAATGTAAAGAGCATATTTAAATCTGATTCAAAGAAATTTCTAGCCAGTTGTGGTAGCACACACTTGTACTCTAGCACTCTGGAAGGCTGAGGAAGGAGGATCTCAAGTTTGAGCCCAGTCTAGGCAACCTAGAGATCCAGTTTCAAAATTTTAAAAAATGGGGGGCCCCTGGGGATATAGCTCAATGCAAAGGCTGTGCATTCAATCCCCAGTAACACACACACACATACACACAAAACCCAACAACAACAACAACAAAATAAACCCCAAACATTTACCCCCCAAAAGGGGCACTTACAGCACAAACAATTGGAAGCCTTGAATATTAACTGGATCCATATTGATATTAAAGAATTAGCTGTTCAATTATTTTATGTATGATAACAATTCTGTGATAAATTTTTAAATTTCTTATTGCTGCTAGGTATGGTGATACACACCTGTAATCACAGCTACTTGGGAGGCTGAGGCAGGAGGAGGATTACAAGTTTCAGGCCAGCCTGGGCAATTTAATGATAACCTGCCTCAAAATAAAAAAATAAATAAAAGAGCTGGAGATGTAGCTCAGTAGCAGAGTGCCTGCCTAGCACATGCAAGGTCCTTGGTTCATTTCCCAGTACAAAAACAAAAACAAAAATAAAAACAGAAACAAACTAACAAAAAACCAAAAAACAGAACAGTAAGTGATACTGAAATAGTCACAAATAAAATGACATGATGTCTGAGACTTGTTTCAAAATAACAGATCAAGAGGAAGAAGGAACAGACCAAGAAAGTAAATAGAAGAAATAATGGCCATAACTTCATCATTCTTGAAACAAGGTAAAAGTACACAGAGTTGGGCCGGGGATTTAGCTCAGTGGTTCCAGTGCCTGCCTCGAAAGCGCAAGGTCCTGAGTTCGATCCCCAGTACCAAAAAAAAGTACACACAGATTGTAGGGTCTACTTTTATTAAATAAAAGTTTTTCTTAAGAAAATAATACTTTTAATAGCATAATACTTACCTGCCTCTACTGCCAGTACTGGAAGTACTAGGGGGTCTCACAGGTGTGTGAGAGTTGGATAAACCTAAAAAATAATAAGACTTAACTAAGTACCAATGCATGTTAGGAATGTTCAGAATTCAAGACTACTATAACCCAATTCAGAAATTCCTGGACATCGCAGCCCAGACAACTTAGAATCCTCCACAGAACAATACAATTCAGTCAACAAAACTACCAGATCTAGAGAGAGTGGTGGTCCCTCGAGTCATGTGACAAACTATTCTACTTAGATTCTCATTATTCTTTTTAGAAGTCCTGTAATAATTCTTACTAAGCCTCAAGAGTTATGTAATTCAAAAGCATGTTGAATTTTTAAGTCAGTAGACTGAGGTAAATCTATTATCCTCCAAAGTGTCAGTGGCCTCATTCAACCAGGTGAAGACCTGAAGACCTTGAGAAGCTGGAGCTGTTCCTACCCCTCTCCTGCAGGAATTTTACCACCAGACTTTGGACTCAAGACTGTAATGTAATTCTTCCCTGGGCCTCCTGTCTGCGAACTTACATGTAAATCTGGGACTTGAGTACCCACAATAATATAACCATGTGAACCAATTCTTTGAGATAAATCAATCTGTTTCTACACATGCACATACACCCCTCCGCATACCTCCCTCTTGCTCCATACCTCCCTCTTGCTCGTTGCTTCTGTTTTTCTAGAGAACCCTGAATAACAGAAGATATTAACAAGCTTTTTTTAAAAAGTGGTGAAGAAATAGGCAATATCCTGGTCTGCTTTTACCTGATGATCCTGGAGAAAGGGCAGAGGGTCCTGGGGAAGGATTCATGGTGCTTGTAGGCTGTGGGGGTAGATGACTGCCTGAGATGTATCTACTTAGTAGATTATCTAAACTACTTGAGCCAGCATCTTCCAACTGAAGAGAAAGAAGGTAAAGACAAATATGCTTTGATTAAAGCAGAAGTTATTAAGTTCATTAGTGTTTGTGTTTATATTCACAATTTCCTAATAAACTACTAGATTACTCAACATCAAGTTCAACCTAACTGTTGTCTCTTTAAGCTCCTCTGAGAACTCATGCAGTACAGTTTATGTGACTAAAACTATATATTATACAACTGCTCAAAGAAAAGCCCAATGACCCACTAAATCCTATATTCCACTCTGAAATAGTTCTGATATACTGATAATTTTGCATTTTCTCAAATCACTACAGGACTCTACCAATATCCTTTGTCCCCAGACTCCCTCTACTTCAATGTCTACAGTCCTGCCAGAATCTCTTACCCTAAGGAAATACAATCATCTTAGTACCCAACTGTAAGCTATGCAAAATTCTTACACCCCACAGAAAACCTCTCACTTGGGCTAGGGATTTAGCTCAGTGGCGCCACGCCTGCCTGGCAAGTTCAAGGTCCTGAGTTCCATTCCCGGAACGAAAAAAAAAAAAAGAAGAAGAAGAAAGAAAACCCCCTAACTCAATTTATAAGTAATCAAAGATAAGTCAGTAAAGATGGCTCTTTATTACACACACGAAAGGGACAGTCAGCAGTAAATCTGAACCTGTTTTTAAAACTTAGAGGCAGTAGGAGAAGGTCAGAGGACCCAGAACTGTGATTTTGGGCTGCTTCCAAAAATAAACGTTAGTTTCTTATCTTTAATATATCCACCTACACTGCAGAACTGCAATGACTGAATAAGAAAATATATAAGTGTAAAAACATACTACTTAAGTATGAAAATTACATTAAATTAAATTTTGGACTATTCCATTTAAGAGACAGTCAAATTGTTCTTAATCATAATCTTCCTATTTATTGTTCTATTTGCATGCACACCTGCCCCTTTTAATCTCCTCTCCGCTAGAAGTCAGATGATTCCTTTTTCTTTCTTTTTCTAGTTTTGGGAAAAGGACCCAGGGCCTTGCACATGGTAGGTCAGTGCTCAGATTATTTCTTATGGAAATGTACTTCTGGTTCAAGACAAAACTGAATACACGCATTTACTTCTTGCTCTCCTTTCCTCCTAAAGCACACTGATTCTCACAGCACTGAAACAGAAACAATGGCATCACAGTGCAGACTTCTCAGGAAACTATGGACATTAAACTGAGGTAAAACTGTACCAACAGGAAGATGATCAGAATGCAGCAACTCAACATACCACAACATGGGAAGATCCTCCTATAATGTAAATAGGGCAATTTCCCTAATTCCCTTAAAAAAGTACCATGCCAGACATCTGAAGGGATAAAGGTGAGAGGAGGCACTAGGTTATTTGGAGGAACAATTAAAGGACAGCAGTAGTTATTTCTGTCTATCCTGTGGTCATAGCCATTGGCTAAGTATTCACTTAAAAGCTGTAACTATGGGATAGTGATGGCGAACCTTTTAGAGCTTTCAGTGATACAAATAACCCGCTGCAGCATGCATGCCATAGGTTCGCCACCACTACTATAGGAGGATCCCTACCTGCAACTCAGGCCAACTGGAAGATTGGGGGAGGGTGTGTGTGTGAAGGAGGGCCACAAACGGAGACGGGGCTGCAGACTACCTAAAAACAAATCATGGGGAATGATTCTAAACAAATGTAAACATTTCATGTTACCTGCCTCTGCACCTGTCCCTTTATACTCTCTACCTACAACTTATATTCCCAACTGAACAGATGATACACTACTAGTGAACAGGTCAGGAAGAGACAAATAGAAAATATACGGAAGAGCCTCCCTGGTGCCATTACAGCCCCCAACAGAGAAATGCTAACTAAAATGCTCAAGTCTTTTCATTACACATGAATAGAATTCACTATAAAGTTAAAAGTCTAATTGGAAAAAATATCAATTCATTCACTTATTAAACCATTATTTTTTAGCATCCTAAATAACTGCATGGAACATGTGTCATATAAATAATTTCTGTGATATAAAAGGAAAAGATAATAGATAAACGAGCAAAGACATTTCACAAAAGATAATCAGAATAAAAATCAAGAAACATAAGGTAACCAACCACGCTAAAGACAGAGAAACCAAATCAACAACGTCATTTTACCTATCAGATTGGTAAAGACAGAAGAAAACAATTAACCTAACCCAATGTTTGAAAAACACAGAAGAAATGAGCACTTCCAAATATATAGGCTAGCAATGTGTGTGTGTATGTATTTATTGTGCATACACATTTATTTTGTTTTGTTTAATGAGACAGGGTCAGGCTGGCCTCGAACTCTCAGGGATCCCCTTGCCTCAACTTCTTAACTGCTAAGATTACAGGTATGCACCACCACACCTGGCAGCACAGTATTTTAAAGAACAAATTGTCAGTGACAATGTAAATTCAAATTGTAAACCCTTTAACCCACTTCAACCAACCTGTCTTAAGAGAAATACTCTTATGTTTAAGATAATATGCTTACTGTGCCTCACAACTTTTAAAAAACTGCATTAAAATATAAAAAACAATGAAATAAATATATTCAAAGTGTACAAACTGATTCCATATACTATGCAACCAAAATCAAGTAAATAAATTGAATTTATTACTTTTATGTACCTCAATCCCTTCCCTCCCTCAACCTCAAATATTGATCTGTTTTTCTAACATTTTAGTTTGATTTTTTCCCTGCAGTTTTATATAAATGGAATCATATCATATAATTTTTATATCATATAATTTTTAATGTATTTTCTTCCACTTGACGTGACTGTTTTGATGTTAGTTTATCCTGTTACTTGTATTAAGTTCATTCCTTCTTATTGTTAGTATTCCATTATATATAGAATAAGGCATTTATCCATTTATCTGTAGGAGGACACTTGGGTTGTTTCTAGTTTCTGCCTTATTACAAAGCTGCTATGAACATCTGTACAAACCTTTATACAGACATTTATTTTGTGTACTCTGGCAAATATATAGAAATGGAAGTTATGGTAGGTATATGTTTAACTTTTGTTGTTGTTGTTGTTTTGGTGCCACAGATTGAACTCAGGTCCTTGTGCTTTCGAGGCAGGCGGTGGAACCACTGAGCTAAATCCTCGGCCATATGTTTAACTTTTTAAGAAGCTACCAAACAATTTCTCCAAGTGGTTATACAATTTTACATTCCACCAAAGCTTATGAGGGCTCTAGTCCCTCCACTTTCTCACCAACAATATTTGCTACAGTTAATATGATCTTTTTAATTTAGTCACATTATGAGGTGGCTCATATTGTGTCTCACTGGTTTTAACTTGACTTTCTCTAATGGCTAGTGGTATTATTAGCATCTTTTCACAAATGTATCTTTGTTTTTAATAGTGAGATATGAGAAATAAACCCAAGATTCACCAACAGAAGGAAAACTATGTCCAACAAAATGGAACACCATACAGCTTTAAAAGTGAGAACACTAAAAAGAACTGATATGGAAAAAAAAGTTCAAAAACAAAGACATAAAATTTTCAAGACAGTATTGACCAGGTGTATGTGTATGGTACAATCTAATTTTTTGTTACTCACTCTCCATCTCCCATGGGGAAGTGAACCCAGGGAGTGATGAGCTACTAGTCAGCCTGCTTTACTTTTTTATTTGGAGACAGAGTCTCACTGTAACAAGGTCTCACTACAATGAGCTGAGGTTTGCCTGGACCTTGTGATCTTCTTGCCTTAGCTTCTGGAGTAGCAGGAATAACAGGCATGCACCTGTATTTCCTGGCTTCTGTTACTTATTATTTATAAATTTGTATGTTTGCATGGAGGGATCTTAGATATACCAATTGGGATTTAGTTGTATAAAAGAAGAATGGGGTATTATAGATGCTCTCATTTTTCACTGACTGACTGCAGTGCTGGGGACTGAACCCAGGACCTTCAAACTAAGCCTTCCCCACCTCATGCGTTTGAGACAGCATCTTCTGTAGTCCATGCTGGGCTCCAACTTATGATCCTTCTGCCTTGCTCTTCCAGAGTGCTGGGATTACAGGGGCACATCACTACATCCAGCTGAGTTCTTAAGCCTCAATTTTAGCTTCATTATAATCCCATGGGACCACTGTTGTGGCCTAGTGTTAACTGTACCATTGTTTTTGGGCTTATGATTGCTTTTCTTACTATTTTAAAAATTTCTACTGCCTATTGATGTCATACCAACCACTGTGCATTGACTGCGTCACTCATGTATTTGTGATGTTGGCATGAACAAACCTATTATACAGTCATGTAAAAGAATAGCACAAAAGGGGCCGGGGATTTAGCTCAGTGGTTCCGCTGCCTGTCTCGAAAGCGCAAGGTCCTGAGTCTGATCCCCAGCACCAAAAAAAACCACAAAACAATAGCACAAAAAAATTTTTTTAAATAATACAGTATATATAATTATATACAGCACATAATACTTATAATGATTATGTTACTGGTTTATGTATGTATTTATACTTTTTATTGTTATTCTCCTAAGTATACTCCTTTTACTTCTAAAAAAAACAAAAGCAAAGCAAAGCAAAGCTGGGTATGGTGATGGACACCTGTAATCCCCACACTCTGTGGAGGCTGAAGCAAGAGGATCACCATGAGTTCAAAGCCAGCCTGGGTTACACCTTTAGTTCAAGACCAGACTGAACTGTACAGTGAAATCCTGTCTCCAAAGAAAAAAGTTTGCTATAAAAAGTTTACTGCTTGTGTTGCACTCAGAGCAACCTCATAAATCTCATGTTTACTGTTCAAGAGATCACTCTATAAATAGTTGACCTATACCACCTAGGTTTATGCAAGTAAACTGTATGATCATTACATAATGATGAAGTGACAAGAGGCAGCTTCTAGGCTGCCATACCACCTCTGCCATAACGAAGTAACAACAAGGCATTTCTAACAATGTCTTTGTTAAGTGGCATCATAAATGAGTATAACTCAAATAACCTGCCTTTAAATTTTATTTACCACTGGGGATTTAGCTCTGTGGTGCCACTGCCTGCCTACCAAGTGCAAGGTCCTGAGTTCAATTCCTGGTACCTCAAAAAACAAATTTTATTTACCAAGATTTACCTTCAGTTATGTTTTGTTTGTTGGTTTGTCTGAGATAGTTTCATTATGTAGTTCAGGCTAGTTTAGAACTCACTATGTAGCCCAGGCTGGCCTCCAAATTGCAGCAATCCTGTCTCAGCGCTGAGTGCTGAGATTACAGGTGTGTACCACCATGCCTGGCTTAACCAGTTATGCTTTGCTGAAGGCAGCATTACTCTCAGAACAATAAACTTCACAACACTACGGTAGCTGATGATAATGAGGCATATATTCCAGCATGAAAGAGTTCGTGCAAATATCCTACAACACTTAAATATGTATGTGACTTATCAGACATACAGTTTTCCCAGAAGAGAATCTGGTAAGTTACTGAGTATGCCAAATAAGGATAAGAGTTTTTAAAAAAATTTGTAAGATATATAATATCTTAAATATATAATATCTTATATATAATATCACTATAATACTAAATTCATTAATTATAATCTTAATGTAAACATAATCTAAAATTTCTTTAGCAGCACTCAGGTTTATTATGTGTGCCCTCAGCACTGCAAATATGAATTATTACTATGGTGGAGATGGATAGTTGTGCAAAATAAAAAATAATTTGGGCCGGGGATTTAGCTCAGTGGGGCTGCACCTGCCTCGCAAGCGCAAGGTCCTGAGTTCAATCCCCGGTACCAAAAAAATTAAAAATTAAAAAAAAAATTAGATTCCCCCCAAACTTTAAAGACCCAATCCAAAAATGGACATCTGAAATTAATAGACACTTCTCAGATGAAGAAGAAGAAATAGCAAATAGATATATACATGTGTAAACACTGCATTGCTTCTCTAGTATGAGAAACTGAAAGTGGAAATAAGGACCAAAATGTATAACAGATATTAGGAAATGTGAAGACAATGTTCAAATGAAAAGGGAGGGGGAAGGGAAAAAGGAAAAAAAAAACAACAGAAGGAAAAAAATGGAAACAAAACTTTTGTAAATAAAGAGGGGAAGCAGGGTCAAAGGGGAGGAATGGAAAAAAGAAGCAAGATGTATCATATACAGGTACAAATTCCCTATGATGAATGTTATCATTATGTATATCTAAAATGTACCTAGAGCTAGGCATGGTAGTACATGCCTGTAATCCCAGCACTTGGGGGGCTGAGGCAAGAGGACAGCCACGAGTTCATGGCCAGCCTGAACTACATAGTGAGACCCTGTCTCAAAAAAAAGGTACCAATAAAGGTTTAGCTTCCCAAAAAATGACAGGGTGAAAAGCAGGTGAGTTGGAGAGGTAAGTGATTTCTTCTCTACTTTTGGTTCATACGGTTAACAATTTCTTGTCATGTTTGTGCTTTTGGGTTAATCATCCCTAACTAGTAAAAAGTAGGTGACCAGCACTGGTGAGGATGTGGAGAAACTACAACCTTCATATACCTGTGAGAATGTAAAATGGTACAGTCACTGTGGAAAAGTTTGGCAGTTCATCAAAAAGGCTAAACAGGGTTCAATGATTTGCGGGGTTGTGGGTTTGGGGATCCTAACCAGTAGCTATGGTTCCCAGAAGGTGCGGGCTCCTAAGGCAGAGGAGCTCAGCCCGTCCCAGCACCTGGAAGGAGGCTCCCCCACTGCCATCCCAGGCTCCGAGGACAGAGAAACTCAGCCAGTCCCAGCACCCGGAAGGAAGCTCCCCCAGCGCCATCCCAAGCTCCTAGGGCAGAGAAGGTGAGCCTTGTGAGTGCCAGAAGCAACCCCCCGCCCCCGCGAGGAAATGAGAAGACACATAAACAAGCCTCAAAAACAGACTTCCAGATCACCAGCAACCCCAAAGGGAAACAAGATGGAACACTCTGATACTCAACCACCTGGACTCTCTGAACTGGCAA
>NW_004624772.1:10060371-10111677 GCF_000247695.1 Heterocephalus glaber
ACTCATGTAATGGTACAAGAACAAGATCCCAATGATGAATGTAACTGTATTTTCTACTGAAAATGTACCAATAAAGTTAATGGAGAAAAATAAAATAAAAAAAATTTTTTAAAAAGGCTAAACAGCTGCGGTGGCACATGCCTGTGTCTCAGCACTCAGAAGGCTGAGGCAGGAAGATCGAGGTCAGCCTAGGGTACACAGTGAGTTCAAGGCCAGCCTGGACTACATAGTGAGACCTTGTTCTCAAAAAAAAAAAAAATGCTAGAGGCTAAAGATATAACAAAAACTATGTATGTAGATGAAAGCTCTTAGCAGCATTAATCTTTTTTTTCTTGGTACCAGGGACTGAACTCAGGTCCTTGCACTTGCGAGGCAAGGAGCGGAACCACTGAGCTAAATCCCCAGCCCTAGCAGCACTATTCTTAACAGCCAAGAAGCAGAAACCCAAACATCTTTCCACTGATGAATGAACAAAACGTGGTAAATCTGTACAGTGAAGTATTATTCTGCCATAAAAAGACTGAATTACTGACACCTGTTACAATATAGATTTTAAAAACATTATAAGTCAAAGAACCCAGATAGAGAGTCACATGATCTCATCCATGCAAAATGTCCAAAATAGGGACATACATAGAAACAGAAAGTACACTAATGCTTTCTAGGGGCTGGGAGATATGAAAAGAGAGTGGTTGCTAATGGGTATGTTTCTTTTGGAACCATGAAAATATTCTGGATTTAGGAGTGATAAATGAATCATGTGAACACTATAAAAAACACTGAAATGCCAGGGATTTAGCTCAGTGGTTCTGCTGCCTGTCTTGCAAGCACAAGGTCCCGAGTTCGATCCCTGGTACCCAAAAAAAACAGAAGAAACACTGAATTATGTTTGAGTAGATTTCACGGTATATAAAGTCTATTTAAATTTTTTAAAAAGTACATGATACTTTAATAAATCAGTAAATAAAAAGAAAATAGGAAAAACATAAATTTGGGGGCTTTTTTCTGGGGGGCCCTTTTTGAGGCAGGGTCTTGCTATGTAGCTCAGGCTGGCCTTGAACTGAGTGCTGGGATTATGGGCATGTATCACAACACCCAGTGGGCAAACCTATCTATAATTAAAGGTACAAGAAAGTTTATAGGAAAAGGCATGGATCTTTCTCTTCTTACCTACTTTAAAAAATTAAAAGTACAAAGCGGATACATTTTAAAATTTCTTGTCTTGATCACAAAGCTCTTCTGGTTACGGAGACAGTGGTAGCTGGAGATGGGCTCACTTCCCTTATGACACTCAACTTTGCAAAGATTTAGAGCATTATATTTAGTCCATCTAGTTTCCGTGAGAGAGAACTGAGCTGAATATTGTAGTAGTCCTACAAAGTAGGCTATCACATTACAGCCTTCTCTATCTGTAAGATTCTTAACCACTGGATCATTTTATCCTCAGTACCCTAGGACTTTAGCATACAGTATGCTAAAGTCTTACTAAAGGGCTTACTAAAATTTAATGACAATACAGTATGCTAAAGTCTTACTAAGGGCTTACTAAAATTTAATGACTCCTTTAATAGTATGTGTACCTCTGGTTACCCAAAGACTCAATACCATACCTATCTGGACCTACAATCCTGAAATATCTCCTGGTATTATTATCATAATGTTTTTAAAATCTGTATTGTAGCAGGTGTCAGTAATTCAGTCCTGGTATTACTATGGACAGTGAAAAGAGATCAAACAGAATCAGGAATCTGGGCTTTAAAATTCAACTTTTCCAACTACTGTGTTGCTCTGAGAGAATCACTAGCCTCTCTTACTCTGATCATAAAATGGGCTATTATATATCTATCAAGTGATTTCAAGCTTAAATGGATGCAGCATTTTGTAAATTACAAGCTTTTAACTTAGAATGTGACTTTTTAATTTATATTTTCAATATTTCCATTAGATAGAGTCCAGTCCTCTAAGCACCAATATTACAACCATTCCCTTAGCCAAAAAAGATCTCTCCTAATTCCAGGGAAGCAGTCAGGTGAAGAGTGATTAAGAGTATTTCACATGTCACTGATTTTCAAACAATTCTGAAGTTACAGAAATATCATTTAGACTCTTAAATAAACCCATTAAATATACAAAAATACTAAACTGCAGCCACAGGAAGAATGCCAAGGCTCTCACTATCTCAGCTCCCACGACGACCTGTGACTCCTGTGAAATTCATACAATGCAGGAAGTAATTCGGTTAACCCCTAAACATTATATTTAGAGTATTTAAAAAGAAAATTCTTTTAATTCAAATAAACTGGAAATTCAAAAAACAATGAAGACAACTGTTCTCTGTGAAATGTCACAGTTAAAAGGGACAGGAAGTCAGAGGCTTCATGCTCCATCTACTCGTCTTTACTATATTTCTCCTTTTAGTACAAGCCCCAAAGTACCTGTTATGGCTTGTGTCTAGATCCCCCCTCCCCCAGCTCATGCAGTCAGAGGTGGCTGGATGCAGTGTGTGTGATGCTTGGATTAAGTGTGTTATGTTGGCATCAAGGGTGTGTGATTACTAAATTAGTCCACTGATTGGTTTGGCATAGTTCTGGGAAGGCCCACCCTAAGGGCGTATAGCCTGGATAGAATATAAGGGACAGGAAGAAGGCAGCTGCTGCCACAAGCTGCTTGATGTTTTCACTGCCTTCTGCCCACCATGAACTGTTTTCCCCTCTGGATGCCCCTCTACCATGCCACCCTGCCTTGGAGCCAGTGGATCATAGACTGAAACTTCTACAAACTGTAAGCCGAAATAAACTTTTCCTTCTTTAACTTCAGGTGTGGGTGTTTTGTCTCAGCAATGAGAAAAGTAACTAAGATATTACCTGACCTTCCAACCCCATCCCTTCTCAGCAAAACTGATTTGCATGAGAGGCTGACTTACTCCTCCTTATGTATCTAAAAGAAGAATGCCAAAAAATAGACCCTATTTTTGTCCTGGGTATCCTTTCTGGCTCCAAACTCACACAGAAAATTAGCATGTTGGCAGGTGGTAGAAAGGAATGACCCTTTGTCAACAAAGCTAACAATCCATTATTGTACTTCTAGTTAGTCTCATAATATAGAATATTCCATTTCCTATAACTTTCAAATTTTAAGAATGCTAGTTCTAGCACAAGAACCTTTTGAAATTCTAGTACTCTATAAATTTCTTCTTCTTTTTGTTTGGGCGGGGGGAGGTTGAGACAGGGTCTCACTATGTAGTTCAGGCTGGACTTTGAACTCACTATGTAGCCTAGGCTGGCCTCAAACTCTCAGCAATTCTCCTGCCTCAACCTCCCGAGTGCTGGGATTATAGGCATGTGCCACCATGCCCAGCTGATTATGAATTTCAAAGAAATGTTGGCCCTGAATTAAAAAAAAAAAAAAAATCTGAAATGTATACTCTAACTTTGTAATTAACACAAGGTTTTAAATGACTCATTTAACTTAACACAAACCTGTATGGGTGGAATATCTGGCAAGGATGGAAGGTTTTCTGGATTAGTAACTGAGGGGATAAGCTCTATGGCTGTAACAGATGGGCTGGTGGGGCCTCGGTTTGCATTTGCCATAGTTGCTGTAGTAGGGCTTGTTGGGTTGATTGTGGTGTTGTGTACCGATACAACAGGAAAGGGTCCAGCATGCCCTGGGTTTGAGTGCTGTTAGGAAAGAACACATTATTGTCAGTTGACCTGTCAAGGAACTATACCTTTACAATAATTTTACTTTCGAAGCCATATGTAAGTGATCCCGTGACAGAAAAAAAAGTGGGCTCTCTCAACTGTATGCATCAGAGTTTATCCTATTCATTTTTCTATCCATTTTTGTATAGTATCTACGGAAAAACAGACTTGTCAATAATTTCAATCTATCACACTGATGATATCACCTTATTTCAGAAACAAGGACACATACAGGATAATCTGGAAGCCTCAAAATTTTCAAACAGCAAGTCAAGAAAGCCACTGTTCTGTCTACATACCTCTTGAACCCTTAGTTGTTTTTCTAATGGAAATAATTATGTAATGCAGCTTGATATGGAAAAAAACATGATATAGGAAAAAAACATATTGATATAGAAAAAAACAATGAATTCATAAAAAGGATATACAACATCAATTCTCAGTTCTAGCATTGTGTGACCTCAGGCAAATCACAAAATTAAGTAATTTAGAAATGCTGATAATGGTGCCTCATCTGTTTCATTGTGAGAGTTGTTATGGGCATCACTAAGGTCATATATAAATCTTTGGGATATTATGTAAATAATTTAAAATATCTGAAAACTAAAAATGCTAATAAATAACATTCAGTGATTTCTCTAGGAGCAGCCTTAATATCTAAGGAAAATAATCTAAGATGGTTGTTTAGTCTAAGTGTGTGCCTGGCCCTTGGTAATACTTAAAGACCTTCTTTCTTAAGGAAATTAACATCTAGATCCTCAACTTCCACATATACTCTGTTTGAAAAGGAATTTTGCTTAAAAATGTGCCACCACTTCTTGACAATTGCCCTTCTTCCATTTGACAAAAGCAAAGCATATCTCTGACCCACTCCTAATCTTATTCTAGATACAATGTCCCAGGATGGGAAAAGTATAGAGATAATCAAAGGTCCAAGCAGAAATAATACTGTTTTGAGAGCTGAGAAGTGACTGGTTCTGAAATGTGGATAATAAATGTTCAGGGTTTTAGTAATTAGTGAATTTTAAAAGACCTCATGAACCTATCACTCGTAAATAACTTTTTAAATAGTTCTGGCAGATCATTGTGAATTTTAGCTTACAATCTAGAAAATGTTCAAAGAATTGGGGAATACATCTGTAATAAAATTCTTTTAATTCCCAAATACAGGTTTCTCTGAACAAGTTGCCTAAACATCACATGAAAACAAAACTAGTAATACAAAACAATGTTGGATTCTTACTCTAACAGTATACAAACATACAATGAAAAGGAGAGGGTAAAAAACTTCATCCCTAGAAATGTAAATCCAAAGGAATTTGTTACTAATATTCTTAAATCTAATAAGCATATATTTTGTTTCAACAACTGTATAGGGATAATGTAAAAGTTTAATAGTCTTATTGTCACTGGAAGTTTAACAAAGAAATTTCACTGAAATACTTCTGCAAAAAATTATGAGGAAAAAAATTACAAGAGGGTAATTTATGTCTATCAAGTTTAAGTATGTAATAGTAAGATAAAATTCTGCATACGAAATAAAAGTAAAATTCAAAACCAGTGAGAAAAAAAATGTGTAAAATGTTAACCTTCAAAAGAGTTTGCTATTGGGCCGGGGATTTAGCTCAGTGGTTTCGCCGCCTGCTGCGCAAGTGCAAGGACCCGAGTTCGATCCCCAGTACCAAAAAAAAGAAAGAAAGAAAAAGAAAAAAGTGAGGGAATTCATATTTTCAAAAGTTGTTCTGGAGGTATGTGGACCACAAAGCTGAAGGATCACTGCTCTAAGATAGGATTTTTCTCAACTTTTAACATGCACAGTGATCTGAGAAATTTGCTGAATACTCTCCACCTGAAAATTCTGATTTAATGGGTTATGGCTCAGAGCCTATTCCAATAAGGCCACTCACTCCACCTCAAATTGACCAGTGATTCTGACAGCCTTTAAAACATATTTTGAGAAATGCTATTCCACAAGTTAAAAAATGGAACTCTGAACTCTATCATTTTAAAACTGTAAATCCTCCATTAAAATTGCCTCATTTTACAATCATACCTGCTATACAAATATAATCTACCATCCAGGCAAAAATTATAAATATGTACCTAAATATAAACCTAAATATATACCTAAATATACTTCACGTTTGGGAAGAGTGCTAAGGGCATCATGCATGCTAGGCATATTCAACCACTGAGTTACACATTGAGCCTACATTTATTTTTGAAGTTAAGCATATCTACACTAAATGGAACAATACTTGAGTAGAGAAAAGAAATTATAAACAGCTAGCTCTTTACTTTCAAAGACTTCATATGTTAGAATCAAAAAGTCACATTAAGAGCAAAAGAACAATACCAGGAAATTAAAGTTCTAATCTTGATTATATTATTATCTCTTATGACTGTTAAGTACTTCAAAAGTTTCTTAGATTGTTTTTCACTTTTGGAAGTGAATGAGTTGGATTACATCAAAGATTCTTAACCTACAGTATGTGATGGATTTAAATGGATCAAAAAAGGCTCTTAAAATTCAGTACAAAATTTCAAGTACAGTGTGCATATGTATTTTCCTGGGACAAGAGCATACACAATCAAATTCTCAAACATATCAATGACCTGCCCCCATCAACTGAATAAGAAAAACAATGTCTTTTAGTTTTAAAATTGTATGACTCTTACAAATGTAACTCTAGGCATACTTGTCTTTGGAGGTGTGGCTGCATCATGGAATATTGAGGGCCGCTGTGCCTGGGTATCCCTGGGATTCTGGCAGCATTCTGAGCCAGTCTCATTTGATGGGCTTGAAAAGCTCCACAGTTCATGTTTCCTCTTTGCATTGTTTGCACACTGATCAATCTTGGAGGCTACAAAAAGTAGAAATTATAATTTATATAATAATTTTTTTAGATTTATCTTTCAATTAGAAAATGTTATAGTAAAAATAATTCAGTCAGAATACAAGCATGTAGGGCCAGGATTTAGCTCAGTGGCACCTCCCCTGCCTTGCAAGTGCAAGGTCCTGAGTTCAATCCCTAGTACCGCAAAAAAAAAAAAAAAATACAAGCATGTAAAGTAAAAGGTATTAAGTCATTGTTGTCTTCTCTAGTCAATCCCCAAAGGACTGATAATTACTAGTTTGTGTATCACTCTGAAATTTCCCAATCCTCTCTCTCAGTATGTATGTATTTAAAGCATATCAACATGAATTTACTTCACCCTGGAGTAATACTTGTGATCAGGAGGGACAGAAAGCAGAAGAACCACAAGGATAGGAATGATCTAAAGAACAGATCAGATCTTAGGCAAAAATAATCTGGTTCTCTGGTCCACAATGATCTTGTGGAGTGATGAGAACTTCAGTACTTCCAGCATAGTAGTGAATTAATTTTATTTCCCAAGACAAGTTATTTACTTACTTATACCACCTTTCTTCTTCACACTTTCGTCACATCCCTATCACAACCAGTGCAAATGAACTCTGATCTTTGAATTCTATTCCTGCTGGTAACTCTGAATGTGTAATTCATCTATATGGGAGAGTTTATAAATCTTCATAATCTGTATCAATAATGTAGTGACACAATACTGACCTGCTGCTGTAACATCTGAGGGGCTGCTTGTCTAGGGTGCTGCTGTGTTGTTGTTGTTGTAGTCGGTACAGGAGCTGGTGGTTGCTGCATCCTCATTTGTTGCAACTGCTGATGTTTCTGTGCATATACTTGTTGTTGCATGTGTTGAAGTCGAAGCTGTGCTAAATTAATCTGTCCAGGGGTTTTACTAATGTGGTTTGTCCCTGGAGGAACTTGTCCAACTACAACATTAGGAGTATAACCAGGAGCTGGTTTACTCTCTATTACTAGATTACCTGAAGATTTAAAAATAAGAAAGATTTGCATATAACCAACTAAACTGTTTACTTCATAAATTAGTCATTGTATTTTCCTCCTTCAGCACCTCAAAGTTTCCAACAGTACAGCAGGGACAGGAGCTAAGTTTAAAGGTGATGATGATCAAAAACCTAATATGTTCCCAAGTCAAAATAAAAATGACTTTTGATTATCTGCTCTTATCTTGTATTTATACAGGTGTGCAGAAAATTAAAGATGTGAAAAAGATATTATTAGAGGGTGCACAGCTAATCAATCTAAATCAATTCTCCCATATCAAGACTCATAGATACTCAAGATTGCTAATACTGGTTCCATCTGTTTTTGAATTGCCAAAATATACAGGGCAGAGAACTACTTTGCTACAAAACTGTCTTCTGTGGAAATACTAAATGGTTTAATCCATTCATGTCTTTAGAAGTGACCAATTTTTCCTTTGGGTCAGAGAGGATATATTTTAGGAAGGTGTGATTTAAGGCAGAGGTTGGAAGGCCATGTAAGATCTGTCAGTCTTTGATTTTGTTTTTTTGTTTATTTGTTTTTTTGGTACTGGAGTTTGAACTCAGGACCTTGCGCTTTCGAGGCAGGCGGTGGAACCACTGAGCTAAATCCCCGGCCCTAATTTTGTTGTTTTTACAGCTCTTTGAAAATGTAAAACTCACTCTTGGCTACTATGGCACATAAAAGCTGTAGATCTAAGGCTATAGTCAAATGAATAGGATTTTTTTTTTTTACCCAAAGATTACTTTTTTCTTTTTTAAGGTCACACAATTGATACTTTCACAGTTCCCAGTGTTGAGGACTTTATTATTTTGAAAGTGAACTTACTGAATCCACAGACAGCTTTGTCAGGAAATTTCTTTGTGCTATTTTAAGACTCAAGGTCTTGGGCTGGGGAATTAGCTCAGTGGTGCTGTGTCTGCCTCACAAGCACAAGATCCTGAGTTCAATCCCTGGTACCAGGGGAGGGGGAGGGAGTCAGGGTATAACTATGTTGCCCAGGGTGGCTTTGAACTCTTAGGCTCAAGTAATCCTTTTGGTTTAGCCTCCCAAGTAGACAGGGATACAAGCATGGGTCACCATTCTTGATTTTTTAAAAAATCTTTTTTAGGTTCACAATGAGGAATAACAAAAGAAAAGTCCATTTCTCATCCATGTGAAAAATGTTGCTTTTATCATTAAAGAATTTGTCAAGCGGGCCAGGGATTTAGCTCAGTGGTTCTGGCGCCTGCCTCACAAGCACAAGGTCCCGAGTTCGATGGCCGGTACCAAAAAAGAATTTGTCAAGACGTGACTCCTGGACATATCAGCTTCCTGAAGGTCCTCCATTAGTGCACCATTTGGCATAATTAAACTACTAAGCCCAATGATTAGAATGAATAATCGATAATGCAAAATAGGAAGAAAAGGTCCAAAGGGGTAGGGGTAGTGGAAGGGGCAGGGGAAAGGAAAGAAGGGAAAGGAAAAATGATGAGAAATGGAAAAAATGGAAATAAAGTCTTTGTAAATAGGGAAGGGTGGAGGGGGTGAAGGGAGGGCTAGGATTGGGGAAAAAATAAGAACCAAGATGCATTATGTAAAGGTACAGTTCCCAATGAGAAATGTAATTGTGTTGTATACCTAAAATGTACCAATAAAAGAATTTAACAACAACAACAAAAAAAAAAACTACTAAGCATCTAAGAAACTCTCCCAGAGAATGAAGAATCATTTGTTAAGTGTTTGTCTGTTTACTTTAGGAAGGTTTTGTTTTGTTTTTTGAGACACAGCATCACTGTGAAGCCTAGGCTAGCTTCAAACTCTCGATCTTCCTCCCTCAGACTCCAAAGTGCTGGGATTAATGTATATGCCATTTGCTACAACTTCAATATATGAAAGTCAATATTAATTTGAAAAGATATAAAAGGAAAAACTAGAAATGATACATACTATAGAACACTATATAGGGGCTGAGGGCCCTGTATAGTTGAAGGCCCTAACTTCAATCCCCAGCACAAAAACAACACAATACTGTAAACTTTAAACATTGTTAAAATGCAGTGACATAACAAAAACATAACTACAGCAAGTTTTTAATGACTTATTTTCCAAGTCATTCACATTTCCTTTCATTTCATTTCGTTTTTGCAATACTACTAGTGGTCACACCCAGGGATGCTCTATCACTGAGCTACATTCAAAGCCTTTTTCATTTTGAGACAGTCCCACTAAATTATCCAGGTGGGACTCAAAACTTGCAATCCTCTTGACTTAGCCTCTTTCAGTGCTGGCATTACAGGAATGTGCCTCCACATCTGGCTATTCACACTTTAAAGTTAAAAACTTTGGCCAGGTGTAATCCCAGCAATCTGGAGATAGGAGGGATTGCTTCGAGTTCAAGGCCAGTTTGGGCTACACAGTGAGTTCAAGCCAGTCTGAACTATATACTTGAACTACATAGTGAGGTCCTGTCTCAAAAAACAAAAATCAAAACAGTTTAAAAACTATTTAAAATTTGATTTAGATGTTTTCTCAATTCAGTGTTCTACAATACATTAATATAACTATTTCTCACCTAAATTGACTACATTCTTTGCCCAGAAGGTGGGATCACAATGGAAACGTATTGCTCCATTAGCAGCAGGGACAGGATCACACCGAGCTTTCAAAATATGACGCAACTGAAAAGTAATCTTAAAGGGAAAAAAAGTCATGTTAGCCTTAATGCTAAATACCAACTGAGAAAGCATACAAAATACAGATATTTTAAAAGCTCAAATAGCCCCTCTGGGTCAAGTCTCAGATGAAACAGTGCTAATGTGTAAATCGGCAATGAATAAAATGCATATTCTTGAATTTGTCATTTCTGATAATAAACTGCAGTAAGATACTAGGTACCTTCAAAAGAGCACATACAGATTACGTGATTTCCTTTACATAAAATTCTAGAAAATGACAGCATAAGTTCTAGAAAATGTCAGATCAGATTAACGGTTGCCTAGGGTCAAGGGTATAGGGAAATTTGGGGGCTGATAATAAATTTCCTGTATCTTGACAACTGGGCAGTAATAATTGCCAAATGTCAATAATATAAGGTATTATTGACCTTATTAAGATAAGGTCAATTAAAGAAAAATAAAGATAATATGTGACTCACCAGTCGCTTGCTGTACAGTAGTGCGGTGCTGCTGCCACTTGCAATGGCCCAGTTTGTAAAGTTCATAACATGTTTCACCTGCCGGGAGAGACCTGTGATGTCATTCTGTTGCTGTAGTAGCTTCATCTGTCTTTCTTTTGTAACATTCTGAAACAGAGCAAAAGCTCCACTCAAAAATGCTGTATGAAAAAATAACGTACACTAGTTCATGATTATTTAATAAGCCTATGACCAATCAAGGGGAAAAATTACTAATAAAAGTAGAACTAAAACTTAGTTCTCTAAGCTATAATATTCCACATACAGGAATTAATGTTAGGTATCTTTTTCTTTCAGCACATAAAATATCTGTTAAAAACAGTGTCTTCCTATTTGATTAATCTAATGTGGCACTATGAGCTGACCTTTAGTAATAATTTTATATAATCTTAACTCACTATACTTCCTAGGCCAATGAAAAATATTGTATAACCAGTGCCATCTACTGGTGTGGCATGAGACTGAAGCTAGTATTTTTCTTAAATGCCTAAAACAAAACAAAAAAGATAAAACTCCAGAGTTTTAATAGTAAAATGAAGATAACTTTTTATATAACAAAGTTCATAAAAAGGAATAAGGATTGATCAAACCAGAAAAACCAATTTTGAGAAAATGCTGCAAAGGAAAAGTAAGATGTTTAACAGGAACCAAAGCTACCAGAAGGAATGGGTAATAGCCTATGCACTCTGACATTTAGCATGCTGAACAACCTACCTACTTTGTTAAACACTCTTCCCAAAATCACTCCATCTAGTTTACTGGACAGTACATTTCCCAAGGAACCAAGCTGCTCATTTTATAACATAATCAATGGGTAATGGTGCTTAACTGACAGCATGTACAACTTCACTGGAGATCATCCCTTTCGCAAAGCTTAGGAAAACCTCTCTTTTACAAAGTTTAAGAAGCACATTACACTACAAAAAATGTTTTAAATGTTTTAAAAATTAGGAGTATAACAGCACACAGTATTTATCATTATGTAGTTACTAGTTACCTACACTTAAGCCGTAAGAGGAAACTTTTAATTCTGAAGCTCTTGCAATGGTTTTTACAAATTTTATTTTAGATATATGACTAAGATGTATTTATAGTAAATTAGAATGTATCAAAAATAGTTACTGCTAAGTGCTCTCCATTCACATGGTACTTTTGGGGGAAAAAAACCTACTAAGATTAAAAGCAACTTGCTAGATGCATAACAGGAAAGAGACCCCCAACTTTAATGATATGTGCAAGAATATTTTTAATATCACAATTGTGTCTAACAGAAAGATGTATTTAAGACAGAAATTCAGAGATAATTTAGCTTACATAATTTCATTCACATGTAAGTACATGCCTAATATTTTTAAAGGAGTCTACATATTCTATGTATTTGGAAGTTAAATACTGTAGTCAAATACATAGTTTAAATCATTACTATTCAATGATGCAGAAAACATACAACTTTTAATATATTTCACATATAAAATTTGTTGAGAAATCAACTGTGGGTGGTAAAGATGAGTCTAATTAAAAATTAATTTGGATTTCAAACTGGCTAGATCCTCAACTAAAAATTTAGAACTATATATTAATCTAAAATATGCAATACAAATATCTAATACCATAAAATTATCGGTAAGTTTTTAAGGTTTACAAATTTCAAAATGCGCAGCATTTTTTGCACAACTATGGAAATATTTTTAAAATAAGGTGAAACACAAATGGCTTAAAGCAGAAGCCTTTTATGTCCTTGTTATGATGAGAAATGTCATGGCCTGCTTTGTCTTCATTTACATCACATTTTAGTAATTTTTTCATTCCTAAGAGGACATCACTATTTCCTAATGTATACAGCTTTAAGTGTTATATCAGGTTGCAAAGTAACTAACTAGAAAAAAGGTCTCTTTCCCCATAGTAAATGGAAAAAAAACCCCCAAAAAAATCTATTTTAAAATTTTGCTTTATTTCCATAACCCCAACCCATTTAAAAGAGCTTTCAATAAACATTAAAAACAGCTGAAGAGCAAGAGAAGCAGTTTTTGTTTTATTTTGGCTTTGAACCATACCTCTAGCTGCTGTAAGAGAGATTTTCCTTTCTTATTAATTTCATTGATAAGGGTGAAAATGGCCACTTTAATTTCCTGTTCTACTCGTTTGTTAGTCTCATTTACTTCTTTTATCCTGAATAAGAGAAATGCATCATTAGGTTATCAACTTATCCTATGTCTCTTGAGTCATCAATTGTTACAGAAATTCATCCAACTGGGCATTTAACCAAGTATTTAAGTTAAAACTCTGTCAAAGTGTACAACTTGTATTTTGCAGACCAAACCACTTAATTTGGTCCTAACAAGTTATGTATAGAGACAAAGAATGAATATTTAGTAATTTTAAATTAAGCTCATATAGGCCAGTCAATTAGGTTGGCGAACAATCTCTTTAAGTCATTATAACATGAATGTAACATATAAACATCTACCACCAAAGACTGCTGGTCAATTCTGGCACAATGGGTCTGTTTAATCTTGATGCTTTCCACCAACAATGTCCCAACCAATAATTATTACCTTTTCAGAGGGCAGGAATTAAAATTTAGAAGCATTCATTTTCACTTAACACTTAACCATTTCAAATGTGGGTTCTAATATACTCCTTCCACAATTTCTTCTCAAAATGATCTCCTACTGCATATACTAAAAGGCATAAGACATTTTGAATCTTTTTTTTTTTTTGCAGGGAGAGGGGAAGGTGCAGTATACTGAGGCTTGAGCCTAGGGCTCTCACAGGTTAAGTACATGCTCTACCATTGAGGTACATTCCCAAACACCTCCGAGCCTCTTAACTCCATTTTAAAAATAGCTGTTGTATGTTTTAGATATAAATATAAGCATCCACTGTGGTTATGAAAGTGTGGGTTGCAAATATGAAGTGGCTGATACCTTGATATTTATAAAATGGGACATGGGGAATATTCAACCAATAGAAATACCTAAAATGTCAACAAATAATCATAACAGGTAATCTTCACTTTTTTATATATAAACTGCTTTTCGTGTGCAAAATTCAGATTTGAACAACTTTAATTCACTCTAAGCAATCGTAAGCAGTCTTTCCACCTTTGTGTATCACTGTCATCTTGGACAGTTATTTGAATTTCTTCCTTTTGTCCTTTTTTTTGGCGGGGCGGGCAATACTGCAATACTGGGGATTGAATCCAGGACCTTCACACTGAGCTACATTCCCACCTTTTTTAAAAATTTGAGACAGCGTCTTGCTAAGTTGCTTGAACTTCCAAGCCTCCTTCCTCACATTCCTAGAATCTTGGGTGTAAAGGCATGTGCCACCACACCCAGCTTGATACTTTTACTGAATACTGTCCTTATTAAAGTGAACAGAAGATATTTTTGTTTTTTAAAAAAGGTACTAGGGCTGGGGATTTAGCTCAGTGGTTCCGGCACCTGCCACACAAGCACAAGGTCCCAAGGTTTGATCCCCCGTACCAAAAAAAAAAGGAATAAAAAAAAGTACTAATTACTTGTGGTAAGAAATATATAGGTCTCCAACAAAAAATGAGCCACAGTTGGAAATCATTAAGCATGCTGAAAGCAGAGAATAATTAGCTTCAGATTTACTGGACTTAAATCAACTGTATGTTCAAATTGTGAAGGAAGAAAAAACTGTACATTAAAAAATAATGGACCTGGTACTCAGAAGGCGGAGGGAGGAGGACCGCTCCAAGTTGGTGGCCAGCCTAGGCTACACAGTGAGTTCAAGGCCACCCTAGACTACACAGGGAGACCCGGTCTCAAAACACCAAAAGGAGGAAAAAGGGGTGAAAGGATAACAGAGGGCTGGTGTGTGTGCAGCTCAGTGGTATAGTACAGTACTTGCCTGACATGGGTGAGGCCCTGGGTGCAACACTCAGCAATCACCCTCTGCCACCAAAACAGAGAGGTCATTGAATAATTGTCTAAAGTGGAAGATACTAGAGATTTTAATACTTTTTAAACAGTTTTCTGGAGATTAAAGCTTCCCCAAAGCTTTAGAATCTTAGATAAACCCTTTGTCCTATTTCTGATTCAGCAGATTAATGCAGATTCAGCAACATACAAGGGGTGATCAAAATATACATCAAAATATAAATTAAAACTTACTATAGTAAGAGACATTGCCATTAATCACCCTCAAAATACTCCCCCTCGCTTCAAACACACTTATCCCATCATTCTTGCCACTTTCTGAAACAGTTCTCAAAGTCCTCTTTGATGAGTGTCTCTATGAGATATGATAAAAGAAAAAAAAAAAGGTAAATGTGCTTCTGAGTGTCATCCCATGAAAAGCCAGGTCCATAAAAACATTACAATGTGTTCTCATTCACCTTATTCACCAGATCTGGCACTGTAGAACTTCTGGCTTTTCCCTAAAGTCAAAATGGTCATGAAAGATAATCACTGTGAATTGATTCAGGATACTGAGGCGGCCAGGGCAACACAATTACGAAGACAGAAAAGACGACTTCCAGAACTGCTTCAGAAAGTGACAGAATGAGGGATAAGCGTGTTCTAAGCAAGGGAGAGTATTCTGAAGGTGATTAATGGTAATGGGTAATTAATTTTTTAAAAATTTAAACATTCTCCATATTTTCAACTATACCTCACATGTACAGAATATATTAAAAAATGCAACATACATACAAAAACATAAGCTTAAAACTCGTAACTTCTATATGAATGAAGTGCCTCTGAAAGGGACATCTAACTATAATTTGTGAGAAGACAGTTATCTTCTCCAACATCAACCACAACATATCAAGTACTTTAGCCTAAAACATCCTGACATTTCAAAAAACCAACCATCAAGGAACAGCATGTGTGTGTGTGTGTGTGTGTGTGTGTGTGTGTGTGTGACTATCTACAGGGGCCTTTTTCTTTTGCTATCACTTATGATGAAAAGTTTGAGCATCTGTAAAACACTATTTTAATTTACTCAATTTTTGAGATGTTAAAATATATCAAATGTGATATATTATATGCCATTTTAATCGTCACAAATTAGTGTTAATATTTAAGTGGAAATCCCAATATCTGTGATATCTATACTTCCCAAAAAGCACGTAGTACCCCTATTCATACCTCCGGGAATTTCCAGTTTTTATTATGCCAGCTCCAAGTGTTTGTCTTTCTAGCGTAAGACCTCTAATCTTGTTTTTTTTGGTACCGGGGATTGATCTTGGGTCCTTGCGCTTGCGCAGCAGGCGGCAAAACCACTGAGCTAAATCCCCGGCCCTCTAACCTGGTTAATCTACTGTTTCATGGAACTTATTTCCACTTTCCCTACAAATTAATTTATACAGAAATGTACCAAAATTTTAAGTAATAATAATGGTAGAATAATAAAATAGCAGCAGCTAATATATGAGGGCATAGTATGCTCAGAAACTATATTATGTATTCATATTATAAGGTTACTTATAAGTACAGCTTTAATGCTTGTTTGAGAGATGAGAAAATAAATGTGTCTACTACTTTTTTTTTTTTTTTGTAGTGCTAGAGACTGAACTAGGGGTACTCCACAACTAAGCTATAACTCTGGCCCTTTTTAAATTTATTTTGAGGCAAGATCTCCCCAAGCCAGCTTGGCTTCAAATTTGTGATCCTACTACATCAGCCTCCAAAGTAGCTGGGATTACAGGCATGCATCACCATGCCCAAGTGTCCACTATTCTTGATACTCTCTTCTCTATACTGTATTTCTGACACAATCTCTACTTTAAATTTTATAATTCAACTCTCTTCATAGCAATTTCTTTTTCCAAATTTAAGGCTTACACAGATTAGTCTTATTAATTATGTAACAGTCAAGGATGTATCCTGAAAGTATATAAAAATTAGGCCAATTAAATTTTGCTTAATTAACAAATAATCCCAAACTCAAGTTATACCACTTCCCTTTTAAAAATTAAATTTTTATATATATGCTTAATATAGTAGGAAAACAATTTTAAACAGGATCCACTCCTCTTTAATAATCCCAGTGTGAAATTATGGTTTTAAGGCAACAAACTTACCTATTCTGCACCTGAGTAGCTGCAAAATGAACATAATTCTTCTTTTCAAGAAGCTTAGCCAACAGATTCTCAATTGCACCTTTCTGATTTTGAAAAGCTTCTTCTAAAAACTGGTACCTTAAAATTAAAACAAAAACTGCATTTAAAACAGAATTTACAATTAAAATTTGGGAAATCAAGAAGAGTTATACAATTCAATCTTTTTTAAAATTAGTATATATTTGCAGTATATAACATTTATATTCCTCAATCTTGAAACCTTAAATAATCAACTCTATATGCTGGCTACCTGTGTATTACTACACCTTAATAGCAATTTTTTTTTTTTGTACCAGGGATCGAACTTGGGTCCTTCTGCTTACGAGGCAGGCTGCGGAACCACTGAGCTAAATCCCCAGCCCCTTAATAGCAATTTTTAACTGGCAATTCCTTCCCCCAATACTGAAAAATCAGTAGGAAAGAAAAAACTTACCAAAAAGTATTTGAGTACACGCTAAAGTTTTGATTCAAGATCACATTTTTTAAAAAATCCAAATATTTGAATAAGTTAAATACATTTCAAATCATAAAATGTCACCATACTATACAAAATAGTATCAAAGGAAGGAAAAATCATAGTTCCAACATCACAAAAATCACTGCTACCATTTTAATGTAATATATGTGTGTGCAGCTTTTATTTATTAATTTTGTGGTGCTGGGGGTTAAACCCAAAGCCTCACACATGCTAACATTCTACTACTTACCTACATTCTCAATGCTAATTATGCACTTTTAAATGCAATTGTAATCACAACAGAGATGCACTTTTGGATATGACTTTTATTTATCGTCATTATAATCATACATCAAATTTTTCAGTTTTAGATGCCATATATTACAAAACCCTCCAAAACTGTTATATAAAGACACCACCAACACCACTTTTACTGTAACTCTGTCAACATGAGTGATACGTTCAAAATTCCTCTATTAGTGAAAATCTAGACAACATTAAAGTCTAGAGTTCCTTGGTTACCAGGAAGCTAGAATAGTTTTCTTTAGTTTCATTTACTTTTGGTAAATTATTCATGAAACCAACAAATTATTTTTGAGTTTCTTCTACATGCTTTCCATGTGAGTAAATGGCATATAGTCTAATAATACAAAGGGAAAATATGAAGATATCAAACTGTGACAAAAGCTATGATGGAGGTATATATAATAACCTCTAACAGAACCTAGTGCCTAAATTGACCTCAATGCCAAAGAAAGCTTTGTGGATGGATAGGCAGAATGGCATCCTCTGCTAAGTGCAGAGACATGTTTTTTTGGGGTTTTTTGTTACTGGGGATTGAACTCAGGACCTTGCATTTGCAAGGCGGACGTGGTGCCACTGAGCTAAATACCCAGCCCACTGCATAGACATGTTTAATGCACCATGAAGACTTCAATATGGCCAAAGAGAAATGTGCAAAGGTCAGAATATGACACAATAACTGATATTTTTTTAAAATCCAGAGGCAGACTGTGAAGGGCCTGGGATACCATGCTACTTCTGCATTTTATTCTTTAAGTAATGGAATGCTCATGAGAAATTCTAAGCAGAATGTGAAAAGTAGATTTACATTCATGAAAAATAACCAAACAGAAATTTAAAAGACCTAAAGAAGAGGGCAGAAAAGGGAAGACCAGTTAGAACTTTAAGACAGGCAGGCACTCAGATGAGACACGGTACTAGTTAGCATAGCCAAACATGCTGGAACAACTGACTTCATCAAAGAGATCAGAAGCTTTGGTGATCTGGGAAGTTGTGTCAGGTACGGCAAGATTCTACGTACAACATACCAGTAATGCCCAGCTAAAGCAGTCAAGAAAATGTCACTAGCCTGACATGGTGCTGTATGCCTTTAATTCCAGCACTCAGGAGGCTGAGACAGAAGGAGTGAAAATTCAAAATCACCCTGCACTACATTATCAAGTTCAAGGCCAGCCTGGACTACATAGCAAAATTGTCTCCAAAACTAAAACAAAAAGTCACTGAGAATGAGAAGTTTCAGGTTCTAACAAATTATAAATTGTCTTTGTAGAAAATGAAAAACTAAAAGCAAAGGCAGAAAACTGAGATAAGAAAGACTGAGTATCTAGATAGCTGTGTCTTAAGTGAAAGTCTCATCTAGGGTAGACAAAGAGGAAGTGCTATGAAATCAACACGAAGGAAAGTTTGTTAACACAATGAGAAACTTGCTTCATGGTAGGATTCATCAGCCAGGCGTGATGGCACATGCCTGTAGTCCCAGCACTCGGGAGGCTGAGACAGGAGGATCACTGTGAGTTTGGGGCCAGCCTGAACTACAAAGGGAGACCCTGCCTCAAAAAAAAAAAAGAAAAGTAACAATCACATTTGTCTCTGTTCATTTGAATTATAACTGTGACTAAAACAAAAATACTCATAGGAGTTTGAAAAACAAAGGAACACTATGAAAGCAGTCCTGATTACTCTAATGGCTTATAGAATAAACTTACAAAAAGTTTCCTTTAATCAAAATTACAATTACTTCAGAAATGGTGAGAAAAAAATCAATAAATGGATTAAGTATAAATTTGATTACTGCTAACACTTGAAAGCAATTTCTTAGATTTTAATCTTGCATTATGAAGCAGTGATTCTTAATATGGGCTTCTTAATCACAACGAGCTATTTTCAGTAGTATTTCAAAATATTTAAATAAATTTATGTAAGGCCAGGGATTCAGTTTAGTGGTGCCACCTCCTGCCTCAGAAGCACAAGGTCCTAAGTTTGATCCCCAGTACCAAAAAAAAAATTATACTATAATTAAATAAATTTATGTATGCCTAGGATTTAGTTTAGGACAGTCTGAGTAAAACTTTCTATGCTTTAAGCTAGAATTACTCAAACTCAGTATAATAAATATACCACTGGTCATCTGGTTTTGATCAGAATTAATCAGCATGCTTGCGTGCTTTTTATTTACTGAGAAATAAATAATATTTAATGCCATTTACTAAGATATTTTTGAAAATATGGTGCTTAGGAATAAAGAATGGAGGTTAATAATAAAACGGTGGGGGTTTTTTTTGTTGTTTTTTTGTGGGGTTTTTTTTGGTACCGGAGATTGAACTCAGGACCTTGCACTTGCAAGGCAGGCTCCAGAAACTGAGCTAAATCCCTGGCCCTAAAATGGTAGTTTCTTAAAGGCTGAGACTCACTCACCTAATAACTTTAAACTTTAAAATGCTCATTTGGTCTTACTAAGTCCTGAATATTACTACTCCACCTGCCAAGTAAGTACAGTGTTATTCTCTGTTGTCTCTGTGTAATAATGATTTGATTCTGGAGTATGTAGGAAAATATGTTATTATAACTTGTAACCAAACTGACTATCTAGGGAAACGTTTTTTAAAAAAATAGCTCAGTTTCATTTTTCTTACGTATTCTATTTTTTAAACTAAAAAAATTTCGAGTATATATTCAAGGTTTAATTCCACTAACCTGTCGTCTGCTTTCAAAAATTATCTATTTATAGCCAATTTTATCTACACATTTACCGACTCTCCATCCTACATTACAACAAAGAAAATTCC
Organism: Heterocephalus glaber; assembly: GCF_000247695.1. The sequence continues at coordinate 10,080,778 of NW_004624772.1, forward strand.
AAACGGCACTCTTTAAGCATTTATGTATCTATAAAGAGCAAGCTAGCCTTTTTTGAGAATTTAGGGGAATGCGGGGCATCCAACCCAGTGCTTCATACATGCTAGGTAATCACTCTACCACTGAGCTACACCACAGCCTCACTCACAGAATCTCTAGAAACGCTTCTTATTTACCTTTAAAGGAGTTACAAAAATTAAACTGATCAAAACACATGAAGCACTTAAGGCAATAAGACAGGTTTAAGGCTTGTTATCACTGTTATTCTTTGCAGGAATTTTAAGGAATTTACAGTGAAACAACAACAACAACAAACCTTCAACAATAACAAAAAGTCTACTATGTACACAAAGACCTCATGAGAGGTTTTTTTGAGGGGAAAAAAAAGACTTTTAAAAAAGCTATTTTGCTTATTTAAGATTCCATATGGAGTTCAAGTAGAGCAAAAATCAACATTTCAAGATGGCTAAACACCGGACAGAAGAAAAGATGGTAGAATTTGAAGCTTTTTCACTCCTTGACAATGATGTTGATGGAACTGTAACAACAAAGTAACTGGGAGCTGTAATAAGGTCTGCCCCGCAGAATCCCATAGAGACAAGATACAGGAAAGTTAATACCTCCCGATAATGAAGTATATGGTGATGGTTAACAGTACAACTGACTTTGTGAAAATTCTGATGATGGCGAGAAAAGTGAAAGACACACACAAGCAGGAAGGAAGAAATTAGAGAAGCAGTCTGTGTAATTGATAAAGATGGCAATGCCCATATTAGATTAGTAGAACTTCACCAGATAACAAACCTTGGAATTGACAGATGATATGATTAGGGAAGTGGATACTGATAGTGATGGTTAAATACTACAAAGTGTCTGTACAAATGATGAAAAGTGAAGATGTTACACACAATATGTTAATTTTGTCCACAATTACTTGTCTTTTGTCTTTTGTAATAACGTAAAATTTTCTCCCCAAAGTCAAGCAAAATGCATGTACCGTAAATTAACACTTCATTCCTCCAGTTTGGCCCTTATATTACTGTCAATGTCCTGAAATCTTATTTTAGAAAACTGACCTGGGCATGGTGGCACACACCTGTAGTCCCAGCACTTGGGGTTGAGATAGGAGGATCACCGAGAGTTTGAGGCCAACGTGGGCTACACAGTGAGTTCAAGGCCAGCCCGCACTACATAGCAAGACCCAGTCTCAAAAAAACAAAAAAGTAAAAAAGGAAACTGATAGGAATAATATGTTGTATGTGGCTTACCATAGAGATAACCTAAGCCCCACTGCGTATCTAAACTTAAATGGAATTAGTCAAATGAGGAACATCTTGGCTTATATCTTTTTTTAAGTAGTTTTCTTTAGGAGCTGCCAGCATGCTATTCAGAAGTGTCGGATTATATCTTTCCAGTGACTACAGACAGTCCAACAACATGTACTTAAAAGCTGCACTATTGTAAAACACACATATTATACAGGTTCTCACACACTTTTTGGTTTTTTTGCACTGCTTGTCTTGTATCAGAAACTTTCTTTTATTGTTACTTGCTTTTTAACTTTGCCCACTTAAAAGAAAATCTGCTTATAGAGCAATGTGCCTCAAATCCATTTCAAGTTTTATAACTTAATACATTACATTTACCTCACATAAACATACCCAGAAAAGGCTCTGTATAAAAGAAGATAAAAACAAACCAAAGAAGGATGTCTGTAATCCCAGCACTTGGGAGACTGAGGCAGGAGGATCGCCAAAAGTTTGAGGCCTGCCAGCGCTACAGAGTATGTTCAAGACCAGCCTGCATTACGTGGTAAGACCCTGTCTCAAAACAAAAGCAAAAACAAAAGGATCCAGGCAGAGTGTCAGGCTGTAGGTTAACTGTGAGCAATCATGAGGATAACCTAAAACAGTAGAAATTTCTACAAAGAATAGAGAAGACATTAGAATTCTTACATCATTAGAGCAGGGACCAAAGTCCAACTTTAAATCTCAAAGTAGAGTGACATTGGCATTTTAGCTATCTAAGACTTTCTTGGGTAAAACAGGTGTCACTTTCAACTGATGTCTTCAAACTCACTAATCTTTTCTTCTGTAATGTCTAATCCTCTGTTAATAGTATCCAAAATAAAATATAGAAAAACACTTGAGGGAGAAAAAAAGGAAGGTAGGAACGGTGAGTCCTAGTCACAACAACAAAGGTAAAGTTGGCAACACAACAGGGAAGAAAAGAGGAAATAGACACACACACACACTAATGTATATCATTTCCAAACTACTTAAAACGAGAAATAAAATCTTAAAAATAGCTCAGGGCCAGAGATTTAACTCAGTGGTTCCACTGCCTGCCTTGTAAGTGCAAGGTCCCCTGTTTGATCCCCGGTACCAAAAAACAAAAAAAACCACAAAGATTAAAAAAATATATATCTAGAGAGTGAAACAAGATATACTACATGGAAATAAAGATAAAACAGTGGATTTCAATGTAAAGAATGATCACAAGATTACAGAATATACTGAAATTACCGAAAGAAAACTATGAGCCTGAAGTTATTTATCTAACAAAATGTTCAAATAGGAAGGTGAACTTTATTAAAATGTTCACTATTTTCTTTGTGATAATAGTTTCACAGTTGTAAATTTCACCATAAAGCAGAGATCCCAGTGTTCCGACCTCAGTCAAAAGGTCTGGTGGAAGCAATGTGCCCCTCTGCCCGACTGGAAGTCAGTTACAACAGTGCTGTGGAAGCCCAGAGAGGAGAGCACACAGCACTGCACCTGAGGAGTTTTAGACCAAGCATACATCACAGGCATAGTTCAAAAGCCCATTCTGGACTGTCCCAAGGTGGTAGTGCTGCAAGGCAATGGCAATAGAAAATTTAATCCTTTAATGAAGAAAGTATCTTAATTCTAAACCAAGAATTTGCATAAAATAATTTTCATGGAAAGTAACAAGTTCATAGTTTGAAATGACCTACACACACATGCATGTACGCACACACAAAAAAACACAGATGTCAACATGTGAAAATATGGCTCATTAAGAATTTTTTAAAACAGCAGAGGAAGAAAAATTCACTAACAGCAAAATATTTACATGTAGCTACATTTAATAAATGAAAAAATACAAGCCAGAAAATATTTGGGCAACTAGTTTAAAGGTTAGCAATAAATACAAAAGACCTCTTTGAATTTTTTTTGGCAATTCCCTGTGAATCTCTTAATTTTATTTCTTGAAAGATTTTTAAAAGATGAAATGGCTGGCAGAGTTTAAATATTTAAAACACAACACACAGGTTTTAGCAGCAGTTTACACACAGCTAAAAAAACCCCAAACATTTGGCCGGGCACGTTGGCACACGCCCGTAAGTACAGCACTCAGCAGGCTGATGCAGGAGGATCTCTGTGAGTCCAATGAGTGAGAGCCCAGCCTGGGCCATAGTGAGTTCAAGTCAGCCTGAACTACATAGCAAGATCCTATCTCCAAAAAAAGAAAGACCCATCTCCCCAAAGAAAATTGTCCTTTGCTTCACAATCACACTTTATTCATCTTGGTGGTATATACACCAAATATTTTTCAAGGATAAAGCATTTGAACAGTAAAATTAGACCCCAACTTTCTGATGAGCACCCTAAACTTACTAAGAATTGCAACCACTTATACTGAGCTAGATGCTTGATGTGTTAGTTTCACAAAAACAAGGTCAGCTATCCCACTGATTTTATACTTATGTGGCCCCTTTTAAAAGAATGTTACAGGGCCTGGGATTTAGCTCAGTGGTTCTGCCACCTGCCCCACAGGCACAAGATCCTCCGTTTGATCCTCCATACCAAAAGAAAATAAAAAGTAAAAAAATAAATAAAAGAATGTTACAAAAGAAAAAAAAATTTTTTTTGAGATAGAACGTGGCAGTGCATGCCTATAATCCCAGTACTAGGGATGCCAAGGCAGGAGTGAGTGTGACCAAGAACTAATACTTCGTTAAGACTTTGTCTCAAAAAACCAAAAAGAAAAAAAAAAATCTTAGTACTCCCCTTGACACTCTTCACATACTCAAATTCAAACTAACTAGGAAATCTTTTTTGCTCTACCTTCAAAATATATTGCCAAATCCCACCATCTCCACTGCTAGCTACTAGCTTGGTCTCAGCCATCTCTTCTGGTTCTGCATAAATTTTAGGATGTTTTTCTAGTTCTGTGAAAAACGCTATTTTTGTAACTTCCTTGTTTAGGTTAACTTCTAGGTATTTAACTTTTTTAAAAAAATCTATTGTGAATGGGACTGTTTTCCTGATTTCTTTCTTGGTGGGTTCACTGTTGGGTATACAGGAATGCTACTGGTTTTTGTGTACCGATTTTGTGTTCTGGTACTTTGCTGAGTTTATTAGTTCTAAGAATCTTTTGGTGGAATTTCTTAGGTCTTCTATGTAACAACAATTAGGTCTTCTATGTAAACAACAATTCTACATTTTAAAAATTATGCCAGGCGTGAATGATGCCAAACACCTGTCATCCCAGCACTCTGGGAGGCTGAGGCAGTAGGATCAGAAGTTTGAACCCAACTTAAGCCAATTTAGTAACCTAGAAAGTTCCTGTCTCAAAATTTAAAAAATTAAAATGTGCTGGGGGTCTCAAAAAGGTGCTGAGGATATAGCTCATTGGGAAGGCTTTAGTTTCAATTCCAACACTATAAATAAATGAATGAACGGAGCTGGGGATATGGCTCAGTGCCAAGGTTTTGGGTCCAGTCCTCAGTACCACAAATAAATAAATAAATGATCTGAAGAGACATTTCTCAAAAGACATACAAATGGCCAATGACTTATATGAAAAATATGTTCGATATCACATCAACAGGGAAATGCAACCAAAGCCACAATGAGTTATCATCTCACTCCAGTTACAATGCTATTATCAAAAAGATGAAACTGAACAATCCTGGCGATGGAGGCATCATAAAGGAACCCTTATATGTCACTGGTGGGAATGAAGATTAGTATAATCATTACACAAACAGTGAAGATTCCTCAAAAAAACCAAAAATAAGTACCTTATGCTCCACCTATCTCACTATTGAGAAGATATCCAAAGGAAATGAAATTATTATAGATACTTACACACCTACATTTATGGCTGTGCTATTATAAGCCATGATATGAAAATCAAGCAAGGTGCACATTAACAGATAAGTGTATAAAGGAAAATGTGGTATATGTACACCATGAAATATTATTCAGTCATAAAAATAATGCAATCCCGGCCAGGGATTTAGCTCAGTGGTTCTACCACCTGCCTCGCAAGCTCAAGGTCCAGAGTTTGATCCCCAGTACAAAAAAATAAATAAAAACAAAAACAATGCAATCCTGTCTCTTGTGGCAACATGGATCAAACAGGAGGACATCATTTTGAATGAAATAAGCCATGCATAGAAGAAATATCACCAGAAATATCTAAACAGTTATCTGTCAGAACTCTTACAATCTTCGTAACTTTATTTTCTCTTTTTGGTTTTGGTTTTTTTGTTTTTGTTTTCTAGGGAACTACCTAAAATGTATTGACCAACTCTGTTCATTTTTTATATTATCTATTAAACTTCCAAGTGCTGGGGATTTAGCTCAGTGGTTCCACCGCCTGCCTCGCAAGCTCAAGGTCCTGAGTTCAATCCCCAGTACCAAAAAAGAAAAAAAAAACTTCCAAGAGTTATTTCTTACTTTGATTATGATCTTTGAAGAGATCCTACTCTCATTTTGTGACCCACATTTTCTTGTATCTTTCAGGATGTTATAATTTTTAATTTTACATTTCTTTTTACTGTCTTTTGGGTCTCTTTTTTCATTCAGTGCACCCTGGTCTTTTTCATGTAGGTATCTGTATCAGTTAGAAATATATACAACTGTAGTGACTAATCATGGCACATATAAAAAGCCAAAAAGGAGGGAGGCAGTTGATGGTATTATTTTAAGAAAACCAAATTTAAGTTACCCTCGCTTTGTCCTCAGGAACACCAGTTTTACCCATCTACCTGGGAACAAGTATGCAGAGCTGCTGCCACCATCGAGGGCTGGGGATTTAGCTCAGTGGTTCCGGCACGAGCCTCGAAAGCGAAAGGACCCAAGTTTGATCCCCGGTACAAAAAAAAAAAAACCAAAAAACTATGAGTCAGGCCAAACATAGTAGTGTAATCCGAGGTACTAGGGAGGCTGAGGCAGGTGCACTGAAAATTTGAGGCCAGTTTGGTTAACTTACCAAGATCTGTCTCAAATTAAGAAGGGCTGAGGGCCGGGGATGTAGCTCAGCAGCACAGCACCTGCCTGGCAAGCGCAGTATCCTGAGTTTGATCCCTGGTACTGGGAAAAAAAAAAAACGGGCTGGAAATGTAGCTCAATGGTAGAGGGCTTGCCTAGCATGAAAGAGTCCCTGGGCTTGATCCCTGGTATTACCCCAAAGGGGGGGGGGAGCTTGAAAATCCTGTAAAGAGAAGGATTTATGAATTGATGGACTTCACTGTAACAAATCTGAGAAAGACCTAGCTTTTGAACTTGGAAATGAACCCTAAATGGCAAAATTTAGGAGCCTCTTCTGATCATTCACTTTCTCCAGAGGGTAAAAAATCTAATTCCTAAGAGGGAAGTTAAAAGGGGTAGTGAAATGGAAAAGTGTTTCTTTTGGCATTCTATACATACGTGAAGAGGGATGGTACAGTGTCCCAAGGTTTAATAGAAGACTTATCCTTCATTTCATTGATTTCAGCCTCATACTTGACCCCCATCCTTCATAACTTCAAATCCGAGACTTTGATTTTATTTCCCTAGAGAATAAGCTCAATTTCTGGAGTAACTGTTATCGGTAGGTCATAAAGCATTTTAAGTTTCTCAAAAATAAACTGATTGGCTTCCTTTATATCTCCTTTTGTATGCTTTGAGTTCATAATCCATCAAACCTTCTACCCATTTTCCTGTTGTAAAAACTTACTAAAATCTCCACTGTTGTCTCTTCTCCCATTCTTAGTTTTTTTAAGTCTGTGCCTCTTAAATTCCTTTACTATGAATAGAAATTTTAGCAGGAAAAAGAATAACCTCATGATTTGACTAGAAATTGTGTAGTGCTTCCAAGTACAAAATTTCAGGTCATTCCAGTGATGTTCTGCTTTCTGGAAAACAACTTCCAAGACCACAAGGTGAACCAAAGGCTTTTGCATTGAGCTACTGCCCAGGCTTTTTCATATTTTGAGACAGGGTCTCACTAAGTCACTGAACTGCCCAGATTAAGCTCAAACTTGCAATCCTCCTGCCTCAGCCTCACAGAGCCCTGGGATGTATCACCACACCTGGCCAAATCAAATTTTGGGGATTGGGTGGTATATATGTTACAAGGCATTAATGTAATTGGTTAATAAGCTACTATTGAACACTTACAATGTTAACTGCTTTACAGGTACAATTCTGTCACTCCTTAAAAAAAAACCTTATAAAGTTGTTAATATAGTTTCCCTGCTTAAATATATATAGCAATTATTATTTTTAAAAAGCAACAGGGTAGAATTAGGAATGGTGGCACACACCTGTAATCAGAGCACCCAGGAGGATTACAAGTTCAAGGGCAGCCTGGGTTGCATAGTAAGTTCAAGACACCTGGATTATGCAGCAAGACCCTATCTCCAAAAAAAAGAAAAGATAGAGGAATAAAATCAAAAGTATAATTACAGACTGTGTAAGGCAATAGTTATTGAAAGAAACTATATTCAGAGGAAAATTTCACAACTTTTTGATAAACTAAAGGATTGAACATAAAAATTTAAGAAAAATAGAACAAAATCAAAGGAAAAAAATCAGTAAGGATAAAAGAGAACCATGAGAATCATTTTAAAATAAGAGAACAAATAATATAATTCAAGAACTAGCTTACTAAATTGCCAGTAAAAGCCACAAACTTATGGCAAAGCTAATAAGTATGGAAATAACCTTGGCTATACAGTATCATAAACAAGAAAGAGATACAGCCATTATTTTGATATAATCTCAATGCTGTTTAATTCAAACCTAATGTTTTAAATCTCTACTAGCTGATTTCTAGAAAATCTAAATTATCACAATAATTGACTCAAAAAAGAGATGGGAAACCTGACCTAATCAGTAATTATGCAAGAAATTGAAACTCTTTTTTTTTTGTTTGTTTTGTTTTCTAAAGCAGGGTCTCCCTTTGTAGTTCAGACTGGCTCTGAACTCACTATGTAGCACAGGCTGGCCTCAAACTCGTGGAGATCCTCCTGCCTCAGCCTCCTGAGTGCTGGGATTACAAGTATGTGCCACCACCCCCGGCAGACACTGAAACTCGTAAAGGCCTGAAGTCTAGATAGAAGGGGCAGGGGGGAGAGAAAGAATGGAGCAGGAAGTGTTAGTTAACACACAGAAGTGAACTGACTTTAAGGTTACACTGCTCCCTTAACAGATAAAAATAATTATCTATAATTCTTTTTTTTTTTTTCCTTTGGTACCAGGGATCGAACTCAGGTCCTTGCGCTTGCACAGCAGGCGGCAAAACCACTGAGCTAAATTCCCGGCCTGAATCGTCTATAATTCTAAAAAATTATATGTGTAAAGGCAGAAGTTTGGAACAGGGGCATTCCTGCTATTAGAGTACAAATGGAAGACAACAGAATGTGTAGTGAAGAATTTAATCTTGCCAGAGCAGTCCAGCTTTTTGCCTTCAGTTTCTGGCATATTATCCTGCCTAATAAAAGTATCTTTACCCCAGAATCTTGACACAAGCCAGATTAAGTCTATGCTAATGATACACCTTACAGTACCAGATCAACCTTAAAAGGGGTAAAACCTGGACATAAGTTTGCACATGGGCAGCGAATCAAAAATTCTGGACACCAAGGACACTAGTGGCACAGCACCTCTGGGTTTTTTTTTTTGTACTGGGGATCGAACTCACGACCTTGCATTTGCGAGGCAGACACAGTGCCACTGAGCTAAAACCCTGGCCCCACCTCTAGGTTCTATTCTCCAATACTACAAAAATAAATACAGCCAGGGATGTAGTTCAGCAATACAGCACCTGCCTGGCAAGCACAAGGTCCTGGGTTCAATCCCCACTACCAAAAAAAAAAAAAAAAGTATAAAGAAACTGTCTCACTTTGGGGATCAACAAAGTAAACTGTGAGAAAGATTAACCTAGAAGGAGTGTCTTTGGTGTTTTTGTTTTGTTTTGTAGTACTGAAGAATGAATCCACGGCATTCCCACTGAGGTATGTGCCCAAGCTCTTTTCCTTTTATTTAGAGGCCGGGTCTCACATAAGTCACTACATTTCCCAGGCTGGGCCCAAATTTGTGATCCTCCTGCCTCAGGCTCCTAGAGTACTGGTATTACTGGCATGAATGCTGCAGAATCAGAGTGTATCTGGGTTGATGCAGAACCCAGAGCTCAGTATTAACTAACTATAGGTAGTTATACATGACCCAGACGCAGGCAGGTTATTCCTTAAATGACAGCGAGCCTGATGAACTAGATAAAGGCCACTGTTAAATTTCTGCCCTGAGAAGGGCAACTATCCCCCTCCTATAAATGCCAAGTGGAACTGCCCAGAATAAGCAGCTGATATGCTTCTTATTTAAGCCATGTTGGACTACATCCAAGAAGTTGCTCAGAAGTTATTGAATATACTTCATAGTATATAGTAAATATTGGGACTTGGTGAGGTCTTTTTGCATGAGCATCCCATATAATCTTATTGTTGTAGAATCTAGCAATGATCCAAATTGCTTTACCAGATTTAATGTCTCAGTTTCTCTTCATGGGTAATACAGATGCTAAGGAAATTAATGACTCATAAGAAAACAGGGAAAGACAAAAGGGAGAGGTAAAGGAATTTACCTTAGACACCTGGAAATCTTTAGATGGTTATGTAAAAACAGGATGAATAATTCAGACATTAATGGGTACCTGCAGCATTATTGAAAGGGTTGACCAGAGGGTACACTGCTAGTGCTTAACAATAAAAGGCACTAATTAATTTTGCTCTATTTTACCCCAGACTGAAGAAATTTGAAAAGAGGGCCTGACCTCGGCAGTGCAACTGACCCTGAACCACGCGGCAGTCAGGGGTGCCAACTCCACACAACACAACAGCTGTGTAACATTTGACTCCCAAACCACTTAACTACTGCTGTTGATCAGAAACCTGGTAACATAAATAGTCGATTAATACATACTTTATATATTATATGTATTATACACAGTAAGTAAAATATACTCAAGAACTACAAAAGATCACTTTTTACTGTGATATAAAAATTTAGTGGCGATAAACTGTTCACAAGATTAGTGTCACAGACATCTGAGATACTCCCAGAACCTAAGCTTAGCAATAGTAATAAGTATGACTACAAAATCATTACAGTTGTATACTATACCAGTAATATGCACTACAGCTAATTTTCTGAAGATTTAATAACACATCTCTATGTTTGCTTACAATTCTCTTAACTGAATGGCGGCACATTAGTTTAAGTTTTGATAAATTTCAACTTTCTGTAATAGATCTGTATTTTATAGTAATAAATGAAAAAACATACTACCTACATGTATATCAATACATTCATAATACCCTCATGTTTTTATTTTTCTCTGTATTTCTTGGTTATGCAGATCATCTGCATTTTTCCAGATTGTCACAAATCTCCAAACCAAAAAAAAAAAAAACCAGCTGACACAATTCAAACCCATGTTGTATATACAGCTGAGTGGGTAAAAAAAAGCCAGAGGGAACTAGGCATGTGACACACACCTGTAAATCCTAGGACTCTGGGAAGCTGAGGCAAGAAGATCACAAGTTCAAGGCGAGCCTAGGCAACTTAATGACTTAGCAAGACCCTGCCTCAAAATTTAAAAACCTGAAAAGGGCTGGGAATGTAACTCAGTGACTTCAATCTCCACTATCATAAAGGGGGTGCAAGGGGGGGGCGGATAAGATACATTTAATACTGACAAGACTGTCCTGAACTGTTATAAAGGTCAAGTTCTAACAGATATTAGATTTGTAGTAGTGGTTGACAGGAAAAGTTTACATTAAAATTAAAATATTTTAATGGATTTTATGTGAAGTTGTTACATCTCCTCTAGCTGAATATATCTGTATGGCTATTGTGTCAGATGATGAATATTTCACCTTTCTAGTACTACAAAACAGAAGGCATGAAGTTCACCTTAGGGACAACCTGAATTAGAGGTGCTAAATGGGAACCACTAGAACTGTCCAAGCCCACAGAAGCTGTTAATTTGAGACAGTCCAGGAAACTTCGTGGAATGGAGATTTATCATTTTAATAAAAAATCACAAGTGAGTGCCTATGAATTCTCTGTACAATAATCCTGTGTGGCCTGCAGAAAAAGAAGGTGGCTCATACAAAGAGTCAACCACTAAGACTAAAGTACTGCCAGCATTTTATCCATAGTTCCTGATGTGATCTGGGTACAAAAAAATCCAAGAGGCTAAAGGACAGCAATACACATTGACTGACCTTTTTTTTTTATTTATTTACTTTGAGACAGGGTCTCACCATGTAGCTCAGACTGGTCTTGAACTATGTAGCCCAGGCTGATCTCAAACTCTTGGCGATCTTCCTGCCTCAGCATCCCAAGAGCAGGAATTATAAGCATGAATCACCATGCCCAACTCACAGTGACAGATCTTGTGTATGTTTTTTCTGTCTCTTATCATGAAAAAGAGCCAACCACAATTTGCCTTCACATGGGAAGGATCCAATTTGCATTTACTGTATTGCATAGTTATTTCAATTCACCAGATTACTGTCATAATTTAGTTTTTAAAAGATTTAGACTTGACACAGGTCTCAAGAGTAATAATACCCTATACTGATGATATCATAGTATCAGAAACTAAAGACCAAATTGGACTGACTTAAACATAGTAACATATATGACCAACGGGGGCTGATTGCTAAATCTACCAAAGGTGCAAAAGCCTGTCCATATAGTCAAATTCCTAGAAATAACCTAGACCATGACATTCCATAGATGAATAAAAATAAAGAGCCAGGCACAGTGGTGCATACCTGTAATACCAACACTTTGGAGGCTGTGGCAGGATTCCAAGTTCAAGGTTAGCCTGGGCTACAAAGAATTAAAGGCTAGCCTTAACTATATAGCAAGACTCCGTCTCAATTTAAAAAAATAAAGAAAGGGCCAGGAATACAGCTTAGTGGCGCCATGCCTGCCTGGCAAGTGTGAGGTCCTGAGTTTGATTCGCCGTACCCAAAAAAAGAAAAAAATAAATTTTTAAAATAAAAAAATAAAGAAAAGAAATAAGGAAAGAAGACAAAAATAAATTGTTATTGCCCCTTAGCCTTAGAACATTTGGCTGGTATTTTTGGATCTGAATAACTATATATTCTACATCTGAGAATATCACTATTCCTATCATTACAACTACATGGTAGTGCCCAGCACTCTGAGAGTATTATATCACATACTGCTAGCCTCAAAAAGGATCAAAATTCAAAGTTTGGATTTACTGCTTTTGCAATATTTTAAATTAAACCATCATGAACTGGAACTACTCATATGATGGATTATTTAGAAAACAACAGAACAAAACACAGGTTCCAAGACATTTGTGGTATGTTACATGCCATGGTTAAAGGATGGCATTCCTGATCTGGAGACACTCATCATAATAATCAGAGTAAAGGAGGGGCAAATAAGCACACATGAAAAATAAATGGTTAAGCTTTTTTGAAAATTGATGAAGCTTCATATTAGAAAAACTGGATTCATTTTACTATTCTATTTTTGTGTTTGTTTGAAATGTTCTATAACAGAGATAAAAATAAATGCACAAAAGGGCCGGGGATTTAGCTCAGTGGTGCCGCAAGTGCAAGGTCCTGAGTTCAATCCCCCATACCTAAATAAATAAATGCACAAAAACTAAACAAAACTAAAGGGGGAAAAGCCTACCCCAAAGCAGCTCTTTGGGGCGGGGGGAGGGGGCATGAGCCACACTCAGATGATTACGGAAGTGTCAGCAACACATACTTTAGCAGACTGGAGCTATGGCAAAAGCCTCTGTAAGTGCCACTCAGTAGTATCCACTAGGATTTTAGACCTGAAAATCTCTGGATGCTATGGTACAATATTCACCACTTGAAAAAAAAAAAAAAATCAGTTGCTACTATTAATCAAGACTTGTATGACTGAAGGACACAAAATAATCCTGAAACAACTATGTTTTGGATGATTCAAGAGAAACACCCTAAAAAGGCAGGCAGCATCCAGGAGCGTTTCCTGTAAAAGCTATGTATGGCAGCATATGACTATAATACCAGCACTCACAGAGGCTGAGGCAGGAGGAGTCCAACTTTAAGCCCAGCCTGAGTAACATGATAGAGCGAGACCCTGTCTTAAAAATTTTAAAAAGGGGGGCTGGGGATTTAGCTCAGTGGTGCTGCTGCCTGCTTCACAAGCACAAGGTCCTGAGTTTGCTCCCTGGCACCAAAATATAAATAGATAGACAGATAGATAGATAGATAGATAGATAGATAGATAGATAGAGATAAATAAATAAATGGCTGGGATATAAGCTCAGTGCAAAGGCCATAGGTCCATCCATCCATATGCAAGCCAGCCAGCCAACAAATAAATGGAGTCCCTATAAAAGAGAAATGGCTTATATAGGAACATGCAACCAGGAGAAGTCAAAGAGATTGAACCTACTTATAAGCAGTACCTCCCACAAGACTATCTTTGGAACCATCTGAGGAGCCCCTAGAGCCTAGGATTACATTGATGCTACCCCATCCACAGTTCTCTATTATAATAATCAACAAAGCATCGGGCCGGGAATTTAGCTCAGTGGTTCCACCACTTGCCTTGCAAGCCCAAGGTCCCAAGTTCAATCCCTAGTACCAAAAAAAATAGGCATCATTTAGTTTATGGACAGCAGTTCCAAGGTGAATGAATGGTCAGCATCCTCCTTGGAAGGCCACACACGACTCTGCTTGAAGGACATAAAGCATGGTACTTGTGGGTTTTTCTGAACTCTGCAGATGGTGTCAGAAGTGAAGGTGGTCTTGTGAACAGACGATGAAGAGACAGATGCTGGTGAGATTCAATAACAAGGTGTGTTGGTACACACCTAGAACCCAGCTATTCAGGAGGCTGAGGCTGCAGGATTGCAAGTGTAAGGCTAGCCTGGGCAACTTAGCCAGGCCATGCCTCAAATGAAATTAAGGGAGGCAAGGCGGGGTGGGGATGAAGAACATTTGCCTAGAATTCATGAGATCCTGGGTTCAGCCCCCACAGAATGTGGCAGGGAGGACGGGAGGGGAGCGAGGAAGGAGATGATTCAGTAATATAGGCCATACTGAAAAAAAAACTTCATACTCTAACCATGAGGAGACTACTGCAAAGTGTTTTATTGTTGTTTTCTGGGAACAACTATATTTCAACAAAATAATACTGGCAGCAACATGAAGAAAATGAATTTGATAGTAAACCTCAAGTAGAGAGATCAATTATAAGTTTGTTACAGTAATGGGAACCTTGGTTTTTTAAGTACAATGACATAAGTTTGACAATAGTACATCGAAAAATATAGTGGAAATATGAACAAAAGAAAAGTGGAGTGATATTGTAATATAGAGTATGGTCATGCATCCTTTAAGAAAGGGATAGTTAGCCAGGCATGGTGGTGCATGCCTGTAGTCCCAGCTCTCAGGAGGCTGAGGCAGGGGGATTGCCATGAGTTTGAGGCCAGCCTGGGCTACATAACAAGACCCTGCCTCAAAAAATTAAAAAAATAAAATTTAAAAGGGACAGGTTCTGAGAGCTGAATTATTAGGCAATTTTGTCATTGTGCAAACATCAGAGAATAAGCATACGTGCCCAAACTAATGAGGCTAGGGTAATCTAATAGGGCCACCTATATATATGTAGTCCCTCCTTCAACTGTTGTTTGGAGCATGACTGCATTTCTTTGTCTTCACACCTGGAACACAGCTCCTAAAACCCTTGAAATCTCTGGATTTGGAAGTGGGGGTGCAGGTGGCAGTACCAAGGATTGAATCCAAAGCTTTTGCACTGAACTACATTCCTAGTCCTTTTTTTTAATTTTGAGGATTGGGCTGGGGATGTAGGTCAGTGGTTTCTCCACCTGCCTTGCAAACACAAGGTCCCAAGCTCGATACCTGGTACAAAAATAAAAACATTCTGAGGATAACTGCATGTTCAAGGCCAGTGTGCAACTTAGTGAGAATTTTTCTCAAACTGAAAAAAAGAAGAGTGAATATACCAGACATCATGGTACATGCCTATAATCCCAGCACTCGGGAGGCTGAGGCAGGAAGACTGCCATGAGTTTGAGGCCATCCTGGGCTACACAGTGAGCTTGAGGCCAACCCAAACTGCACAGGAAGACCTTGCCCCCTCAAGCCAAATAAGAGTGGAGACATAACTTAGTGTGAGGGCCCTAGGTTCGATTCCCAGTACCAACAAAAGGAGAAGGAGAGAGGAGGGAGGGGAATTTAAAATCCAACTTCTCCTATACTTTCTTTCCTTTTTGATTTGTTTTTGCTTTTGAGGGACAGGGGTGAGACAAAGTCTCACTATGTAGTTTAACCTGGTTTTGAATTCAGTCTGGCCTTGAACTCTCAGAAATCCTCCTGCCTCAGCCTCTCAAGTGCTAAAACTACAGATGTGCCACCATTGCCTGGTTTCCTAAACTTCCTTGACAATAGACTCATGGAATATATTTCCATTCATCCAGAAAAATTGTTCTTAGAAAACACTTTAGAAAATTCTAGAGATTGTAGATAGGTCAGATCATATTTTTTTACTTGTAATAAACAGATTCTGTGAAAGCTAGAGAAATTTACTAAATGAAGAATTCTGTTATATACCTGACTAAAAATTCCAGTACTTAGGTGAAACAGCCTCATAAGTAAATATTACTGATTCTCAAGGTAAAATATGGTTAAAATATAAAGTCATGTATTAGTAACTATGCTTTGCAATTAATGCTTACTTAGCTGTTTATAAATTTTTAGTTTTCCTGCAAATTATACATCTAACTTGGTATCAATATATCTATGTCTTGATGTTAAAATAGGTATCAGCCACATTCATGAGAAGTTAGCCATACCCATATTGCCTTTAGAGATTACAATGTACAGCCTAAATATATTAGTTAGTAAAAGCTTATTTGAACCAAAAAAATAACAAATAACATAATTCCATTCATACAAAGGAAACCTGATACATTTTAACAAATATTTATAAGACAATTGGAGATGAACATGAAAACCATTAAATAATTTAGCAAAACACATATTACTTCAAGAAATAAAATACATAAAATTTAGATTTCAAATGCTGAGACAAAATTCATAAGCAGTTTTTATAATGCTTCTCAGTAAGCAATTATGACTTCTGTACCTATGTTCTTTGTGTTCCAACAGCTGACAGTCTCTACATGTTAGTCTATCACATGTTTCACAGAAAAGTTTCAATTGTTCTTGTTTGTGTACAGGGCAAAAAACAGGGCGCTGACCAGATGCTCCAACAGACTCTGTAGCAAAATAAAACAAATACTGTTTTCAACTAAACATAATTAAATTTTTTACAAATTTTCTAAATTTTAATTGATGCCAGTATGCAAAATATTATGGGATCAGAAGAGGAAGGTTAATTATAATCATTAAAACTACATGTATCTTACCTGAGACATCTTCTTTCTTCCTGATCAAGTGATCTTTAGTGAATTTTACTCTCTGATGTGCTTCGATACATGTCTTACATAGCCACTCTCCACATTCTACACAAAAGCCAACTGCACTAGCATTGTCTTCACAACTAGTACACACCTAAAAGAAAAAATAAATACTAATCTACATTAAATTTACCAAATAGAGACCCTCAAAATAAAATGGTGAGAACATTCTAATTTGCTGTCAAATACACTAGTAGATTCACTATAAATAAAGTTATTTTGTTATCCATTTATCTTCAACTAAATCCTTTTCTTATAAATCCAACTTATTTAGGTAAGTAAAAAAAAAAAAAAATCACAGGCTCAGAACATAAAGTCTATGTAAGATTTTACTTTTAAGTAATGGTTTTAGTTTCATTAACCAAGTTTGAAGGTATAGAAGAAAGCTAACCTTTATTTTCAAATTGAAATATAAAACGAAACTCTAAATTACTTAACTACCCAAACACAGTTTTTTTCTTATAGTTGATATTTTGATACCAAGAGAAGAATATAAAGAAAAATTGAGAGGCATACCTGTTCTGATTTTTCATCCGAACTGCTAGGGGCTTCAGATGTGTCTTTCACAAAATAATTATCCACAAGGTCTATCTGTCTGCATTCTTGGCGGCATACTGGACACCGTATTACACCAACTACAACACAAAATGGCAACATTAAATAATAGTGGGGGGGGTGGGTGATGCCCATATGGAAACCATTTATGTCACAGACAGATCAAAAACTGAGCATCAAGAGCTGAGTAAAATGAGTTGCTGAGCTATTCTACTGGGTGGGGTGGGGGATGATACCATACTTAGGAAAAGAAAACGAATATTCATACAGCCCCCAAACGTTGCTTTTTTACTATAGTATGTGGGTGAATAATGCTCCCAAAAGAACTCTTAAATCTTAAATCTTTCTGTGTTACTTTATATGACAAAAGGGACTTTGCAAATGTGATTAAGGTTGAGTTTTTCAGGGGAGGGAGTGTCTCACTATAGCCCAGGCTGGCCTGGAACTTGCCATCCTCCTGCCTTACTCTCCTGAGTGCTAGGATTACAGGCATTTACCGCCATCCCTGGCTGCTTAATTAAGGCTCTTCAGGTGGGAAATATTTCTGGACTGTCCAGCAGGCCCTGGTGGAGTAGGCAGAGCTGGGCATGTTGGAGCACACCTGTAATCCCAGCACTCTGGGAGGCTGAGCCAGGAGGGTCACCAAGTTTGAGACCAGCCTGGGTGATTTAACAACTTAGGAAGACCCTGTCTCAAAATTTAAAAATTTCCTAAAAAGGGTTGAGGGATACAGCTCAGGTTAAAGGCTTGGAAACCTGGATACTAGGGAAAAAAAGAAAGAGGCAAATGCAGATTAAACTACAGATAAGCAGAAGGCAACTGATAACAGAGGCAGGGACTGGAAAGATATACTTTGAAGATAACAGCAGACCTTACAGAAAAGCTGACCACTAGAAGATGAAAAGATATGAGAAAATGGATCCTCCCCCAGAGCCTGCAACAGCATCGATCCTGCCAAGACACTGGCATTAGCCTGGTAAAACTAGTTTTAAACTTCTTCCCCAGAACGGTAAGAGAATAAGATGTATACTGCTCTGAGGTACCAAGTTTGTGGTGATTTTGTTACAGGAGAAACAGAAAATTAATACACAATCTATCATATTATAAAACCTGACTTGGTTCAGAGATACTTTATGCTGCTGAGAGAAGAGGGGGTCATCTGTGCTTTCACACACAAGTGTTCTAACATCTATCAGAAAAGATAAGCTGCTGAGGTAACATATGGAAGCCAAAGCTAAGAACTAAAAAAAAAAACAGCACCAGTGTCAATATAACAAACTAGTGTGCATCAGCCATGGAAAGGAAGATACAGCATAAAGTCCTGCCTTCAAGAAAGGGTTCAAGACTATTATAAAAGGAGGCATAATGGCTCATATCTGTAAGCCCAACACTCAGGAAGCTGAGTCAAGAAGATTGTCACAAGTTTAAGGCCAGCCTAAACTACATAGTGAGACCCTGTCTCAAAAAAACCTTAAAAAAGAAAAAAGCCTAGTGTATATAATGTTTACAGCTCTTAATATCCACAATCACAGAAAGCACTACATAAAAGAATGTGATATAAACAGTTACAAAAACTGTTCAAGATGGGCCAGGGATTTAGCTCAGTGGTTTCGCTGCCTGCTGCACAAGC
The DNA here is from genome assembly GCF_000247695.1 of Heterocephalus glaber. Next base: position 10,099,749 of record NW_004624772.1, read on the forward strand.
ACAAGGACCCGAGTTCGATCCCCAGTACAAAAAAAAAAAAATTGTTCAAGACTTGTGTAATATGCAAACTACAGAAGCATATAGTCATTCTGATGGCAAATGAAAATGTAAATATCTCATTCTTAAAGTGGGAATATTAGTCTCCCAGAAGACATACAAACATGATTATTGTTACATAAACTCAAATATAATGTATATATTTGAAAACAAAATATTGTTTCACATAGCATAACATTTGTTGTATATTTTACCATCAAAACGTCACATGCAAAAAGCACACAAAGATCTTGATCAGCCAGCCAGGTGTGGTGGCACATGCCTTATAATCCTAGCACTTGGAAGGCTGAAGCACTCATAGATCTCAAGTTCAAGGCTAGCCTGAACTATGTAGAGATCAAGGACAGCCTGGACTACATTGCAAGACTTTGTTTCAATACACACATATATGCATGCATGCATATATACATACCCATACATACATAAGCAAGCAAACAAACTTGATCAAAGGCAATACACAAAAACAATTTTCCAAACCAAAGAACAGAGATTAGAGGAAAAGAATCAAGGTGTTCACCTTGAGGTGGTATGAATTAAATTACAAATAACATATAACTAAAAAGGAAGTTAAATATACTACAAAGGAAGTTAAATATAACTAAATGTAAAGACAAGATAGAGAGCAACGAAGAGGGAATCAGAACCAGGAGTGGTAGTGCACACATGTAATTCAACACTCTGAGGCAGGACGATGAAGAGTATGAGGCCAGTCTGGGCTACACAGAGTGTTCAAGGTTGACTTGAACTAAACAGTGAGACCCTGTCTCAAAAAAACAAAACAAGGGCCAGGTATTTAGCTCAATGGTTCTGCCACCTGCCTCGAAAGCACAAGGACCCGAGTTTGGTCCCTGGTACAAAAAAAAACAAACACAAAACAAAACAAAAAGTGGGTTAATCAGTTAACTTTTCAAGCTTTCAATCTGCTTTCTCTTTGTTGATGTTAATCTGTACACTTTCATTGTAACAAAAGGCAATCATGAATATAAAAGTTTTCTGAGTCCTTCTAGCAGATAGTCATTAGTATTAGGAAATCCCAGCTCAACTAAGGAGGAAACATGCAAACTTAGCATGTGCACAAAAAAACTTTAGGGGGTGCTTCTGGGGATCGAACTCAGGACCTTGCACTTGCAAGGCAGGCGCAGTGCCACTGAGCTAAATCCCCGGCCCAGCATGTGCAAAATTTTAAAACAGAAAATAGAGACCATAAAAGATGGCACAAAATATCTCTGTGTACATATAATCACATTGACAAAATACTGAGAAAGTTAATATCAAATTTCTAACACCTAAATGAAGGACTGTTACTGAATGACACAAAAGACGGCGAGACATCCTAAATTTTGAGCCAAAAAGACTTAATTTCGGACTAGATATGTAGCTCAGGAGAACAGAGTATGCTTAGCATGTGTAAGGTCTTCAGTTCAATTCCAGGGAGCAAATGAAGGAAAAGATGGTTTCATCAATTAGCTATTATATCTGTGTAAAAAGGTGATTCAATAGAGTCCCATCCATTGTTCTATTTCTTTTGAAGCCCAACAACGGATTCTCAGCTTCTTATAAATTTCCAAGTCAATCTAGCACACTGACAACACAAATGCACCTTTTTCTCAGTATAAATTTGTCCTAAAATAACAGGAATTTAGAAGATTAATACAAATCCAAATAGAAATTTAGAAGATTAATGCAATATCCAAAGATGAAAGTGGAGGAAGGGACATGGCATACATATCAGTAAATAATCAATTTTAAGCTGGGTGTGGTGGCGCATGTCTGTAACCCCAGCACTCAGAAGGCTGAGGCAGGAGGATCACCAGGAGTTCAAGGCCAGCCTGAACTTTGTAGCGAGACCCTGTCTCCAAAAAAAAAAAATTTTTTTAATTAAAAAGCAATCAATTTTAAGATAATGTAGATGGAAAAGGATAACTAAACAGTGAAGAAATCCAGCCTTGTACATTCAGAAAGGAGGGGATAAATCTGAGAAAGACTTTTGCTGGAAAGCTTTCCAGAGAAGCTTAGCATTCAGAAACTTAAGACATGAAGTTCCAATGAGAAATAAGTAACAAATCCAAGTCTAAAGGTATCAGCAACCCATACTCCTACACTGATTACTTAGCCTCTGATATTACCCCACAGCCAGGGCACCTGATCCTCAAAACAGCTAAAGGTTGTTTAGGGATTTTTTTTTTCCTTGCTATTTACTTCCTTATTTATCAACAAACTTCAAAATTATATAAATGATTGCACTGAAAATGAGATCCATTTTATATTTTCCAAATAAATTCATGAGTGTTGAGTAACCCTGGTATAATTACTGTATAGCAAATAAGTGTGCTCCTACCTCAATCACTCAGTGTTAGTTGCCATGGTGAGCTTCGATCATTATATAAAACATTTAAGCTTCAAAGACAAACCTACTAACCAGTTTTGTGCATAATATCTATTCCTTGAGTGGTTTTATCACTAGTTCACTCATGCTTATTAAGCTGCTTTATTCTGAATGCCATGTGCTCACTTTGGCAGCACATACATTCTGAATGCCATACTGTTATAATTGTGGAGAGGGGCATTTAAGAGGAGAGAAGAGCCTCTTTTTAAGGGTCACAGTTGGAGTCAGATACGGTCTTCCAGGCCTGAAATCCAGGCACTCTGAGAGGCTGAGGCAGGGGATAGCAAATGAATCCAGACTGGGAAGCTTAGAAATTTAGCAAAACCCTGTTTCAAAAATAAAAAGTAAAAATAAAAAAATTTTAAAAGTAAAAAATAAGGGCCAGGGATTTGGCTCAGTGATTCTGCCACCAGCCTCACAAGTGCAAGGTCCTGAGTTCGATCCCTGTACCACAAAAAAGGTAAAAATTTAAAAAAATAAGAAGAGCTGGGACTATAGCTCAGTGTGAAGATCCTGGGTTCAATCCCCAGTACAGCAAAAAAAGAAACACACACACACACACACACACACACACACACACAGTAAAGAGGAGCTTGCCTGGGGGCTGGGCAGTGGTTCCTCCACCTGGCTAGAAAGCACAAGGTCCTGAGTTCGATCCCCAGTACAAAAAAAAATAGGCCAAGGGTGGTGGAGCATGTCTATAATCCCAGCACTCGGGAGGCTGAGGCAGAAGGATCACCACAAGGAGGCCAGCCAGGGCTACATAATGAGACCTTGTCTCAAAAAATAAAAACAAACAAAAAACACCAAAAATACCCCCTTAAAAAACCAAGTAAACCTGGAAACAAATTCTGAAGTGCCAAAGCAAAGAACTCAAAGCCCAAGCAGCAAGCACAGATTCAAGTGGCCACAGGAGTTATTAATCACTACAGTAACTGTGAAAAGGGAAATAAAGTTTAAAAGATGAAACTCAACTCCGTGTATAAAGCTAAGGAGCACGCTTTAGGTGCCCTACAGCCTAAAATCCTTGCTAGCCTCTGAGTCATCCATGTGCAGATAAACTACCAAAATTGCCACTCCACATAGCATACCATGTCAAGAAACCAGTAAGAGGGGCCGGGGATTTAGCTCAGTGGTTTCGCCGCCTGCTGAGCAAGCGCAAGGACCCGAGTTCGATCCCCGGTACCAAAAAAAAAAGAAACCAGTAAGAAGCTATAAACCCTATAAACAAAACCATCTCATGAGAACCCCTCTCAACCCAGAGCACAAGTGAAGCTCCCACTGAAAGACAAGCTCACACAATAAAACTACAGTACACATAAGAAAACCCAAAGCAAGATGTAATGCAGAAACTACAGATAGTATAGCCATCTGAAAGTCTTCATATATGTGAAGTCTTTAAAACAATAAAGGAACAATCTATGAAAATGGACAGATCTGAAAAAGAAAATATAAACATGGAATAAATTCAAAACACAAGCAGCAAGCACAAGATAACAAAGAAAACATTGTCAGGGAAGAAACAGACATGAAGAAATCATAGAAGTTAGAGAAGAAAAGATGAAAGCTCTCTGAAGGCCGAAAAAGCAGAAAGAGTCCAAGTTTGAGGACAGCTTGGGCAAAATCATGTCTCAAAAAAGACTGAGATGTAGCTCATTATAGTAGAGCACTTGCCTAGCACACATGAATTGAGGTCCTAGTTCAACCCCCAGCACCACACACACGCAAAAAAGGTAAGAAAGGCAAACACCTATATGAAAAACTCCACTATGTGTAAAACATAAGTGACAGAAGTTCATGCAGGACAAAGCTTAGAGGTAATATTAAAAAAACAATGGCTAAGGCCAGATGCAGTGGCTTATATCTATAGCATGCCTGCCAGCACTCTAGGAGGCTGAGGCAGGAGGAATCCAAAGCACTTTTTTAAAAAAGGGCAGGGGCTGTGGACACAGCTCAGTGAAAAGGCCCAGGGATCAATCCCTAGTACCGGAAAAAAGAAAAAAAAAGAAAGAAAAAAACAGAACTAAGAACTCAGAGAAATGCAATTAAAATTACAAACACAGAGAAAGGAGACCTGCTATAATATTTTTTTGTAATTTTTATTAGTGTATGTTCACAATATAGAATGAATACATTCATCATGGATTACTGGTACATATACACATCACATTTTTATCCTTTTTACTTCCCCTACCCCTTCCCCCCCTACTTCATATCCACAAAGTCTATCTCCCTATTATATTTCTTTTATTTTGCTCTTTGGGGGGCAGGGGAGACAAGGTCTCACTAGGTAGTTCAGGCTGGCCTCGAACTCATGGTGATCCTCCTGTCTCAGCCCCCTGAATGCTGGGATTACCAGTGTGTGCCACCACATCCAGCTTATTTTGCTATTTAAATTCCTTATATTTTGGATTTCCCACATAGCAGAAACCATGGGATATTTAACCTTCTGCCTCTGATTTATTTTCCTTAGTATTATGGACTCAAGGTGCCTCCATTTTCCTAATGACTCATTATGGCTACCTTGTACTCCATTGGGTAAATACACCGCATTTTCTTTATCCATTCATCTGCTGATGGGCTACTTCCAAGATTTAGCTATTGTGAGCACTGCTGCTATAAACATGTGTATGCTTGTATCATCGTACTATGATGACTTACGCTTTTTCAAGAACATACCTGTAAGTATAGCTGGGTCACATGGAATTTCTATTTTTAATTTTCTGAAGAATATCCATGCCAAGTTCCCACTGGTTATACTAGTTTACATTCCCACCAACAATGTAGAAGGGTTCCTTTTTCCCCACAATTTCACTAGCATTTGCTGCTGTTGTTGTTTGAGTTCTGATGATAACCATTCTTTTTGGAGTAAAATAGAATCTAAGTGTTGTTTTGATTTGCATTTCTATAATGGTCAAAGATGCTGAACAGGGCTGGGGATCTAGCTCAGCAGTTCCACCACCGCCTCCCCCGCAAGCACAAGGTCCAGAGTTCAATCCCTGGTACAAAAACAAAAACAACAACAACAAAAAGATGTTGAACATTTTTTCATGTAACTACTGGCCACTGTACCTCGATGTCAACAGACATTGAGAAATGTCTATTCATTTCAATTTCTCCCTTTTTTAAAATTAGGCCTTTCATATTGAAGGGTCTGATTTTTTTGAGTTCTTTATATATTCTAGATTATTAGTCCAATGTCTGAGGAGTAGCTGGCAAAAATTTCTTCCTTGCTGGGCATGATGCTGGGCTGAGGTAGGAGGATCACTGCGAGCTCGAGGCCAGCAGTGTTTGTTTTAATACTTAGATCTTTGATCCATTTTGATTTTAGTTTAATACACAGTGAGAAACAGGGGTCTATGTCCAATCCTCTCCATGTGTATAGCCAGTTTTCCCTCCATGTGTTTAGCACCATTTCTTAAAGAGGCTACCTTTCCTCCACTGTATGTTTTTGGCTCCTTTGTCAAAGATCAAATAGCTGAATGTGCCTGCATCCTCTGTTCTGTTCTACTGACCCACATGTCTGTTTCTGTACCAGTGCTATGTTGTTTTTATCACTGTAATACAATCTGAAATCTAGGATCGTTATGGCTCCCTCCTAGGTCCTATTGCCCAGGATTGCTTTTGCTATTTTGGATCTCTTCTGGTTCCACATAAATTTCAGGGTGTTTTTCTAGTTCTGTGAAAAATGCTATTGGTACTTTGATTGGGTTTGCATTACATTTATATATTACTTTTGGTTACACGGTCATTTTGACAATATTGGTTCTGCCTATCCAGAACAGTAGTTATCTTCCCATTTTCTGATATCCTCTTCAATCTCTCTTTTTTTAAAAGAGTTCTATAATTTTCATTATAGAAGTTTGTCAGTTCCTTGTTTAGGTTAACATCTAGTTATTTAACTTTTTTAAAAAATCTATTGTGAATGGGACAGTTTCCTGATTTCTTTCTTGGTGGGTTCATTGCTGGTGTACAGGAATGCTACCAGTTTTTGTGTATTGATTTTGTGTCCTGGTACTTTGCTGAGTTTATTAGTTCTAAGAATCTTTTAGTGGAGTTTCTTAGGTCTTCTATATAAAACAATTCTACATTTAAAAAATTATGCCAGGTGTGAATGATGCCAAACACCTGTCATCCCAGCACTCTGAAAGGCTGAGGCTGTAGGATCACAAGTTTGAACCCAACCTAAGCCACTTTAGTAACTTAGCAAGACCCTGTCTCAAAATTTTAAAAATTAAAATATGCTGGGGGGGTCTCAAAAAGATGCTGAGAAGCCCAGTGTGATGGTGCATGCCTGTAGTCCCAGCACTCAAGAGGCTGAGGCAGGAGGATTGCTCCAAGTTTGAGGCCAGCCTGGGGTACACAGTGAGTTCAAGGCCAGCCTGAACTACATAGTCAGACCCTGTCTCAAAAAAAAAAAGAAAAAAAAAGTCAAAAAGGTGCTGAGGATAGCTCACTGGGAAGGCCCTAGTTTCAATTCCAGCACTATGAATGAATGAATGAATGAATGAAGCCAGGGATATGGCTCAGTGCCAAGGCCTTGGGTTCAGTCCCCTGTACCACAAATAAATGATCTGAAGATCATTTATATTTTTCTCAAAACATACAAATGACCAATAACTTATACGAAAAATGTTAGACATGACAACAGGAAAACCCAAACCACAGCCACAATGAGTTATCATCTCACTTCAGTTACAATGCTATTATCAAAAAAACGAAATTGAACAGTGCTGGTGATGGAGGCATCATAAAGGAACCCTTATATATCACTGGTGGGAATGAAGATTAGTATAGTCATTATACAAACAATGAAGAGACTTGTGTTACTTATTTTTCTCCTTGCTAAGACAAAATACCCGACACCCAAAGTTAAAGGGGAAAGGGTTTATTTAGCTCAGTTTGTAGAGGTTTCAATCCATAACCAGCTGGCTCCAAGGCAGGGTGGCACACGGCAGAGGGGCATCAAAGAGAAGAAACAGTTCATGGTGCCCACATCGTAGTGAAAGCAACAACGGGAGCTTAACAGTATCTTTCTGCCCCTTTTATCTTATCCAGACTACTGGGATTGGGACAGTGCGGAGACAGTAAGTACACTGGTTTAGTAATTACATACCCTTAATCCCAGCATCACACACTCTAGATTCAGCCACCTCTGAAAAAGTCCTATGACTGCATGAGGCTTTGGGGGAACATCTAGACACAAACCATAACAAGACTCCTCGAATAAACTAAAAATAAAAGTGCCTTATGACCCAATAGTGATACTACTGAGAAGATATCCAAAGGAAATGGAAATTATTATAGATACTTGTACACCTAGATTTACAGCTGTGCTATTATAAGCCATGATATGAAAATCAATCAAGGTTTACATTAACAGGTAAGTGGATAAAGGAAAATGTGGTATATGTACACCATGAAATATTATTCAGTCATAAAAATAATGCAATCCTGTCATTTGTGGCAACATGTATCAAACAGGAGGACATCATGTTGAATGAAGTAAGCCACACAGAGAAGAAATATCACCATGTTCTCATATGTAGAAGCTGAAAAGAAATTGATTTATAGAACAGTCATCACTACTATTGTGTGCAAGGCATACTTTTCATTTTCTTTGGTAAATATCTAGTAATAGAATGTCTAGGAAATATTAAACTGCCAAATTATTTTCAAAGTGGTTGTAAGGTGGTACCACAGAGAAGACAGATAATAAGAACCAAAATAGATAATGGGATCACAAATTGGAGATCAGCCCGAGAATTTAGCAAGAAGCTTCCCTGTCTCAAAATTTTAAAGCGGGGGAGGGGGATGTAGCTCAGTGCTTCCTGGGTTCAATTACAAGTAGTGTTCCCTTAAAAAGTATGAATGAATGAAAAGAAAAGAGAAACTTAGCAGTCGTCAAGTTTACATTTCCTTATCCAAAATCTGAATTAAAAAAAAAAAAATTAGTCTATGTCTTCAAAACACATTTATTCACAAAACCCCTGGCCTGAACTGGCATAAAGCTATTTATAATTTTAGTTACCTTATTTAGTATAAATACTCCTGCAGGAATATTAAGGCATTTAATTATAGATACAACCATAAACCTGCTGGAAACTTTACAATTTTATCCTTCTACAATTTGAATATTTATGACATTCCAAACATTTATCTTCGGACTGCTTAGCATGCATGAGGCCCTTAGTTCCACCCCAAGTAGTACTGCCAACAAAGAAAAAGACAGACTGACCAAAATGCATAAGCACATACCTATAATCCCAGCTACTCAGAAGGCTGACGCAGAAGGATCAAGCCCAGCTGGGCAACTTAGTGACAGTTTGTCTCAAAAAAAACAAAAAAGGGATGTAGCTCAGTGATAGAGCACCCTCTGGGTTCGATTCTCCAATCCCACAGAAACAACAAAAAACACTAGAAATGAAAACAGAAATCTAAAAACTCAACCACCTGAACATTCAAAGACTGCCTGAACTGCAGAGTGAGACTCTGTCTCAAAAAATCCAAAAAACACCTTGGATGCCTCTAGACAAATTAAAAGACTGGCAAAGTGGATAAAATAAAAATAAGTGAACAACATTCTGTCTAAAAGGAACTCACTTCAAACATAAGTACACTAAAAGTAAAATGAGAAAAACATATCTATAAAAACATTTTCTTTCATTTTTTTTGCGATAGTCTTGCTACAATGGCCATGCTGATCTTCAGCTCCTGGGCTGAAGCAATTCTTTTGCCTAAGGCTCCTGAGTAGCTGATTCTGCAAGTCATGGATCCAAAAGCCTTGTTGTTGTTGTTTTTGTTTGTTTGTTTGTTTAGAAAGGATCTCACTTTGTATTTCTGGCTAGTCTCAAACTCACTTTGTAGCCCAGGCTGGCCTCAAACTTGCAATCCTTCTGCTTCAGCCTCCAGAGCGGTAGGATTAAAGGCATGTGCCTCCACATCTAGTCTGTTTTTTAAACCGGGTAAAGACAAATTCTGAAAAGGTGGTAGCAGCAGCTCTGCTTACCTCTCTCCCAGGGAGATGACTAAACTTGGTAAAAATTATTTTTAAAAAAACTACTAAAGGGGTTGTGATGGCATAAAGCTGTAAACCCAGTTGGGAGACTGAGTCAAAAAGATGGCAAAGCCAGCCTGGGCAACTTAGCAAAACCTTGTCTAAAAATGTAGCTCAGCGGAAGGTGTCTCCCTAGCATGCATGCATCAGCCCCTGCTTTCAATCCCCAGTACCTCAAAAACACACTAACTATACCACCACTTAAATTCTCTGGAAATTGATCTAAGGGCATAGAGCAAATAAAGAATCATTTATTCACAAAAACCTATTAAATCTTGGTAAAAACAACTAAATTCTATTGCACTTGAGCCAAGATCTACTCCCTCGCTCCCCCACCAATCTGGCATGATGAAAACAACATTCCAGGTGGGTATAGCCAGAAAGTCTTCTCCCACTGTAACCAGCAATGCAAAATGGAACTCCAGAAGTGATATTTTTTTCTTTTAGAGATAAGCAACTTCAAACTTCTTCCTGCATAATAAACACTTGCACTCCTCTCTTCAGTCTGAAAGACAGAATAGGCAGATGCTGGGCCCTGGAGTCCAGTATCCTTTCCACAAAAGAGGAGAATGAGCAGAAGATGGCTGAAGTACTGGGTGTGGTGGTGCACACCTATAATCCCAGCACTCAGGAGGCTGAGGCAGAAGGATCTCCAGAGTTTGAGGCCAGCCTGGGCTACATAGATAGCGAGACCTTGTCTCAAAAAACCAAAACTCAAAACAAAACAAAACTATGGCTGGAAATGATAAAGCAAGTATGGAGACCTGTATTATCTCTCTGTGCTCCTCCTCCTCTCTGAGCCTTACTATAGAAGGCCTTTATACACCTATACAAAGTGAAATGGTGATTTGAGGCAAATGAGCCTCTCCCAACTCCTAGGAGTTAGGTTTGAATACATCCTTTTTACTTTTTTTACCAAAATATATGGCCTCCTTTGATTTGGTCAGCAGGGAGCAAACAAACTTGAGCAACATCACCAGCTCCAAAGGCTACATTATCTTCCCAGGATGGACAGGCCACCAACATTTCTCATGCCACCCAGCTCTGGACTGTAAAGGCAGTGTGGCCAGAGATGAGCTCTCTTCTATCCAACCCTAATTCCGAAGGCAAAGATTCTATCCCAGGTACAACTAGCCAAAAAAGGCTGAACAGCCCACTTGTAGGGTAGAAGATCCATGCCAGGAGAGGTAAGCCAATGAGACCAGAGGCCATTAACCCCACCCAATATCCTGCTCACATGACAGCAAGAAGTCGACTAACATTCCCATCCATAGCTCCAGAGGAGAAGCTTAAAGAAGTTGTCTAGCCAGGGATTTAGCTCAGTGGTTTCACTACCTGCTGCAAAAGCACCAAGGACCCGAGTTCAATCCCTGGTACCAAAAAAAAAAAAAAAGTTGTTCAGATGAAAAGGAAAGCCCTAAGAACAAAAAGTTCTGAAGCTCTTCCCAAGGAAAATGACTTTATTGGAATACAATGTGGGAAGTTCAAGCCTAAAGCCTCTTCTAAAAAGAGAAAATTTAAAAGACAGTAACTACAAGGAAGATGATAGCTTCATAAGAACAGGCTAAACCACAGAAAAACCAGCTTCTGAGTGAACCAGAGAACTCTAGAGTTCTCCTGGGTTCAGAATAAATCTTTAAGCTCAGAAACCGTGGGAGAACAAGGCTGATTTAATTACAACAGACTAGAAACATTTATGTCTCAAGGAACTGTCAAAAATAGAGTAATCACGAGCTGGGTGTGGTGGTACACCTGTGATCCCAGCACTCGGGAGGCTGAGGCAGGAGGATCACCTTGAGTTCGAGGCCAGCCTGGGCTACATAGTGAGTTTAGGGCCATCCTGAACTTTGTTACAAAGGGAAACCCTGGCTCAAAAACCAAAGAAAAAAATAGAGTAATCAGAACACAATTAGTAGAGCCTAACAGCTAGGAGTAACACCAACAAAGGCAGAGAGCTTAACAGATCAAAGAAACAGTCAAAAAGAACCCTGCTAAAACCATTATATCTCAGAGCAACTACACATGCTCAAGGCTATTCCTTCCTAAGACACATCAGAGGCTTCACACTGTAGTGGAAAACAAGACTTCACTAAAATGATCCAGTCAGGCATGTAACAACTGGCAGTTCTGGGGGGGGGGGGGCGGGGATGAGGGTCACAAAAGAAGGTAGTATGGAAGAATAGAGGTGCATATGATACATGAGACACAAGAAAGAAAAAGCTATGCCCAGTAGCACATACCTATAATCTCAGCTATTCTGGAGGCTAGGCAGGAGGATTATAAATTCAAGCCCAGCCTGGGAATTTACCAACTTAGCAAAACCTTGTCTCACAATTTAAAAAATCAAATGAAAAGGACTAGGGATGCAGGTTCATGTGAAAGTTCAATCCCTAGGGGAGAGACAGGGGGAGAGGGGGAGAGGGGGAGAG
>NW_004624772.1:10112022-10142848 GCF_000247695.1 Heterocephalus glaber
GAGAGGGGGAGAGGGGGAGAGAGGAAGAAACGGCAGATGTAAAGCCAAGTACAGTATATCAACAGTAACGTGAATGAGCTTAAAAATTAAACTAAAAGCCATTGGGGCTGGAGGTACAGCCCAGTGGTAGAATACCAGCCTAGCATGTATGAGGACCTGCGTTCCATCTCCAGCATGCATACACATGCACATCACATTTATTTTTGGTACCACGGAGCGAACTCAGGTCCTTGCACTTGCACAGTAGGCGGCGAAACCACTGAGCTAAATCCCCAGCCCCATACCGGGTATTTTTAAGACTAGATTGAAAACGAAAACAAATCCAACTATACACTGCCTACATGAGACATAATTTAGACTCAAACATGCAAATGGGTTCAAAGTAGAAGAGTGGGGAAAAAAGGTAATATGCAAACAGCAACAATAAGAAAGCTAGAGTGGCTTCACTAATTGTGATAGCAATAATAGCCCTCCAAAAACATCCCCTCACAAAGTTTAATTGTATTTCTATGCAGTATGTAATGAATAGTTCAAAAAAATCAAGGGGCCTAAACCAGCCAAAACAGTCTAAAAATAACAAGGGCTGGAGGGGTCAACTCCTCATTGACAATTTCAAAACATATGTTCACACAAAAATTCATACACAAACGTCCACAGGAACATTATTCATAAGAGCTGAAAAAAGGAGAAACAGCTCAGCTGCCCATCAATTGATGGTTAAACAAAATATGTATACCCATGACAATGGGTATATGGCAAAGTAGATTAGTGGTTGCCTAGGTCTAAGGGAAGATGTTGGAAATAGGAAATAACTACCACTTGGTACATTTTCTCTGGGGAGTGATGACAATGTTCTAAAATTGATTGTGGTGATGGTAGCAGAACTCAGGGAGTATACTAAATATACTAAAGTATACAATTCAAATATTTGAACTATATGGTTTTTGAATTGTCAATTAGGGGTATTTAGCTGGGTGGGGTGGTGCACATCTGTCATCCTAGCACTCAAGAGGCTAAACAGGAGAATCATGTTCAAGGCCAGCCTGAACTACATAGCAAGACCATGTCTCAAAAAATCAAAAACAAACAAAAAATCAGGAGTGTTTGTTTGCAATGCTGAGTACTGAACTCAGGGCTTTGTGCATGCAGTTTAAGCACTCTATCACTGAGCCTTCCCTTTTTTTTTAAAGGGTGGTTTGCCAGGCACTTGGTACACACCTATAATCCCACTAATCTCAGAGACTAAAGCAAGAGTACTACAGTTCAGCCTGGGCAACTCAGTGACCTAGCAAGACCCTGGCTAAAAATAAAATTTTTAAAAGGCTGGAGCTGTAGCACACTGTAGGCCCTGGGTTCAATCCCCAGTACCACAAATAAAATAAAAACAAAACAAAGCCAGGCATGATGGCACATACCTATAATCCCAACACTCTGGGAGGTTGAGGCAGGAGGATTATTGCAAGCTCAAGCCCAGCCTGGAAAACTGAAATGGGACCCTGTCTCAAAAAAGGACTGGAAGAGGGCCGGGTATTTAGCTCAGCAGCACCGTGCCTGCCTTGAAAAGGCAAGGTCCTGAGTTTGATCCCCAGTACCAAAAAAAAACGACTGGAGATATAGCTCAGTGCGAAGGCCCTGGTTTCAATCCCTAGTACCACATAATAAATAAATCGGGCTATGTTCATATCAAATCAACTTTTGAGAAGCACGGCCATTTACATAAGAGATGATTTTATTATATTTATGCAATTTACGGTCAATTCTCGTTATCTAGGGTAACTATGTTCTATAGTTGCCTACAGAACCAAGGATTTAGCTCGGTAGCACCACACCTGCCTCACAAGCCCAAGGTCCTGAGTTGGATGGAGGGGGGCCCTGCAAACAATAACAATTACCAAACCATTGCTCCTACAGGAAATACAAGATTAGTTTTCACCAAACCTTTGGGTACAACATTTTCATCAACAATCAATACGTAATACTGTTTTATGTGCACTTGCGTTTAAAAACTCTCTTATATGCTTGGTTCGTTAACAGGGAATTCAAAGCCAAAGCAGTATAACTCGTGCCTGAATGAAGCTTCTCTAATGCTTTCTCCTTAAAAGCACATATTTAGTCCACTTAGGAGCACAGAGGACACTTCAGCGTTACACTTGAGGCCTATTTTAAAAAGTAAAATCATCATCAGGGCTGGGAATTTTGCTCAGTGGCACCACGAATGCCTGGCAAGCACAAGATCCTGAGTTTGATCCCTGATAGAAAAGAAAAGAAAACAAAACAAAACAAAACAAGGAGGGAGAGAGAGACAGAGGGAGGGAGGGAGGCAGGGATGGATGGAGGGAGGGAGGGAAGGGGGGGAGAGAGAGAGACAGAAAGAAAGGGAAAAAGTAAAATCATCAATAAAAGTCACAAAAAATGAGGACAAGGTAGTATGAAACACAATAAGGACACGTTTATAGTAGAAGAAGAGCTCAAAGGCGGCACTTTGACCTCAGCTGGAAATATCAGTTGAATAAGTCAATTTTTTGGCCACCCTGTCCAAGTCTATGAATAACCATAAAAACAATACAATTATTAATACTGAGATGACAAATTTTACTGAGTCAGTGAATTTAAAACACAGAATACATAAATGGTGGGGATCAACTGATTTTTAAATACAAGATAAAATTTTGCAAATACATGATTTAAAAATTTTTAGAAAAGAATAAAAACTTTTTTTTTTGGTACCAAGGATTGAACTCGGGTCCTTGTGCTTGCAAGGCAGGCAGCAGAACCACTGAGCTAAATCCCCGGCCCAAACCTTTTTTTTTAAACAGGGTCTAAGCAAATTTGCAACAGTCTTCCTGCATCAGCCTCATGAGTGCTGGGATTACAGGTGTACATCAACAGGCTTGGCTCAATAAAACTTTTTAGTTTTTTATTGTGGCACAGTATGTATAACAATGTTTTCCTTTTTAAAAAAACTAGTCACAGCAGTACACACTGGTAATCCCAGCTACTCCAGAGGTTGAGGCAGGAGGATCCCATGTCTTGGGGCCACTTTGACAATTTAGCAATACTGTATCAAAATAAAAAGGGCTGAGGATGAAACTCAACACTACCTGGGTTCAATCCTTAGTACCATGAAAACAAAAGTGTAGAGCCTGAGGTATAGCTTCATAGTACAGCACTTGCTAAAGCATGCACAAGCCTCTGGATTTGATCCCTAGTACGGTACCACCAAAAAAGAAAAAAAAAACCTAAACAAAACAAAACCACTCACAAGCTTCTCCGAGCCTGTTTTTTTTTGTTTGTTTTGAGGCACAGTCTCCCTATGTTGCTGCCCAGGTTGGCTTCAATCTCCTGGACTCAAGCAATCCTCCAGCCTCAGCCCCCCAAATAGCAGAGACTACAGGCATGCACCACCTCACCCAACAATATTAGCCCTTTAAAGTATTATGTATATAACTGTGTAACATTACTTTCATAATGTTGTTCAAGCATCCAACTACAACCACTATTGTCAAAAATTTCCATCATCCTGAACAGAAACTGTATCTATTTATTTATGTATTTTGGTACTGGGGATCGAACTTGGGACCTTATGCTTGCGAGGCAGGTGCCAGAACCACTGAGCTAAATCCCCGGCCCGAAACTGTATCTCTTAAGCAACAATTCTCCATCCCTCCCAGCTGCCAAGCCCTTAGTCATCTCTAAAATCCACTTTGTCTTTATGATTGTGCCTATTCTGATTGTTTCATATCAGTGTAACCAAACACTATCTACCCCATCTTGTGTCTGGCTTATTTATGTTTCCAAGGTTTATTCATATTGTAGCATGTATCAAAATTTCATCCCCGTTTGTTGAGACTGTGTCTCACTACATTGCCTCAAGTGAACTCGAATTTAAAATTCCCTGGCTCAAATTCTGAAGATTATAGGCAAGGACAATGATGCCCAGCTTCATCCCCTTTTTTGAGGAAATAATATCCTATTTTACTTACATACTATATTTTGTCAATTCATCTGGGAGCAGGAGCTGGGTATGGCGGCCCAGGCCTGTAATTTCAGCACTCTGAGAGGCTGAGGCAAACACTCAAGCCTAAGCAGGGCAAGCTGGCAAGTTACTGAAACCTTATTTCAAAACTGTAAAAAAGGGATAGGAAAGTATGTCAAGACCTTGGATTCATTCCCCAGTACCCCTCCCTCAGGGGAGGGTAACTTAGGTTGTTTCCAATTTTGGGCTATTTTAAATAGGTAATGCTGAAATGAACACTAACAAGTACCTTTTTTTAGTCCATGTTTTCAATTATTTTAGGTATACAGGAATATAGGAATAGAACTGATGGGTCACATTATTAATTCTCTGTTGACCTTTTCCAGAAACCACTGCACTAAAGTATTTTCCACCATAGCAGTACCATTTTAAATTCCCACCAGCAATGTACGACAGTTCTAATTTCCCAGCATCCTTGCCAACACTTTCCAGTTTTTTATTAGAAATATCCTACTAGGTGTAAAATGTGGGCTGGTTTACAGTTCTCACCCCTCCCCCTCCAATGCGGATGACTGAACCCAAGGCCCTGTACATACTAGGCAAGCACTTTACCACTGAGTTACATCTCCAGTCCAGAACAAAATTTCTGTTGATGACAAGGAATCCTGAACATCTTTTCATGTGTTTATTGGCTGTGTATATATGTTCTTAGGAAAACTAATCAGATGTTCAGCCAATTTTTTTAAACTGAGTTGTCTTTATTATTACGTTGTCAAAGTTTTTTATACATGTGTATTTTAGGTCCAATATGTGACTTACAAATATTTTCTCACATTCTGTAGGCTCTCTTTTCATTTTCTTGATAATATTATTTGATGTGTAAGTTTTAATTTTGGTTAAGTCTAATTTATCTGTTTTCTTCTTTTGTTGCTAATGCTTTGTATCTAAGACTCCACTGGCAAACCCAAGATCATGAAGGTTGACTACTGTTTTCTTCTACAAGTTTTATGATTTTAGCTTTTATATTTAGGCTGTTGATCTATTTTAACTTTTGCATATGGTATGTGGAAGGGGTCCTGCTTCATTCTTTTGTACTTGGAAATCCAGTTTTGTACCCAAAAAACCCCACACCATTTCTTGGAAGATACTATTCCTCCCACCACTGATTGGATTTGGCACCTTTGTTGAAAATCATTTTGATATACTCAAGGATAAAATAAACTGTTAACACATGTTAGGTATTGAGGGAGACAGGAACTAGATGAGGACAAAGAGTGGGAGGGAGGCTTTTCCCTACTTAGCTTTGTATACTTATCTAATTTTTGAGCCAGTGTAAAAGTACAATGAAGATATTAAAGTACAATTACTAGACAAGGCAAGCCATGGAGTAAGTTGTGTATCTGAGAAAGAACTCATGCTGTGATATATAAAGAGTCCTACAAAAGCATGAGGGCAGATAATCCATTAAAAAATGGGGGTACACAGGGCTAGGGAGTTATAGTTCAATGGGTAGAGTGCTTGCCTATGTATGAGGCTCTAGGTTTGATCCCCAGCACATGCAAAAGGGTGAGACCTTAAATATACAAAAAAGATTTAAACCAGACGGGAGTTACAACCTGCAACTCCAGCATTAGGCAGGCTGCGGCAGAAGGATCCCAAGTCTGAGTTCTACCTGGTCAACAAAATGAGACACTACTGCCTGTCTTAGTTATTTTTCTCATCGCTGAGACAAAATACTCAACACCCAAAGTTAAAGGAGGAAAGGTTTCAGTGGCTCACAGTTTGCAGAAGTTTTCCTTTATATAGTTGGCTGGCTCTAAGGCTGGGTGTCATGGCAGAGGGGCATCAGAGAGGAGAAACAGTTCATGGCAAGCAAAAGGCAGCAAGCAACAAGCAACAACAGCATCCCTCTTTCCGTCCAAACCCATTACAAACACCCAGGGTACAGCACTCTTAATCCTACTAAGAACTGGGCCGGGGATTTAGCTCAGTGGTGCCACTGCCTGCCTCAAAAGCACAAGGTCCCAAGTTCGATCCCCGGTACCAAAAAACAAAAAACAAAAAAAAAATCCTACTAAGAACTATGTCACACCAATCAGTGGACTAATTTAGTAATACCACACCCTTGACTACCATCACACACTTAATCCCAATATCATACACTCTAGATCCAGGCACCTTTGAAAAGTCCCACCTATAACAGCATGAGGCTTTGGGGGGACATTTACACACAAGCCGTAACATTCTGTCCCTGAGCCCCCCAAAGATTCATGGACATCCCTTTATGCAAAAGGCATTTAGTCCATCTCTAACAGGTGTCAAAGTTCTAACAGTTTCAGCACTGTGAAAAGTCCAACTCCAAAGTTTCCTCTGAGATTTAAGGTAAACTCTTGGCTGTGAACCCCTGAACAAATGAAAAGAACAATGACACAAGACAGACATTACTATTCCAAAAGGTGCAAATAGAGGGATAGAAAGGAAAAGAACCAAAGCAAGTCCAAAATCCAGGAAGGCAAACATTAAGTTCCATAGTTTCACGTCTAGTATCTGAGATAATTTGTGGCAAAATGTGAATTCCAAAGGGCTTGGGTGGCTCCATCCATACTGCACTTCCAGTGGCTGTAGCTCCTGTGGCTTCTCTCTTTGGCTGGCTTTGTTCCCTCCTTGCAGCTTTCCTCAGATGATCCATGCTCCTGGCTTTTCCAACCTTCTGGGGTCTCCACTGCACCTTCAGCTTCCACTCACAGCTTTACACATCGCCTTCTCGGGGGCACACTGTCTGGCCTCCTGACCTTCTTCTGAAATTTGGGTGGAAGCCTTCCTGACTCCACAACTCTTGCATTCTGCATGCACCTAAAACCAGTACCACGTGGATGATGCCAAGGTCTGCTGCTAGCTGGAGCAGTAGCCAGGCTTTCTTCTCTCTTGGCTGTAGGAGTCAAGCGCCAAGGAACAACTTCCCTAGGCCACTGCCATTCTGGAACATGGTACTCTGGAGTACTCTTCTCAAAGCTGTCTTTCACTTCTGCAACTTTGAGGCTATAAAGAGTGCAGTTCTTCTGGTTCTTGTAATGTTCTTGGGCCATCTTTTCTATGGTCCTTTTCTGAAATATTTGCCTTTGTTTCTTGCTAGTCTTTTCAGCAATCCATTTCTCCTCTCTTCCATCTTTACAGACCACAACTTTACTGGAGCTTCCTTTCTGGCCAAACTCAAAACATTTTAAATCATTCTGCTGGGCTCTTTGCTTTTGATTCTCAACATAAATTTGGCTAAAAGCCCCCAACAATAACATGCGACAGCCTCAATATTAGACTGCCTTAAAATTTCTTCTGCCAGATTAGTTTGCTGCCCTTAATCTCAGTCTTAGGCAAAGTCTCTGGACGTGAGCAAAATGCAGAAAAACTTTCTGCCAAAGCATAACATACATTGTCTGGAATCCAACAGCAAATTCGGTCCTTCCCAGGAGAAACCTCCTGAGCCTAGTATTTATCAGCAGCATTTCTATCGCCATTCTGGTCTTCTGAGCTCTGACCTGACTCACCCACCAAGTACTGCCCAAGGAATTCCAGGGCTGCTTCTTCAGCCAGCATCTCCAAATCTTTCCAAACTCTTCCCATAAGCCAGTTTCAAAGGCTGCTCAACCACATGGACAGGTATAGTCCCAGGAACAACCCCACTTCTCTGATACCAAATTCTGTCTAGTTACTTTTCTCGTTGCTGAAACAAAATACTTGACATTCAAAGTTAAAGGAAGGAAGGTTTCTTTGGCTGACAGTTTTTAAAGGTTTTAGTTCATAGTTGGTTGGCTCCAAGGCAGGGTGGCATGGCAGAGAAGCATCATCATAGAAGGGACCCAGTTCATAGCAGGCAGAAGGCAGTAAGCAACAAGCAACAACAGCAGCCCTCTTTTATCCTTTATATTCTATCCGGGGTGAGGCACCCTTAATCCCACCAGAACTATGCCAAAACAATCAGTGGATTTATTTATAAATCACACACCCTTGATCCAGCATCACACACTTAATCCCAGTATCACACTCTACATGCAGCCACCTCTGAAAAGTGGTGACCAGAATGAAAGACATTGCTTAGTGACTCTAGAGCAGACACAGATTAAAAAAAAAAAACAAAAAAAAAAAACAGAAGAGCTCAGGAAAATGATGGAAACCATGAACACCCAGCATAGGAAAGAAACAGAAACCATGAATGCCCAACATCCAGTATAGGAAAAAAATGGAATCCACAGAACAGATTCAAACAGATATCCAGGAGATGAAAAACTCCATTGAAAGTATACACAGCAGAATGAGCCAATGTGAGGACAGAATATCAGATACAGAAGACAGGATTGTGGTTAGTGATCATGAAAAGAGAGATTTCTTAAAAATAGCAAGGGACCATGAGAAATCAGTCTAGCAGCTGCTAGAGAGATGATGTAAAGAAAAATAACATAAGATTGACTGGAGTCAATGAAAAAGCAGGAGATAGTACAAATGCAAAAAAAAAAAAAAAAAAAACCTGTTCTCAGAAGTAATGGCAGAAAACTTCCCAAAAAGGGAAAAAGAGTTTGACATACAGATAAGTGAGGCATACAGGACTCCCATTAGCCATGAGCAAAAACAAAACAAAAAAATCTTCCCTAAGGCATGCAATAGTCAAGATTCCAGAAATTCAACACAAGGACAGAATATTATAAGCTCTTAGAGAAAAGAAATAAATCACCTATAATGGAAAGCCCATCAGAATCACAGCAGACTCAACACAAACTCTCAAGTCAAGGAGACCTTGGAGTAAAGTATTTCAAATCCTAAAGGAAAACAACCTCCAACCCAGACTGATGTTACTCTACAAAACTATCCTTCAAAACTGATGGAGGCCGGGGATTTAGCTCAGTGGTTTCACCACCTGCCTTGCAAGTGAAAGGTCCCAAGTTTGATCCCCCAGTACCAAAAAAACCAAAAAACAAACTGATGGAGAAACAAGATAATTCCATGACAAAGAACACCTGAAGAAATTTATATCCACCAAACCAGCACTCCAAAGTGTTCTGAAGGATATTCCAGGGAAAATAAGGATTACAACTCCATAAACCCCAACAGAATGAACCACAAGGCAAGAAATTAAACAGAAAAGTAAAGAAGGAACCCAACAATAGGAAAATAACATGACAAAGATAAGACAATACATATCAGTTACAACCATCAATGTTAATGGTCTCAATTCACCCATCAAAAGAAACAGACTGGGAGAATGGATCAAGAAGCAAGATCCAATAATATGCTACATACAAGAAACACATGTAATTCAAAAATAAATTCACAGACTGAAAGTCAAGGGATGGAAAACAATATTTCATGCGACAGGAACTCAGAAAAAAGCAAGGGTAGCTATTCTATTTGCAGATAAAGTGGATTTCAAGCCAAGACTGGTTAAGAGAGACAAAGAAAGTCACTACATCCCGGTAAAGGGAACAATCCAAGAGGAAGCTATGGCAGTGGTGCACCAAATAACAGTGTTCAACTATACAAAACAAATATTAACGGACATGAAAAATCATACCAGCACTAATACGGCTGTAATGCAGGACACCTCAATAACCCACTGTCACAAAGAGATCAACCAGACAAAAAAAATCAACAATGAAATACCAGAATTAAACCAAACTTTTGAACAAATGGACTTAGTAGATGTCTACAGAGTGTTCCAGCCCACAATATCAGAATACATATTCTTCCCAGCTGCACATGGGACTTTCTCCAAAATAGACGACACGGTAGCTCATAAAACATGCTTAAGTAAATGCAAAGGAACTGAAATTATCCCATGCATATTATCAGACCATACGGCAATGAAATTGGAAATCAATAGCAAAAGAAACCACAAGAACTTCATAAATATATGGAAATTAAATAACACCGTCCTGAACAACCAATGGGTCATAGATGAAATTAAAGAAGAAATCAGACAATTTCTACAATTAAATGATGTCAATAAAACATACCAGATTTTATGGGACAAAACGAAAGCAGTCCTATGAAGGAAATTTATACCAGTGAATTCTCATAAGAGGAAAACAGAGCGGGCTCAAATAAACAACCTGATGTTGAACCTCAAGCTTCTACAAAAAGAAGAAGTCAAGCCCAAAGCTCATACTAGGGAGGAAATTATAAAAACTCGAGCAGAAATTAATGCAATGGAAACTAAAAATACAATACAAAGAATCAATGAATCAAAAAGTTGGTTCTTTGAAAGATTAAATAAAATTGACAGACCCTTAGCCAACCTTATCAAAAAAAAAAGGAAAGAAAAGACTCCAATCCATGCAGTTAGGAATGAAAAGGGTGAAATCACAACAAACCTTTCAGAAATCCAGAAGATCATCAATACCAACTTCAGGAACCTGTATTCTAATAAGATGGAAAATACAGAAGAAATGGACAGATTCCTAGATGCATATGAATTACCAAAACTGAATCAATAAGATATAGAAATTCTAAATAAACCAATATCAGACAATGAAATTGAATATGTAATTAAAAACCTAACAACAAAGAAAAGCCCTGGCTTTGGTGAATTTACTGCTGAATTCTACAAGAAATTTGGAGAAGACCTAATGCCACTACTCCTCAAACTCTTCAATGAAATTGAAATGGAAGCAATACTCCCAAATTCCTTCCTGAAAGCAAGTATTACTCTGATTCCAAAACCAGAGAAGGATCCAACCAAAAAGGAGAATTACAGGCCAATCTCTCTCATGAACACAGATACAAAAACCCTCCATAAGATACTGGCAAACACGCATCCTGAGTTCAATCCCCAGTACCAAAAAAAAAAGATACTGGCAAACAGAACCCAGCAAATCATCAACAAGGTTACATACCATGACCAAGTGGGATTCTTCCCAGGGATGCAGGGATGGTTCAACATACGCAAATCAATAAATGTAATATACTATATTAACAGAGCCAAGGACAAAAACTATAGGATCCTCTGAATAGATGCAGAAAAAGCGTCTGATACAAGTCATTCATGATAAAGACACTACAGAAAACTGGAATAGATGGTCTTTATCTCAATCTGATAAAGCCATCTATGACAAACCAACGGCCAACATCATACTAAATGGGCAAAAACTGAAAGCTTTCACTATAAAATCAGGAACAAAACAAGGATGTCCATTGTCATCACTCTTACTCAACATAGTTCTGGAAACAGTAGCCAGAGCAATTAGACAAGTGAAAGAAATAAAAAGAATAAGGATAGAAAAGGAAGAAGTTAAATCATCATTATTTGCAGATGACATGATCCTCTATATAGAGCACCCCAAAAACACCAAAAGACTTTTACATTTGACAACCAAATTCGGTAGCATAGCTGGATACAAAGTTAACATTCAAAAATTAATAGCCTTGGGCAGGGGATTTAGCTCAGTAGTTCTGCAGCCTGCCCCCACAAGCGCAAGGTCCTGAGTTCTATCCCCAGTACAAAAAAAAAAATTGATAGCCTTTCTGTACATGAATAACAGACTAACAGAGAGAGAAATTAGAGAAACAATCCCTTTCAGAATAGCATCCCCCCAAAAATGAAATAACTAGGAATCAATCTAACAAAGGAAGTAAAAGACATTCCACACTGAAAAGTACAGTACTCTGAAAAAGGAAATTGAAGAGGGTATCAGATAATGGAAAGATATCTCTTGTTCTTGGATAGGAAGAACCAATACAGTGAAAATGGCCATACTTTAATAATTGTTATACAGATTCAATGCAATCTCAATCAAAATCCCAACAGCATATCTCACACAATTAGGAAAAAAATCCTAAAATTCATTTAGAACCAGAAGAAATCTAGAATAGCAAAATTAATTCTGGGCAACAAAGGCAAGATAGGGGGCATCACAATCCCTGATTTGAAATTATACCACAGAGCTACTGTGATAAAAACAGCATGGTACTGGCAAAAAACAGACCTGAAGATCAATGGAACAGACTAGAAGATGCAGAAAGAAACTCAAACACACTCAGCTATCTTATCTTTGACAAAGGAACCAAACATGTCCACTGGAAGAAAGACAGCCTCTTTAATAAAGGATGCTGGAAAAACTGGCTTCCCATATGCCAAAGACTGAAACTAGACCCACATCTTTCACCATGCACTAAACTAAAATCAAAATGGATCAAAGATCTAAATATTAAAACAGAAACACTAAATCTGCTGGAAAAGAGAACAGGTAGAACCGATAGAAATAGGCAAAGACTTCATGAACAAAACCCAGACTGCACAGGAAATACTACAACAACTGGGACCTCATCTTATTGAAAAGCTTTTGCATAGTGACACCACCAACAAGAGACAACCCACAGCATGGGAAAATTTTTTTTTTACCAGCTATTCATCAGATAAAGGACTATTATCTAGAATACATAAAGAACTAAAAAAAAAAAAACAATCAGACTCCCCAAATTTACATACCCAATGCAAAAATGGGCATCTGAAATGAAAACAGTTCTCAGATGAAGAATTAGAAACAGCAAATATATAAAAAATGTTCAAAATCACTGGTCATTTGTGAAATGCAAATTAAAACAAGGCTGAGATTCCATCTCCAGAAAGAATGGCTCCTATCAAGAAATCAACCAATAACAAATGCTGGAAGGGTTATGGGGAGAAAGGAACCCTTCTCCACTGTTGGTGGGAAGGTAGACTGGAGCAACCACTGTGGAAATCAGTGTGGTGATTCCTCAAAGAACTAAAACTAGAGGTTCCATCTGACCCAGCTATTCCTCTTCTTCGTATCTTCCCAAAAGAATTAAAAGCATCATGCCACAGCGATATATGCATACGCATATTTATAGCAGTACAGTTTGTAATAGCTAAATTTTGTAAATAGCCCAAATGCCCATCAACTGACAAGTGGATAAAGAAGATGTGTTTTTTTATACAATGGAGTACTACTCTGCAATAAGAAGGATGAACTTCAGACATTCATAGTTAAATGGATGGACCTTGAGACCTACTGCTAAGTGAAATAAATCGGACACACATGTTTAAATATTTCATTGTCTCTCTGGTGTGAGAAACCAAAAGTAAAAATAAGGCCTGAAATGCATAATGGATGTTGGGAAATGGGAAGGGGAACAAGGGAGGAGGGAGGGAGAAAGAAAGAAAGGGACAAGAAAATAGAAGGAAAAAAATGAACACAAAGCTTTTTACATAGGGAGAGGAGGGGCTGGGGGAAAGGGATAAAATTTAATTTTAAAAAGTGAAAACAGAAGGAAAAAATGGAAATAAAGCTTTTGTACATAAGGAGGGGAGAGGACTTGGGGGAATGGGATACAATAAAATTTATTTTTAAAAACTGATTACATTTTTAATATTTTGTGAAGTTCAATTTTACGCTGGGCAACCTTCACTGCTTTCTATATCCTACACTCTTTACCTGCCTGGTTCATGAAGCCACCTGAGTGTGTGCTATTATTTCCACATAAGTGTGACACTTGGGTATGTATGATTTTACCACTCTACCTCTGTAGCCTCGTTTGTTTAAAAAAGAAACGAGCCACTCACAGTGAAACTAAGAGTCGGAACAGTGACATGTACCTGTATAGTCCCATTGACTTGAGAAGCTGAGGCAGGACTGCCTGACCCCAGGAATCCAAGGCCAACCATTAAAAGCTCACTGGCACAGAGTATGTGCTTAGCATGCACAAGGCCCAGGGTATGATCCCAGAGGATAATTTTGGCCCTTAGGAGTATCTGGTTTTTTTGGTTTTGGTACTGGGGATCAAACTCAAGTCCTTGAGGTTGCGAGGCAGGTGGTAGAAACACTGAGCTAAATCCCCAGCCCCTTTTAGGAATATTTTTATAAGCAAATAAGATAATATGAAAAAGTGTAACCCTGGACCTGATGTTCTTTTACAAACAGGAAATTCAGGGAAGTTCAAATAATTCAAATAACTATTTAAATAATTCAGTAACTATCCACAGCTAATTCTTTTTTGCCATTATTAATTCAGATAACCTACACTGAAAGTACAGTACTGTATACAACATAAAATGTGGAAAGAAAACAAGGAATGGGCCAGGGATTTAGCTCAGAAAACAGGGAAAATGGTAGATGTTAAGAATAGCCTGAATTAGGGCTGGGGATTTAGCTCAGTGGTTTCACTGCCTGCTGCGCAAGCGCAAGCACAAGGACCGGAGTTCGATCCCCAGTACCAAAAAACAAAATATCCTGAATTATAGCCAAAAGCCTAAAGGCCAAAATCAATCATATAATATGCTCATGAGAAAAGGCAATCATCACCTTCAAACTAACAGCAACAGAAAGAGAATTTCAGCCATAATTAATGTCTACTTCTCAGTTATATTTCAAGAGTACTTGATTATTGTTATTGTTTTTCCCTCTCCCCTTATCCTCACTCCAGTTCCTGAGACTGAACCCAGGGCCTTCACACTGAGGTGCATCCCCAGTCTTTTTAATTTTTTTTTTTTTTTTTTTGAGACAGGTCTCACTAAATCCTTAAACTGCCCAGATGGGGCTCAAACTTGTGATCCTCCTGCCTCAGCCTCCCAGAGTGCTCAGATTATAGGTACATACCCCTATGCCCAGCTTACACTTATCCCTTTTATGTCTCACAATACTTGAAATGATGCTCAACACACAGAAGAAAATGTAATAAAAAGGATAGCTGAAATGCACAGTAATATGGTGAAATAATTCTAAATATCCTAGCCTCATATCTGCTCTCCTGCACATGTAAAACTGATTATCTTTCTAATTACTTTTTTTTCCCCTTTTGGTGTAAGCACTTATTACATGAAATTTAGTCTTTAAGCCATTTCCCATTAGTGGGAAAAGAAACGAGTTACAAAAAATTTGGTATTAGAATTCTATTAATAAACTACAAATGAATAATAGGCAAAAAAATAGCATTTTTGGAGGACTTAAAGGATATTTGCTTTTTGTGTGGTTTATTGTTTTCTGAGATGGAATTCCTGCTATATTGCCCAGGCTGGTCTAGAACTCATGAGTTCAATGTTCCTTATCCTTCTGTCTCCTGAGTAGCTAGACTACAGGTATATGCCACCATGCCTGGCTCTGAAGATTTAATTAACTCACAACAAGTAGAGAATTTTCCTTGCTTGGCTAAGGAATGAGCCACTCAGAAATTTACTTTGACAAAAGCCTGGAATGATAGGTCTCCCACCACCTCAGCAGCTATTATGTATAGTAGCTGCCCTCTTCCTATGGTGCCTTGCCCCCTCCCCCGTGTGACGTCATGCCAAAATGGTTGCTCCCACCAAAGAATAAACCCTTCTTCCCAGCATGCCCCTGTTCCCACCTAGAGAGTAACCCAATACTCGCTCACCTCCTACCACCTAGTGACATCACCAGCTCCTCCATTCCCTAGTCACTACCTCACTCAACCCCACCTCAGCCCCTACAAACCCCACCCCAGTCTCTATAAAAGACTCTCCCTGCCCCGGCCATATTGCTTTTGTCTCTCCTTTGTTCAGAGACAGCCCGGCAGATCTATTCCCCTAATAAAGGCTTGTTGTGGCCTGGTCAAAAAAAGAAAAAAAAGAAATTTACTTTAATTATATCCTCATTGTCATTATTTTTTAAAAAATTATATGGTAACATATTCCACTCTAAATTTTTTATGACTTTTCCTTTCCTCTGAGTTGGGAATATGATCCATGCTTAGTCTGGTAATGTCAACACAGGTTTACTCTTCTGACACAGCTACAGCCTAAGTGCATAATATACACTATGCTTAGCCTTCTGAAAGTAATGCAGTTTTTTTTTTTGGTACCAGGGATCGAACTCGGGTCCTCGTGCTTGCGCAGCAGGCGGTGAAACCAATGAGCTAAATCCCCAGCCCTAGTAATATACTTTTCACTGTCTTAAAAGCATGGTATTTGACATCCACTTTCCCCTCTTTGAAATAACAGATATACCCTGGTAAATTTTATTTTAAATGTGCTACAAGGCAAGGGAAGTAGCTCAGTGCACTTGCCTAGAGCACTTGCCTAGCATGTGCAAATCCCTGATTTCAATATGCAGCACTGAAGGGGGGAAAAAGTTGGACCAAAATTGTAAAATGGTGGGAATAAAAGAGTGGTCAGGCATGGTGGTGCACACCTGTAATCTGAGCACTCTGGGCAGTTGAAACAGGAGGATGACAAGTTCAAACACAGCCAGGCAAGATAGTGACTTAGGCACTATTGCAAAATAAAAAGTAAAAAAAAAAAGGGCTGGGGGGCCGGGGATTTAGCTCAGTGGTTCTGCTGCCTGCCTTGCAAGCGCAAGGTCCAGAGTTCGATCCCTGGTACCAAAAAAACCCAACAACAACAAAAAACAAGGACTGGTGCAGTAGCTCAGTGTGAAGGCCTTGGTTTCAAATCCCAGTAATTAAAAAATAATTTAGGGAGGAATTTATTTGTATCCCCAGAGAAAGAAGGTATTAAATCCACAGAAAATGGAATCTTATGAAAACCCAATCTAAACAAGGAAGTTCAATGTAAGTGATGAAATAAATTCAACAAAAAGATTAAGGATGAAATCAAGGACATCTTTCAGAATGTCAGCTGAAAAAGAAAACCAAAAGAAAAATATAAACTCAGGAAAACTCAACATCCAAGTATTAACAGTTCCAAAACAGGGTGAGGAAGTAACAAAAGAAAAAGGAACTTAAAAATTAATTTTCTTACTCTATACAAAGATTACACAGGGCCGGGGATTTAGCTCAGTGGTTCTACCACCTGCCTTGCAAGCGGAAGGACCCAAGTTCGATCCCCTGTACCAAAAAAAAAAAAAAAAAAGATTACACAACCAAATGAACTTTTAGAATAGAATGGAAGAAAAAAAAATCAACATTCAAGATAAAAGAGAAAAAGATCTTGAAAGGTTCCAGGAAGTAAACGAAACACCCAACCAGGGTTATAAGGACTAAAGTAACACTACTGGTAGCATCAGTAATGCTGACTGGTTTGTTTGGGGGTTTTTTGGTATCGGGGATCAAACTTGGGTCCTTGCGCTTAAAACCACTGAGCTAAATCCCCAGCCCAATGATGACTGTTTTAAAGACACTGGAAGAGATGTCTTCGAAGTTCTGAGAAAACAAAAGTTTTAACCTAGAACATCATATCCAGTCAAGCTATCATTTAAGTACAAGTAGAATAAAGAAACTTCAAAAATTATAAAAATTATAAAGTTCAGAAATTTTATTCAGTAACTTCTTTAGGATGTACAAGAGTACAAGAGCAAAGAGTTGTAGGGGCCGGGGATTTAGCTCAGTGGTTTCGCTACCTGCTGTGCAAGCGCATGGACCTGAGTTCAATCCCTGGTACCAAAAAAAAAAAGAGTAAACAAAGAATGAGGAAATGTGAGTGTCGAGCCTGTACAATATAAAGTAATCATAATCACAACTGTCTCCATAAAAATGACTTGAAATACCTTCATTAATAATACAAATAATTGTATTATTTGTAATAATTTATTTTAAACAAATAATTTATTTTAAAAAATTAAAAACCTTAGCCAGGACAGGGATGTTGGTACACACCTATAACTTCAGCATTCTGGAAGGTTAAGGCAGGAGGATCAAAATTCAAGCCCAACCTGGACAACTTGGTCACACTATCTCGAAATAAAAAATAAAAAGGCTAAGGATGTAGCTCAGTGTAAAGGCTCTGGGCTCAATCACCAGTACCGGTGGTGGTGGTGGTGGTGATGATGATGATGTGATAAAAATCTCAGTAAAACATGGTGGCTCGCACCTGTAATCCCAACAACTTGGAAGCTGAGGCAGGAAGATCACAAGTTCTGAGCAATTTACCAAGACCCTTCCAGTCTCAAAATAAAAATAAAGTGAGGCATGATGGCACATACCTATAATCTCAGCACTCTGGGAGGCTGGGGCAGGAAGATCACAAATTCAAGCCCAGCCTGGGCAACTTAGCAAGACCTTGTCAGTAAATAGTAAATGAATGAATGAAAGGTCATGGGTTGTAGCTCAGGCACAAAGACCCTGTATTCAATCCCCAGGACTGAAAATTAATTATTAATTAAATTTTTTTTAATTTTTTAAATGAAAGGCTAGGGATATAGTTCGGTGCTATAGTGCTTGCATGCATGAAGCCCTGGATTCAATGCCCGCGTAACATAAATAAGTAAGCCTCATCAACAGCACAGAAATGAAGACATTTGTCACTGCTTCAGTTTAGAATAAGGAAATAATTCTTCTCCTGAGAAATCCTAAATACAGTCCAGCCTACAAAGTTAACTCAACTAAATTTAACATCTACCAGTTCTAAGAAACATCAAGCTAAAAATTAGCTTCAGTAATTTTTGTGTTGCTGTACCTGACAAAAGCAAATGGAGGGCTGGGGATTTAGCTCAGTGGTTCCGCTGCCTTCGGAACCAAGTTGGCTGCAAGTTTGATCCCCAGTACCAAAAAAAAAAAAAAAAAAAAGCAAATGGAGTAGGGCATGGTGGATGCCTGTAATCCCACTATTTAGGAGTCTGAGGCAGGAGGATCCCAGCAAGTTCAAGGCCAGCCTGTACTCCACAGTGAAATTCTGTCTCAAAGCAACAAAAACAAACTTCAGAGGTGTATGAGGTCTACCAGTATTCATAAAGATTTTGCCCTGGTGAATACCTTCACAACCCAGAACTACAAAACACCTGAGGATATCCTCTATTGTAAACAACATGCAAGTAATAGTAAATAAAGCACAAGCATGTAGGTACATACAAGTAGTAATAAGACCTCGAGAACATCAGATAATGGAATTACAAATAGAAACATGAAATCACTATGCCTGAGATATTAAAAAATAAAATGGGAAGTGGAAAATAAAGCAAAAACAGTAAAATATAATTTGAGAAAACATTTATATCAAAAGAAAAAAACAGGCAGGCGTGGTGGCGCACACTTGTAATCCCAGCACTTGGGAGGCTGAGGCAGGAGGATCACCATGAGTTCGACTGAGACCCTGTCTCAAAAAACAAAACAAGGAGGGCCAGAGATTTAGCTCAGTGGTTTCGTCGCCTGCTGCGCAAGCGCAAGCACAAGCGCAAGGACCCAAGTTCGATCCCCGGTACCCAAAAAAAAAAAAACAAAAACAACAAAACAAGGGCTGGGGATTTAGCTCAGGGGTTTCACCGCTTGGTGTAAGGACCCGAGTTCAATCCCCAATAACAACAACAACAAAAAAAATACAAGAAGTAATTAATAAAACATATAAGACCTTTACAGAAAAAAATATTATCCAAAAATAGATGATTTAAGCAGATACATGTCTGTGAGCTGGCAGATACCATACTTTAAAGAAATTTTCATCCAAAGTAGTCTATATATTCACATATTCCAACCAAAACACTAACAAGCTCTGAGAGATTTTTTTTTGAAGTTTGTTTGTTTTTACAGCACTGGTGACTGAACCCAGAGGCATTCTTCCACTGAGCTACATCATCAGTCCTTTTTCTATTTTTTTGAGAGAGGGGCTTAGGCTGGACTTATGTGTTTTGTTTTTTTTTGAGACAGCACCTCAGAATGTAACCCAGGCTGGCCTGAAACTCACAGCAATCCTCCTGCCTCAGCCTCCAGAGTGCAGGGATTATAGGCATGAACCACCACATACTCCTTGCCTTTAACTTTCCATCTTCCTGTTTCACCCTCCCAAGTAGCAGGGATTACAGGTATGTGCCACCATGCCTCGCTCACTAACAACTTTTTAAAAATCAACTTTCACAATTCTATAAAGTATAAGATAGCAAAAAGTCAAGATCATTCATCATTATCTTAAAGGCAGAAAAAGGTATGTGTGGAGGACAGTAAAATTATCTTAATGAATACCAAAGCTTACTGCTTATCATAAACTTTGGAACTAGGGAAACAAAGAAAAACCTGATTATACAAAAATTTTTAAAACACTCAAAACATGAAAATACACCTCTCTATAAATAGTCAAGTACATCAGTTACCTATTATTGTGCAACAAAGTACTCCACAATTTAGTGACTTACAACCAAAATTATTCTAAAAGCTTCCTTGACACAAGAATTTGGGAGGGCCTAGGCTGGCAGTTCTGGCTCAGTGCCTCTAATGAGGTTGCAGTCAGGCATCACCTGGGATCCACCTCCAGTCACTCCTTCCCATGGCAGTTGGAGCTAGATGTTGGCAGAAAACAGCAGTGCTTCTCCACACAGGCCCCTTAATTGGGCTGCTGGAGTGTCCTAACAAAATGGCAGCTATTTTTGCCAAGAACAAGGAATCCAAACAGCAAGAAAAAAGTTGCATTCCTTTACTGACGTAGCCTCAAAAGTCACTGTTAATTCTGTTGTACTCTTTGGTCATAGACCAGCCCTGAGAAACTGTGGACAGAAGTCATAGAAATGTGGGGATATCAGGAGAAAAGGAACAAGGGGCCATCTTGGAGGTTGGCAATCACACCAAACTATGAGCTCAGAATAAATCTTCAATTGACAAAACCAATAAAAGACCAATATACAGAATCTGTTAAGAATTCTTATAAGACAAAAATGCAAGCAATCTAAAGAAAAATGGAAAACACATGACAAGTAACTCATAGAAGGAACATAAATCGCATATAATAAGCTTTCACAAAGTACTGCTGGGAGCCAGAGGATCACTAATTCGAGTGCAGCCTGGGCAACTTAGAACTTAGCAAGACCCTGTATCAAAATAAAAAAGGGCTGGAAACAGCTCAGAGCAGAGACCCTGGGTTTAATCCCCAGAACCACACACACAGCTCAGTAGTAGAGTGCTTGCGTAACAAACACTAGGCAGTAAGTTTGGTGACAACCACAGCCCGCTCCCAAAAGGACTGCTCATTAGTATCATACAGTATAGTGTATGTTACTTACATCACTGGGGCATACCCTTTAAATTTTTCTAAAATTGATGCATTTGTGCTCATTCATTTGGTTATTTTTCTTACCTCCTTCTGGGTCCAGTGACAAGGAACAGAGGAGGAGTTTGTGACCCCAGAAAAGACAGAAGTTAATTTATCCATCACTATGAGTCTAATCTCTGAACTTGGCCTCAGCAGTAACAGAACTCAGTTATAAATGTGAAAAAATAATCAGATCTACACTGAACTATTTATAAAATCCCACCTTCATGTAATTACTAAGTTTCTTCATTTTTACATTCTTTTTTGTTGTTTTGGGTTTTTTTTTTTAGTACCAGGGATTGAACTCGGGATCTTGAGCTTGCAAGGAAGGTGGCAGAACCACTGAGCTAAATCCCCGGCCCTTGGTTTGGTTTTTGAGACAGGGTCTTGCTATGTAGTCCAGGCTGGCCTTGGACTCACTATGGAGCCCAGACTAGACTGGAACTTATGGCAATCCTCCTGTCTCAGCCTTCCAAGTGCTGGGATTTCAGGTATGCACCACCACACCAGCTCCATTTTTACATTCTATTGGAGGCAGACTCTATAGAAATTGTAATGGGGGGCCAGGGATTTAGCTCAGTGGCAAAGCACCTGCCTGGCAAGCTCAAGGTCCTGAGTTCAATCCCCAGTACCAAAAAAAAAAGAAAAAAGAGAAGAGAGAAGAAACTGATGAGTACCCAAAATTAAAGACCATAAATACATAAATCTATTATCTCCTACTATTATATAGTTTAACATGCTCCCCACCGGATCAGTGACACTATCATTTTCTTGTTGCCATTTAAGGGAGGTCTCATAATCATTCTTATACTCTTAATTACTGAAGAACTCTCAAAGGGCTGTTGCTTACCTGGGTCACAGCCATTAACATATACAGTATTAGAAATTAAAACAAACTAGTATTTTATTAATTCATTTAAAAATAAGCTCTTTATATGTCTAAATAACATTTTTATCAGAAAGAGCTGTACTTTCCAAAACAAAAAATATATAGGGTAGTGATGGAGCTCAGTGGTAGAACACAAGCTTAGCATTCACAAAGCCCTGTATTCAATCCCCAGCACCACAAATATAAATATACAGTAAAGAATGGCATCATTTTACATTTTTTTCAATCTTTTTAATATCCAACTTAATAGAAGTTGGTAAGATACACTCTTACACATTTCTTTTTCTGTTTTCTTTTTGAGACAGGGTCTTGCTATGCAGCTCAGGCTGGCCTTGAACCTACTATGGAGCCCGGGCTGGCCTCGAACTCATGGATCCTCCTGCCTCAGCATCCCAAGTGCTGGGACTACAGGTGTGCACCACCAGGCCCCACTGTTTTGCTTTCATGTTGCTTAAAACAGGGTTTCACTGCAGGGGATGTAGCTCCATGGTGCTGCCGCCTGCCTTGCAAGCACAGGGTCCTGAGTTCGATCCCCAGTACCAAAAAAACAAAACAAAACAGGGTCTCACTAAATTGTCTAAACTGGCCAAAAAACTCGTGGGTTGAAGAGAATCTCCTGCCTCAGTCTCCCAAGTATAGCTGGGTCTACAAGTGTGCACCACCAAGTCTAGATCATGTGATATGTTTTGATGTTTTTCTTTGAATATGAAGAAAATCTGGGGCCAGGGATTTAGCTCAGTGGTTCCACCGCCTGCTTGGAAGGAAAAGGTCCCAAGTTCGATCCCTGGCACCAAAAAAGAAAAGAACAGAAAAGAAAATCTAGCCTCATATATGGCCAGATTAAAACTTAAAGAATACAGGGCTGGGGATTTAGCTCAGTGGTTTCGCCGCCTGCAGTGCAAGCACAAGGACCCGAGGTCGATTCCCGGTACCAAAAGAAAAAAAACTTAAGGAAGACATTTTAATAGCCTTTCCAAATACATAACTGTGTCATCAGATAACTGATTTACTTTGATATCAGTTGAAATGTGGAATCGCGATGAACTTTTACTATTCTCTTATATTAAAATCTATTTATTGGTCAATCTTACACTTTGAATCTTTTCCCCATGCATAATTTGTAACATTACACGCTGGTTTCACTGGTTCAGTAAGTTACATTGTTCTTCCAAATACTGATGTGTATTTCATTACACAATATCCAAAAAAACCCCTCCAAAACAAAACACATTCATTAATATCACTATCTATCTCATCGTAATTTACTGAGAAACTGTCTAGCACATAGGAGCAGATACAAATCTTCCAAAATTCTAATTTTCATTTAAAAGCTCAGTTTTTATAATTGTGAATACATAACGTCAGGTGTTTCCTGAAAGTAACAAGCTCAATACTATTCATTTTTGAGAAAATGGCTGCCAAAAACCCAGGACCAAAAATCAAGTTAT
The DNA here is from genome assembly GCF_000247695.1 of Heterocephalus glaber. The sequence continues at coordinate 10,135,263 of NW_004624772.1, forward strand.
TTAAATGAAAGAGAAAAAAAAGCAGCTAATTCAACTTGAACTCTATGTGACTATGAAGATATAATGACCTTTAGTAAGGCTGGAAGCCACCATCTTAACTCAGGCTAGCAATTTTACCCATTACTGCTTTTTCACCATTAATATACATGTCAGCACAGCAAATAAGGTAAATAATGAACCAGTATCATTATGAAAACTGTTTTAACCCTGCAAACCCTGACAGTCTCAGAGACTACCACACCACATTCTGTAGAAGCTCACTTTAAGAATCACTGCTTAGAGGGAATGTGGTGGTGCGGGCCTGTAATCCCAGCACTCCAGGGTGCTAAGGCTGAAGGACTGCAAGGTCAAGCCCAGTCTGAGCAATTTAGTAAGGGGAGGGGGGGATGTAGCTCACATAGTGTAGCTCAGTGATAGGCTCTGCGTTCAATCCCCAGTGTCACGAAAAAGAATCACCACTGAGCCGAGGATGCAGCTCAGCAGCACAGCCTGAACTACACATTGAGACCCTGCACCAAAAAAAAAAAAAAAGAAAAAAGAAAAAGAAACCAATGCAACTTACTCCCAATCCAGTTCTCCAGGCAAATATTTCACAGTGCTCTCAAATGTACTCTACTACAAACAAGTCATTTTAAGAGTTCATTTGACAGTTTGTTTAGATACATTAATATAAATTTGTACTTTTATTGTATGTCCATTAATTTACAGTATAAATTTGTATTTACTGATAGCTATTCTGAATCATCCCCCAAAAGAAAGCACCAATTAAAAAAAAAAAAAAATCACAAGAGCACTTTAAAAAGCTCACTGCTAGGCCGGGGATTTGGCTCAGTGGCACTGTGCCTGCCTCGCAATCGCAAGGTCCTGAGTTTGATCCCCAGTACCAAAAAAAAAAAGTTCACTGCTGAGATTCAACAAATATTTACTAGTTTATTCTGATTTCCCAAATACTCCAAGAGTAAATAGGTTAAACTTTCTCCTTAAACTATTTAAAGTCAACTTCCTCAACCTGAACCAGAACCACATGAAGTACTTATTCAAAGTGCGGTTACCTAGAGTGAACCACAAATCAACAGAATCTCAGGTTCCACAAAGAAACTCCCAAACCAGCATTTCAAGAAGCTCTCCACGACAGGCGTGGTAGTGCATGCCTGTAATCCCAGCACCAGGGAGGCTTAGGGATTCTGCCCAAGATCAGAATTCGAGGACAACCTGAGCTACAATGAGTTCAAGGCCAGCCTCAACTGCATAGTGAGACCCTGTCTCAAAAAAACAAACATAAAAGATCACACACTCAAAAAATCCTGAGTAGATATTTGAAGGGCCCCTTTATTCAACAACAGTGGTTCTCAAACTTTAATGTGATCAGAACCACTTAGAGGACTTACTAAAACAGACTGCTGGTCCAAAAGTCTGCAACTGGGCCAAGTATTTACATTCCTAACAAAGTACCAGATAACAATGGGGAGAGGCTAGTCTAAGGACCACACTTTCAATCTAGAGAGAAGAGCAACAGTACGTGGGCTAAGTTTATTAAAAGAAAGAGGAATTTTTTAAAAAAAGAAAAGCCAGTTAGAAGAGAAAGGGTACTGGTCCCTTTTTTTGGAATCAACTGAGAAAGATGGTGAATTAAGCTACCAGCAATGGTTTGCCAGACCAAAGATAAAAATTACAGTTGTTCAGGGCCGGGGATTTAGCTCAGTGGTTTCGCCGCCTGCTGCGCAAGCACAAGGACCCAAGTTGGATCTCCGGTACCAAAAAAAAAAATTACAGTTGTTCAATAATATCCTGTATTTTTGGAGCATTTCAGCTATAAAGCACTTTCACATTCATCACTTAATTTGACTTAGTGAGATATAAATGAATGATTTTTAGCTACATTATAAAGAAACCAAAGAAAGCCAAGCATAGCTGCTTATGTCTAGAACCGAAGCACTCTGGGAAGCTAAGGCAGGTGGATGCCAAGTTTGAGCCCAGCTTGGGAAACTTAGTGACTTGAAAAGAGCCTGTGTCAAAAGAAAAAAGAAAAAACATCTGGAGATGTGGCTCAGTGCAAGGGCCCTGGATTCCATCCTCACTGCTGCACACACACAGAAAGCAAAACAAACTGAATGGTAAAACAGTGTCCCCTAAGTCCAAAGTGCTTTACAGCTCAGCTCTTTCGCACACCCCCCACCCATGCTGGGAAGGGCCGGCCTGGCACATGCCAGATAAGCGCTCTACACTAAACTATACCTCTAGCTCTTTTATTTTGAGACAGGGTCTCACTAAATATTCTACCTTGCCCAGCTCTTGCTTCCATTTAAAAAACAAGGAGTATATATGAGTTACTGCCAAAACATTTCCTAGACTCCCTACCTAAAAACACAGTACTCCACACTCAATTTACTTTAGTGTTTGGAAAACAATATTGTTTGATTGACAGCATTTATTTTATTCCACTTACTCTAGTTCAAAAACAAAGGATAGAGAATTAAAAGGGAATTTACAAATCATTCTTCTACACAAATTTCAGAGAGGCAATTTTATTGCCCCTATTCCTCAGTCACATCAAACACCATTTGCATCCTGAGTTCCCTCTAAATCTTTCTTAGTTAACCCAGGTTTTCTCAAGAACACTGAAGCTCTCAGGAGGCTGGGATTTCAGCCATGTGCCACTACTCCAAGTGAAACCTTGTTCTTAACCTTATCTGCACATTTCAATAATATCCCAAAATCAAGGCTGCCAGAATCGAAGCCATTGTTCTCTCTCTCCACCACACACATGTGCTTCTGTACTTCTGTACCTAAGGTTTTGGGGATTTTTTGGTACTGGAGACTCGAACCCAGGGCCTCTCACATAGTAGGCAACCTCTCTATCAAGAGCTATAGACCTTGCCTTGGGGGAGAACTGTTCATCTGCATTAAGTGAACTACCACTCACCAAGCAAGAAGCCTGGAAGTCATCGGACATATGTGTCTCCTTCGCACCAATTTCAGTATCACCCTCCACCTCTATTCCTACAGGCCACTTACCATCAGTTACTAATAATAAGCTGCCATTTCATTAGTAATTATCACTACTAGTCACTACATATCTTCTCTCACTTCATTCTCTCAACAACTCTATGAAGTATTTTTGTCCATACTTCACAAATATGAAAACTGAGGCTAAGAAATAATCTGTCCAAGTCATAAGTGAGAAGTAGCAAAGGAGACAGTCAAACTCAATGTTTCACAAAGCCCCTGCCATTTCCCATACTGAAATACTGCCTTCTGTAACACCTGCTACAGGTCCTTCACTACCCATTCCAAAGGATAATTTCTCACCTAGATTACTGCCAAGATTCTCCTAACTGGTCTCCCCCACCTTCCTTCATTCCTCAAGTGCTTCAAATGATCTTTCTGGATCACAAATCTGATCCTTTTATCCTCCTTATATAAAAGCTCTTCTGGACAGCCCACTAGTAAACAGGTTACACTCTATAAAATAAATCCCAATCTACAATCCCTTCCCTACAGCTCCAAAACTCAAAAGCTTCAAAATTTTAGTTAAGTATGCAACAAAACCCACCTGAGCTGCAAGAGGCAATTAATCATCTATTATCCCATGTGATATTCATATGTTTCGGTGTAGAATTAAAGTGTTTGATGAGATGTAAACCCATACCCTACTGGAGTACTATGTAAGAGACCTTACTAGGAAAAATAAAATTTCAAGAAACTGTATTCTGAAATCCAAAACACACCTAGACCCAAAGGTTTCAGAGAAGGGATTGTGGTCCCTTACCCATCAATCCAATTTAACTTCCACCAATCACTTCACATGTTCTCTAGTTGCAAAGATGCCCCTACCTGAATGTCCTCCAAACCAGTACCCACCCTTCAAAGAACTGCTCGAGGATTTCCCTTACTGTGAAGTTTCCTTGACCTTCCCACCATTGTACCACAACCACGGTACTCAGCATCCACCTCAACTACTGCGTATCAGATACGTTAGACCGTAAATGTGATTCTCATTACTGAGCACGGTAATGATCCCAAACACCACGGGATCGTTAACGTCTAGCAAATCAAACACATACATGCCCAGGTCTCCCCAACTCCCATTCCCCTTCAAAGATCATTTCTCCTTCGTCCTCAAACCTTACAATTTTCCCTCAGCAGACAGGCCTCCCCCAGTTCCTCCTTCCCAAATGTCATCTTAAAATTATTTGCTAACAGGCGCCTTCTTTTGGTCCCAAGCTCGCCCAAGTCTTTCATCTACCTCCATTTAATCCGTAGTCCCCTCTCGTAGCCGTGAACAGGCCAATTCCCCTGCCTCCAGAGCCCTTATCTCTTACTCTCTCAACAAGCCCTCTCCCGACCGAGGTCCCTCCACCCCGTACTTCTCGAAACGGGCATCCAGAGCCCTACTCCTCCCCCGGCCCGGGTCCCAGCTCCAGAACCGCACTGGGCCGTACCCGCACGCACAAGCTCCCTCCCAGCCAGTGTCCCCTCCCCCAGCCCTGGCGGCCCGCACCCCTCCCTCCACCCTGCCGAGTCGCCAGCGTCCAGCTTCTCCCAAACAGCCCCAGGGGCCATGTCTGGCGCCCCGCACACCTCTGGGGACGGGGCCGGTGCGAAGAGCCCCGGGCCCCAGCGTCTTGGTCTCCGGATCCCCCGGGTTCGGGCTCAGCAAGCCAGCCCCCCGCGGCCGGGACGTCAGGCAGGCCTGCGGCTCACCTTGCTGGATGTCGCCGTTGCTGCCTCCCGGGATGGGCACGCTGAGCTGGCGCTCGGGCTCCGGCAGGCAGCGCAGGCAAAAGGAGTGAAGGCAGGGCAGCAGCTTGGGCTCCGCCTCGCGCCGGCTCTGCAAGCTCTGCTGACACACAGCGCAGGTGTCCAGAAGCGAGGCTGGCGGCCCCAGGGGCGGCCCCGACGAGGGACCCGGAGCGGGAGCCGACGCCGGGGCTGGGGCCGGCGTCGAGACCGCCCCCCCGGGAACTCCGGGGCCCAATGAGGCCGCGGGGGCTGAGGCAGCCGGCGCCGAGCCCGAGGAGGCCGCGGCCACCCCCCCGTCGTCGGGCCTGGCCGCGCCGCCCTCCGCGCCAGCCCTGCCGCCTTCCTCCTCCTCCTCCTCCACCAGCACCGCCGCGAGAGGCGGCTCCGCCTCCTGCGCCGCGGACCCCGCGGCCCCGGCAGTTACCGGCGCGCTGCCGCTGCCCCCGCCGCCGCTCTCGGCCTCGCCGCCGCCTTTGTTTTCCGCCATGTTTTCCTCTTTGAACCCGCCGGACCGCCCCGCGCCGCCCGCCGCCCGCGTCGCCGCCGCCGCCCCCAGCCTCAGCCGCAGCCGCAGCGAGAACGGCCGCCGAGAGCGAGCAGGCGAGCGAACCCACGAGAGCGCGCGCGCACGCGGCGCCCCGCCCTCGCGTCGCGCGGGTGAAGGCGGGCGAGCGCGGCGCGCGCACGTACGCCCCTACGTTCTCCGGGGGAGGCGGGAACTTGGGGCGCGGGCCCGGAGCGGTCTGAGGAACTTGGGCTCGCCTCGGGGGCCCTTGTCCGGCGTCAGGGCAGCGGTTTGTTAGCTCCGAAGGCGCAGGCCGTAGATGCTGGATGGTGTTTGGCGGGCACTGGTTTTGAGTCCAAACGCAGCGGCGGTGCGAGGAGACCGGGGGGGGGGGGGGACGCCGCCGAGGGCTTCTCGGAGACGTCTCCCGGGAGGCGCAGTGCTCTGCGCCGCGCGCGTCTCCTCGGGGCCTCACCTGCCGCGCCGACGGACGCCCGGGCCTTCTCGTCCCCTGCAGGCCTGGCTCGGGAGCGGGAAAACGGGGCCTTTTCTTCTTTGAACTGCAGGTGTACCAGAAATAGGCTGAAAAGACTTGATGAACTCCTTTGCAGCTATTTTTAGCTGTAAAGTGTAGGTGAGTCTTAGCCGTAGCTACAGATCAGAAAACCAACGGAAGAGCTTTTTCAAAGCAGAGATGTCAGGGCCACACCCCAAACCTGAGTCAGGAAGTGGGGGAGAGAGTGGATGGACGATGATTCTGATGTGCGTACGGCTGGGGAGCCACCTGTCTAACCTAGGTTTTGCCCTTCCGAGAGTCCCACTTCCTGGGTAGGGCTCGGTGACAGTGCCTGACACTATCTGTAATAGGGTTGTCTTCTAGCGGGGCAGAGGGGCGCACATTTGTCATTCCAGTGCTCTGGGACCCTCAGAGGCAAGAGGGTCGCGAGTTCCAGCCCAGCCTGGATGGATTAGCAAGACCATGTCTTAAAATTAAAAGATCTAGGAAGGTAGCTCAGTACAGAAGCCCTGTGTTCAATGCCCAGTACCACCAAAAAAGGAAAAAAGTGATCTTTTTATTTGAAAAAGTATTTGGGGGACTTTCTGAGGTGCAACAGCACTTTTAGTATTAGGCTTGTAAATTCTAGAAATAACGCTGGTGTGAATCCTTAGCACCATTCGAGGGCTAGGGTATAGCTCAGTGGTAGAGCCCGTAGGTTCCATCCCCAGCACCACAAAAGATACATTAATAAGAAGAAGTCACATGAAAACCGTTTTCACTTATTCTTTAAAAAATATTTATTAACCTTCTTAACATGCATGAGGCAGTGTTAGATGTGCTGGGGTTACAGTAAGAACAAAATAATGGTACTCTTGCCTGCAAGTAGTTTACACTAATGTAGGAAAATAAGTGTGTCAGAGAGTAGTAAATGCTATTTTAAAAAAAATAGGGTGAAAGGAATTAGATGAGGAGGAAGGCTTCTGTTGATAAGGGGCAGAATCCTGTGTACAAAAGAACGTTGAGGCTAAGGAACTGGTATCAAGTGCAAAGGCCTGAGGTAAACAGGTATTCTGAGCTTGTTGGAAGACCAGCAAATAGAGTCTTTGTGCCTGGAGCGGTTTGAGCAAGGGCTAGAGTAGAAAATTTAAGATAAAAGTATTAAGGGGGCCGGGCCCTATATAGATAGGATCTTTTTTAAAAAAACTTTTGCACCCTTTATAAGACTTTAGAATATATTTTCTCCTGTCAGACATTTTAAGTTGACTAAAATTTGCCATAAGTTTAAATAGTTGCAGTTTTTTAATACTGATGTCTTGTAATACTGACGTTTAAAGTTACCAGGTACTTTTTAAACCCAACAGAAAAGTAAGCATTAAAATGGTTTAATACCATCAACCCTTTTTAAAGCAGTTAATCAAAACCTATTAGACGCCGCCTGCTGCGCAAGCACAAGGACCCGAGTTCGATCCCCAGTACCAAAAAAATAAAAATTAGATTTTGTTAGGTTTTAAACATGGAAAAATAAGGTATTAGGAATGTATTTTTTTTATGTCTTAAAATGAGTTATTTGGAAGACCCTTTTCCCCACAATCAGTTGAGGTAGCCATTACAACATTGCTAAAATGAGACAGAGTCCTTTATCAATTCCATTTTTTTATTTTTAGAGACTTAAGCACTGCATTGAAAACTCGGGCCCACCAGGCATGGTGGCACATGCCTATAATCCCAGCACTCCGGAGACTGAGGCAGGAGGATCGCCTCAAATTCCAGGCCAGCCTGGCTACTAGTGATCTCTAGCCCAGCCTGAACTACATAGACTTATAAAAAAAGAAAAAAAAT
>NW_004624772.1:10143012-10170474 GCF_000247695.1 Heterocephalus glaber
TATATGTATGTGGTGGATTGATACCCTTAATGTCCTTAGTTAGGTACCTCTTGGAGAATTTCTTTGGCTGGGATATTCTCAGAATACTCATCCCCTAGTTTTTTGTTTTGTTTTTTTGAGACAGGGTCTCACTTTGTTGTTCAGACTGACCTCGATCACTCGTGGTGATCCTCCTGCCTCAGCCTCCCAAGTGCTAGGATTACAGGCATGTGCCACCACACCTGGCTCATCCTCCAGTTTTAAGATCACCGAGAGATGCAAAGCCCTGCATGGGTTTTGAGCAAAGACTCAACACAGAATCATGTTGTTATGGTGGCTGCTTCCCAAAGAAATCACCTGTGGAGGGTTGAGTGGAAGAAGGTACACCAATTAGAATGCAAATACAGTAATAATTCAGTCCAGGAATAATGGTTGATGGACCAGGATAGTATCTGTAGACATGGTGGAAAATACGGAGTATAAGTAATAAAAGACTTGGCTTCATATGCACCTCAAGGCAATAAGTTAATGGTCAGATTTCTTTTTTGTTTTTTTAATGGTCAGATTTCTTAAGCAAAAGGTTTGCTTGCATTAGTTTTTCTTAACTTTCTGATGCCTGCAACTGTGCCTTTATTAAAATCTTGAATAAAAGTGTTATTTTAAAAACATAATAGGGGCTGGGGATTTAGCTCAGTGGTTCCACCACCTGCCTTGCAAGTGCAAAGTCCAGAGTTTGATCCCCAATAGCAAAAAAAAAAAAACTAATAATTATAGGGAGGAACCTACCCCCACAAAATTCATAGTGTGCTCTGAGAAGGGAGTACCTGAAATTGAACTGTTATGGAATATTTGTTGACACTGAAACAGAGACCCAGCTACACTGGACCCTCGAGTTACAACAGCCTGACATATGAACAACTTGGGTTACAACCAGAATTTTAGTTTTAACTTACAACCAGAATCTTGAGTTATGATCCGAATCCCAGCTGCTTGTGCTTCCAGAGTGTCTCAGATACAGATTTAACCCTTAAAGAGTTCTGGAAGGAACCCTACAACATCCTTTTGTGTGTGGGGTTAATTGAGAAATCCTGAGCCAATGTCTAAGGAAGCTGAGATCTGCTTGTACACAGGAGACTGAAGGCTGTGTAGAGGAGCCTGAGCCTTCAATTTACCAATTTGAGTTACAACCAGCCCTCAGGAACGAATTGAGTTCATAAGTCAAGGGTCCACTGTACATCCTTGAGCTGCAGTGGGGACCCAAAAATCTTACAGGAGAAATTGTAAAATAAATTCACAGATGAGGCTGATGAAGAAACAGTATCACAGGGTGAATTTCTGCTGTCAAGCCAAAATGCTTGCTTTGGCGCCTAGTTCTACCAGCTACCAGCTGTGTGGTTCGGTATAACTTATTTGCCTTAGTTTATCAATTAGTAGATGTTTGCTACTAAAAGGGGCTACCTCAAAGTTTGACAAATAATATTGATAAAGTGCTGTTAACAGAGCCTAGTGTATGGTAAAACTTGTGGGCCGGGGATTGAGCTCAGTGGTTCCGCTGCCTGCCTCGCAAGCACAAGATCCAGAGTTTGATCCCCAGTACCAAAAAAAAAAAAGAAAACCTTAATATAAAGATAGATCCAAAGTTCCCTAACGGGACAGAACTGGGAAGGGAAATGAGCCTTTTCTCAAGTGCTCCTTGGGAAAAACTCTTTAAGAAGAGGAATCGTACTGTGGGCTGATCTGAACAACAGGTAAAGGGAGAGGCAGTGTCCAGCTATTCCCTTACCTAGACTTCCAATCCTGACCCTCTTTCCAGGGCAATATGAGAACACCATGGTTGTGTAATAAAAGAGGGCACTGCCAGATCTGTGAGAAACCCTGGTGAGACTGCTGGTAGCCAGAAGTGAGAAGAGCTTTCCAGTTGTCCAGAAAAAAGAGCGCTGGGGTTGAGTGACCCAGGTAGGTAAGCAGTGGTGAGAGCACAGTGTGCCCAGTAGCTGGGCAAAGAGCTTGGCACCATTGAAGCACTACGTAGCGCGAGGGTAGCATGAAGACTTGCAAGAGTTGGTCTGTACCTCTTGAGTAGAGTGGCCATGGTCAACAACAGGAGCAGAACAGTATGTGGAGACCATCAGAGGAATACTGAGCTGTAGTTGGGATTTGAGACGTTTTTGTAAGTGGCCATACTTATATTCACCAGGGGATGAGCCCAGTGGATAGAAAGATAAGATTTTATCATTTAAAGTTTACTTCTCAGAGTTTCATAGTGTACAAAATGCACTTCAACTTCAGGGCACTCTGTCATCTGAATTAATTTGAGAACTACTAATACCAAGAGAAGCAGAGCAGTTTTGAGTCTATTGGCTTTTCTGTGTTTCAAAGACTTTTCAGGAGCACACTGGTAATTCTAATAATAGACATTTGAACAGCAGTTGGCAATTCACATACATTATGTAGCTCTTATTCTTGCAATCAGTAAGATACATCCCAATTTAGACAATAAATAGGCTTCATTGTGTGGCTATACTATAACATATTAGCTATCTATTGTTAGACAATAAGGTTGTTTCCAGTTTTTTGTTATTAAAAACAATACCATGATGAGCATTGTGATGAACAACTGTTGTATGTCTATAATTATTTCTTCTGAATATTACAGAAAATAGAATTGCTGATTCAAAGAGTATGCCCACTGTAAAAGTTTTTACTATATAGTATACACTCTAAGGATTACCTTTTGGATTTCTAGATAACTAAATTGTTTAGGGCCGGGGATTTAGCTCAGTGGTTTCGCTGCCTGCTGCACAAGTGCAAGGGCCCGAGTTCGATCCCTGGTACCAAAAATTAAAAAAGTAAAAAATGAAAAAAAATTAAAAAATAAATTGTTTATTTGTTTGTTTTTGTCTCTTTATTTCTTTTTAGCTTTGGGGCGGTCTCTTTTTGAAATGGCAATTGTTTTGATGAATTTTGCTGTTACAAATAAAGGTGAAATTAACATGCAATCTTTTTTTCAAATCTCCACTTGTTTCTCTAAAGATGTGTATTTCTTTACATCTAACTCATTCCTCAGTCCACTCTGGCCTGATTTCCACTCCCATCATTCTACCAAAACTGCTCTCACCAACCGCATGGCTTGCTTCCATATTTTTACATGTAGTGAACATATTTTATCCCTATTAATTCTATTTGTTTTCTCATGGGGAGGTTAGCACTGTTGACCACACCCCCTTCTGAAATCACTTTTTCCTTGACTCTCATGACATCACAGACTCCTGGATTTCTTTCTGCCTGTCGGGCTGCTGCTTCTGGTTTTTTTCGGGGGGGGGGAGTTTTGTACCAGTGATCGAACTCAGGTCCTTGTGCTTGCAAGGCAAGCAGTAGAACCACTGAGCTAAATCCCCGGCCTGCTGCTTCTGTTTTACAAATCGTGTCATAGGTTCCCAGGACCACCTTTAGGCTCAGTGATGTGCTAGAAAAAAATCATGGGACTTTGAAAAGTTGTTATGGTTTAGTAAAGCTGACAGATACAGGTTAAAATCAACCAAGGGATCTGGAGGTATAGCTCAATGATAGAATGCTTACCTAGCCTGTATGAGACCTTGGGTTCTGTCTTGGGTACTTTCCTTTTTTTTTTTTTTTTTTGAGGCAGGGTCTCTCCCTTTGTAATTCAGGCTGGCCCTGAACTCACTATGTAGCCTAGGGTGGCCTGAAACTCAGTGATCCGCCTGCCTCAGTTTCCCCGAGTGCTGGGATTACAGGGGTGTGCCACCATGCCTGGGCATGGTTACTTTCTTTAAACTGAGATAAAATACCCACACCCACAATTAATTAATTAATTACTTTATTTATTTAATTATTGGTACTGGGGATTGAACTCAGGACCTTGCACTTGCAAGGCAGGTGGTGGAACCACTGAGCTATATCCCCGGCCCTACACCCACAATTTAAAGGAAGAAAGGTTTATTTCGGCTTGAAGTTTGTAGAGATTTCAGTTCATAGTCAGCTGGATCTAAGGTAGGATGAAGGCATCACAGAGGAGAAAGAGTCCATGGCAAGGCAGGCAAAAGACTGCAGCTGCAGCAGCAAGCCTACCTTTCTCTTTCATCCCATCCAGACTACAAGGCTTTTGGGCGGTGCCACCCACACCCAGGGTGGGCCTTCCCAATCAGTGAACTAATTTAGTTATCACACACTTAATCCATGTTCACACACCTTTAATCCACATTCACACACCCTAGATCCAGCCACTTCCAAAAAGCTCCACCTGTGAAATGAGTACATGAGGCTTTGAGGGGACATCTAGATACAAGCCCTAATAGGTTCCATCACCAGCAATGAAAAAGAAAATAACAAAAAAATACTAGTTCACACCTGGAATCCCAACACTCTGGGAGGTTGATGCAGGAGGGTGACAAATTGAAGCCCATCTGGAGAAATTTAAAGATTTAGCAAGATCTTGTTAGTCTATAGGTAGATAGATAGATAGCTAGCTAGCTAGATAGATAGATAGCTAGCTAGCTAGCTAGCTAGCTAGCTAGCTAGATAGATAGATAGATAGATAGATAGATAGATAGATAGATAGATAGATAGATGATAGATAGAGCAAGCTGGGGATGTAGCTCAGCATGAAGGCATGAAGGCCCTGGGTTCAATCTCCAGTGCTAAGAAAGAAGGGGAAGAAGGGAGGGAGGGAGGGGGAAGGGAAGAAAGAAAGAGAGAGGGAGAGAGAGAGAAAGAAGGAAAGAAAGAAAAAGAAAAGGAAGAAAGAAAAAGCAAAGCGGGCATGGTGGTGCATGCCTGTAATCCCAGCACTTGGGAGGCTGAGGCAGGATCACTGCAAGTTCAAGCACCCAGGCTACATAGTGAGTCCAAGGCCAGCCTGAACTCCACAGTGAGACCTTGTCTCCAAAAAAAAAAAGAAAGAAAGAAAGAGGGGTGATGGGCCAGGGATTTAGCTCAGTGGTTCCACCGCCTGCCCTGTAAGCTCAAGGACCTGAGTTCGATGCTGGTACCAAAAAAAAAAAGAAAGAAAGAGGGTGGGGGGAGAAAGAGAAAGCAGGGAGAGAGAGGAAGGGAAGGAAGTACAGTATGGAGGGAGGAAAAGACAAGGAGAAAAGGAACATAGAGCAAAGTCTAGGAAAAAACAGCTTCAAATTTCCACGTATTCCCTCCCATTGGCATGGCATGAGCATTAATTCTCCCAGCAATGATGTGTGAAAACTTGTGTGCAGTGTTGCTGTTATGGCTTGTGTCTAGGTGCCTTCCCCACAAGTCTCATGTGGTCATAGGTGGGGGTTTTCAGAAGTGGCTGGATCCAGAGTGAGTAATTCTGGGATTAAGGGTGTGTGATTACTAAACTAGTCCATCCATTGGTTTGGCATAGTTCTGGGTATGGATAATGGAAGCCCCACCCTGCCTGTGAGTGCTGCCCACCCTAAGGGCATGTAGCTTGGATAGACTATAAGGGACAGAAAGAGGGTTGCTGTCATCCCTTGTTGCTTGACACTTGCTGCTTTGCTACTTTCCTCCTTGCTGACTTCTGCCTTCTGCCCACCATGAACTGTTTCTCTCTGCAATGCCCCTCTGCCATGCTACCCTGCCTTGGAGCCAGCCAACTATCAACTGAAACCTCTACAAACTGTGAACTACAATAAACCTTTCCTCCTTTAACATTGACTGTCAGATATTTTGTCTCAGCGAGAAAAATAACTAAGACAGTTGCCATCCAGGAAAGCTCACCCAAGCCCTGGTGTCAGGGTTTTTACTGGGGATCATCACATAGCCACACAATACCCACATGACTTCAACCACTCAGACTCTACGCTCCAGAAGTCCAGCTGTAACATCTAACTCTTCATATGCAATGTATTACCTAGCCTTGTCAATTTGACTTCATAAATATTTGCCCAAACCCTTCCATTTGTCATTTCCACTGTCACCACTCTAAATTAACTCCTACCCATGCCTCTGTGTCCACTATGTCTCCTCTGCAATTCATTGTCTAAAAGGCAGTAAGAAGCTGGTTGCAATAGTGCACCCCTATAATCTCGGCACTCTGGAAGGCTGAGCCAGGAAGATTGCAAATTCAAACCCAGCCTGGACAACTCAGCAACCTAGAGACGTCCTGTCTTAAAACTTAAAAACTTAAAAATTAAAGGGGATGGAGATGCAGCTCAGTGTGCCCTGGGTCAATCCCTAATACCGTTAAAAGTAAAAATAAACGGAAATAAGAGGGCCGGGGATTTAAGCTTGATGGGGCCGCCATCTGCCTTGAAAGCACAAGGTCCTGAGTTCTATCCCCAGTACCAAAAAAAAAAAAAAAAAAAAAAAAAGAAATCCCCCAAAACAATAAAAAAAAAAAAAAAAAAAAAGGAAATAAGAGTAATCATTTCAGAAGGAAATTGATCCCTGTTCCTCCAACCACCATTTCTGTGTCTTTGCATTGATCTTAAAATGAGGAACAAAATCCTTAAGCACTTATAAAAATGCTGTGTTATCTGACCTATAGCTGCTCCAGCCATACCACACCCTGCTTTCTCCCAGTTCTCTCCATTCTAGTGACCTTGGCCTTCAGTTCCTTCTCTACACCATTCTCCGTCTTGCTCAGGGCTTTTGCACATGCTGCACTCTAGCTGGAATCATTCCCCACCACCACCCACTTGACAGAATCAATACCTACTCACACTGTGGGTTTCAGGTCAAGTACTGCTTCCTGAGAAAAGTGCCTGTCTAGGTCAGTTTTTGTGTGTGAGCTGTTCTTAGAAATCCCCTGTTTCTTTCCTTCAGAGTTATCTATAAGGAGTACCTAGTATAGCACAGTCATACCTTAGCACCTGACAGCTTTGAAACTCACTGAATTTGGTACTTGACATTTTGACACAAAAATTTTGTCCCTGCACTTATTATTTGGTACTTGTTTAAAATGTGTTGATGTCGTGCTCACTTCGGCAGCACATATACTAAAATGTGTTGATGTTGATTACCTTGATTCACTGCCCTTTCCAGCCAAGACAATTTTTTTGGTACTTGTCACACCTGTCAGAAGCAATGAACAATGAGGCTTGAAGTTCCACTGTATAGTAGTTAAGAGCAGGGGCTTGATTGAGTTTAAATTCCAGCTGTCACTTACTGGCTATGTGACTGTAGACAACTTATTTAATTTCTATCCATTTCTGTTTCATCATGTATACTATATGGTATAATAGTAACCCTCTATACTATAATCACTGAATTAATAGATGACAAATGTTTCAAAGCACATAATTCCCTTAATCGTTGATGTTTGAATTTGTCATAATTCCTTCATTAGTATTTTGTCTGATTGATATTTGTCTCTTAAACTTCATGAAGCCAGGTGTGGTGGCACACCCCTGTGATCCCAGCATTCTGGGAGGCTGAGGCAGGAGGACTGAAAGTTTTCTGAGTGACTTTGTCTCAAAATAATTTTTTTCAACCTCCCACCTCTATTTGAGCTTCAGTTCTTAGGCTGAGCTGCTTCCCTGGCAGCTTTCTGACCTGAGTTATAATGCTTGTGGTTTCCCTGAAGTTCCCAGAGGAGAGTCATCCCCTCCTAGAAACTGCCCTGTATTTTAATGATTCCTCCTTCTACCCAGGAATCAAAAAAAAAAAATGTTTAAGAGGCTGTTGATGTAGTTCAGGCTAGCAATAAATAAATAAACTAACTCCCTAAAAGCAGGAAAGATAATCTGGTTTTGCTTACCGTTTTATTCAGTGTCTGGCATAGGTGCTCATTAAATATTCAGTAAATTAATAAGCCAGACATTTCTTCACTGATAGCCAGTTTCCTGCTTCAACAGTGCTTGGGTGTAACCTGTCCTTGACCCTCAACCCCAGCTGGGTGCTCACAGCCAGCAGCCCTTAGCCACCTTTTGTAGGACCTCTGAGCCGCCCAAGGCCCCCAGGAAGACAGGAGATGAGGGCATGGGAAGTAGGAGTGACATGGTAATTACAAGACGCCAGAACACATGTGCAGAATAGTTCCCAACGCCCTGCATGTGGACTTCTTGAGAGAACTTGAGCAGGTTTTTGAGAGGATGGTTTGGACCTGACCTCAGCCTGAGGAGTGGGATCCCAGCACCACCTCTCAGGACTTGTATTTCCTCATGATTTGGATGGCAAAAAGGACATAGACACCAGGAAGAGCACACTATCATGGCTTTCTTCCTGATAGTCCTCTCTGTGTCCTCTAGGGAATTCTTTTATGTTGCATTTTCTTCTCTTACTCGGCCCAAGCTCGCTCCATAGAACCAGTTTCTCCCTCACTTTTCACTTTTAATTTTTCAAATAAACTTTCTCACTATTTTTTTGCTCTCTTTCTTCAATTCTTTGTTTGAGACAAGAAAATCCTGGAAACCAATTCCAGAAGGAGACTCAAGCACCACAAAAACCGGTAGTGTTCAATTATCAAGCCACTTTTAGGAGCTGCATGAGCCTTTGCAGCCTTCACTGCTGCCTCTCAGCTTCCGGCCATGACCACTGTATCCCCTTGGGTACCACTGGAACTGCCACTGGACCCAGAAGCCACCAGCAACCACAGATCAACTGAGAGCTCCATTTCTGCTACATCTACCTGTGTCTTTTTTTGTTTTGTTTTCTGTTTTTGAGACAGGGTCTCACTATGTAGTTCAGGCTGACCTTGAACTCACTGTGTAGCCCAGTCTGGTCTCAAACTTATGGTGATTCTCCTGCCTCAGCCTCCCAAGGGCTGGCATTGCAGGCATACGCCACCACGCCTGGCCCTGTCTGTGTATTACTGCAGGAAGTCCATGACTTTTTTTTCTTTGTTTGTTTTTGGTACTGGGGATTAAACTTGAGTCCTTGCACTTGCACAGCAGGCGACAAAACCACTGAGCTAAATCCTCAGCCCAGGAAGTCCATGACTTTGAACATTCGAGTTGTGAACTTTCACTTGATCTTAGCCAAAAGGCCGAGAAGCAATCGAGTTGTGAACTTTCACAAATGTACTGTATAAGACTCACTTCAGCAGCTTATGAATGAATCCGACTTACGAACAATTCCTCTGAGACAGAACTCGTTCCTAAATTGAGGACTTGGTGTACTTGACCCTAATAATTTGGCTTTGAATCAATTCTGAGCTTTTTGGCTAAGATCAAGTGTAAATAATTTAGCTTTGAAGAATTTTGCTAAATGCTTTCTTTACTAATCTCATAAAGAGAAAGAGCATGCTAAGAAACCAATGAAGCTGCAGAACCAAAACTCAAGGTCATGAAAGTCTGACAGAGACTGAGAAACTATTCCAGATGGAAAGACATTAACAAGATGTGAGAGGGCCTGGGATTTAGCTCAGTGGTTCCAGCGCCTGCCTCGCAAGTGCAAGGTCCCGAGTTCCATCCCCGGTACCAGAAAAACAAACAAACACAAGATGTGAGGAGGAGCTGGGCATGGTGGCACAAGAGGCAGGAAGATTGCTGCAAGTTTAAGGCCAGCCTAGACTACATTCCAAGACCCTGTCTCAAAAACAAACCTAAATAGATGATTGATAGAAAATTTTTGAGGAAGGTTAGGGGTGTGGCTCAGAGGTAGAGCTCTTGCCTAGCATGCTTGAGGCCTTAGGTTCTATTCCAAGCACCACAAAAAGACATCGAAAGGAGAGAGAGAGAGAGAGGTGGGGGTCAAGGATTTAGCTTAGTGGCGCTGCACCTGTCTGGCAAGTGCAAGGTCCTGGGTTTGATCCCCAGTACCAAAAAAAAAAAAAAAAAAACAGGCAGAGGAGCTAGAGGTATAGCTCAATAATAGAGCACTTGTGTAGCATGCACAGGGCATCTGGCTTCAATCCCCAGTACCACACACACACACATACACACACACACACAAAATAGATTTGCCGTATGATCAAGCAATTCCACTTGTGCTCATACTCAGCAGAACTAAAAGCATGAGGTCAAGCACATATTCATATACTAACTTTCATACCAACATTACTTACAATAGCTAAAGGGTGGAAACCCAAATGACCACTGATAGACAAATAGATAAATAAAATGTGATACACACATATAGTGGAATAGTGTTTAATCCTAAGAAAGGAAATTCTGACACATGCTACAACCTGGAAACTTGGAGACATTATGCTAAGTGAAGTAAGCCAGACAAAAAAAGACAAATATTCTATCAGTTTATATGAGCTACCTAGAGTACTAAGATTCATAAAGACACAAATTGCAGTGGTGGGGGTTAGGGCTGCAGGAGGGAAAAGATAAGAAACTATTGTTTAATAGGTACAGTTTCAGTCTGGAAAGATAAAAAATTACAGAGATGGGTAATGGTGATGGTTGTACAACTCCATGAATATACTTAATGTCATTGAACTGTACACTTTAAAGTGGTTAGGAAGCTTATGCCCAGAATCTCAACATTTGGGCGATGGAGACAGGAGGATTACCAGGAGTTCCAGGCCAGCCTGAGCTACATAGTGAGTTTAAAACCAGTCTGGACTACATAGTAAAACCCTATCTTTAAAAAAAAAAAAAAAGTGATTAGGAAGGCAATTGTGGTAGCACATGCCTGTAATTTCAGCACTCTAGGAGGCTGAGGCAGGATTACAGTAAATTTGAGCCCAGCCTATGCAATTTACCAACTTAGTGAGATCCTATCTCAAAATAAAAAAGGGCTTGAGATGTAGCTCAGGGTGAAGGCTCTGGGTTCAATCCCCACTACTGCAAAAATTTAAAAATTAAAAAATAACATAGTTAGCCGGGTGTGGTGGCACATGCCTGTAATCCCACCACCCAGGAGTCACTGGCAAGAGTAGATGTAAGAACAGAAGCCAGACTGGATCTTACTGAAGAGTCCACAGTCTAACAGTTGACTGAACCTGGGGATACAGAAAGTATGAACATGGAAGATGCACTGTATTATGGAATAGGATACTAACATATCTACCCATAGTGAACACGAGTTTCACGTCCCACTGATGACTAATAAAGACAAAAAGAGGAAGTTTGAAAAAAATCCTTATTTGTAAAAAATACATTGAAATGGTCAAGAATTACAGGGCAGGATATCTTCAGTTTGCTCCCAACTGGTCCAGGGGAAAAAAGTTTTTGTGCTGTGCTTCTAACTCTTCAAATATGATTGAGATTGCAAAAAAATGTTTCAAGGGAAATGTGCATTCTTCCATTAAACAAAGAAAAATGAATCTTGGAGCCAGGTGTGGTCACCGGCAGCTGGAATCCCAGCATCTGGGAAGCTGAGGCAGGAGGATCACAAGTTTGAGCCCTCTCTGGACAATTTAGTGACTCAGTGAGACCTTGTTTCAAAAAAAAAAAAAAGACAAGACAAGACACTAGGAATATAGCTCAGTGCAAAGGTTCTAGGTTCAATCCTCAGTACCACAAAGGAGAGAGAGAGAGAGAGACAGAGAGAGAGAGAGAGAAAGAAAAGAATGGAATCTTACATTAGTTTAAGCTTCAGGATTTGTGCAGAGGTCTCCTTGACTACAGTAGATGCCATGCCACAACATTCATTGTGTTACCATACATGTTTTGGATATATAGAGTTTTACACGCTAAAGTTGGCTTTTCTAACTACCTGGCATACTATTGTGTTATGAGTCACCATCCTTCAGAAAATGTGCTGTATCCTTGGGAAAGATAGCTATAAATTAATAATAGGTGAAAAGAATGGAAAGAAGAAAGTAAGTCTGATGGACAAAAAATTGTCTAAACTGGGTGTGGTGGCACACACCTGTAATCCCAGCACACTGGGGGGCTGAGGCAGGTGGATCATCGAAAGTCTGAGCTCAGCCTGGTCAATTTAGTGACCAAGGGAGACCCTATTTCAAAAAAATTAAGAAAAAGCCAGGCAAGGTGTTACATGCCTATAATCCCAGCATTTGGGAGACCGAGGCAGGAGGATTCCCAAGACTTTAAGGCCAACCTAGGCTACATAGTGAGCTCCAGGCCAGCCTGGACAACATAGCAAGACCTGATATAGGGGAAATAAATGTTACTCCAAATCTGCTAGATGTCAGATACGCAGAGTTACTGTTCCCCAAAGCTGAAGAATGAATTCTAAGGAACAATGGAGGTTAAGAGTAGGAAAATTTAATGGGGACTAGGAATGGGGTATAAGAATCGGGAATAGCAATAGCTCCCAAGAGACAAGAGGGGTCCCAAATGGGTTGCCAAGGAGCCCACTTTTCTGAGGGAGTTTTATAGAGCCAAAGCCACGAGGGATATGGTCAAATTACAATCAACCAATACAATCACAAGTACAGCCACTTAGCTAATATTGCTCCAACAGTAGCAAGGGCGCATGGATACCATCAATAGCCTTGCTCGATAATCTAGTCTTAGTCTTGTCTTTAGTCTTAGTTTTAGTGAGTGGGGGAAGATGGCCCACCCCTAATGAGATGATGGTTTATTTATATGAGAAATCTCTAAAAGGTGGTACCAATAATCTCAAGCTTCCTTAGGGAAGTATGTAAATTTGGCCATTGTGACTTTTTTTTGTACATGGGATCAAACTCAGGACCTTGCACTTGCCAGGCAGGTGCAGTACCACTGAACTGAATCTCTGGTCCCTGGTCATTGTGACTTTAATCTTCAGATTTGCCTTTGGCCAGTTTTTGATGTGTTGTCACCTTCTTCATTGTGCTGTCTCCTTCAAGGACCTAGCCCTGTCTAACTACTATAATATTCCTACCTAACTTAGCTGTCTATAATAGACCTTGCCTCAAAAAGCCAAAAAAATTTTATTTTAAGGGCTGGGAATATAGCTCAGTGCGAAGGACCTGGGTTCAATCTCCAGTTTAAAAAAACAAAACAAAAAAACTTGCACCTGCCTTTGGAACTACAAGTGATTTTTACAATTGTTTTATATTTTTATTGTATTAGATTTTTCACAAAAATGTATGATTTATTAGAGGATGGAAGATGTGTTTTTTATTTGTTTTTCTGTTTTGTTCACTTTTATTTTGTTTTGTGACAGAGTCTCACTATGTAGTTCAGGTTGGCCTTGAACTCACTAGTAGCCCAGGCTGACCTTGAACTCTCAGAGATCCTCCGGCCTCAACCTACAGAGTGCTGGGATTATACATGTGAGCCATTATGCCTGGCTTTGGAGAATGTGTTTAACAGCTTCCTTCAACTGCTTTATAATCAAATAGCAATTGTTGCCCACCCATTTTAAAGTAGTTTTATTTTTCCTTTGGCCTTATAACTGTTGTGCTTTTATTATGTAAATACACAAATAACTGAAAGGAATGGTCCGGGAAGCTGGTTTGAGACTGAAATAGAATTGCTGAGCAGGTTTATGGCTACTGTCCTTGAAGAACTGGGGGGAAACAGCCCGGTGTGGTGGTGCATGCCTGTGATTCCAGTACTGGCGAGGATGAGGCAGGAAGATTGGCACAAGTTCGAGGGTAGCCTGGACTATGTGAATTCAAAGACAGCCTGACCCTGTCTCAAAATGTAAGACCGAGGGCCTTAACAAACGCTCCGAGGAGCTGACTGCAGCGAAGAACACCCGGGAAGGAACACCGAACACACCGGACAAGTTGGAAAGTGAAACAGACCTTAGTCTGGCCAGACGGCACTCCCAAAGCAAAGTAGCTTAGAGAGGCGACTAGCCCAGAGTCCGAGGCTCTTTTATAGGGGGTTGCGGGGAAGTTAACAGGCGAAATTTACAGAAGAGGAACAAAGGTTAGTGGTCAGCTGACACGTACTGATGGTCAGCAGATGTTTGTAGATTGTTCTATAGATAGCGGTGTCCGGAACATCAGTTTTGAACAAAGAGTTGAGTAATTTACTTTGGGACCTTATGGCTAATACAGATCTTATCTAGTGTCCCGGGACTAACAAGCATCTTTATCTATTTACTCACATTCACAGTTGGGGCTAGGGGAGTTTTATGATTACAGAGTTATGCAGTCCCCAAAAAAAACAACAAAAAAAAACAAAAACAAAAACAAAACAAACTACCAAAAAAACTAAAAAACAAAAAAACAACAATAACAGGCTGGGGATTTAGCTCAGTGGTTCCAGTGCCTGCCTTGAAAGCACAAGGTCCCGAGTTCAATCCCCTGTACCAAAAAAAAAAAAAAACCAGGGAGAGATTGAGATTCAGTCTGACTTTGGTGGTGGGTAGATCAGGGGACAGTATAGGCAGGCAGAGGGAAGATGTCGAAGGTTAGGAGTCAATAAGCTACAAGCCACAGGCCAAATTGAGGCTGCTGCCTATTTTTGTATGGCCCTGTGATGGAAGAATAGTTTTAATGGATGAACTTTTGCAGTTTAATGATAGGAAATAGTAACTGTTGAGCCCTAATTTAGCAAAGTGTTATTGATCCCCACCTCTTTACTGAGGATCAATCAACCCAGGGCCTCACCCATGGTGGTCATTAAATGTTTTGTTTTGCTTTGTTTTGTGTGAGACAGTGTCTCCCTATTGTTGCCCAGGATGGCCTTGAGCTCAAGATCCTCCTGCCTCAGCTGCCTAAGTAACTGAGATTACAGCAGGCATGAGCCTTACTGTCTCCCATCCAAGAATTAACCAGGCCTGACCATGCTTAGCTTTCGACAAGCTCAGGCACATTCAGGGTGGTATGGCCATAGATTGTGCCTTACTGTCATTAAATCTTTATTACAAAAAATTTCCCACAATTGTTTGTCAATAAAAATTGGTAGTGCTATTGGAGTATAGCTCAATGGCACAGTGTATGCGTATGTGATGCCCAAGATTCTATCACCAACACCACACAAAAAAAGTGGAAATTTTATTTCCTTCTTATTTTATAAATGCCTGCATAATATTCTTGATTTTACTTTTTGGTCTACAATGTCAAAACATCTACTATACAGCCCTTTACAGAAAGTTTACCAAACTCTGGTCTATAAATAGGCAATGGTCTATGTTCATATAAAGAATGGAATCATGGCCAGGTGTGGTGTGGTGGCTCATCCTTGTGATTTCAGCATTCTAGGAGGCTGAGGCAGGAGGACTGAAAATTCAAATTTAACCCAGGCAACTAAATGACTTAGCAAGACTCAATCTCAAAATAAAAACTAAAGAGAGTTGGGGATGTAGCTCAGTGTGAAGGCCCTTGGTTCAACCCCCAGTACCACAGAGGGTGTGGGGGAGGAAGAAAAAAAAGAAAGAAAAGAATAGAATTATGACAACAGTTAATGGAGTTCCTGAGGAACTTAATTATTTGAAGAATTAAATGCTGATGAAAAAGTGGGTAGTAGTGGCTGAACAATTGTAAAATCTTGAAATAACCACTGTGGGAACTGCCTGTACATGATAAAGGGGCAGTTCTGTCATCTGCTGGCTGAGAATTATTTTGCTCAATTTGCACAGAAATCACAAACAGGCAAAATGTAGCTCTTTTAGTGTTGACAGCCCCAAGCCTCGAATGCCAGCAGCTCTCTGCTCTGTTAGGAAGCTGTCCTCCACCGCTCTTCTGGCAGCCAGGGCCAGCCCCTAACCAGCCTGGGAACTCTTCCATGACCAGAGGTGGCAACTGCTGACAATTCTTCGTTGTTCTCCATTGCAGCTGCCCTCGGTGTTACCAACCCAGCCATTGAAGTTACCAGCTCAACCTGTCCTGTTTGAGACAGAAATCAGCAATAGGCAAAAGTATGGTACCCAAAAGAGTCTCTCTTAGGACTTAGGCTGCAGCACTAGGACGAACAGTGCATGGACTGAGCAACTAAGGGGCTGGGGAGCTGCGCATATGGAGAAGATTGACAGATTTGCGCTGCTCTGCCCGCGCAGTGTCACACTCTTTACGGCTACAGAGAGGCAGAGGCCTGTGGAGCCTGCTGCAGCCAAAACAAATGTCTCCTGGCATGGCCCAGGGGAATCTGACGTAGCAGGGGCCAGCTGCAAAGCATATGGCGCTGCCACAGAAAAAGGAAAAAATAATTTAAAAATTAAAAGTACCTCTTTGGGAGTGTCAGGCCCTTTTTTTCCTGTCTCAGTTCAAATTGTAGGAAGAATTGGATTATTAAATAAATGATGTTTAGTCATACACAGCAAAAAGAAATTTGAATCATTAGCTCGTCCCTTCACCAAATAAAGTTTTGAGAGATGAAAATCTTCAAAGTGAATGAATGGAAACAATGAAAGACCAACAGAAAGTTTGGATAAATATTTTTTATACATTTGGTATGGGAAATGTCTTTCTAAACTTGAAGTAGTAAAAAACAAAAGCTGTAACTGATTTGACTGCCTAAAAATGTGAACACCGGTATAACCCTCTGTCTTGGTTGCTTTTCTTGTTGCTGAGACAAAATACTCAACTCCCAAAGGTAAAGGAGGAAAGGTTTATTTCAGCTCACAGGATGTGGATGTCGCTAATCGGGTGGCTCCAAAGCAGGGTGTCATGGCAGAGGGGCAGGGCAGAGGAGAAACAGTTCATGGTGTGGCAAGCAGAAGGCAGCAAAGCAGCGAAGTAATGAAGCAGCTGCTTTCTGTCCAGGCTACCCGCCTTTTGGGTGGTGCCACCCACACCCAGGTCGGGGCACCCTTAATCCAGTATCATATCCTTAATCCCAGTCTCACATCCTTAATTATAGCCCCACACATGCAGAAACTTCCCACCTATGATCCCATGAGGATTTGGGGGAACATATGCAAACCATAACCCCCCAACACTTGTAAAAAAAGAGATATTACTTATCCTCAAGTGCATGGACCAGATCATCCCGGTTACACTAATATAGAAAAAACTTTTTTTTAAAACTGTCTGTACTTGTAGTACTCAGGAGGCTGAGGCAGGAGGATTGCAAGTTTGAGGCCAGCCTAGGCTACATACTATAATGGGTTCAAGGCCGGCCTGAACTACAGAGTGAGACCCTGTCTCAAAAAAACAAAAAAGAACTCTAAAATCAAGAAGAAAAGCCATTTAATGTAAAATAGACCAAGAACCAGGGATTTAGCTCAGTGGTTCCATCACCTGCCTCACAAGCACAAGGTCCTGAGTTCGATCCCTGAGTTCGATCCCCGAGTTCGATCCCCAGTACCAAAAAAAAAAAAAAAGTAAAATAGATCGAGAGCATGACTAACCAATTAGAGAAATATAAAAACAAGTGACCATTATATATATGAAAAATGTTCAAGACACACTAGCCTGGCACAGTGCCGCCCCCTGTAACTGTGATGTCATTTGTCACAGATAAGATCGTCCAAGAAGACATTACTGATCATTGTTAAAAGTGTGAGAAAATATGTTTTGTTATTCTAGAAGTTAAGAGGTACAGCAAATTATTATTATGTATAAAAAATAATGTGCTTTTTAAATTTAAGAAAACAAATAGACATGGATTTCTAAGGAGATAATTGGCAAAGATATGAGGACATTTAGCGTAGTGTTGTTAAATACTGTGTATGATTTGTACATACAATGGATTGTGTCTTGGAATAGAGTTCAATAAAAGAGATTGGTACAATGCCTTCCAGATTTATGGGAATCCTAAAATTTCCTCCATTTTATATTTTGTTTTGTTTTATTTTTATTATTTTTGTTGTTGTTTTCAGATAGGGTTTTGCTATGTAGTTTAAACTGGCCCCAAACTCACTGTATAGCCCAGGCTTCCTTGAAGTTGAGATCCTTCTGCCTCAGCCTATTCTAATGTTTATATTATTAGGTTATTTACTGTCCTCCAACACCTACTCCCAACTATACGTAAATTGCAGGCAATTCAGTAAACCTTTCTTAACAAAAATGAAAGAAGTTAGTATCAAAGTCAAAGGACAGGAAAACAGAAAGCATTAGAATTTCTTGGACCACAGAAATTGTGACTTTTTTATAGCTATAGGGAAACCTTAAATTGAAAGGGGCCTGCTACACTTCTGTTAGAACACCTGGGAAACCCTAGAAGCCCTCACATAAGATGCAAGTATGGCTTACTCATTTCGCTAAAGTCAACTCTTTTTGAGACAAGGTGAGGTGTCATTGTATTTGGGCCTGGGATTTAGCTCAGTGGTTTTGCCGCCTGCTGAGCAAGTGCAAGGACCTGAGTTTGATCACTGGTACAAAAAAAAAAAACACCTCATTGTATTGCCTAGGCTGGCCTCAACTCCTGGACTCAAGGGGTCTTTCTGCTTCAGTCTCCAGAGTAACTGAGGTGACAGGCATGTGCCACCATGCCCAGTTGAGAAAAGAGACTCTTTTTTTAGTTTGTTTGTAGTACTTGAGAATGAAGCCAGGGCCTCCACACAGAGCTATACTTCTAGCCCTTTTAAAAAAATTTTGAGACAGGGTCTCTTGATATATCACTAAATTGTCCAGGCTGGGCTTAAACTTGTACCCTCCCACTCCACTCAGCTACCCAGAGTGCTGGAATTACAGGCATGTACCATCACACCCAACTTGTTTTCTGAAACATGGTCTAACTATTTAATTCAGGTCAGCCTTGAACTCACTGTATATGTAACCCAGGCTGGCCTTGAATTTGCGATCCTCTTGCCTCAGTATCCTGAGGGCTGGGATTATAGGTGTGTGTCAACATATGGTGAAAAAGTAGGCTCATTATTCACCCTTTCAGGTCATTACTAACAGCTCCTCCTAGACCAGTTCATTTGCTTTTTTTTTTTTTTAATATGAGAGGAACCACATAATTTTTCATTTAAACCAAAATTCTTGGAATCAGTGGGGATGCTATTAATAATTACAGGATTGTCCTGGGAAACCAGAGCATATTATCATTCTGCTTGTACCATATGATTTTGCCATGCTTGAGAGGGAAAAGCAGCTTAACAGACTACAGATGTTAGTTGCTGTAAATTAAAGCATGAATCAGATAGCTATGTAGCTAGAGAGATAGTGATTATTTCATGGAGTGCAATAATTTCAATAGATATCCATTTTATAATAAGGTACACCAAATTTTCTTTTCAGCTGGCTTCTGCCTGAAAAATAGGCTGATTTTATTACAACTACTTTCCCAACTTTGAAAAATGCCATTGCTAGCTCTTTAGTTCCTTGTCATTTACATATGTTGAAATCTAAGTAATACAGCAGATTGGCACACTCAGCCTTCTTCTAAACTGTTTTTTGCATGCCTTCCCCTAACACAAAGAAATTTGTTCCTAGATTCTCTTATTACAAAGTGTGACCATGTGACTCAGTTCTGACTAATGAGACGTCTTTAGTTTTATAACTTGCTCTAAAAAATTTTTGGCCGGGTGTGGTGGCAGACACATGTAATCCCAGCACTCAGAAGGCTGAAGCAGGAGGAATGCTGTGAGTTCGAGGCCAGCCTGAGCTCTGTAGTGAGACCCTGTTTCAAAATAAATAAATCTTAGGGCTGGGATTTAGCTCGGTGGTTTTGCTGCCTGCTGAGCAATCGGAAGGACCTGAGTTCAATCCCTGGTACCAAATAAATAAATAAATTTTTGAAAAATAAAAATTTTTAATTAGTACTTGTTTGCATTTCGTAATGATTACATTCACTGTGGGGAGTTGGTACACGTACATAACACATCTTAATTCTTTTTTTTTTTTTTTTGTACCGGGGATCGAACTTGGGTCCAGGCGGTGAAACCACTGAGATATATCCCCGGCTCCACATCTTAATTCTTTTACTTTCCTTCCCCCTCTGCTCCCTCTTCCTTTTATTCTTTGTATTTTTCTATTATACAGGTACATCCTTGTAATCCCAGCACTCTGGGAGGCTGAGATGAAAGGATCGCAAGTTGGAGTTCAGCCTGGGCAACTTAGTGACTTAGCAAGACCCTGTCTCAAAAACAAAAAGGCTGAGGGTGTAGCTTAGTGTGAAGACACTCAGTACTGCAAAAAATAAATGAATAAATAAATAAATAATTTAAAAGGATGGGGAAAAAAATAGAAATTATATTTAGGGGCTGGGGATTTAGCTCAGTGGTTCTGCTGCCTGCCTCGAAAGCACAAGGTCCCGAGTATGATCCCTAGTACCAAAAAAAACAACCAAAAAAAAAAAAAAACCAATGAAAAGGGATGGGAATGTAGCTCAATGCAAAGGGCCTGAGTTCAATCCCCACTGCTGAAAAACCTTTTTCTAAGTAAGAATTCGGTCACTAGAGATTACTATCAACATTTTTACCTTTGGTGTGTACATGTAGTGCTGAGAATCCAACCTAGCAGCTCACAAATGTCAGGCAAGAGATCTATCACTGGGCCACACTCTCTGCCCCTAATATATTTTTTTAAGGTATGTATTTCTGGTTGGATCACATTAGGTATTCTATTTGTATTTAATATGAAATATTTCCCAGTAAATAGGATCCAGTATCACTTTAATCTTTTTAATTTTATTTATTTTTTGCAGTGCCAAGGATTGAGCACACATCCTTGTGGATGCTAGGCAACACTGCTGCTAAGCTACACCTCTACTCCTGTCATTTAATTTAACTTGATTGATTGATGATTGCTGTACTGGAGAATGAGCCCAGGGAGTGCAGAACTATATCTTCAGCACTTGTCTTTTTTTTTTAATTTTGAGGCAGGATCTTACTAAATTGCCTAGATTGACCTCAAATTTTTAATCTTCCTCCTTGAGTCTCCTGAGCATCTAGGATTACAGGTGTGTGGCACTACACTTAGTTTATTTTTAAATACCTAAGACATTTACATCTTAAAGTCAAAGCAATATGCAAAGGTATGTTTAGACATGTAGGCATATTTAGAAATATTTTCCTTTTTTTTTTTTTTTTAATTTGAAGGCTGGAACTCTGTGTGTAAGCCAGGTTCCTTGAACTCATGACCCTCCTGTCTCAGCCTCCAGAGTGCTGGGATTACTGGCTAGAGATGTTTTGCCCTTACTCTTATCCCTTAAAGAGTATCTTACTTTCTTCATCACTGAGACAAATACTCAACACCCACAATTTATAGCAAAACATTTATTGGCACATTAGGCATATGTAATGATAATACTCATCAGGGAATTTGCACCTGTACATGATACATCCCACCTCTTTATTCCCCTTCCCCTCTCCCATGAGGCCCCCTCCCCTATGTACAAAAGCTTTGTTTCCATTTTTTCCTTGTTTTCACCTTTTTTACTTGCCCCTTCCTTTCTCCATCCTTCCTCCCTTGTTTCCTTTCTCATTTGAACATTTTCTTCCCACTTCCCAATATCTATTATATATTTTTGTCCTTAATTCCATTTTTGGTTTCTCGCCAACAAGGCGGTATTTAAACATGTCAACACCCACAATTTAAAGGAGAGGTTTATTTTGGCTCACAGTTTGTAGTGGTTTCAGTCCATAGTTGGCTGACTCCAAGGCAGTGTGATATGACAGAGGGGCATAGAAGAGAGGAAAGAGCTATGGCATGGCAGTGGGGAGCAGAAAGGGATCAAGAGAGGAGGAGGGATGTATACCCTTCAGGTCATGCCCACATTGACCCATTTCTTTCCACCAGGCTTCACCTACCAATAGCACACTCAGTTAGCTATAAAGCCATCTGCAAACTAATCCAGTGTCCACACTTAGGATCCAGTCACCTCTCAGAAGCCTCACATATGAGCACATAAAACATAACAATGAGGAAAGGCTTACTTTGGCTCATGGTTTCAGAAGTTTCGATTTCTAGTAAGTGGAGTCCATTGCTTTTAGGTCTTTAGGTGAGTCAGAAACATCAGCATATGGTATGGCAGAGAAAGACTGCTCATTTCATGGCAGCCAGAATGCAAGAGAGAGGAAAACAGCTAGGGAGAAAGGGATCAGGGAGAAGATATACTCTTTGAAGCCACTCCCCTAGGCACCAGCTTCATCCAATTAGATGCCACCTCCTAATAAGTGCATTAGGCTAATCATCCTATCAATGAATTAATCTACTTGATGAAGTAGAACCCTTATGATCTAATCACTTCCCAAGAAATCCATCCACAGCCAAGCCCAACATGGTAAGTCTTCTGAGGGGACACTTTGGATCACAACCATAACATGTACCATTGATCCCCAGCATCTCACACACACACACACACACACACACACACGAGCAAAATGATGTTAAAAGATTATGACATTCTTGTTTTTAATGTTCTATTCCATTAGTAGTTCACAGCAATATAAAGAGTAAGGGGGGAAACACCTGTCACTGATGCCCTGTTACAAATCACCCCAGCCCGCCTGACTTTTCTTGCACCTGTCAACACTTTCTAGCACTATGACAGGTTCCCATTCTGGGGCCTGTATTTCTCCCCTTCTCTCTCTGAGATCTTTCCTGGGAACCACCAAGAGTTGCTTGTATGGTTGCTGAGGGACATGGTCAGAAGCTGGAAGGCAGGGGGAGTTAACATCTCAGGAAGCAGCCATCTAGTTGATGGCATCTAGTGGGTGATGGCATGAGGGGGAGAACTCTGAGGGATTTCACATGGTTTCTCAACAGGGCCCAGCAAGACAGCCAGTTTCTTATGCAATTGTTCATCAATATACTCTCTGCTAGCCTTTCTCCCTGCCCTGTCTCACTCTGTGCTTCCTCTGTGTTGTTTGATTGTTTTTATTTTTGTTTTATTATACTGAGGATTGAACCCAGGGCCCTCACACTGTGCCATATTCCCCACCCTTTTAAAACTTTTTTGAGTTGGCTTCTCTGTCCAATTGCTGAGACACAACACCTGACACCTGCAACTTGAAGGAGGAGAGCTTCATTTTGTCTCAGT
Organism: Heterocephalus glaber; assembly: GCF_000247695.1. The sequence continues at coordinate 10,165,620 of NW_004624772.1, forward strand.
TTCAATCCATGTTTGGCTGACTACAAGGCAGAAACAGGATGGCAGAGGGCCATGGTGGGGGGAAAAGGTGCTCAATCCATGACAACCAGGAAGCAGAGAGAGAAGGAAAGAGCTTGAGACAAGAATGTGCCTATGGTGGTTAATTGATTGTCAACTTGAGTGGGGACGCTCAGGTGAATTGCATCAGCATGGTTCTGGGTGTGGAAGACCCACTTTAAGCAGGATTGTTGTTGGAAGGGTATAAAAGGAGAACAGGAGGGAAGGATTTCAGCTGATTTTCCTTGGAGGTGTGTCGGGGTTGTGGGGCTGACGGGGTATTTTCGCAGGTGAGATTCCCTAAGAAGAAAGCACATAGAGCTGATATCAGCAACAGCAACAAGAGTAAGTGTCTTTATTCCTTGGCCCTTAGATAGGCCACTACATGGCCTTACATCATTATATCCTAACATAACTGTGTAACACATGCATGGTAGTCTACCCAAGTCATGCTTATATACGTGTGTCCCGTTGTGTGCATGTGCTAACTGGCGGGGTCATCACCCCAGGTGCGCCGGGCTTTGAAGCAAACTAAGGTGGTTTCCTACAAGGTGCTTCGGCTGTTCTCTTTGGAGGAGCTCTGGTCTTCCCCTTCACCTTGGGCACCATCTCCTGGCTTTCAAAGCAGATTCTTCAGCTTCCAGAGCAGTCCTGTCAGCCTGCCGGTGAAGGCTCCTTAGCTTCTAGTGCCGACCTTTGACATCCCAGCACAGACCTTTTCATTGAGGGTCCTTCAGCCTCCTGACGCAGACTCATATGGGACACTGCCGTGGGATCCAGGTCTTTGGCTGGATCACGGACAGATTGTTGCACTCTTCTACGTTTGACTCTAGACGGCCATTGTAGGCCAATCTTGTAAATTTCTGTGTCCAGCACTGAATGTGATTCAGAGAGACGCAGTTCTTTGAGGAGCCTTGCCCTAGCCCTGCAAACTCTTTTAAGCACTGACTAATACAGTGCCCTTCCAGGTTATGCTCCCAGTGATCCAGCTCCAACCAGGCCCCACCTTCTAACAACACATTTAGCTACTGAACTTACCAATGCATGAATCCACGAATGCATACAGCAACCCTAATGATCCAGGTACCTTCCAAACGCATATATATTTGGGGGCCATTTTAGATCTAAACAATAACATTTGGCCGCTGGCCCCTAAAAGACTCAGATCAATCTCATTTTGCAAAATACATTTAGTCCGTCTCTAAGATCCATCAAACTTTTAAGAGTTCTAGCATTGCTGAAAAGTCTAAGTCCAAAGTCCCTTTAAGACCAGGCAAACTCTTAGCAGTTTGCCCCTGTAAAAATAAAAGAGAATGTTAAATACTTCCACCATATAATGGCACAGGGTAAACATTACTATTCCAAAGAGAGGAATAAAGGATAGAAAGGAATCAGACCAAAGCAAGACTGAAACCCAGCAGAGCAAACATTAAATTTTGTAGCTCCTTATCCAGAACCTAGGGCAGATTGTGGTCAGATGTGAACTCCAAAGGGCTTGGGAACCCTTCCCCTGTAGCATTGCCAGTTTCAGCCCTCATGGCCTCCCTCTAAGGGTGGCTCCACTCACTGTCTTTCCTCAGAAGATCTTCCATGTTCCTGGCATCTCCAAATTCCTTGGGTCTCTACTGAACTTTTGGCTTTATTCTCACAGCTTCACCCACTGCTCTTTCAAGGGCACATTGCCTGGCCTCCTAGGGCTTCTTTTGAAATCTGAGTAGAAGCTTACATGACCCCATAACTCTTGCATTCTGCACGCCTGTTACAGCAGCACCATGTAGATGACCCTAAGCTCCTTTGCCAGCTCAAGCAGCAGTACTGTTTTCCCTGGACATGGAGTCTAGATCTTTGATTCCAAAACCAAATTTGGACTCTTGACTCTGGAATCCCTAATTCATTGCCAAGTTGCTGTCTGGAGTCAATCCCAGGGTAGGAGTTGCTCAGAAATGAGCCTGTGTAGCTGAGTGGAGCTGTAGCTGATGCGACCCTGCGTGGCTTCCCAGCTTTGTTCGTGAAGGTGATCTACTCCAAGGTCGTAGCTTGAATCTGAAGCCTCCTTAAGTTCTGGTCTGATCTGGAGTTAGTGCCTAGCTCTTGGATTTTGAAACCAAATCTGGATTTTTGACTCTTCAGTGCTGATTTCCAAAGGAAGTTTTATTTGGTAGCAGAGCCTGGGTAGTGTTTTTGGTTGAAGGTGTCAATAAGAATTTTCCATTGCTCTTCTGTAATGTAGTATAGCTGGGCCTATAATTTGTTTGTGCAGACTCCTTATACAAGGATTAGAAGTTTAAAAACAGAATTAAACTGAGCACAGTGGAGCACACCTGTAATCCTAGCACTCTTGGAGGCTAAGACAGGAAAAATCACAAGTTTCAGGCCATCTAGGCAACTGAGTTACTCAGTGAAAGCTGTCTGAAGAGTTGCCTGAAGAGTTGCCATGTTAGAAGATTATCCTGATGTCCAGCCAGCATTTAGGAGGCCCTCAAGTACAAATTGTGAACCTCAAAGAAGGATGCAAATATGAAAGATATTTAGGGAACAACTGGAGAAATTTAAATATAAACTGTGTATTAAATATTAGAATATTTTTTATTTTCTTAGGTTTGATAAAAGCAAGGCAGTTATAGGAGAGCATCCTTATTCGGAGAGGTGTGCTGAATTATTTATGGGTAGTGCCATAATATCTGCAAATTCCAAAAGACTCAGCAAAAAGTTAATGAAGCAACAATTTTTTTTTTTGGTACCAGGGATTGAACTCAGGACCTTGCACTTTTGAGGAAGGCACGGGAACCACTGAGCTAAATCCCTGGCCCACAACAAATTATTTTTAAAATGCTTAATTTAAAGATTAAAAAATAAAGTAAAATGTTAACTAGTGAATCTAAATGAAGGATTTTTAAAAAATTTCTTTGGTGCTGGGGATGGAACCTGGGGCCTCCTGCAAGCTAGGCAAGTGCTCTATCACTGAGCTACATCCAGGCTTTGAAATGTTTAAAAATAAAAAGATGACCCAGGCTTGGTAGCCCATGCCTGCAATCCCAGAGTTTGGAAGTTGCAATAAGACAATAGAAAGTTCAAGGCCAGCTTGGGCTATGCAGTGAGTTCCTGTCTGAAAAAAACAAAAAAATAAAATAATAAAAATTAAAAGTTGAAAAATGCAAATATTATATAGGCACCATATTAATTTGTTGCTTTTGTTGTTTATGTGGAAAAGCTGATACTTGTGAATTTTTTTGTTCAAAGCCTTCCAGACCAGTGTGCCATGTCTTTCCTGCAATATAATGCAGAATTCCAGGATTTCAATTAAAAGCTTCTTCTAGGATAGGGATTTAGCTCAGAGGTGCAGTGCTTGCCTGGTATGAATGAGACCCTGGGTTAGATAGCGCACACACACACACACACACACACACACACACACTAAAAGCTCATTCTAATCCTTATCACTCCATTTAAAAGACATTGGGTAGGGCCAGGGATTTAGCTCAGTGGTCCTGTGCCTGCCTCAAAAGCACAAGGTCCTGAGTTTGATCCCTGGTATGGAAAAAAAAAAAGACATTGGGTCACTTTATTTCAGTATGATAGATATGTTTTACATTTTAATTATATATCCGTAATTACTTAGAATGGCTACAATTAATTCTAAGAATCCTTTGTGTAAATTTCTTAGCTTAATGATAGTTACCACCTCACAAGACAGTCAGTACTGTGGTTCCATGGCTACCAGGTATGTGGTTCCTTCATCCACTTGATTCTGCGCAGATTCATGTTCAACTTCAGCTTCACTTTTCTGCTATTCAGCAGTTGACTCCTTTTAACTTGCTATGAAAACAATATATCTTCCTAAGACATCTGTTCCTTAAGTCCTTATTACATGGTTAAGCCTTCCTTTCCCCTAAAATTTTATTTATTGACAAGTGATACATGAAGCTGTCACCTTTATAAAATGACGAAACTCAAGAATCCCAGAAGGGACTGGAAGCAAGCTGGGCAGAGTGGAGGTCACCCAGGATGTGATGTTACCCCTCTAAAAGGTCCTGCAACTTTGTGAGTGCTAGAGATGGCTCCGAGGCCAGAGGAGACCTCCAGATTGGCACACCATGGTTTCCAGGCAGCAGAAGGCTTCCGGCTAGGCGTGTCACGGCTCCAAACCCAGAGGAGGTGAGCCGTGCGGGCACCAGGAACACAGACCCACCCTACACCACCCCCACCAACAAGTCACAGAACCAGACTTCCAGATCACCTACAGCTACCCCAAAGGGAAACGAGATGGAACAATCTGATACTTAACCACCTGGACTTCCTGAACTAGCAATGAAAGAGGATCTGGAAAAAATGAAATCAGAAATAATTTCTCACATAACAGCAAAGATCGTGCCCATAGTGCAAGACATGATTAATAAATCTAGACAGGATACAGATAAAAAAAATACAGGAGCTGAGGAACATGATGGAATCCCAACATAGAAACAAATTGAATCCATAAAACAGATGCAAACAGATTCCCAGGAGATTAAAAACTCCACTGAAAGTCTATGCAGCAGAATGAGCCAATGTGAAGACAGAATTTCAGATATAGAAGATAAGATTGCAATTAGTGACCAGGAAAAGAAAAAATTCTTTAAAATTGTAAGGGACCATGAGAAATCAATCCGGCAGCTGCTAGATGATGCAAAGAAAAGTAACATAAAACTGATTGGAGTCAATGCAGAAACAGGAGAGGGTGCATTTGACATAAAAAAAACTGTTTACAGAAGTGATGGCAGAAAACTTCCCAAACAGGGGAAAAGAATTTGACATACAGATAAGTGAGGCATATAGGACT
>NW_004624772.1:10173627-10198595 GCF_000247695.1 Heterocephalus glaber
ACTCCAGACACACTCAGCCACCTCATCTTTGACAAAGGAGCCAAACACCTTCACTGGAGGAAAGATAGTCTCTTTAATAAATGGTGCTGGAGAAATTGGCTTTCAACTTGCCAAAGACTAAAACTAGACCTGTATCTCTCACCATGCACTAATCTAAAATCGAAATGGATTAAAGATCTAAATATAAAAACAGAAACACTGAACCAGCTGGAACAGAGGTTAGGTAGAACTCTTGAAGGCATTAGGGTAGGAAAAGACTTTATGAACAAAAACTCAGTTGCCCATGAACTAGCACAATCAATCAACAAATGGGATCTCTTTTTACTAAAAAGCTTCTGCACAGCAAGAGAAACCACCAGCAGTGTGAATCTTGCCCACAGAGAGGCCTGGCCTCTGCCCTCACTTCTGAGGGGTCCTCTCTAAGCTCTTGGAATGTTCTGCCTGATAAGAGTGTCTGTTTACCTGGGGGCCTTCAGCAGCCAGCCAGTCTGTGCTAACAACGCGGTTTCTGATGGAGGCTTTGAACTGTGCAAAGTGGTCTCCAGCTCTGCAGGGGCCAGAGGCCCAGCCACATTGGCAGTCAGTGACTGAGGCCCAGTTAAACTTCTGGACAGCAGTGCTCAGAAGAGCTTCCCCGACCAGCAGTGCTCCGTGTGTGTTGTCACACACCATCCCCCAGAGATGTAAGAACTGTCTGCAAACTGCACAGGGAGTGGACAGGAGGATGCTTAGCACCTGACACTCTTCTGGACTCCACCCTGTATGGCTCTTCATGTGGGTGATTTTAATCTAATCTGTAGCCTTGCTTTCTAATAAACCTTAACTGTAACTATTACAGCTTCCAACAAATTCTGTTAATCTTAGCAAACTGTCAGATCTGAGGGTGGTCTCAGCAACTTGCTGCTGATGTCAGAAATGAGGGAGTTCTTGGTGATTTCCAAAATGCAGATGACTTTGTTTCATCATCCCCCTTTGAGTATAGGGCAGACTCACTGATTTGGTTCTAGCAAATAAAATATGACAGAAGTGATGTCGAAGTATATATATTTGGGGGTTATTGGAGGTTGAGCTCAGGGCCTTCTCACTGATTTACACCCTTAGCTCTTTATTATTTTATTTATTTTAGCTCTATTTTATTTTATTTTATTTTATTTTATTTTTTGGTACCAGGCATCGAACTCGGGACCTTGCACTTGTGAGGCAGGCAGTGGAACCACTGAGCTAAATCCCTGGCCCTTTATTTCCTGTTTTTGAGACAGATCTCACTAAGACACCAAGTTGCCCAGGCTGAGCTCAAATTTGCAAACCTCTTGCCTCAGCCTCCCACAATGCTGGGATTACAGGTGTGCGCCACTGTGCCCAGCTAATAAAAGTCAATTCTGAGACAAGGTTATTTTGTTTTGTATTGTTTTTGTGGTACCGGGGGTTGAACTCAGGACTTCGTGCTTTCGAGGCAGGTGCGGCACCACTGAGCTAAATCCCCGGCCTGAGACAAGGTTATTATAAACTGAACCTTCTACCTTGGGTATTCTTTCTCTTGTATTGCTTGCCAAGGAAAATGACAGCTGTCATGTCCTGAAGCAGCCCTGTAGAGATGTTGTCTGGTGATCAACAGCCACATAAATGAGCTTGGAAGTGGATCCATACCCAAGTTGAATCTTCTGTGAGATGGAAACACTGGAAGATAGCTTGACTGCCATTTCCTGAGAGTGTAGGAACCAGGAGGACCCAGCTAAGCTATGCCTCAATTCTTGACACAGGAAACCTGTAAGATAATAAAGCCTGTAGCTTTAAGCCATTAAATTATTTGTTACACTCTGGGCTACAATGTGAGGTGATCTGGTGAACACCGTGTATTGAGTATTCACAATTTTTTCTTTTCTTTTCTCTTCTTTTTTTTTTGTGTGTGTGTGGTATTGGGGACTGAACTCAAGACCTTTGCACTGAGCTACATCTCCAGACGCTTTTAAAATTTATTTTTATTTTGAGACAGGGTCTTGCTAAGTGGCTATGTTGCCCAGGCGAGGTTTGAACTCACAATCCTCTTGTCTCAGCCTCCCAGAGTGCTGGAATCACAGGGTGTACCAACCACTCCTGGCTCACAACTCTTTTTATCTGGAGGTCTTTTTTCCCTAGGATCATTCCATTTCTTTATAGAAAACTGCAGTCTCCCAAGGAGCATATGCCTGGCTGCCTGAGTGCAGGGGTCAAAACCAAAGAAGAGGAGCAAGCCAGGCACACAAACGAAAAACAAAAACTAAGGAAGAGAACCCAACTTTCACTTATTTCCTCCAATTTTTTTTCCAGTACCAGGGATCAAACTCAGGACCTTGAGTTTGCAAGGCAGGTATTTCCTCCAATTTCCAGCCCAAAGATACGACTGCTATACCCGGTGATCAGAAGAGTGGAGTGCCTTCCATGTCATCTATCTGGAGAAACTGTTGCTTGGCCACCCCCAAGTAGAGAAGGTGTGTGTTGGATCTAACTGCTTCCTTCATAGACTTTCAAAATTTTTTCTTGTTTTCTTTCTTTCTTTTCTGAGACAGGGTTTCAATACATAGTTCAGGCTGGCCTTGAATTCACTATGTAGCATTGGCTGGCCTGGAACTCGCAGTGACTCAACATCTCCTGACTCAGCCTCCCAAGTGCTGAGATTACAGGCATGCACCACTGGGCCTGGCTAATTTTTCTTGTTTTCAACATGGATCTTTGTTCTCACCTTCTAAAGTAACTAGTACTATTCACAAAAATCAACTTCAGAGGGTATAGATCTGCCACAAAAGATAAAACTATAAAGCATTTAAGAGACAATATAGAATACCTTCATGACCTCATGATAGGCAAAGAATGAAAATCTGTGTGTGTGTGTGCGCGCGCTAGGGATCAAATCCAGGGCCTTGAGAATGCTAAGCAAGCACTCTACCACTGTGCTACCCATCAGCTCATTTTTTGTTTGTTTGTTTGTTTGTTTGTTTGGTACTGGGGATCAAACTTGAGTTCTTGGGCTTGTGCAGCAGGCGGCGAAACCACTGAGCTAAATCCCCTGCTCTCATTTTTAAATCTAGTTTCAAAAACCATCACCTGGGTTGAGAATGTAGGTCAGTGGTAGAGTACTGGCCTAGCATGCACAAAGTCCTGGATCTGATCCTCGGCACCCCCACATACACACAAACACACACACACACACACACACACACACACCCAAAAAAGCATCAATTCTAAAGAAAAAGAAAGACAGTTGGGCACAGTGGCACACACCTCTAATCCCAGCTACTCAGGAGGCCTAGGCAGAAGGGTCATAGGTAAATTTGAGCCCAGCTTAGCAATTTATCAAGGTTCTATCACAAAAATAAGACATTAAAAAAGAGCTGAGATCGTAGCTCAGTGAGTAGGCCCTGGGTTCAATCCCCAGTACTAAAGAAAAAAAAAAAAAGTGGGCTGAGAATATAGCCTAGTAGCAGAATACTTGCCTAATATGCATGGAGCCCTGGGTTTGATTTCCAATACTGCTAAATAAATAAATAAATAAATAATACAAACAAATAATGAAGTATGATTCTATTCATATAAAGTCCAAAAATAGGAAAAACTAGGGATGGATATGTACATTGTAAAACTATCATTTTTTTGTTTTGTTTGTTTTTTACTTTCTATGTAGTTCAGGCTGGCCTTCAACTCACTTTGTAGTCTAGGTGATCCTCCTGCCTCAACCTCCCAAATGCTGGGATTAGTGGTATGTACCATCACGCCAGGCATAAAACTTTACATTTTTTTTAAAGCATGCAATTACTATAAAAGTCAGGTTATCTGTATAAGGAAAAGATTATGATCAGGAAAGAATGCTAGCAATGTTGCATTTCCTGATTTGTGTAATGCTTAATGAATATGTGCTTTATAATTATTGATTATCCTGCATTTCATATTTAATGTTTTTTCTGGATGCATGTTGTGTTTAATAATTAAGAAATTTTGTTCTATTTTGTTATCTCTCTCTGTCTCTCTCTGTCTCTCTCTCTGTCTCTCTCTCTCTCTCTCTCTCTCTCCTCTTTCTCTCAGTGTGGTGGTACAAGCTTGTAATCTAAACTTGTAATCTAAGAGGCTGAAGCAAGAGGATCCTAAATTCAAGGCCAGCCTGGAGAATTTAGCAAGACCCTCTTTGAAAATAGAAAAAGGTAAGATGCAGCTCAGTGAACACCCGGGGTTTGTTTCCTGGTACCACAACTAAGAAGACATTTTGGATATATTAATCTAAATAAAATTAATATCACCTGTTTCTTCTTACTTTAAAGAATGTAGCTACTAGAACTAGAATATTTAAAATCACAGATATAAGGGACAGAATAACATATCAAAAATTATGAGGCAGGAGGTGTAGCTCAGGAGTAGGGCACTGGCCAAGCATGTATGAGACCCTGGGCAATAATCACCAGAATGGACAAAAATTGGAACAATGTGGTTACTAGAAAATTACATTTTAGCTCATGTACTCCCTTCAGGCAGAGCTGTCCCAGAGCCCTTTCCCTTCCATCTGTAGTTTGAGAAATGCACGTTTCAGTGTGGTTATCTCAGATTGAAGTAAACTGGAGGCTCAACTATCCAGGGATCTCAGTAATGACTGCCCTGGAGGATGGCCTGAACCATCCCAGAATTTGGATGAGTATGGAAAGCTTCTTTGAAAAGGGGGAAGACCCAACCTTGAGACAGCAGAAGACTCTAAGACTGCCAACAAAAAGAAAGCTGCATTTAAGAGAAAATACCAAGACTCCTACTAAAATTACAGGTTCATTGCAAGGTGATTCACATTCTGCAAGCCTGTTTTGATTAATATGTGGTGACTGGCTATCCAGCAAAGGCATGAAACCTTCAAAATTGCTTTGCCACATGGAGACGGAGTACCCTGCATTGAAAGACGAGTCTTTAAAGTTTTTCACGGAAAAAAATGAACACAAAGAACAGAAACAATTATTGAAAGCCACTACTTCATCATATCTGTCTGCAGCAAGAGGATCATTCTTAAACATTTTTTTTTTTTTGGTACCAGAGATTGAACTTGGGACCTTGTGCTTTTGAGGCAGGTGGCGGAACCACTGAGCTAAATCCCTGGCCTGAGAGCTCATTCTTACTGGCTACCTGTGTTGCTAAAGCTAAGAAGTCCTTTGCTAATGTTGAAGAGTTGATCCTGCCTGCTTCTAAAGACATTTGTCATGAACTTTTAGGAGGCTGCAGTTCAAAGGTGGCACCTGGGATGGGCATGGTGGCACTCAACCATAATCCCAGCACTCAGGAGGCTGAGGCAGGAGGATTGCCAAAAGTTTGAGGCCAGCCTGGGCTACATAGTTAGTTCAAGGCCAGCCTGAACTACATAGTGAGACTCTGTCTAAAAAAAAAAAAAGTGGTGTATGGTCCTCTTTCAGCCAGCATGAATTGATGAAATAGCAGAGGATATTGAGGTACAATTGTTAGGATTAGTGAGTAACCACGGTACATGATCTAGGTTGAAGAGTCTGCTGATACTGACAACAGGGCTACAATGCCCATTTTTGTGTGATGTATTCTTCAGGAGGATATACAGGAGCATGTGTTGTTATGTGCACTTTTGTTGCTAACCAACACCACAGCTGTAGAGCTATTCAAGTCTGAATGACTACATATCAGGAAAACTGAATTGGTCACCTTGTGTCAGTATACATGCAGAGATAGCAGCTCTCGTGACTGGGTGGCCTTCCGCTTCAGAAAGATCACTTCTGAATGTATCTACATATTATGTCATCCGGGCCGGGGATTTAGCTCAGTGGTTCCGCCGCCTGCCTCACAAGCGCAAGGTCCCGAGTTCGATCTCCGGTACCAAAAATAAATAAATAAATAAACAACTACATAGTATGTCATCCATAAAGAGAAATACCAGGTAGCCAAAAAATGTCACCTAAACTTAACACGGTTATTTAGGATGTGATTAAAATTATCAACCACATTAAATTACTTGCTCTTAACTAGTGTCTGTTTGTGCAGCTCTGTGAGGAGATAGAGGAAAAGCACAAATGTCTTCTTATATACAGAAGTAAGTTAGTTTTCTAAAAGTAGATCACTAGCTAAACTTCTAAAAGATCACTTGCTGCTCCAGAGATTTCTTTAAGAAAAACACTCACTACTGGCAGCACATTTCAGTGGCACAAATCTTGCTTACTCATGTGACATGCTCAACTTGCTCAATGAATTCAATCTGTCATTTCAGAGGAGAACAACAACTGTGTTCAAGTCACAAATAAAGTGGGTGCATTCCAAGTGAAAATGGAATTATGGGGGCAAGAAATGAACATTGAGAATTTTGGTTTAGATCCAAAATGGCCCCCAAAGCCTCAGGTGTTTGGTAGGTGATTGGGTTATGGGGCATTATAGCTGACCTGCTGTTAGGAGTTGGGGTCTGGTTGGAAGAGGCGGGTCACTGGGCACATGACTTGGAAGGGTTTATCACCCTAACTAGCTCCTTCCTTTATGCTCTGCTCCTTGGCTGCCATGAGGTGAGCAGCTATTCTTCTGCCATGCCTCTGTGCCATGCTGTTCTGCCCTGGAGATAGCTGACCATGCAAGGACTGAGACTGCTGAAATATGAGCCAAAGTAAACCATGCCTTCTTTAAATTGCAGGGATTGGGTAATATAGCTCAGCAATGAGAAAATGACTAAGACAACATGTTTCAAACATTAGCAGAGATTTTGAAAGAGACTTGACTTCTGGAAATATGGCAGAGTGGTAAACATCAGAGAAAGAGCCTCCCTGAGATTTGGTGTCCAAATGCTGGAATAAGCAATATGAGGAAGAGAAGAAGGAGGGAAGTGGGTCCCTGGGACCCACTAAGGACCTGAAGTGAGAATTAAAGTCCATGGGGAAAGCAAAGAGAGAGACCTCAGGGCAGAAGAAGGAGGTGGAAAGTTGTGCTTTCTTCCTGAGCCTTGACTCACTGTATGGGAGGGGTGACTTGGATTTACAGATGCAGAGGCCTCCATGGAGAAATCCACCAGTGGGACAGTGTAGTCGCTGGTGAGTTATTTGGATCCAGATGACTCCCAGGAGAGGTCTTGGAGAGAGGGTAGCTGAGCTTGGAACTCAGAGCAGCTGCAAGTTGGCACCATCTAGTGACTACCAGTGTCAAGGTGAGGCAGAAACTGAGTTCAAGTTGGCAGGAAGCCAAAGAGCCAAAGCTGGCAGAGATCTGAGTTTAAACTGGCAGGAGGCACATGGAGTGTTTCGGGCTGAACAAATTGAGTTCCATCCTTACAGCCAGAAAGCAGCCTGAATTTTAGTGGAACTAAAGGTGCGAGCTTGCTGGTATTATCCACTACCCAACTGTAAATCTACAGCTTGCTTGCTGGGATTAAATAACACAGATCTAGGGTCTTTTCCCATTCTGTCTACCAGTGACAACAGAGACACATCCTGAAATGGACAATTTTTTCTTTTCTTTTTTTCTTGATTAATTGTTCTTGTTTTTCTATGAGGGTGAACATTGTTTCTAGTTTCTATACTCTTTTTTTTTTTTTTTTTGGTACCAGGGATCAAACTCAGGACCTTGTGCTTGTGAGGCAGGTGTGGTGCCACTGAGGTAAATCCCCAGCCCTCTAGTTTTTTTGTTGTTGTTCTGTTCTATTCTTGTTTTTATTTCTTTTTTTGTTTGTTTTTGGTACTGGGAATCAAACTCAGGTCCTTGCACTTGTGCAGCAGGGGGTGAAACCACTGAGCTAAATCCCCGGCCCTTCTTGTTTTTATTTCTTCTCTCTTTCCCTCCTGTCTTCTTCACCAGTTTCCCAAAGTTTGCATAATCTTCCTTTGTCCTCCAGCCTTGCTTCTAATCTCTTCCTTTTCCTCTATTTCTCTATTTTTCCACATAACCTCTTTTAAATTTTCTCTCCTGAGGGTAAAATCACCATATTGAGGACATATTACTGTATACAATTTTTTGGTGTATTTTAGATTTTGTTATATAACCACAAATATAGTTCATATGGTTAAAGATGGTAAATCAACAGTTACCACAGTTTGTCATTTTCTAGGCTGTTTGATGCTATTATTATTGCTGATTGTACTACTTTAGCTAAGATGACATAATTGTTCTAATCAGTTGTTTTTCCTGGTATGCAAGACAGATTGTCTAAGGGTCACAAACAGTACTAGAGGCCAGTGCCAAAGAACCAGGGGATAGGTCAAATGGGCAGCAACTTCTCATCCCCAATAAATTGAAGAGGTAGGACATTGCAACAAGACTCAAAACCCAAAAGCCAGCTACACCCTGAAGATATCTCTGAGAAGTAGTCATTTCCCGAGGGGTTTCAACCCTAGCAGTAAAGCTACTTGCCATAAGCAATTTACAAACATCAACCCAGGAATTAAACTTTAAAAAAATAGAAAATTCGAAGACACTTAAGCAAAATGCAACCCCAGACTTCCAGCTCACCAAAGCAAACCCAAGGGGCAATAAGGTGGAACAATTCGAAAGCCACCCACCTGGATTATCTGAAGTGGTAATAGTGGAAGTAACAGCAGATGAATGAGGCTCTAGAAAAAATCAAATCAGAGGGCTGGGGATTTAGCCCAGTGGTTCCGTCGCCTGCCTGGCAAGCGCAAAGACCTGAGTTCGATCCCCGGTACCAAACAAACAAACAGACAAACAAAAAATCAAATCAGGAATAATTTCTCATATAACTACAAAGATGGTGACCATAATGAAAGATATGGTTAGTGACTCTAGAGCAAATACAAAAACAAAAACAAAAACAAAAACAGAAGAACTTAAGAAAATGATGGAAACCATGTACATCCAACATAGGAAAGACATGGAATCTATGAAACAGATTCAAACAGATATCCAGGAGATTAAAAATTTCACTGAAAATAGCAGAATGAGCCAATGTGAGGACAAAATATCATATATAGAATATAGGATTGCAGTTAGTGATCATGAAAAGAAAGATTTCTTAAAAATAGCAAGGGATCAAGAAAAATCAGTCCAACAGCTGCTAGATGATGCAAGGAAGAATAACATAAGGTTGATCAGAGTCGATGAAAAAGCAGGAAATAGCACAAATGACATAAAAAACCTGTTCACAGAAGTAATGGCAGACAACTTCCCAAGCATGGAAAAAGAATTTGACATACACATAAATAAGGGATACAGAATTTTAAGTACTCATGATCAAAAGAAATCTATACCAAAAAAAGAGAAATCTATACCAAGGCAAATGATAGTCAAGATTCCAGAAATTCAACATAAAAACTGAAAAAGCTGTTAGAGAAAAGAAACAAATCACCTATAAAAGAAAGCCCATCAAAATTACAGCAGACTTCTCAACACAAACACTCAAGGCAAGGAGAGCTTGGAGTAAATATTTCAAGCCCTAAAAGAAAACAACCTCCAGCTCAGATTGATGTACCCCACAAAACTATCTTTCAAAATTGATGGAGAAATAAGATAGATACATATGAATTACCAAAGCTGAATCAAGGAGATATAGAAATTATAAATAAACCAATATAAGTCAATGAAATTGAAGATGTCATTAAAAAACCTACCAACAAAAAAGCCCAGGCCCTGATGGATTCACTGCTGAATTCCACAAGAAATTTAGAGAAGACTTAATGCCACTACTCCTCACACTCTTTAATGAAATGGAAAGAAAAGCAATACTCATAAATTCATTCCAGAAAGCAAGCATCACCATGATAGCAAAACCAGAGGAGGAGCCAACCAAAAATGAGAACTGCAGGCCAATCTCCCTAATGAACATGATGTAAAAATCCTCAATAAGATACTGGCAAACAGAAAGCAGCAACTCATCAAAAAGATCGTACACCATGACCAAGTGGGATTCAACCCAGGGATCCAGGGATGGTTCAAGATACCCAAATCAATAAATGTAATACACCATATTAATAGAGTCAAGGACAAAAAAATACAATCCTCTCAAAAGATGCAGAAAAATCATTTGACATTCATGATAAAGACTCTACAGAAAATTAGAATAGATGGTCTTTATCTCAATCTAGTAAAACCATCTATGACAAACCAATAGCCAACATCATACTAAATGGACAAAAACTGAAAGTTTTTGCTCTAAAATCAGGAACAAGACAAGGCTGTCCACTGTCACCACTTTTATTCAATATAGTTCTGGAAACCAGGGCAATTAGACAAGAGAAAGAAATAAAAGGAATGAGAGAGGAAAGGAAGAAGTTAAATTATCATTATATGCAGATGACATGATAGTATACATAGAAAACCCCAAATACTCCACCAAAAGACTGCTAGATTTAATAACCAAATTTAGTAGCACAGCCAAATGTAGCATCAACATTCAAAAATCAATAGCCACGGGGATTTAGCTCAGTGGCACCATGCCACCTTCACAAGCACAAGGTCCTGAGTTCAATCCCCAGTACCAAAAAAAAAAAAGCCTTCCTGTACACAAATAACAAACTCACTGAGGAAAAAATTAGAAAAGAAACACTTTCACAGTAGCATCCAAAAAAATGAAATACCTAGGAAGCAACCTAATGAAGGAAGTAAAAGTCCTTCACATTGAAAACTACAGTACTCTGAAAAAGGAGATCAAAGAGGATATCAGATAATGGAAAGATATCCTTTGTTCTTGGGTAGGAAGACCCAATATAGTGAAAATGGCTATACTTTCAAAATGGTTATACACATTTACTGCAATCCCAATCAAAATTCCAAGAGCATATCTCACAGAATTAGAGAAAACAATCCTAAAATTCATTTGGAACCAGAAGAGACCTAGAAGAGCAAAATCAATTCTAGGCAACAAAGGCAAGGTAAGGGGCATCACAATTTCTTACTTGAAATTATATTACAGAACTACTGTGATAAAAATAGCATGGTACTCACACAAAAACAGAAGAAATTAAAAAATTGACCTAAGGATCAGTGGAACAGATTAGAAGTTGCAGAAACAACTCCAAATACACTCATCCACCTTATTTTTGACAAAGGAACCAAGCACCCTCACTGGAAGAAAGATAGCTTATTTAATAAATGGTGCTGGAAAAACTGGCTTTCTACATGCTGAAAATTAAAATTAGACCGATATCTCTCACCATGCTCTAAACTACCATTGAAATGGATCAAAGATCTAAATAGTAAAACAGAAACACTAAATCTATGGGAAGATAGAAAAGGCAGAACTCTTGAAGATACTGGTGTAGTTAAAGGCTTTATGGACAAAACCCCAATTGCTCAGGAAGTATCACAAAGAATCAACAACTGGGAACTCATCTCACTAAAAAGCTTTTGCATAGCAAGAGAAACAACCAGCAAAGTGAAGAGACAACCCACGGTGTTGGAGGAAATTTTTGCCAGCTGTTCCTCAGACAAAGGACTGATATCTAGAACATATAAAAAACTAAAAAAAATCAGAACCCCCAAATTTAAAGACCCAATCCAAAAATGGGCATCTGAAATGAATGGACACTTCTCAGAAGGGTAAGTACAAACAAAGGGGAAGAGAGGTTGAAGGGAAGGGAGAGGAATGAGAATAAAAGAAGAAGCAAGATATATCATGTACAGGTACAAATTCCCTAAGATGTATGTTATCATTATGTATATTTAAAATGTACCAATGAAAAAATTTTTAAAAAGAGGTACAAATGACAAATAAATATATGAAAAAATGTTAAACATCAGTGGTTGGTCTGGGGATTTAGCTCAGTGGTTTCATTGCCTGCTGCACAAAGCGCAAGAACCCAAGTTTGATCCCTGGTACCAAAAACAACCCCCCGCCCAAAAAAAACCCATCACTGGTCATTTGAGAGGTGCAAATTAAAATGAGGGTGAGATTCCATCCCACTCTAGAAAAAATGGCTATTATCAAGAAATCAACCAATAACCAATGTTGTTGGGTTGTGGGGAAAAATAAACTCTTCTCCCTTGTTGGTAGGAGTGTAGACTGGTACAATCACTGTGAAATCAGTGTGGAGATTTCTCAAAAAACTAAAACTAGAGGTGCCATTCAACCCAGCTATTCCTCTTCTTGGTATCTTCCCAAAAGAATTAAAGCATCACACCACAGCAATATACACACACCCATGTTTATAGCAACATGGTTTGTAATAGCTTGCAGAAGACCACAATATTGATGGTGCCCAAAGCAGGCTGTAAGCAATGTAGGTTCTGAAGAGTTAAACCCACAATTGGCTTGTTTTGAGAAGCAAGTCTGGCCAAAGCCTATGTGCTGAGGTCAGAGTAACTTGCACCCAAATTCTATTCCTACATCAAAACCTTCTTACTAGAAGGACAATGTTCTAATTACAACCATATATTTTGTCTATTCTGTTCCTAATTCAAGAATGCTTTGTCTTTTCCTTTATAAGCCTTGCTTATATTAATTTCCATAGAAACTGCACATCCTCGCACATAGCTTGCCTTTACCCCAATTGACTATTAATAAAAATCAGTGGCTTGGACGGACCAGTATCTTTTAGTAAAACAGCATTGGCCCTCCTGGTGCCCCACTTTCTGTCTCTCTTAGTTCTGTCTTTTAGGCTTGCTTTCTCCTCAGACTTGGGTCGTACACTGAGCAGGAGACTGGAGCCTACTGCAGAGGTTTCTGGTAATGTTTCATGGGTCTACAGTAATAAAAATCTGGAAACAGCCCAAATATCCATCAACCAAGAAATAGATAGAGAAGATGTATTTTTTTATATAATGGATTACTACTGTGCCATAAAGGATAAGGTTGAGACATTTCTAGCTAAATGAATGAACCTTGAGACCCTCAGGTCCTTGCGCTTGCGCAGAAGGTACCGAAACCACTGAGCTAAATCCCCGGCGAGACCATACTCTTAAGTGAAATAAATCAGACGCCCATGTTTAAATACTTCAGTGTTTCTCTGCTGTCAGAAACTGAAAGTGTAATTAAAGACCAAAATGCATAATAGATATTGGGAAATGAGAAGAAAATATTCAAATGAGAAGGGGAACTTGGGAGGAAGGAAGGGGAAAGAAAGGAGGAGATAAGAAATGAAGAGAATAGAAGAAAAAATGGAAACAAAGCTTTTATAAATAGGGAGAGGAAGAGGGGTCGAAGTGATGAGAGGGAAATGGGGAAAAAAAGAAGTGAGACAGATCATGTACAGGGTACAAATTCCCTATGATGAATGTTATCATTGTATATATCTAAAATGTACCAATTTCTTTTAAAAAAAGAAAGAGATTGAGTCAGGGCCTTCTCTTTCCCAGCTGGTGCATGATCACTTGCCTCAACTTTCAAAAGCTTGAGTGTTAATTCCCATCCTGACAAGATCCCAAACTGGGAAAGAATGGACCTGTGACCTACTCTGAGAAGCCGGGCGAATGGACTTTGCATTAGAAGAGGATCCGCTGCTTGAGATCACTAATGATGGTGGTCTTAAAAGTATGTCTGAGACAACTTCAAACACCCAGAAGTTCTGCCTTAAAAATCAAGGTGGAATATCCTGAGAAAACCAGAAAAGCATTAAAACTCCTGCCACCATTTCCAACATTCTGTCTTTGAGATGCAGGGTTTTCTGCAGGGATAGCAACTAAAATAAGTATACCCAGCAGATGGGACATAAGCAACACACTTTGGGTATCACTGTCTCCCATCATTGCCCAGTTAAACCATCTAGTTGCAGGAAAACAAGTTTAGGACTTCTGCATTATGTTGAATTGAATAATTACCTCATTATATTGGGCGTGGTGGTTTATGCCCGTAATCCCAGCACTCAGGAGGCTGAGGCAGGAGGATTGCCACAAGTTCAAGGCCAGCCTGGGCTACATAGTGAGTTCAGGGACAGCCTGAATTACAAAGTGAGACCTTGCCTCAAAAAAATCCATATAGCTGGGGATTTAGCTCAGTGGTTCCAGAGCCTGCCTCGCAAACGCAAGGACCTGAGTTCGATCTCCGTACCAAAAAAAACACAACAACTATACATACACACATTTATTATATATAAAACCATATAATGATAAAAATACAGTGTACAATAAATATAATGTGCTGAATCATCTGGATACCACCTTGTACCCACTGCCCCTGGTCTGTGGAAAAGCTGTCTTCCATGAAACCAGTCCCTGGTATCCAAAAGGCCAGGGACTGCTGGATTGAACTACACAGTACTGACATCATCAGCATGCTTTGTTCCATTGTGTGACCAGCACCCCATGAACAGCTGACTAACCAGGCAGTCGAGAAGTGTCTACCATATCACTAGTTCACCCAGTGCCTAGTGTCCTCTAGATAATAGTGGTCTGGACAGTCTGGTCCCTGTTTGCTTACAGTGTCCCCTTGATTTGGCAAGAGTCTTAGGAATGCAAAAGGAGCATTTCTGGGACACGATGCTAAATGCTCTAGTTACTCCGCAGGAATGATACATTTTCCTTCAAGAAGCTACAACTGTGAATATAATAGTTTTCAGTGTGTCCCATTAGCCCTAGTGAATTATCAAACCTAGGGTGGTTTTAGGAACTCAGAGTAAGTGCAGTCTTTTGTGAGTAATGTTCCCTCTAACTTCTTAGTTCACTACAAATTGATGTATGTAAATACATTGTAACTTACATTCTGAAAATTCAACATTTGTACAGTACTATTATTTAATACATAAGGAAAAGAGTATGTCGTGAATGGGCTATGCCACTAACATAGAACAGATGTGAGTCTTTCTAGACTGTCAGAATTTCTTTTTGTTGTTGTTTTTTTGGTACTGGTAATCGAACTTGAAGCCACTGAGCTAAATCGCTGGCCCAGAATTTCTTGAATAAGAAATTCACAAGGTGCATCAATCTCAACAGCCTTATCTAATTGAGTACTCAAGGTTTCACTTGATAGCCAGTGAGCTGGGCAACATCAAGTTCTTTTATTCCAATCTTTTCTTTCTCTTTTATCCTCCAAACCCCCATACTGGGGATTGAACACGGGGCCTTTGC
Organism: Heterocephalus glaber; assembly: GCF_000247695.1. The sequence goes on from NW_004624772.1 coordinate 10,188,580, forward strand.
ACTAGGCTATATCCCTAGCTTACTCTCCTCCCGCATTATTATTATTATTTTTTTTGGTACTGGGGATCGAACTCGGGACCTTGTGCTTGCGAGGCAGGCACCGGAACCACTGAGCTAAATCCCCGGCCCGCACATTATTTTTATATATTTATTTTTGGAGACAGGCTCTTCCTAAGTTCATGAGTTGCAGAGGCTGAGCTTGAATTTGTGATCCTCCTGCCTCGGCCTCCCAGAGTTCTGGGATTATAGATGTGCACCGCCATGACTGCCTCTATTCACATTTTAATTACTAATATCTATAACACTCAAGTGACACATCTTACTTCACACAATAAAAACAGGTTTCAAAACAGCTAAGAAAAGGGTTAAGAGTGGCTGCAGGATTCAAAGAGGCAGAACTAAAAGCGAAGGCAGAGAGCCCACAGGTGGCCAGATAAGATTACAGACCAAGCTGAACTTGTCAGAGGTGCTGGGCTTGTTGAAAGTAGAGTTGGTTCAAAGCCCAAGTTGGGGCAGCAGGCAGTTTGAGGGGGCTGAGTCAAACAAGATGGAGCTGAGCAGAAGCAAGGGGACAGGGAGCTGGAGTTCTTTGCCTGCCGACCTCGTGACACATCGGCCATGTGATCTGATGAGATGCCAGGCTCGTGTCACTGCAGTACCCCAGTATGGTGGCTGTTCCTCCTTTTATATGGCCCAGATGAGGGTGATGGATCATTTATTGCTTTGGTGCCTCCGATAAGCTCACAGGCCTGGTTTTCTCTATTATCACTTTGATATATCATGCGTCCATGTACTCCTAATTTAATTTGATAAATTTACAGGTGGGAGTTTTTTTTATTAGCACAATTTATCAGCTTGTGCCTTATGATTGTGCTGTGCAGCTGGGGTTGCTCTTTTTGATAAGTTCTATGTGTCCAGCACCTGGTGGTTATCTAATTGTACAGACAAGTCATTTTGCTGCAGCATCTGCACTTCAAATGGAGAAAACTGCTGCTTTATAAAATGGAGTCACTCAGGGCAAGACATAGCCTGAAAGTTCCCGTTCTGTACAACATGGCATAACTCACAGCAGGTGCAGCTTGCTCACAAGTATGAACAAATTTTCTAGAAAACCCTGTGAGTGTAAGTGGGGCCTGTCCACTCTAGTCATCATGGTATAGTAAGTCTAGTTCACTGGGTGATGTTAACATCCTTAGATCTTTTCTCTTGAGCTGGTTAGATCTCTTCAACAAAGCCTCTCGCACGCTTCTTCCAAGAAGGAGACTGGCGGTAGAGAGAGGGCTGAGAAAGTCTTACCAAGTGTGTGAGTGCTCACCTGATCATTCTTTCAATACTGGATCCTTCCTCTCCTCTCAGCTCTCCTTGATGTTCCCCAGTCAGGCAATCCTCTGTTTTACCCTCTTCAGCAAACATTTCTCCCGTCTTCCACCACCTGCCCACCAGGAAGAGTTGGAGATGGGAATCCATAAATTAAGGCAGGAATCGGATGTGGTAGTGCACACTTGTAATCCTAGTGCTCTGGGAGGCTGAGGTAAGAGGATCCAAATTTGTAGGCAGCTTAGCGACTTAGCAAGATTTTTTTTTTCCCTCAGAACCAGGGATCGAACTCAGGACCTTGTGCTTGCTAGGCAGATGTGGTGCCACTGAGCTACATCCCTGGCCCTTAGCAATATTTTTAAAAATAAAACCCTAAAAGCGCAGGCAACAAAAGGAAAAAAAATAAACAAGTGGGATTGTGTCAAATTAGGAAGCTGCTTCTGCACAGCAAAGGAAATAACTGGCAGCATGAACATACAATCTACAGAATGGGAAAAAATATGTGCAAACTAACTAGCCAACAAGAGATTAATTTCCAGAATATATAAGGAACTCGAACAACTCAACAGGGAAAAAAAAAGAGGCAAATGATTTGAATAGCTATTTCTCAAAAAAAAAGATATACAAAGAGGTTGGGGTGCAGTGGTAAGGTGTGTGCTTAGCATGTTCAAGGTCCTGGGTTCAAACCCCAGCACTGCAAGGGAAAAAAGTATATAAAGAAATGGTCAAAACCATATAAAAATGTTCAACACCACTAATCATCAGGAAAATGCAAATAAAAACCACGGCAAAGTATCATCTTAACTCAGTTAGAATAGCTATCATAAAAAGACAAAAAATTAATGCTAATGAGGAAGCAGAGAAAGAGGAACTCTTCTACACTGCTGGTGGGGATGTAAATTAGCACGGCTACTATGGAAAACAGTATGGAGGATCCTCAAAAAGCTAAAAATATCTGGGTGTGGTGGTCTGCACCTGTAGTCTCAGCTGCTTGGGAGGCTAAGGTGGGAGGATACCTTGAGCCCAAGAGTTGGGAGACCAACCTGGGCTACACAGCAAGATCTCATCTCAAAACCAAAACCAAAATCAAACCAACCTACAAAAGTAGAGCTACCTATGTGGTCCGGTCATCCCCCCACTGGGTATATATCGAAAGGAAATGAAATCATTCTATCAAAGGGATATGTGTACTGCCCTGTTTACCTCATGACTATTCACAATAGCAGGAGGATCACAAGTTCAAGCCTAGCATGAGCAACTTAGTGATTTAGTAAGACTATGCCTCAAAATAGAAAATTTTAAAATGGCTGGGCATAGGGGCCGGGGATTTAGCTCAGTGGTTCTGGCACCTGCCTTGCAAGTGCAAGGTGCCGAGTTCTATCTCCGGTACCAAAAAAAAAAAATGGCTAGGCATGAAGCCCATTGTGAAGGCACACACACACACACACACACACACACACACACACACACACACACGCTCAAGCGCGCGCGAGGGCAATCCTGTCATTTGCAGCAACATGGATGAAACTGGAGGATATCGTGTTAAGTGAAGGAAGCCAGGCACAGAAAGAAAAGCACTGCATGTTCATAGCCAGTGGTGGAACCTGAATCTGTTGATCTGATGGAGGTAAACAGTAGAGGTTCGGTGGTCACCAGGTCCTATGAAGGGTAGAAGGGAGGTTAGATCACGTGGACCGAAATACAGTGAGACCAGAGGAATTAATTCTAGTGTTCTACAGGATAGTGGGGTAGCTGTAGTCTACAACAATTTATTATAAATTCCGGAATAACTAGAAGGGAAGAGTCTGATGCTTCCTAAAACCTAGAGGGGCCGGGGATTTAGCTCAGAGGTTTTGCCGCCTGCTGCGAAAGCGCAAGGACCCAAGTTCCATCCCCGGTACCAAAAAATAAATAAATAAAATAAAACCTAGAAATAAATGTCAGAGGAGACAAAAATGTTAATTACTCTGACCTGATAATTACACAGTGTAATACACATATTATCACACTAAACCCACAGTATGTCCAAATAGCGTGCCAATTTAAAAAATACTCCAATATATACTGCAACTTTGAAGATTACAAACCACTTTACCTTTACCTTGTCTGCATAATCAAACATTGACACAATAATATCATGTAACTATATCACCCCCGAGTGTCCCTAAAAGAGCTTATTGCTGTTCTGGCTTGGCATTCTCCCCTAACCTCTAACTTCCCTCAGCTCCCTTCCTCCTCTGCTCCCTCCACACCACTCCAGAAAGCCAGGCTAATGAGAGTTGGAGACAGCTTAGCACCGCTCTCACCCAGTTCCACCACCTGGGCTGCCAGTCAGTGTGTCTGCTGGGGAATGGCAATGCTGGCTGAGTCTTGAAGGGGTCTTCAATCCTTCTGCCACCATTAGTGTTCAGCCCAGGTAGCTTGGTGCTGAGTATGAATAGTCACTGCTTTAACTTTCGTCCATTTCCAAGCCCAGGTGACTTGTCTAGAAAACCTTAGGAACCTCAGAAAAAGCCAGGGAGCTGATCAAAGTACTCTGGAGGCCTTGGCCTCATTCAATGGGTCTGCTTTCCAAACCACCTGAAGCCAAGGCAGGAGTGGACAAAGTGCAGCGAACTGAGGCTTCTCACCCGCAAGCCACGCAGCTCTTGTGCGCCTGCCTCCAGGGTGGGCGGGACACCATTTGCACAATCTTGGACCATCTTTTTCTGTTTGCATTTCACAAAAACTTCTCTCTAGATTACTTCAGAAGCTGGGGCTTTGGAGCCAATTTCACATCTATTTTTTAGAAAATTATTATTTTTCAACTGCTACATAAAAACATAAAAATTGTACCTATTTGTGGGCCACTACGTGATATTTTGATACACAAATAAGTTGTAGAATGTGTAAATCAGGTTAAACATCTCTATCTCAAACATTTATCATTTCTCTGTAGCAAACACCTTTAAAATTCTGTGCAACAGCACAATAAGATTTCTTACTCCACCTGTAATTTAGCGACATTGCTCAACCATTGATCAACCTCCCCTTTCCCTCCGATTTCTCTTCTGATACCAGTCTGTGTAATTACACAAGGGTAATGATGTTGTGATTAATGAAAAAGCAACAACGCCCGGGCATGGTGGCACATGCCTATAATCCCAAAAGTCTGGGAGACTGAAGTGGGAAGATCGAAAGTTTGAGGCCAGCCTGGGCAACATAGTGAGACCCTGTTTCCAAAAATCAAGTAGGCTGGGGATGTAGCTGAGCTGTAGAGTGCTTGCTTAGCTTGCATGAGCCCCTGGGTGTGATTGGAGTTGGGGGGGGGGTAGTGTAGTAGACACACAGAATTTTAATGGCTTGAAGACATTGCCCAGAGGACACAGCATACCCAGGTGGGAGGCCAGCTTCCCAGGGCTTCAGGTTCACCCCCCGAGCACACCTGGTTATTATGGAATTTACTTGATTAAGGCAGAGATACCATTAGCTCTCTCCAGAAGTTCTGGCCATTCTCTTAGGATTTTTAAGGTACTCAGACCCCTTCTAGTGCTGGAAATTACAGCTTTATATACCTGTCTGTTCATTTAGTACAACTGGCAATAATTGCAGCCTGCTTCTGAGTGTTTACTGTGAATCTGAGAAAGGAAGTCTGATATTTCAGGCATACAAGCCCTGTTAAAAGGCGACAGCTTTAAATTGACCTAAAGATCACCTTTGAGAGCCTCACTAACCTGCCCAGGTTGTCCTCCAGTTTGTGATCCTCCTGTCTCATCCTCCCAAGTACCTGAGAGTATAGCATGCCCCACAGCACTTAGCTATTTTGTGACTTTTAAAAATTGTAAACTGGGTGTGGCGGTACATGCTTGTACTCCCAGGATTTGGAAAGCTGAGGCAGGAGGATAGTCACAAGTTTGAGGCCACCCTGGGCTACACAGTGAGTTCCAGTCTGAACTGCATAGTGAGACCCTGTTTCAAAAAACAAAATAAAGAAAGAATTTTTTTGTGGGTGTTAGGGATCGAACTCAGAACATTGTGTTTGTGAGGCAGCACACTGGCACCACTGAGCTAAATCCCTGGGCCAAGAAGAATATTTTTTACCATTCTTTTTTTATTGGCACATTTTAGATATGCATAATGAGAACATTCATCATAGGGAATTTGTACCTGTACCTGATGTATCTTGCTTTTTTCCCCATTCCCCTCCCCTCCCTTTAAACCCACTTCACCTCCTCACTTACAAAAGCTTGTTTCCACTTTTTCCTTCTATTCTCTCTCTCTCTTTTTTTCTCTGAGTACTCTGTGTACCTCTTATAAAAGCAAATAGCAGTTGGGTATGGTGGCACACACCTGTAATCCCAGCACTCTGGAAGTCGAGGCAGGAGGATTGATGAAAGTTTGAGGCCAGCCTGGGCTACACAGGGAGTTCAAGGCCAGACTGGACTAAAAGGAGACCCTGACTCAAAAACGAAAAAAATAAACAAAAACAAAAACAAATGCTGGGTGTGGCAGCACAGGCCTGTAATCCCAGCCCTTGGGAGGCTGAGGCAGGAGGATTGTTGTGAGTTTGAAGCCACCCTGGGCTACACAGTGAGTTCAAGAGCAGTCTGAACTACGTAGTGAGACCCTTTCTTAATAAAATAAAAAAAAACCCAAACCAAAAGAAAACAAAGAAGCAAATAGCATGTTTGTGTGAAAGTAATAAAAGAGATGTAACTATATTTTTTTTAAAGTGTTTTTATGTGCAAATATCATAACACTGTATGTATCCAGGCTATTTTGCAACTTGCTTTTCTTAACACTGCAATATAACATTGTTATGAGTAACCTATTGCTGCATAAGGAACACTCCAAGTCTTGGTGGAGTTTTTTTGTTTTATTTTTTTTGAGACAGGGTCTCGCTATATAGTTCAGGGTGGTCTTGAACTCACTATGTAGCTCAGGCTGCTCTCAGACTTGCCATGATCCTCCTGCCTCAACCTACTGAGTGCTGGCATTATAGGTGTGCCCCACCACACCTGGCCAAGCCTTGGTGGTTTAAAAGGACAGGTACTATCATGTAGTTTCTCTGTAAGGGCTTTACTGGGTTTCTAGAAATCTCTGCCAATCAAAGTGCTGTATACAGTCATCTCAGGGTTTGACTGGGAGGGATCCACCTCCAAGCTCGCCTGTGTTGTTGGCAGGATTCATTTTCTCCCAGCCTGTCCAGCTGAAGGGTGAAATTTTGCTCTGGCTGTTTGCTAGAGGGCACTCTTGGATCCTTGCCCTGAGAGTGGCCTTATAAAATTAATATTTTGGGAAGATTGCTTTGGTAGCAACTTTGAAGATAAAATAGCAGGAAAAGAAGGGTTACAAGGAGAACAAGGAAGAAGCTATTTCTATTATTAAGAAAAAAGAAGATGCTGAGTCAGGAGGGTCACAAATTTAAGCCCAGGCTGGACAGTCTAGTGACTTAGCAAGGTCATGTCTCAAAATACAAAGTTAAAAAAGGGTGAGGGGAGGGCTGAGGATGTAGTTCCGTACAAAGGCCCTGGATCAATCCCTAGTACAGGAAAGAAAAAAAGAAAAGAAAAGAAAGAGGAAGACTTGAAGTCACGAGTGCAGGTGGACCTGTCAGATTTGTGAGTCACTCGCTTTATTGTTGGCAGTTGAAGCCCATGGGAGTGGATGGCTGAGATTAGCTGACCCAAGACAGAGCCTTAGGGAACTGCAGCATGCACGCAATAGCAGAAGTAAAGTCTACTATAAAAATAAAGACTGGCAAAACAAGTAGGAAGATGATAAAATACAAAAGAGAAAGCAATAAATATCATAAAAGAGGTATAGACAAACTGAAGTTGGAGTTCAGAGGAGGATTACAACTTAACCTTTCAAGTCCCTGTTAACTCATCTGTAAAATTACATTGAACTAAGTGATCTCTGAAGTCCCTTTGTCTCCAAACTTCAAAGTCTATCATGTGCTTATTAACAGGGCAGATGGCACTGGAAGGTACAAGGCAACCTCAGCTCCAGAGGAGCTGTCTATCAACGGGGGAGCCTAGGAAACCCACACACACAACCCTGCAGGTAGAGTGAACTGATCATTGAATTTTGTGGTAGAGCCTGTGGGCTACAGGTCTAGAGAAGGAGGAGAGGAGAATAATACATGTTCAGAAGCTTCATGGAAGAACAGACGGAATATGGGCTGATTAGAAGGATCACATGGACACAAATAAAGGTCTGAATTTACTTACATGACTGAATTTGAAGACTTTACTGGGAATTTATGGGAGGTAAGGTTTTAGATAGGTAGGGTTAGGCTTACCTTACTCACCAAATCATAACTATCTTCCAAACCAGAGAATGGGTTTGTTTGTTGTTTTATTTTGAGACAGGGTCTCACTGAATTGCTCAGGCTGGCCAATAGCTGGGATTAGACATGGGTCACCACCTTTGGTGAAAATGGGCATACAGAGGCACATGGTAAGCTTTATAGACTCCCAGCTAGGGTTGTAATAAGTTTATGGTACAGGGTATATAGCCTTATGATTTCTGGTGCTAAGGATTGAATCCAGGGCTTCACAAATGTTAAGCACACTCTCTACCATGGAGCTCCACCCCTAGACCCAAAATATAGTTATTTTTATTCATTATTATTATTTTTGAGGTTCTGAAGATAAAATCCAGCACTCTGCACATGGCGGGCAAGTGAATGACCACTGAGCTGTACTCCCAGCCATAGCTATTTTTAATGCACAAAGTGTCTACTGTCATTATTGTTATAAAGAATCCACCTGTCAAAAATAGGCTTTTGATCCCGAGTTCGATCCCCAGTACCAAAAAAACAGGCTTTTGACAGGAAAATCTAAAATCAGGAGATTCTAGCAGCTAGCTGGGAAAGGCCAAGTTTATCACATCCGTGTGTGGATGGGGTGACACTGGGAGAGAGAGATATTAGCAATTAACTGGGAAAGGAATTAGGCATATATAGGGTATTGAAGGGGCTAAGGAATCTGGGGTGAAATATTTATGACTTGGATGCCCAAGGACGGTCTGCTCAGGTGTGTACACAATTATTGGACTTCTCAGCGCCAGGGGGTTGTATGCTACACTTTGAGTCCATTTGGCCTATTTACTGAGAAGCCGCTGTTGTTTGTCAAAAGCAGCCTGTTTGCTTTGTCCCATTTGTTTGTGAAGGACTCACTTAAGTTAGGCCCAACAGTGATCTCTTTCACATTGCCAATTTCACACTGTAGTGGCTGCTTTGAGGTGCTGCCCAAAATACTTGCCTACAGGTCTGCAGTTCTCATGCCCCCAGCTTCTGGGAAGGCAGAGAGCTGGCAGTTCTCCACTAAGACCCTTTCTGGGACTCATCTTCAGCTGAAGAGAATCACCTTGCCCATCTTCTACTCATCTTCCCAGGAGAAGCCCACCTTCAGTGACTGGTTGATGGAATTCACCGGCCCAGCCTCCCCACTCCAGTTCAGAAAAACTTGAAACTTGAAGTAATCCTGGCTCCAGGGCTACTTTTAAGGATTGGCAGATGCCTTTCTTCTACCTGTCGTGCAGTTCAACCACTCATTTTGCTTGATTGGTCCCCCCCAGTACCAGTCCCAAGAGCACTCCCTAATATGCTTCTACATTCTGATTTCCACCTCAGAGTTTGTTTCCTGGGGAACTAAACTGTAACACACATGATAATTACACTTGTCACTCAACTTTTCACCTATGTATTAATGATTTAAGTGTAGACGAAGTTTATGAGGTCTAGGTTTTTGTTTGAACAATGTTCCTCAACAGTTTTGACATTTGTACTTAAGGATACCAAGATCTGTATTTTTTTGTTTGTTTTGCAGTTTGGGGGATTGAACCCAGGATTGTGTGCAAGTTAGGCAAGATCTCTGCAACTGAGCCTTACCCCCAGCAAGATCTACATTTTATAACACCTGCAATAACTAAGATCATTCACTCCTTTTGGGAAGACACATCAGTTAAATTTATGAAGAGTATGGTAGTAGTTGCAAACAGCCAAGTGTACATAATGAGTATCAATCAAAAGGAAATGATGAGTCAGTGGTAACTGTACCTTAGCAAGATATACCCTTGCTCAATGGAGTGCACCAGTGAGGCCTTGTATATTAATCACTTGGAGGCTACAGGTATACCACACAGGTAGGCCACTACTGGAGTTTTTTCAGTGTAAGGAGCATAACAGTGGGTTTCACAAAAACATCCCTTACTTTTCTACTGTAGATTTTTACTTTAGCATAATAGTAGCCAGCTGTGTGTCTCAGTACCTTTCCCTGAGGGGAACAGGAAGCAATCTTTGTGTGTTGGTACAATGAACAAATTTTCACCCACATTATGCTCCACTTAACAGGTTTTGCATACGTTTACCTGAGCATCACACAGGGTATAATCCACCCACACCACTCTCAGATTTGTTTTATTTTTATTTATTTATTTTGGTACCATAGATTAAACTCAGGACCTTGCACTTGCCAGGCAGGCGCAGCACCACTGAGCTACATACCCAGCCCTAGGATTTGTTTTTTTAAAAAAGTTTTCTTTTGATTTTTCTGCTAGAAGTAGCCCACTTTAATACAATGGGACATGAAAAACCAGATTTGCAAGTTTTGGAGTAGGTAAAAAATCAATCATCAGATTATTCATGGATAGATGATGATGATGATCCATTATAATAAAATTATATTTTCTTTTTTTTTTCTTAAATTCATTTA
>NW_004624772.1:10204275-10230905 GCF_000247695.1 Heterocephalus glaber
TGGGCTTGTTTTCATCAGGGAGCCTGAGACAGGCACTCTCTCTGTTGTTCACTTCTGGAGCTCAGGACAATGGCTTTTGTCCCCCTGTGCCTCTGCAGTGTGTAACCAAGTAGCTGCACAGCCAAAAGGCCAGAGGCTGGGGGCGGAGGGGAGTATTGTTGGAGGTGGGGTCCTCCTCACCCTCTAAAATTATATTTTCATAACAGAAGAATAGTCTTGATGGATGATTGTGATGATGATGATGATGATGACTTTGATGTTGGCCATGTGAACCAAAATTCCTGTGACAGTGAAATGAAGCAAGAATCAACTGATACAGACAAAGAGAATGGAGACCTCCTTGATTCGGATGAGGAAGAAAATAGCAATGTGAATGTATATTTGACTATCACATCGAAATGTTGCAAAATGGTCATGCAACCACATGGAATGACCCAATGTTCAAAAATATAGTGAGCAGCTTGGGAGGGGTGAAACCTATTGGACAGAATGCCAGCACTGCTGTTCAGTGTTGGAAATTGTAACAGACGAAATGCTACAAGATGTTGTGAAATACACAAAGGCTGAAATACAAATAAAATATTCTGTATGCACCAGAATATTTATTATGACAGTTCACCACCTGAACTGAAAGCATTCATAGGTCTGCTGTACTTAGCAGGGTCTTCTCATGGTAATTGCAGGAATGTAAATAACTTATGGAAAAGTGATGGATGTGGGCTTGAGGTTTGTAGTAAAACAATGACACTGAGGAAATTTGGTTTCCTTCAAAATTACCTGAGGCCTCTCAGAGCCACTGCAGTACATTGAGCTCCATAGAGACAGCACAAAGCAAGTGAGAGCCAGACAGGCACTGGGCAACTCTGTGCCTCACTAAGGAAAACAAGTAAACATGGGCAAAGGAGATCCTAAGAAGCTGAGAGGCAAAATGTCATCATATGCATTCTTTGTGCAAACTTGCTGAGAGGAGCACAAGAAGCACCCAGATGCTTCTGTTAACTTCTCAGTTTTCTAAGAAGTGCTCAGAGAGGTGGAAGACCATGTCTGCTAAAGAGAAAGAAAAATTTGAAAACATGGCAAAGGCAGACAAGGTCAATTATGAAAGAGAAATGAAAAACCTATATCCCTCCTAAAGGAGAAACGAAAAAGAAGTGCAAGGATCCAAAATCAAAGGAGAACATCCTGGCCTCTCCATTGGTGACACTGCAAAGAAACTGGGAGAAATGTGGAATAATACTGCAGCAGATTACAAGCAGCCTTATGAGAATAAGGCTGCCAAGCTGAAGGAAAAGTACGAAAAGGACATCGCTGTCTACTGAGCTAAAGGAAAACCTGATGCAGCAAAAAAAGAGTTGACAAGGCTGAAAAAAGCAAGAAAAAGAAAGAAGAGGAGGAATATGAGGAAGATGAAGAGGATGAAGATGATGATGATGTGAATAAGTTGGTTTTAGTAGTTTTTTTCTTGTCTATAAAGCATTTAACCTCCCTGTACATGACTCACTCTTTTTAAAGAAAAAAACTGAAATGTAAGCCTTCGTAAGATTTGTTTTTAAACTGTACAGTGTCTTTTAATGTATAGTTAACACACTACTGAATTTGTCTTTAGATAGCCCTGTCTTGGTGGTATTTCAATAGCCACTAACCTTGCCTTGTACAGTATGGGGGTTGTAAATTGGCTTGGAAATTTAAAGCAAGTTCATGTTAGTGCACAGCACAAATTTGTTATATATGGGGACAGTAGTTTTTCATCTTCAGTTGTCTCTGATTCAGCTTATCCAAAATGTTGTTCTGTTAACTAAATATCACTCTGTAATTGCAAAAAAAAAAAAAAGTTGCAGCTGTTTTGTTGACATTCTGAATGCTTCTAAGTAAATACAATTTTTTTCTTAAAAAAAATTGCCTGAGGTTTGATGACAAAACCACCTGCCAAGAAAGAAAAAGAACTGATAATCTGGCTGCTATCCATTCACTGACAGATTTGTGAGTAATTGCAAAGAAATTTATACACTATCTGAATACATGACTATTGATGAACATTTTGCAGCATTTCATGGCCACTGTAGCTTCAGGGAGTACATGCCAAAAAAACTTCAAAATATGGCATAAAAATTTATGCCCTTGTAGATGTGAAGACTTATTATGCTTTCAATTTAGAAATTTATCCTGGAACTGAACCACTCGGTACTTATATAGTAATAAACTGAACGATGCTGTGAACAGACTTGTTGCTTCCATCTCTCAAACTAATCAGAAAATGACTTTTGACATTTGGTTTACCGGTTTCCAATCAATGTTACATTTGCCAACAAAGCACAAGTTGACCAGTGTAGGTAGGAACTGTATGTAGGGATAAAGCAGAAATTCCAAACAAAATGTTGCAATTTCAAAACCAAGAATTGTATAGTATAATCTTTGGATTTCAGAAAGATTTACATTGGCCTCATATATGGCAAAGAAAAGCAAACTGGTACTGGTGATGTCAACATTGTACCATGATGGAAATACTGATAGGAAAACCTCGACAAAACAGAAGCCTGAGATGGAAAATGAGATAGAAACTTTCCTGAGATGGAAAGATGGAAACTTTCTACAACAAAACCAAAGATGGAGTAGATGTTGTTGATGAATTATGCAGCAACTATGATGTCACTCAAAATGATCTTAAACATGTGTGGCATAAATAGTTTGATAGTTTACAAAGAAAATAACAAGTGCAAAATACCAGGGAGAAATTTTCTTAGAGGACTGGGACTGGAACTCATAAGAGATCATTTACAGCAGAGGAAAAACAAAATGTTTCTGCCCAGAGAGCTACACAAAAAAATTGTGGAGCACACTGGTGAGCTGACAGGTGAACAGGCAGGCATAGCATCCCAAAGACCTACTACGACAAAAGGAAAGCCAAAAAGATGTCAACTCTGTCCTACAAGAAAGGACAGGAAAACAAAACATAACATGCTATCCATGTAAGTGATACTTGTGTATGGAACATGCAATTTTTATATGTGAAGACTGAGTTGAGTGTGACAACTGAAGCAAAAATTATTTTGTTGTAGGTTTTATTGGTATTTCCATTGTAGTTCACATAGGTTTTTATTTATGATGTTATCTTTTAGGTTTTATAAGCAACTAAACAGCTGATGTGAAAATGTTGTTTATTCTAAACGCACAATACACATTAAGAATTTAATACTTCATTTTATTGATATTTTATGTTCCTGTTAACTATACTATAATACAAGAACCTCCTGATTAAACAGCAAGACCAGAAAGATGTCAAGTATGTCCTACAAAAAGGCCAGGAAAGCAAAATACATGTGCTACCAGTGTAAACAATACATGTGTATGGAACGTGCTGTTGTCATGTATGAAGACTGATTTAGGTGTGATCACTGAAGTAAAAGTTTTTTTTTTTTTTTGGTACCAGGGATCAAACTCAGGACCTTGAGCTTGTGTGGCAGGCACCGGAACCACTGAGCTAAATCCCTGGCTCCGGTTGTTTTTTTTTATAGCGTGCCATTGGTATTTTCACTATAGTTCACATAGGTTTTTATTTCTAATGTTATCTTTTAGACTTTGTACACCAAAAACCAGTTGATGTTGAAATTTTTGATGCTTTTTTATAAACACTCAATAAATATTAAAAATGAAATACTTTATATTTGTGATTTTTTCCTGTTAAGCACTCATAAAACTCATAAAATTAAAATTAATAGTTCATCAATAGAACTATTCTAAAGAATAAACTTGTGTTTGACACACCTATGTTTATGCACCTTTAAGACAAAAAATGTGTTATGCCCCAGAGAGTAATGATGATTTAGGACCTTCACACTAAATCACATTCACAGCCTTTTCCTTCATTTTTCTTCTCTGATTTTTCTGAGACAGGGTCTCACAATGTAGTTCACACTGGCTGTGAACTCTCTGTGTAACCCAGGCTGACCTTGAACTTGTGGCTATCCTGCCTCAGTGTAATCCAGAGTGCAAGGATTCTAAAGTGTACACCACTATGCCCCACTTGGTTGCCCTTCCTTCCTTCCTTTACTTCCTCCTTCTCCCCCTCCTTTCCTCCTCCTCCTCCTTCTCAATCTCTCTCCTTCAAGAGTCTTGCTAAATTGCCCGGGCAGGAATGAAACCTGTGATCCTCCTGCCTCAGCCTCCCAGAATGCTGGTATTACAGGAGTGGGCCTCTGTGTCCAGCCGAAACTATCAAGTTTTAAACACTGAAGTAGAGGGATTTACACTGCATTCTTTATAATACAAATTCTGTAAAAGGAAACATGTATTGAAAATGCTGGGTTTGCAACTAACATACTGCCAAAGAATGAATTATAACCTGTGATGAAATTATGTATTCAGCAACAATGAATAGTAGAAGAGCAAAGTAGTAATTATACCAATTAAAACTGATTAGTTAGTATGAACATAAAAAGGCATGCTCACTGTACTATTATACCATGTGAGACCTTTGATACATTAAGATATTTGATTCCTCTTTAATATTCCTTTTTGTAATTGGATAACTTCAGTGAATTTTGGATACTGGTAATTCGTATAATTATTCATGATAAAATTTTATTTGGTTATGCTAAAAGTTTTCAATGTTTTATGTTACTATGGTTTCTAATTTTCTAATCTGTTTTTCTTGAGTTATTGGAATACTATCACTTTATCTACTTTAAAAAGTAGAACAAAGTAATCCAAAAGTGCATCAATGCCATTTTTGTTTACTTAAAAAAAATTAGGATAAGGGCAGTGGTGTAATTGCTATTCAATGTAAAGAAGAGCTATGGCCAGGTGTGGTGACTCATGCCTGCAATCCTCGCCCTCTGGGAGGCTGAAGCAGGAAGATTGCAAGTTCAAGCCCAGTTCAGACAATCCTCCAAGACATTGTCTCAATAAATAAATAAACAAAGGTGGCCCTGGGTTCAAGCCACAATACCACAAAAAAAAGGGTAGAGCTCTCTTTGCAGATCTTGAAACTATGAATTGGACAGTTGAGCAGAGTAACTTGATAATCTTAGACTTTCAGTAAACTGAGCCCCCCATATTGATTGATTGATTGATTGATTGATTGGTACCAGGGATTGAACTCGGGTCCTTGCACTTGCAAGGCAGGCGCTGGAACCACTGAGCTAAATCCCCAGCCCTTTATTTATTATTTTTAAGAGAATGAAGTCATGTGGGATTAGTTTATTCTTTATCTTTTTTTTTTGGTACCGGGTATCAAACTTGGGATCTTGGGCTTTCGAGGCAAGCACCGGAACCACTGAGATAAATCAGCAGCCCTAAGATTAATTTAAACATTTAAAGTGGAAAAAAATGAAGTATTCTCTAATATGTAAAATACCAGAGTAAATTTAATTACCTCTATTTTCTCAGGTCATGGAAAGAGTAGACAAGTATAAACTGCTACCTGGATAATTTAATGTTTGTTTTCGTGGTGTTGGGGATTAAACCCAGGGCAATATGCATGCCTAGCAAGTGCTCTATCATTGAGCCACACCCCTACCCTCTCACAGCCCCCTAATGGAAGGGGCTGGTTTTCATGGTACTGAGTAGGTACTGAACCTAGAGAATGCTGAGCTACATCCTAGTCCTATTTTCATTTTGAGACACAGTCTTATCAAAATTCCCAGGCTGGCCCAGAACTTGTGATCCTCCTGCTTCAGCCTACTAGGTGTGCACAACTACTGTGTGTGTTGTGTGTTACTGTGTGTTGAACCCAGGGGCACTGTAACACTGAGCTACCTCCCTAGCCCTTTTTAAATTTTGAAACAGGCTCTAAGTTGCCTAGGGTGGCCTAGAACTTGCTCCTGCCTCAGCCTCCTGAGTAGCTGGGATCACAGTATGTGCCATGTTTGATGGGGTGGGGGGGGGTAGATATCAGGAGAGATAGACAAGGTGTGCAGGACTAAAGGAATGCTGAGGTAAGATGAAGCTGAGTTTTACTGTCCTGAATTAGGCACCCTTAATGTTCCTACAGAAATTGTATGACAAAAATATTTTAGGATCTCAGGCTAGGTGTGGTGGTACACACTTGTAACCCCAGCACTCAGGAGGCTAAGGCAGGTAGAGGGTGGCCTGGGCTATAATGTGAGACCCTGTCTCAAGAAAACAACCAAAAAGAAGTTTTAGGGTATTGGTGTTAGGGTAACCATGTTAATACTTCTCCTTCTATGATATTTAAAGCATTTCTTTTCACATATTGAAGCACAATGGGACATTGAGGGTGACTTTCATTTTATTTCTAGGTTCTGCAGAGTGAGATTATTCATTCAAAGGAACAAAATTTAGTTTTTATAAAATATTAAGGCACCTTTTAAAGCATTTCTGTCTGTAGCAAATTATATGAAAATTAGTATTACTAGTGTACTTCCTTCTGTTCTCTTCAGCTAGCTAGATATACTCTCATAATAAAATTTTTTATGCTACTGCAAAATCAGTTTTGGGAAAATAAGCTTTAACTTTAGGTAACTTAAAACACTGCTGTAAGCCAGGTATGGTGGTACACACCTGTAATCCCAGCTACTCAGGAGGCTGAGGCAGAAGGATCACTTGAGCACAGGAGTTCCAGAAGAGCCTGGGCAACACAGTGAGACTTAATCTCTTAATAGTCTCAAAAAAAAAAAAGTCTCACACTAGGTATAGTGGTGCATGCTGGTGATCCCAGCATTTTGGAGGCTGATACTGTTGGGTATTTTGTCTCAGCAATGAGAAAGGGAATTAAGACAGTGCACTATCCCTAAGACCACAAGAAGATAACCTGACTCAGGCCTGGCCAACCTGCCAATCTCTAAGATCACAGAGATGATTTAAGTCTGGAACTGCCTGTGACTTTGACTCCTAATGCCTATAGGCGGGAGGAAATAAATCTAGGAAAGGAGAAATGGAAAGCAAGATAACATTAAATCCCTGAATTTAGTTTACCCTGCAATTAGTTTCACCTCTGCTCTCACCAGTTAAATGAACCAATAAATCTCCTTTCATTCCATAAGGTAGTTTTAGTTAGCTTTCTGTCACTACAAATCAGTTTGAATGTGCAGAAGTACTTTCTAAGAATAGAGGAAGCAAAGAGGATCTAATGTAGTAAGTGCTGGTCCTTAGAGTCCAAATCAAATTGAAACATGTATAAGCTTTCATTCAGAACTAAGTTTACACAATGTTCCATTAGCTCATCTTATGTTCTTTTTTCTTCTTCAGTGCTGATTATGGAACCCAGGGCCTTGAGTATGCTAGGCAAGTGCTCTACCACCGAGCTACATCCCTATCTCCCATTTTATTTATCTTTGATTCCATGGTATCCAACAAATTTGTACTAGAAATAAATAAAATATGAGGTTTTTATCTACAATTACATGTTCTTCTGGAATCAAATAAAAAGTACTTTCTGAGCTGGGTATGGTAGCACATGCATGTTATCTCAGCACTCTGGTACGCTGAGGCAAGAGGATCAAAATTTCGAGCCTATCCTGGACAATTGCACAGCTTAGCAAGACTCTGCCTCAATATAAAAAAGGAAAAAAGGAAAAACAAACAAACAAACAAAAGGGATGGGGCTGTAGCACAGTGTGAAGGCCTTGGAGTCAATCCCCAAAACGCAAACAAAAAAGTACCTTCTGATAAACAGTGGCTATCTTTGAGTGGCAGGTTTATGAATAATTTTCATTTTCTTCTTTTTGCCTGCATTTCTGAATTGCCCCTAAAAAAGATATTTTTTACTATTTTAATCAAGCATTTATTATTTACCAGTTATTGCATGTTTTCTACTGGTGCTACAGCAAAATATCACAAATGAAGAGGCTTAAAGCAAAAAAATACTGCTTTATAGGTCTGGAAGTCACAAGCCTACAAAACTGTTTCTTCCAGGGAAGAACACTCTGACAGGTTTGTTTCCTTGTTTTTTCCAGTTTCTAGAAGTTACTGCATTTCTTGGTTTGTAGCTTTCTTCATTTACAAAGGCAGCAGTAGCATTGTCCCTCCTCTGTCCTCCCACCTCCCTTCTGCAAAGACGGTGGCAATTATACTGGGCCTCCCCAGATAATCTGGGATAATCCCCCTACCTAAGGAGCATTCATTCAATCACATCTACAAACTCCTCTATTTGCCCTGGAAAAAGTAACACATTCACAGGTCTCAGGTATTGGATGTCGCCATCTTTAGGGGCCATTATTCAGCCTACTGTAACTATCTACATTAAAATGAACATGAAAGGTACTTATTATAAAAGCTGTGAAGCAAACACAGCTTCACGATGTAAGAAAAGACCTATTTCTATGGTTGGATGAAGGTCCTTGAGGAAAAAAACCAAGCTAAACAACAGATCATGGCCTGGCCTCAGCTTCTCTGAGCTGCGGAGCCTATTCCAGGGAAGGCAGGGAACGAAGCTGTGACTACATTCTGGGAATTGAGGGCTTTAGCACTGTTCAGGTTTCTGGTGAGGCTAGAAGACTGTGCAGTTGGTGGGAATTAAGGTCAGAAATCAACTTGAGTTTTCTACCGAAAGCATTCCAAGAATAGGCCACAGCACACTCCAGGTTATGGGGCTTCCTCAGGCCAAGATGAGAACAAACCAAGCATAGGTCGGAACATGGGCCAGCCTCTCGAGGCACTGTTTCAGTGTGCAGAGATGGTGCAGCAGTACTGGTCATCTCTGTGAGGGCAGCTCTCCTGAGTCTGAACTGGCTTCCTTTCTCGAAGAACACAGTGCCTACAATCCTGAGATTCTCCTTCACCAATCTCCGTGGAAGAAGTTTTACTATGCCATGAACTGATCCTGCAGCAGTTCCTTTGAACAACAATACTCTGGAAGGTACTGACTTTGAGATCTCACATGGCTAAACACGGTTATTCTACTCTCACCTTAGACTGATGACTTGAGTATGTAGTACTAGGTTGGAAAGAAATTGTCTTAAGCATTCTGATGCACCTCTGTTACCTTCATTCTAGCTTCCAGAGCTGCTGTTGAGAATCCTGAGGATACTGATTCTTGATCCCTTATAAGCAAGTCTCCCCGCTTCTGGGAAGCTTATACATGGATATCTACTTTGCTCTGTGCCACATAATTTTAGGACTGAATCATCAGAGGAGGAAGGGTATTAAAACTGGGCAATTTGGGCCGGGGATTTAGCTCAGTGGTTCCGCTGCCTGCCTTGCAAGCTCAAGGACCCGAGTTCAATCCCCGGTACCAAAAAAAAATCAAACAAACAAACAAAAAACCTGGGCAATAATGGATGACTGGAGCATAAAGGAAAAATGAAGAAGGGGGAAAGAGCAGCAGAAAGGGAAAACATACCCGTGTTACATAAACCTGTTTTCTTTGAGCCTTGCTGGACCCACCTTCAAACATAATGTACTGTAGTTATTTATGAACAAGACAGGCATGTTGTGATTAACAGGACAAAATTTCCAAGTACGTTCAGCCTAAAGAATCAGAACTATGTGCCTTAGTAATTTGTCATTTACGAGAGCTGCTTTCATAGAGCCCCAACCTTATGGTCTTGCTGGTTGCAGCCAACATATCCACTCAGCTACAAAATACGGCCGGCCCAGCAGCTCAAAATTAATGCCATACTGGGGGCCGGGGATTTAGCTCAGTGGTTTCGCCACTTGCTGCGCAAGCGCAAGGACCCGAGTTCGATCTCCGGTACAAAAAAAAAAATTAATGCTATATATATGTATTAATTCTATAACAGTATTATTCCAAAGCCATACTTATTTTGAAAGCTTGAGTTTTTTATAGCTCTAAAAATACCAAGTTGATAACTTTTATTTCACAAAGATTCTCGATACAATTATTATAATAATCCATACATTATGGTTTCTAAACATTTACCCACGAATGGTTTTTGTGAGAAGCTGTTGTCCTTCATGGTTCAGGGATAGTTTAGATGGCTGATGTTTGTAAGAGCCCAACTTTTCTTCCTTTCTACTCAGCAAGTTAGTCTTTTCAGAAGTCTTGCCGGATGTTTTCTTTGTTTGCTTCTCCCTGTTGCTGCTTAATTTGATAGATTTCATTTTCTAGTTGCACAATAGTCCGTTCAATCTCGTAATTCTTACTGACCAGGGACACCCAACTAGAAAGGGAAGAAAAAAGGAAAAAATTATTCAATGTAAAATTTCTCTTAAAAGATTTTATTTTAAATGTATATATGGTTTTACTCATTGCCATAACACTTTTAACTTTCCATTTTAAAAACTTAGGTACAGGGCCAGGAATTTAGCTCAGTGGTTTTGTTGCCTGCTGCGCAAGCGCAAGGAGCCAAGTTTGATCCCCGGTATAAAAAAACCCCACAAAAAACCAAAAACTTAGGTACAGCCAGGCAAGGTGGTACATGCCTATAATCCCAGCATCCAGGAGGCAGAGACAGGAGGACTGCCTCGAGTTTGAGGTCACCCTGGGCTCCATAGTGTGTTCCAGGCCAGTCTGCACTACAAAGTGAGACCCTGTCTAAAAAAAGCACCCCCCCAAAAAAAACCTTAGGCATGCTGTGGGAAAGCAGGTGAAGGGCATAGAATCTCTGTATTATTTCTTACAAATGCATGTGAAGCTACAGTTGTCTCAAAATAAGAAGTTTAATTAAAAATAAGTAGAAACACCAGCAGAGAGACTCTGTAAAACAGACGAGAAAGGAAAGAGTAATGAAAGAACATTAAGAGAAAACAAGGCAAAGATAATAGTTATAGAAGAACGGAGAAGAATCTCAAGATGGACTAAAAAGTAACACTTACCGGTGTGCAGAAAAATGTGATGCATAAGAGATTGGTAACACAGGGAAATGGAAGTGGAAAGGAGGCCAAAACGAAGAGAATGATACAGGCGATGAGGGGAGGAAAGGCGGGAAAAAATAACAGAGAAGAGAAATGACAAGATTTCACTATTACATATATAGGCATCTGCACAAATCATGTATATATAGAAGATTTAAAAGGAAAAATGTGTCAACAAAGGAGAAAAAACTAAGGCATAAATTATCAAGCAAAACATGGAATTTTTCATCCTAGAAGATTTTTAAAAAGGATGAATTTCTTTTGTTTTAAAAATAGGGCTGGAGGGGCTGGGATTTAGCTCAGTGGTTCCGATGCCTGCCTCGAAAGCACAAGGGCCCCAGTTCGATACCCGGTACCAAAAAAAAAAAGGGCAATTCAAAAATAGGGCTGGAAGGGCCAGGGATTTAGCTCAGTGGCATCATGCCTGCCTCCCAAGCACAAGGTCCCGAGTTCGATCCCCAGCACCAAAAAAAAAAAAGTAGGGCTGGAGTTGGATGCAGTGGTGTATGCCTGTAATCCCAGCTAACCAGGGGTGAAGCAGGAAGGATACAAGTCCTTGGCCATTCTGGGGCAACTTAGTAAGAACCTGTCCCAAACTAAGAAATGAAAAGGTCTGGTGATGTAGCTCAGTGGCAAAGTGTGTGCCTAGCATGGGTGCATGAGGCCCTGAGTTTAATCCCCAGTACCACCATTAGAAAATTTAGCAAAGAAAAGAAAGCAAACAAGAAGCCTGGGGAAATAGCTTAGCACCCACTTAACATGTGTGAGGCCCTGGGTTCAATCCCTAGTACTGACAATAAAAACACAAACCAAACCAAACCAAAAAGCCTGAGCCAGAAAGCTAGACTAAAAAGAGGGTATCCTAAGACCAAGATCCTTAGCAGCGGTTCAATTTTTTTTTCTTTCTTTTTTTTTGAGACAGAATTTTGCTATATATTTCAGGCTGGCCTTGAATTCACTATGTAGCCAAGGTTGGCCTTGAACTCAGGGCGATCTTCCTGCCTCAGCTACCTGAGAGACGGGAGTACAGATGTGTACCACCACTCCCAGCTTCAATTCTTTATAACTCTCTAATTGTTTTCTATGTCTACATTTCAGAAAGGGGCAGATTCAGAAAACAGCATTTTGCATAAAGAAGGATGAGCTTCAGACATTTATAGCTGAATGGATGGACCTCGAGACCATACTTTTATAAATCGGACACACATATTTAAATACCGCATTGTCTCTCTGGTGTGAGAAACTGAAAGTGGAAATAAGGACTGAATTATATAATGGATGCTGGGAAATGGGAAGAAAGTGTTCAAATGGGAAGGGGAACAAGGGAGGAGCGAGGGAGAAAGGAAGGAAAGGACAAGAAAGAAGTGAAAATAGAAGGAAAAAATAGAAACAAAGCTTTTGTACATAATGGGGGGAGGGAGCTTGGGGGGAATGGGATAAAATAAAATTCATTTAAAAAAAATTAAAGGTGGGCCAGGCATTTAGCTTAGTGGTTTTGCCGCCTGCTGCACAAGCGCAAGGATCCAAGTTTAATCCCCAGTACCAAAAAAAATAAAAATAAAAAAAATTAAAGGAAAACTGAGGCACTAAGAAGAAAGAGAAAGAAAGAGGCATTCTGCAGCCAGGCTTGGTGATGAATGCCTGTAATCCCAGTACTCTGGGTGGCTGAGGCAGGAGGGTCACAAGTTTGAACCCTTCCTGGGCAACTCTGCCATTCAGTGAGACCCTGTCTTAAAAAACGGGGTGGCCGGAGGGTAGGGAGGAGCTAGAAATATAGCTCAGTGTGCAGGCCCTGGGTTCATTTCTCAGTAACACAAGAGAAAAAAATAAAAGAAAGCAGTTCTCTGACATCTGTGGCATCCCATATGAATACTCTTAGAATCTTATCAAATTCTGATCTTTGAATGGGATAAGCAGTTTAAAATATGATGGAATTATAGATACTCACTTTGACTCCATTTCTCTCAATTTAGATCCAGCTGTGAGTTGCATGTTTTTCCGCTGCCAGTTTAAATCTTGAATATGTTTCCTATAAAAAGATATTTATACAACCCAACTACATTTTAATATAAGACTAAAGTCAACAAAAAAAAAACTATACCAGATAGTACCTTTAATCTCCTTAAAAGATATATACATAATTTATAGACTAATTCTAGGAATTAGCTTTCTTCTAATTATTTTTTCAATTACAGATTTCAGAAAATATGCTCATTGAGAAAAATAAAAAAACACTCAAACAGTGCAGTGCTGCATGCCTGTAATCCTAATCAAGAGGCTGAAGCAAGAGGATGGAGAATTCAAGGACCATCTGGGGAACTCAGTGAGATCCTGTCTTAAAATAAATTTTAGCTGGGCGTGGTGGTGCATGCCTGTAATCCCAGCACTTGGGAGGGATTCCTGGAAATTCAAGGCCAGCCTGAATTACAGAGTGAGACCCTGTCTCCAAACAAAATAAAACAAATACGTAAAATTTTTACAAGTGAGGGGGCTAAGGGATATAGTTCAGTAGCAGAATGCTTAACTAAACATGCATGAGGCCCTGGGTTCAATCCCTAGTTCTACAACCAAACAAAACAGAATTTTTAAAAACCCACACCCAAGCACACACACAGATCACAAATCACAACTCCTTCTTGACATACACTTCTCCTTCCTGCTAACTGAATTTCTGGAGGGTGCTATTCTTTGTGGGTTTTTCCCCTCCAAAACTCATGTTGGAGTTTAACTCCCACTGTGAGGTATTATAAGGGTGAAACATTATCCCAACTATACGGGATATGGGTGAGCCTTTCAGAGGTGATTAGGGTTAGATAAGGTCACTGACTGGTGGTTTTCTAGCGACAGAGAAAGCCTAGAACATACACGTACAGATATGGAGGCTCCCTGACTTGCCATGTGATGCCCCGCACCACGTCGGAACTCTGCTACCAAGGAGGTGATCAGCAGACTCAGCCCTTGACCTGGGACCTCCAGCACTGTATGCCAAAACAAATCTCTCCTCTAACACTCGCCTGGTCTGTGGTAATGTATCACCAGCAAAACAAAATGAAGTAAGATAAGTGGCATCCTCCCAGATCTGTTCCCATACACATGTGTACGCAGGCATTGGTTTTTTTGTATAAATCAAGTTATTCGTTTTTTGTATTAAATCAGTGTTATTCTGCAATGCTCCCCCTTTCCCTCCCTTAACAGTGACTTTTTTATGTCTGCAGACCTGCAAGTTGTAAATGTCTAGTAGTGATGTTTTCAGACCTCAAGCCATTTTTCCTTTATTCAGACAGGGCAAATTCAGTGCCAGGTGCTGGACAAACAGTGGATCAATTATTGACTTTCATAACTGTAGTCTTATTGCTCCCCCAACACTAAGGGTTCACCTAAACTGCATTCTAAAAAATAGGAAAAAGCAATTTACCTTAACTTCTGAAGCTCTTTTTGTGCATGTTCAATCATATGAACTAGATTTCTGAAGAAGGAAAAGAGGAAAATCAGACTAATGTACATTAAAATCTAATAACACCAACTAAGTATTAAATACCTAGTTCATACAAAGTCAAGTTTTTCTGCTAAAAATAGTAAATAGAGTTCTTTGTGCTGATTACATGCTATAATTTTTGTTTTGAGACAGGGTCGTGCTTTGTAGTTCAGGCTGGCCTTGAACTCAGAAAAATCCTCTTGCCTCAGCCTCCCCAGTGCTGCAATTACAGGTGTGTGCTACCACGCCTGGCTCCCAGCTCGTCTTGACTTCTTTTAATTAAGAAGATGGACAGTATCTGATATGAATATGCCTTTCTAGCCCTCGGCTCATCTGCCTTTCCATGCCTTCAACAATCACTCCAAGTTGAGACCATCACTTTCAGAGCTCTATTCCTGGCCTTTCACCATTAAAAAGAAACTTTCCTTTCCTATCCTCTGAATTGACTTTCCCTGAAGGTTTAGCTTATCGCCTTCTCTTCCTTTCTATCCTCGGGCTTAAATTTACTTTGATAAAATGTAGTGCAACACCTCCAGCGTAGTGTCCATTGGGTTCAGAGGAGATAAACATGGCGGAAGGTGTTTCCCAGCAGAGCACAATCTGAGTAAATGGAGTGATGAGCACAGCAGCTAGTTACTCAGAAGACAGACTACTGCAGGCAGAATCTCAATCGGGGAAGACAGAGCAAACTGGAAAGCACCGCTCTCCTCAATCTAATGGTCCCCCCTGCATCTGTTTCCCATCCTTGGAATATTCTTGCTCTCTTCCAAACGTCCAACCCTCTCCCTTCATTTCAGTTTGTGAAATATAATTTTCTTGACTGATGTGTTTCTATTCTTCCTTTCTTTCTTTTTACAATTCCTTACCAAAAAAACCCCCTATTTATCCTGTAGTTTCCCAAATTCTGGATTTTGTCCACTGGATGATTATAGGGATTTAAAACATAATTTTGAAGATCTGAAAAAAAGACACCTACCATTTTGTGCCCTGTTTTATACTGTTATGTTTCACGAAACAGTCTAACCAAGTTTTCCACATGATCGTTGGTTCAATGGTCTTTTTTACTTGAAAAGGAAGTTGGGCATGGTGGTGTATGCCTGTTATCTCAGCACTCAGGAGACTGAGGCAGGAAGATTACCAGGAGCTTGATGTCAACCAAGGTTACATAGTTCAAGGCCAGTCTGAAACATGTAGTGAGACCCGTCTCAAAAAACCAAACGATGGGCCGGGGATTTAGCTCAGTGGTTTCACCGCCTGCTTCACAAGTGCAAGGACCTGAGTTTGATCCCCGGCACCAAAAATAAATAAATAAATAAATAAATAAATAAATAAATAACCAAACGAATGAATGGCTAAGGATATAGCTCAGTGTGAAAGCCCTGGGTTCAATCCCCAGTACATAAAAAACAAGGGAGAGGAGGTTTGCTGGGAAGTAGCTCAGAAGCACCTGGGGTCAATTCCCAGTACTTAAAAAAAAACAAATTGGAGTTCAGTGGCTTGTTCTGCAGCAAAATCCTTTCTGATGTTAACTATTTACAATTTTGATTCTTATTTACAAATTCTACATTGATTAGTCTTCTCTAAGGTATTTATAATTCCTAATCACTGTCTGCCGTGCTTTGCCATCACCCGTGAATGTGTGCACACCGATGAACAGCTTAAGTTGCTGAACCATATTCCCAGCTCAGGCTGTGCAAGGAGATGCTCTGCCTTCTTGTTTCAGTTCTCATTCAGAGATGAGCAGAGGACGGAGCTTAAGTTCTAAACTGGCATCTGTTAGTGAGGCTGCCTCAAGCACAGCATTTTATTTTATTATTATTATTGTTTTAGTACCAGGGATCAAAGTTGGGTCCTTGTGCTTGCGCAGCAGGCAGCAAAACCACTGAGCTAAATCCCGCCCCTACCACAGCATTTTATACTTCTGAGCTTTGTTTTTTCTCATAAAGAAAATAAAATCTACCAAGGTAAGTTCTTTTTTTTTGGTACCAGGGAGTGAACTCAGGACCTTGTGCTAGCAAGGCAGGCAGCAGAACCACTGAGCAAAATCCCCGGCCCAGTTGTTTTTAGAATTTAAGATTATAATCTATGTGAGATGTGTGTGAAGAAATAGAAAGTATTTATTAATTCAGTGTTCAAGGAATCGTTAAAGAATATGATTAACACATGCCAAGCATGGTGGCAGATGCTTGTAATCCTAGCACTCTGGAAGGCGGAGGCAGAAGACTACAAGTTCCAGGCCAGTGTGGGCAATTTAGCAAGACCCTGTCTTAAAAAAATCAAAAAGAACATAATGTAAATAATGAGAATCAACTGTATAAGCAATTCCCATATTAAAAATTACACTCTATGAGGTGGTGATTGGTAAAGCAGCCCTCAAAACTCATTTTTTTACAATATTATTACAGAGTCAATAGGGTAGTCAGGTCAGGTCCCCTTAGCAATCTTGAACTTTGAAGCAAGTCTCCAAGCAGTGGCTTTTCATCTGAGTACAGTTCTCAGATAAGATCTTGAATCAAATCTAGTGATATTATTTTTACCCCATTTCTAGTCCCAGTTTTGTTTTGTTTTTTTTGGCACCAGGGATCAAACTTGGGTCCTTGCGCTTGTGAGGCAGGTGGCCGAACCACTGAGCCAAATCCCCAGCCCTATTTTTGCCCCATTTCTAATACTGTGCCTCCTACAATTTTAAAAAATAAACCTTTGGGTGGGATGGAAGGGAAAGACGAAGGAAAAAGGGAAGGAAGTTTCTTACTCGTTATATACTTTCCAGGCATTACATCCATGCTGTGACATTAGCTCCAGATTCTCAATTCGTACTGCTTGGTGCTCTAATTGGGCCATAGAATTGTTTACACATTCTTGCCATGCAGTAATGTCATTTTTCTGACCCGAGGAAGGGGCTGGAAGCTCATATCTGAAATTATACAACAAAACAAAATTAAATCACACATCCTGCCATACCAATATCCTTCCTACCAACAGAATAACCCATGGGTCTCCACACACTATTAAAAACAAACAAAAAAAACCTACAGAAGATCAGATGGAGATCTTGCAATAAAAAGAAACCTATTTGTCATGCATGGTGGTGCACGCCTGTAATTCCAGCCCTCAGGAGGCTGAGGCAGGAGGATCGTTGAGTTTGCGGCCAGCCTGGGCTACATAGTGAATTCAAGGCCAGCCTGAGCTACACAGTGAGACCCTGTCTCAAAAACCAAAATAAACCTATTATCCTAAGAAACAATTTACAAACAAGGTTTAGCACCATTATATACAGCAATAAAAAAATTCAATGTGAATTAGATAAACTATATTATGTTCACATAAAAGACTGTCATATTAGCTATTAAATGATGTTACTGGAAGTTGAGTCCAATTTCTTTTCTTTTTTTTTTTTATTTTGTGAGACAGGGTCTTGCTATGTAGTTCATCCTGGCCTCAAACTCACAGACAGCACTTCTCTTGGCTCCCGAGTGCTGGCCTTACAGGTATGTGCCACCATACCCGGTGAGTCCAATTCCTTTTCCCAGCTACACAACTCGGTTAGAGTGGTTCCTGTACCTGTCACCATGTCTTAAAAAAAGTTACTGAGAAATATTTAATAGTAAAGGAAAAAGACACAAAAAACTTTGTTGCCGTTTGTGTCAAACACCCACACCCTTTTAAAGAGAAGAAAATGCAAAAATATGCATTTACACCCCATTCTATTCTCTCTTCACATCACTGATACAGTTAGCAAATACACTTTTCCTAAGTCTCAAGTCATTATTGAGTTATTACAAATGAAATTTTAATATTCTTACCGTTTCATACTGAGCAATTCAATTGGTTGTCGAGCAGCCAGTCTTTCAAATTCATTTCTCATTATGTCAGTCTGATATATAAATCAGAGAATTATTTCCAAGATTATATCAACAAACTGAAATTATCAGTAAAAAAATAAGAATTTAACCTTATTATGGTTTATACTACCCATTATAGCCCTTTTTATTTTGAGAAAGTGTTGCTAACTTGCCCAGGCTGGGCTTGAACCTTCAATCTTCCCACCTCAGCTCCCTAGGGTTTTGGGATAACAGCATGTGCCACCATATCCAGCTTCTCTTTTTCTTTTCCGTGCTGGGGATTGCTCCACCACTGAGCTATTTTTTCTTTTTTTGGGGGGGGGTACCAGGGATGGAACTCAGGACCTCTCGCAGGCCACGCAGGCACTGTGCTGCTGAGCTACATCCCCACACCCCCCTGAGCTATACTACTGCTATATCCAGCAATTCCTCAATTCTTCCCTGGGTTAAATGCTCTTTACAATCTGAAGAAACACAAACTTCAATTCCATACTTAGTCTGGGCAAGAAAATTGGTATACACAATACAGGAGGCCACAGAGGAAAGGATCAATCCTAAAACCTTTTCAATCTCAGCAGCAGACTGCAATCAGTTGGGAAGTTATGAAACCAATTGTAATCCTAGCCCTATCTCACTCCTCTCACTCCCAGTTAACTGGTCTGAGGGGGGCAGGTGTTGGGCATACTTATAATTTTTTTTTTAAACAGTGGTGCTGAGGATTGAACCTAGGGGTTGCTCCTGTCTTATGTTTGTCTTTAACTCACAAGTTAATTGTCAAAGGAAGCCAGTGTACAGAACCGTGGACCTAAGTACTTTTTGACAGTGGAAGAGAGAAGAGGTCTTAAGGCATAAAATAATCTTTCAGCTTATGAGCCTAAATCTATACTTCTTTTTGTTAGACAATGCATTCTTTTGGGGGTTTTTTTGGTACCGGGGATTGAACTCAGGACCTTCAGCTTGTGAGGCAGGCAGCAGAACCACTGAACTAAATCCCCGGCCCTTCTATACTTCTTTTTGATCCTGGCGGCTATTTTCAGACTTTGCTCCTTGCAAACAATCGAAAAGGAACATGGGTAGAGACTACCACTGAATAAAGTAATTTAGAGATGATATTTTATATTTCACTTGGCTTAATTAGTATCTTGGCTATACTTCTAGGTCAAATATTTTCATTTGGTTATTTAGTATCTTGGCTATACTTCTAGGTCAAATATTTTAAAAGGTACATACTTAGATACTGCTTTGTTCAGTCTTTCACATCCATTTGGTAAATATCTAAGCTTTGATACAAAAGCCTCCCCTAGTGGTTCTAAAGACCATTGACAAATACGTTTATATGTATATTAAAAACCCTAGATCTCTTGTGAACCTTAGAGGACTGCTTTCAAAATTTACACATGAATTCTATCTTAAAAAAAAAAAACAACTACAGAAAATTTTGCATTAAGAGTTCGCGGAGCCTGTATAAGTCCTTTTCTGTATCTCAATAAGAACCTTGAAGAAGGCCTATCTAGCTGTTGCCAATAGATGGATACCTATAAGACATGTAAATAGAAGCTAAGCAAATAATATTTAGGCTGGAATTATTTTTAAAACAACACCTAGGGGCCGGGGATTTAGCTTAGTGTTTCCACCGCCCGGCTCTCAAACTCAAGGACCCGAGTTCGATCCTCGGTACCAAAAAACCCCACAAAAAATAAAAAACAACACCTCGCCGGGCTTGGTGGTGTACGCCTGTAATCTCAGCACTCGGGAGGCTGAGGCAGGAGGATCGCGGCCAGCCTGAACTACAAAGTGAGACCCCGTTTCAAACACACCCACCCAGACACACACACACACACCCCTCACTTCTACGTAGCTAAAGGTTCACAGGAATCCTCGTTCGCAAGCTCGGCTCAAAGCACCACACTTACTTCGAAAGCAGAATAATCCGGGGCTGTTAAGTAGCTTAGGTAGTTCTTGGTAGGTCGGTATCTGCGAGTTTCCTCCTCTACCAGAGCCGCAGCCTAACAACGAGAACACGGGCAGTGGTAGGGGCAGCAAATACCACACGGTGCCTCCTCCGGCCGTGGGCCAGCGAGCGCCGTCAGCTACACAGACACCCTGAACTCACCGCTTCCCGCACGCCTGGAGCCTCATAGCCTTGATCAAAATATGGCAGCGCATCCACCACTACCTCTCCGGCCACCAACCCCGTGCCCGCCATGGCACAGAACGTACTCCCGCCTGCGTTTTGAGTCTGGAAAGGATCGGTTTTAAGTACGGCGGCGCCCGACAGTGTCTCGTAATCACGTCGCCTGCGCGGCGATTTTGGCGCATGCTCAATTCCTAATCCTGTAGGCGCGCTAGCCCGGCCGCTAGAAACTGCCGGGTTTTGTTTTAGACGGACGTGACGTCTCGCCGGAAGTCCCGGAGTCCGCCGCAGGCCCCATCTTCCTTTCTTTGGCCAAGCCCTTTTTTTGCGGCTTATGGATGGCAGCATTCCGGTGGAACTGGGATTTTTCGTCTCCTCCAAGAGATTGAGACCTGGGAGAGCCTTTTAAAGCTTGTGGAAGAAATTGGTTGCAAGTTATGTGGAAGAGCCGAGCATAGTAGCGCACACCTGTAATCCCTGCATTTGGGAGGCTGAGGCAAGAGGATCGCCGCGAGTTCGAGGCCAGCCTGGGCTACGTAGTGAATTCAAGGCCAGGCTGAACTACATAGCGAGACCCTTTTTCAAAAACAACGAAAAACCATGGGTCGGGGATTTAGCTCAGTCGTTCCGCCGCCTGCCTCGCAAGTGCAAGGTCCCGAGTTCGATCCCCGTACCAAAAAAACCCCCAAAAAACCAAACCAAACCAACAACAAAAATACAAGATATGTCGGGAAGAGAAAAACTGGTTTCTGCTGGGTATGGTGGCGCATGCCTGTAATCCTAGCAATGGGGAGGCTGAAAGTGGAGGATCGGTGCGAGTTTAAGGCCAGCCTGAGCTATATAGTGAGTTCAAGGTCAGCCTGAATTGGGAGATAACTGTTTCAAAAAATAACCAAAAAATCCCTAAACTGGCTTCCAACCTCGAGTTACTTCTTTAACCCAACACCTCCACCAGCACCTCTTCCTCTCTGCCACTGTGCCAAGTTTCGCTCATTTTCTTGGTGTATCCCAATTATCCTCACTCGGTACCCTGAAAATTTTTCTCCTGGGTAAGTTAAAATATTAGAACTGCGAAGCTTTAAGGTCTTCCTAACAAAAAGAATCTGAATTGCCCTGTAAGGCGAGATTGATAACGGTCTGCACCTCACCTCACCTTTAAAAGCCTTGCCATTTTGCCTTTAGGGAGTCTAGAAAACCCAGTGACTTTGCCTTTAGGACTTAATGGTAGCATTAGCTCCCTTCCTTGCCTCCCAACCACTCAAGCTGCTGCAGTGCCCGTTTTCCACTAGCTCCCCAACTAAGCAGCCTCCCTTCTACTAAACAGGTTAAAAAAAAAAAAAATCGTTAGAATACTCTGCCCAGTGTCCAGTCAATCTAGCCTTTGTGCTGAGAGCCTGGAAACGCTGGCCACAGTTACTAAACCTGTTAGTTTAAGATGCATTCAGATTATCTTTCTGATTTACCATTAGGTAAATGTGCTACCTATACATACATTTAAGTGACATAAAAGATCTTTACATCTTAAGCAATTTACTTCAAATTCCTCAAGAGATCTGTGAGACTTATGTATTTATTCATTAAAAGATCTGTAAACATTTTATGCAATTCTCAAGCAGTTCTTTTACAAACATTCAGAATTCACAATACTTTACAAAAATCAAAACACAACAGACACAAGGAAAGGAAGCAGCTTCGGATCACAGGGAGAATATCACACTCTCATCCCTGAAGTAAAGCCTCCTTGCAGAGGGAGACAGGATCCCCCAGTCAACCCTCCTGTCCCCATTTTATAAACCCTCAATCACTAATTGTTCCTGGAGTGTAAGAGACCAAATGGGGAGACGTTTGACAGATGCCCCACTTGGGTAAGATGCTTAATCATTTTAAAAGACACAGGCCCAGTTCTGGTCCCTGGAACTGCATCTGTAGAACTATATTACACAGCACCAGTTTTAAGTGGTGTCTGCTTCAGACTCATTTAAGCACACTTGATGGGCTTTTATTGACAATACTATACAAGTCAAAAAATTGTTATGACAATACAATTTAAAAGGTTTTATAAATTTGAATATATTCTTTACCAGTTAAAACCATTAACAAAAGTTAAAGAAAAGCTGACATTTCCTATAACACTTATCAACGAATATCACATCACTGACAAACCCCTTTATCACTACTGCTGCTTTAGATATTAAAGATCTGGGTGGTTGTGGTATATGCTCAGGAAATGTTCATATTCTGAGTCACATTTAATTAAAGCAAAAGTCCAACAATTTTAAGGGAATTTCACAGTGGGTCGGGTGTGGTGGTGCGTAACTGTAATCCTAGCACTTTGGGAGGCTGAAGCAGGAGGATCAAAAGTTGGAACCCAGGCTAGGCAATTTGGTGAGACCCTGCCTCAAAATGAAAAGGTGCTGGTGATGTGTAGCTCAATGCAAAGGCCCTGGGTCCAGTCCTTAGTACTGTCAAAAAAGAAAAGTCTAACACTGGGAGTATAGTTGAGTGGTACAGCATTCGCCTAGCGTGTGCAAAAACCTGGATTCTACTCCCAGCACACCCAAAAGGGGGCAGGGGGAGGAAGCCTCATCTAGGTGCTTGTAGTCTAAAGTCCTTTATCCTAAGAGCTGAGAGGTGGCTCTGGTACACTTAACAGAAAACCTTTCAAATAGCTACAATCTACAGAGTTCATATTTACATTTCTAAACGAGTTTTTGTGTTCATAAAATAAAGTCTTTGCTTCACATATATCTGAATTATATAACTGGCTAAGTAGTCTCTTTGACTTAGTTTCTT
The DNA here is from genome assembly GCF_000247695.1 of Heterocephalus glaber. The sequence goes on from NW_004624772.1 coordinate 10,227,293, forward strand.
CATCATCAGTAAAATGGAGATGGAAATATCTCTCTCATAGAGTTGACTTAAGGCTTGAATAAGATGACATATATACATATACCACGATGCACACCAAATGGTGAACACATACAAAAAAGGTAGTTCCCATGTCCTTGAAAGGATATTTTTATATTAGCTATAATATGCAAAGTGTAATAATGACATGTGAGGGACAAGCTGATTCAAGGGTCACACACTGTGGAGGAGCTACAACACGTCTTCTTTTATAAATATCTGATAACAAGGGCTTCCACATAAGAGAGATTCCCCTTGATAGGATATTAGACAAAACAAGATAAATGATGAAACTTCAAACAACCCATGGCTTTACCAACATTTTTATTTTGAGACAAGGTCTCATTCTGTTGCCCAGGGTGGACTCAAAATTTGTGATCTTTCTGCCTCAGCCTCCCAAGTAGCTGGAACTACAGGTATGTGCCGAAGAGCCCAGCTTTTTAGCCCATAGGTTTAAAGCTGCCATGGTATTTCAGTGATGAGAATTATGTGTGTAAGGCTAATCTCTGCCATTTCAATCACGTCTCTCTAGTTCACCAAACCCAGCCTTTCTTTCATTAGACTCATCTTTAAGCTTTTTATTTTAAAAAATATTCGGTAACAGCCTTTCCCTTGTAAAGACAATGGCTGTCACAGACTAAGCATATAACACAGAGAATGAGCCCAAGAATCAAATAGAAAAGGCCACAGTGAAAAACATGTTGGCGGCAGTAGAAAGCATCAGTTCCAGTTACTTCCAACAGTTCTCCAGTGACTGTGCCGCAGCAAAAGGAACTCCTCCTCTGAGAACTTGGAGCTGCTGCTTAACCTTTTAAAATTTTAAAGATTTTGTAGAATACTTCAAAGGCATCCTGACACTCAGTGAAACATTTTCTTTGGCACTTTTCATTCTATTTAAGATGGAGACAAAGATTCATTTCTTCTGCAAAAATTTCATTTTTGTTCCTAAAAGAAGAAAAAGGTAGAGTGAACTCTCCATTTATTTTCATTAACTGTATATTATTTGAGCCAAGAGATTAACAGCTAGTCATTCAGATCAGCCCAAGAGTTAAGCTACCATCTCAAATCCCCCAAAGGCCCATGTGTGAGAGGTCTGGTCTCCGGCCTGGCGCTACTGGGAAGTCTGGAACCTTTAAGAGGTGGGGCCTACTGGAAGGAACTCTGGCCATGTTGAGGGGTCGTGCCCCTGCCAGGAATTCTGGGACCCTGGACTTCCTATCTCTCTTTGCTTCTGAGCTGCCATAAAATGAGTGTCTTCCTCTGCCACACAGTCCTACCATGAGGTACTGCCTCACCATAGGCCCACAAACAATGGGGGCTAAATGACCATGGAACAAAACCTCTAAAGTATAAGCCAAAAGAAAGCTTTCCTCTTTTTTTTTGAACAAAACCTCTAAAGTTGAGCCAAAAGAAACCTTTCCTCTTTTTTTTTGGTGGTACTGGGGGGGGGGGTTGAGCACAGGTCCTTTGCACTGAACTACATCCATGGCCCATTTTTATTTTCTGAGACAGGGTCTTGCTAATTTGCCCAGACTAGGCTTTAACTTACAGTCCTCCTGCCTCAGCCTCCCAGGATGCTGAGATTACAAGTGTGTGCCACTATACCCAGCTTCTTTTCTCTTTTTAAGTTGATTATCTCAGGTATTTTCTGACAATAACGAAAAGCTGAAATATCAAAGGAATCAGCTAATGTGTTCAGCCACCAAAACACTGAAGTGTCTTAACTGTAGAGGGAGAAAAGAAGCTAGACATAATCTAAAATATAGTGGTTTTCAACCCTGACTGCAGGTTAAAATTACCTGATTTACGCCCTGAGATTTTCTGGAGTGAAAGAAGCATAATTTGTCCATGGTTTCTCAGTTAAGGACAGGGCTTAATTAGGGGTATATATTTTATATATTATGAGTTCCTTTTATTTTTGGGTACCAGGAATCAAACTCAGGACCTTGTGCTTGCTAGGCAGGCACAGTGCCACTAAGCTACATCCTTGGCCCAGGGGCATATATTTTAAAGACTAGTATAAATACCATAGAATATAGGTTCTTTGTTATTTTGCACTAGCCACACTACTATTCTCTTCTATCATACTGGATAACCATAACTGAAAGGTCTTAAACAATTGCAAAATTAAAGACTTGGAAGATATCTTTTTTTGGGCCAGGGATTTGGCTCAGTGGCACTGCGCCTGCCTTGAAAGCGCAAGGTCCTGAGTTTGATCCCTGGTACTGAAAAACAAAAAAGTAAAAGCAAGATATCTTCTTTTGTCTCAGAGTCCCTATAAACCAATCTGGAGTTTATAGATAAGTTTGGATGGTGGGTCCACAAACACCCTAAAATTATATGCAAAATTTGTGTCATAATAAGTGTATTTTTCTGGGAAAAGGGTTTTTTATGAGGTTCTCCAAGGGCTATAACCCAGAAAAGAATAATAATGATATGATTATTAATGGAAATATACCATAAAGGGATAGTTCAGAGATCTTCATCTCAGGGAAGCGCTCTCCATAAACATGCTGATGGGGAATTCTAACCTCTGAGACTTTTTCTCCAAAATGTGTTGGAACTAGGATCAGGATTTCTGGTCAGCCTTCTTGAGTTTACAGTGCTGTCTGATTACAAAGCCTTTGAGATGAAGCTTGGTTACTGCAAAGCTTTTGTTCAGCCAGATTTAACTAACAGGAGAACACAGCAACTCACCAAGACTCCGCAAAATTCTATTCACCCCACTAGGCTCAGACTCAGGAATTGTTTCCAAATACTGGAGAGCCCGAACCTCAAACAAACCTAGGAAGAAAATTCATATTGGTGAAACTGTTGCACACACAAGAATGGAACCTAAATAAAATTGTTCTCATTACCAGTGTGTTATTTCTATTTTTTTTGTTGTTTATATTATATTCAAACCTTTAAAGAATTCATCAAGTAAAGAGGGAGAAGTCTATCATAGAAACTGACCTTTAACCCCACTTTTCCGAAGCTCCCGGTCCTGGATGAATCCTGCAAACATCTGAGTCTCCATGAAGAGATCTAGGAAGTGGCGTACGCTTCGGGATGTGTGGGACTTACGGAATGGATCCCTTTGGAATATACGCTCCCCGCGTTCAGTGACAGTCATGTTCAAAGAATAATGTCCCACCAGCTCCACAAAAAACCTCACAAATGCTTCAGACACCAGAGAATTGAGCGTAACATCTGTTGCGAAATGAAAGAAATAAATAAAAGGGAAAAATGCTCAAAGTTTTGCCTATCTGGAAACACTGGCTCTGGTTGCCAAAGTCAGTCCTAAGAAGTTAATAGATTAAAGGACTGAAAATAACTCCAGGAATGCTCATTCTTAGTTTTTCTACATGGATCCTGAGTTGCAAAAAGAAAATAGCTTATATCCTGACCTTCATTTTCTTTTTTTAACTTTTTTTTTCATTAAGTTTATCAGTACATTTTAGGTATACAATATAATGACATGCATCATTGGAAATCTGTGCCTTTACATAATCTATCTTGCTTCTTATTTTTTTCCCTTCCCCTGCCCTCCCTTCACCCCCTCCACCCTTCCCTATTTACAAAGACTTTGTTTCCA
>NW_004624772.1:10248346-10276088 GCF_000247695.1 Heterocephalus glaber
CTATCCTACCCTAGACTTTTCAATAAACAGTAATTTTTATTTATTTATTTATTTATTTTTGGTACTGGGGATTGAATTTGGGTCCTTGCGCTTGTGCAGCAGGCAGCAAAACCACTGAGCTAAATCCCCAGCCCTACATAGGGCCCTTCTTAATGATGCAACTGCACTGGCCCATGAAGTCCTCATCTTTACACAGCATCAGCAAATTCCTGACACTCAGGAATGTGAGCTAAGTATTGGTAGTCTTTCCAGTTTCTCAGGAAAAGGATGATGTGTGAAATTTGATTTGTTTTTTGGCAGTGTTGGGGATCCAACCCATGACCTTGTACATTAGCTATATCCACAGCCCCTGAAATTAAGACTTTCTTGGGGGGTACCGAGGACCAAACTCAGGATCTTCCACTTGCGAGGCAGGCAATGGCACCACTGAGCTAAATCCCCAGCCCAAATTAAGACTTTTTTTTGGTACTGGAAACTGAACTAAGGGCCTCTTACCTGACAGGCAGGTGCTACACAGTTGAGCTATGTCCCGACCCTAAATTAAGGCTTTTAAATAATAATTATTAGAAACAATAATTATTGATATTATTTTTTATAAAACACTATCTAAACAACAAAACAAAAGGAAAGGAAAAGAAAAACCCACATGTTGGTGGGCTGAATTTGCTCACAGATTCAGTAAGCTCAGTGAGAGTTTAAGAAAATGTTTTTTGGCCGGGGATTTAGCTCAGTGGTGCCACCACCTGCCTCACAAAGTGCAAGGTCCGGAGTTCGATTCCCAATACCAAAAAAAGAGAAAATTTTTGCTGGGTGTAGTGGCACACGCCTGTAATTCCAGCATCAGGGAGGCTAAGGCAAGAGGAATAGGTCAGCCTCAGCTATATAGTGAGTGCAAGGCCAGCCTGAGCTCCTTAGCAAGATCCTGTGTCAAAAACAAACAAACAAATAAAAAGAAACTCCTTTTTCAGTCATACTCCTATGGTCTAATCCCTGCAAACAGTAGGCATTTTAATATTTGCTTAAATGAATGAGTTTTTGAAAAAGGTAGAGCAAAGTAACAGGGTTAATAATAATTAACAGCTACCATTTATCAAGTACATACACTGTGTCAGGAAACTGCATTAGGCACTTTACATATATTATCTAATTAAATCCTTACAATAATGGATAGCATTATACAGAGTTTACTATATGCCAGAATTGTTCTAAGCGCCTTATATACATTTAGCCTGTATGAACTTTCCTACAGTTCAAAGAGATAGATACTATTATGATTACCCTCATTATACAAATGAAGCAACTAAGACACAGAAAGGTTAAGTAACTGCTCAAAGTCCCAATGCTAATAAGAGGCAAATGCAGAGTGCTGTTTCAGAGTCCATGATATAAACCATTACCTTACTCTACCATTTATTTTTTCCCCTAAGGATGAGAAAATTGAGACTTTGTAACTTGCTAAAGATTATTAAATGGTACAGCCGAAACTATAAAACTCACTTGAGGAATGAGCTTGTTCTTCCTCTCCATTTTGGGTCAGCTTATGTCTAACCTAAGATGTCATTAAAGTCATTAACCAGATCCTATGAGTACAGTACGGGTCAAAGTTTGTTGAGATAACAATAAATAAAAAGAGAGAAAATAAACATACACAGCACACAGACACCTTCTTGGAACCCACCTTGCTAGGGAACTGCTGTATGACCTGGGGAGTGTAGCTTATTCCTGACGGCTGCTTCTGCAGAGACACCACCACAAAAAGTTCAAACAACTGCTGCTCTTGCAGTTCAATAAGATCCCGCTCCAAGGTCTGGTAGTGAGGATTCCTCTTGGAAGGCTGCTGCAGTTGTGCTAAGCGCTTGTGGCGATCTGTAATGAGGTCACAGAGCAAGGATTTCCCCCATGGTACTGGCTTCCTCGAGCCCTACAGGTCATGACCCAGACAAGAGTAATCTTCACACAGTCACTGCTGAATGAACACTGACTAACAGTATCCGCCTCACACACTTACCTGTTTGGGCTGTGACGCACTCAGGGGACAAGTGCAGGTCCTCACAAATGCCCAGGCTCAATCCTCCCCCAACTAGCAGTGGTATCAGGATTTTATGTCCCAAATGATACACCATGTATGCCCAACACACACTCAATGCTGTCCTGCCTTTCATGCCAGCACAACAGGACACATTAATAGGTCTGCCAAATGCACTGGACTAACAATAGATACCTCTGCTGGGAATGCCATGAAATCACGGGAGAGGTCAGAATTTGAAAAACGAACTGAGTCTCTAGAGAAAGGGATGAGTTTGATAAAAAAGCAAAAACTATCTTTGTTTTTTTTGTTTTGTTTTGTTTTTGGTACCAGGGATCGAACTCAGGTCCTTGCACTTGCGCAGCAGGTAGCGAAACCACTGAGCTAAATCCCCAGCCCAGCAAAAACTATCTTTACACTGTCCTTTTCCTTTCTCTCCTTGGCAAATTTTACAAATAATGGATATATGATTATATCAATATATTGTGCTAAACTCATGAGGAAAGTGAAGTGGAAGAAGATATCTATTAACAGACTATTAGAAGAATCAAACCATGGAAACATGCTATTTAAATAGTACATGGCAAAAACAAACAAACAAAAAAATAGTACATGGCAATACCTCCCCAAATGGAATAGCATCTATCTGCTATTCCTATTTATCTCTAAATTCCAAACAATTTGGAGTATTCTTTACTAGGGAAATGGTATAAGAAGTTTAAGTGTTTCAGAGATTTGCTTATGTGTCATTCTGAGTCACTGACCAGAAGACTCATCTTATGTTCTTTTCTTTTTGGGATATGATGCATTCTTCCTCAAAACAATTTAATTATGGATCAAAATACTAAAAATACTTTAAAAATACAATGAGGAATGGCTCCCTAGAATTATCCAGGACATTTAGTGCTCTGGGCAAAGCTTTAGTTACCCCAAAGGGCTAAGCTCAAGTCAAGACAATTTTACGTCCTGTTTCTGATCAGCAACAACACTAAATTAAGTCACCCACACATATCAAGGCTGAACCTGATGGTGCTTTAAGTTTCATCTTCGACAGTCAGGCTACTGAATTAAACATCTTAAGCAACTCAGGCCAGTGGAGGAAGCACAAGACTATTAATCATAAGATTACAGAGTATCAGATTTGGAACTTCCTGGACTCAGCATTGACAATTCATGTCTCCTACTCTTCTATGCATTAGTAGGTCAAGGATTGAAACAGAAAGTAATAACTTGCTGTGACAATTCACTAGATGAAGATACAGAGCACTGTGAAGTGCCTGGAGATGTAAAGCCAGAAATGCATATTCTAACAGAGTAGACAGCACAATACACTGGAATATAACCACCTATGAATAAAAATAGGTAACATTGGGCCGGGGATTTAGCTCAGTGGTTCTGTCACTTGCCTCACAAGCGCAAGGACCCGAGTTTGATCGCCAGTACCACCCCCCACCAAAAAAAAGGTAGAATTTCCTTTCTTCTCTTACTTTTTTCCCCAGTGCTGGGGATGGAACTCAGGGCTTTGCTTGGTTGTTTTTGTTTTTGTTTTTTTTTGGTACTGGGGATCGAACTCTGGTTCTTGCGCTTGGGCAGCAGGCAGTGAAACCACTGAGCTAAATCCCCGGCCCTAGGGCTTTGCACATGGTAGGCAATCACTCTCTCACTGAGCTACATACCTAGTACCTAAATGTTTCTTTTTTCTTTTCTTTCTTTTTTTTTTTTACTAAATGTCTCCTTTTTCAAAGCCAAAGATATCAAAGTCACTTAATAATTATACTTGACTTACTATGAAAATCAGATATTAGGTGGTAAGTATTTGTCTCAGAGAGTAATTCACATGCTCTGTTGGGTTGCCCCAAAGCGTATGTGTCTGGACATGCAGCTCTGTGCTGCAGAACATTCCACCCTAAGAACCATACCAGTTGGCCCCCATCCACTAGAGATTTTAAATTCTGTCAAACAAGCACTGGTGTACTATTTAGTTTCCCAGATCTCAACAGGTTCAGAAAATGAAGAAATGACCTACAGAATGAAACTTCTTGTGGGGAAAAACAGGCTTAATCACAATGGCAGGCGCCACCCCACCCATAACCAGGAACATCACGAGAAAGGGAGCAGCCGCACTGACTCACTTACTCTTTGGCAGATACTCGCCATCACTTTCATTCCCACTGGTTTCACCTACAAAAACAGGAAGAGCTTCCATTTATATTGTCCCACAGTAGGAGGTACCCGAGGATGAGCACAAAGTAAATCCTCCACAGCCCAGGGACTAGGGATAAGGAACAGTAAGATGCCAAGCCATTTCTTTATGTCAAGTTAGAGCAGTTGTCAAAAGAGAACACGGGCGAATACAACTGTTCTTATCTGCAGGGGATATATTCCAAGATCCCCAGTAGATGCCTGGAACTGTGAATAGTACTGAACCATATATATATTTTTTTCTTATACTTACACATACCTATAGGAAAATTTAATTTATAAAAATTAGATAGATTAAAAACAATATATACAATTATGACAACATAATAAGTTATGTAAATATGGTCTCTCTCTGAAAATATCTTACTGTGCCGTCCTTACCCTTCTTCTTGTGATGATGTAAGGTGACCCAGTGCCTATGCGAAAGTGAGGGGAAAGATGTAAGCATTGTGCCGTGTCATTAGGCCACTATGTAAGGATAACTTGAACATGAACACTGTGAGACAGTGACAGTTGATCTGATACCCCAGATGGCTGCTATACTAGTATAATAAGTGGGTAGTGTGTGTGTGTGTGTGTATATATATATATATATATCAGCTCAGTGGCAGAGAGTTGGACAGAGGGAAGATTCATGTCCTGAGCAAGAAGGAACAGAACAGCTCAAGATTTCACCATACTACTTAGAATTCGGCCCAATTTAAAATTGATGAATATTTTTCTGACTTTCCATTTAATACTTTCAAGTTCAGTTTACCACTAGTAACTGAAGCCTTGGAAAGTGACCCACAGAAAAGATTCAGAAGAGCTGGGCATGGTGGCACATGCTTGTGATCCCAGCACTAGGGAGGCTGAGGGAGGAAGACTGCCATGAGTTTGAAGCCATCCTGGGCTACATAGTAAGTTCAGGGCCAGCCTGAATTACATAGCAAGACCCTGTCTTAAACAAACAAACAAACAAACAAACGACTCAGAAAAGAAACTGCCCATTACATCTTCTTTCCACATTCTACCTCCCTGCTCAGCTCTCCTCTGATCCTTAATTCTAGGAATTAACCACCTTTTAGACTAGTTTTATGAAGTTTAGTAAAGATTAGATTCTATTTTACATTCAAATCTTGCCTGTAATATTCCTAAATAAAGTATTAAAGGTAGGATATTAAGCTGCTAAACAAAAACCTGAACACCAACCTGACTACAGCTTTGAGAAAGAGGGTACCATAAGTTTGTTTGTTTTGTGGTACTGGGATTGAATGCAGGGCCTTCGCCCTTTTTATTTTGAGACAGGGTCTAACTAAGTTGCTAAATTGCCCAGGGTGGACTCAAACTTGCAATCTTCCGGCCTCAGCTTCCTAGAGTGCTGGGATTGCAGGTGTGCGCCACCAAAAGAATTTTACAAAGTATCGTTCTATCTCTTCTATGATACCTATACCTAGCCATAAGCCCATACTGATCTTTCCTTTACTCTGAATTCTTGTAGTTCTAATACTGATTTGTTCTGTTCTTATTTTCCAAAATCACATTTTAAGTATCCTGAGAATAAAGGTCTATGTTGTTTTCACAAGGAACTGTTGAGTTTTGTTTGTTTTTCTGGTGCTTGGACTGAACCCAGGGCCTTGCAAATGCTAAGCATGTTCTCCACCACTAAGTAATATCCCCAGCCAACAAGGGAGTGTTTTGTATCATAATTCTGGGCACACAATTTACCAAGAAAAAAAAAAGTTTAATGAAAGGGATGGGGGCCAGGGATTTAGCTCAGTGGTTCCGCCACCTGCCTTGGAGGCACAAGGTCCTGAGTTTGATCCCCAGTACCAAAAAAAAAAAAAAGAAAGAAAGGGATGGAAGCTGAGTGTGGTGGTACATGCCTGCAACCCCATCACTTGGAAAGCTGAGGCAGGAGGATCGCTGTGAGTTTGAGACCAGCCTGGGCTACATAGTGGGTTCAAAGTTAGCCTGAACTACATAAAGAGACCCTGTCTCAAAATGGGGGTGGGGGGGGGCTCGGTGGTAAAGCACTTGCCCAGTATACACAAGGGCTTAGGTTCAATCTGTAAAATAAAATAAGATAAAATAAAACCAAACCACATTGGTTTTGTTTGTTTGGTACTAGGGATTGAGCCCAGGGCCTTCTCACTGAGCTGCATTCCCAATCCTTTTTATTATTATTGAGAAAGGATCTTGGTAAATTGCTCAGGTTGAGCTCAAATTTTCAATCCTTCTACTTCAGCTTTCTAGAGTGCAGGAATTACTGATGTGGGCCACTATGCTTGGCTAAAAACAAGCTTTCTGAATAAATTTTTTAAAATTTCAGGCTGGAGGTTTAGCTCAGTGGCACCGTGCCTGCCGCGAAAGCACAAGGTCATGAGTTTGATTCCTGGTACTAGGAAAAAAAATTTCTAGATTAAGTCTGAGAAATCAAAGCAAAATAAGAAAAATGCAAAGAAAGGGAAAGTCGTTGTTTGTAAACATACTGCAGCTATAAGACAAAGTGTCTTAATATGTACACAGCTGTTACAAATCTAGATGAAAAAGAATACACAACAGATGAAAGGAACAAGAGTAGGTATAGACAATTCATACAATGACTGTACATTTCTTTTTTGTCACCAGGGATTGAACTCAGGACCCTTCTGCTTGCAAGGCAGGCACAGTGCCACTGAGCTAAATCCCTGGTCCTATACATTTCTGATAAAAACAAAAACTGCCCAAATTCATAATGAAAGAAGCAAATTAAAAGAATAAGATACATAGCTTTCAACCATGATATTAACAGAAAATAAGAATCTTTAATTAAACAGTATTGGTAAAGATTATAGGAAAAGCATATTCAAATGCTACTCCTAGAAACATAAACTGTTACAATCTGGAGAAACTGAGCAGCAGCTATAAAAACTTTTAAATTTGTACGTTCTTTGATCAAGTCAGTCTACTACTGGGAACTTGTTTTATAAAGACATTCCTGCAAATATACAAAAGATGCAAGTAGAAGAATACATATTACGATACTGTTTGAAGATATTATATGTATATCTTCACCCCCACACAACTTGAATATCAAAATGATAAAAGCAACGAGCTAAATAAAAAACATTTTTTTTTGAAGTCTGGAATTGAACTGAGGGCTTCATTGAGCTATATCCCCAGGCTCAATAAAAAATTTTAACTTTTATATAATGAAATACAGTATAGCTATGAGAATCTCTATGTACTGATACTGAAAGAAAGCTTTGTGAAAAAGGAGGGCATACACAGTCTGAATAATGTGACTACTTGGGTATAAAAAGTATTTGTATCCTTAGCACCAGGTATCTCTTAGGAGCTTATGAAATATCAAGAGAGGAGCCAGGGCCACTGAAGAATATCTGTAATCCCAGCACTGGGGCAGGAGGATTGCTGTGAGTTTGAGGCCAGTCTGGGCTACATAGTGAGTTCAAGACCAGACTGAACTTAACCCTGTCTCGGAAAACAATCAATTAATGAATGAATCAATCAATAAATACAGACAGACAGAATTGAATAAGGGTGATAAATCATTCTGTAACACTTGCAAACTGAAAGTTAAGAAATGTTTATGTTCGAATATACTCAGGAACCTGTAGCATGTACTGACAGGGTAGGCTTATTTGATCGTCTATTCTGTTAAGCATTGTTAATAAACAGACAGGGGCCAGGGATTTAGCTTAGTGGTGCCGCCGCCAGCTTCGCAATCGGAAAGTTCTGAGTTCGATCCCTGGTAACCCCCCAAAAAAACAGACAGAACTTAAGGAAGAAAATGAAATCAGAACTGTGATGATAGAGTCAGGATATCCTCAGGCATGAGAAAAACTCCTCTGATTACTTGGAGGAGTTGGGCACAAAGACTAGGTAGATTGGTTATTTTCTCCGAGTTACACACAGAGGGAAAAAACTTTCAGGGAAGAGCTACAAAGTAGGGACTACTCTTTTTTTCTTTCTTGGTACTAGAAGTTGCCTATTTGGGTAACTGAAGTCTTTTTCTTCCCTTTTCAACAATGGTATAGTTTTTTTGTTTTGTTTTTTAAAAGGATTTGTCTCTTCAAAAACTTGTCTTAAGCCAGGTGTGGTAGCATGAGCCTACAGATCCAGCTACTTAGGAGGCTGAGGCAGGAGAATCACTTGAGCCTAGGAGTTCAAGGCAAGCCTAGGCAACACAGCAAGACTCTGTCTCAAAACAAAACTTTTCTTACAGCCAAATTTACTAAAATGCTAATCCATACTACATGCACACAAATAAGAGTGCTGTTAATTCGGGGAAATGATGTTTTGCAAGCACTTGTCCTTGCCCCAGTGTCTTGATATTTTACATGATTAGCAATCTATAGTTAATTTCCTTATCTAGAGAACAGTGACAATATCATCTGTCACACAGGATTATTTAGAAAGTTAGAAATAATGAATCAGGAAGAATCCAAGACAATATACATTGTATAGATTTCATTTTCTAGGTCTAGTTCTGAATTATACAAAATTTAAAAACCTCTGATAATATCCTTGTTGTCTATGACCATACCACCCTTAACATGCCTGATCTCGTCTGATAATATCCTTGTTGAGAAGGAAACACATGGAGAAGAGGTAGTGAACTGCCAAAAAAAAAAAAAATCAAGATTTATGAGAAAAACTGAGAGTCACTGTTGGTGACAGAAAATCATCTGACTTTGTGGAGCTACAGTGCAAAAGTACCCTTTCTCCTTGGACTCAGCTTCTGCCTGTGAATTTAGGCTGGACATGAGACATGGTCAGCACTAACTAAAAATTTCTTCCCCAAAAGAGAAGATTGAAATATATTTTTTAAAGTGCCTTTGAAAAATCTGAAAGCTCACATTAAAAAGAGTGACAAGTTGATTTTGTTGTTGCTGTGGTGCTGAGATTGGATCCAGTCCTTAGAATAAGAATAAAGAGTCTAAGTTAAAACAGAGGATTTTATTTTCAGATAGTAAGTTGTCAGAACATACTCAGGTAGGACAGACAGGAAAGTAAACCAAAAATTGTAATATACATCAGATATTAAATTTTACAATGATTCTCCTCTCAAATGCTGATATCCGTAGGTAGCTGGAACAATCACAGTTCTTACCTTTTGAAGGAGGTACTTCCTTTCCAGTGTAAGGGTGTAACTTTACCTTCTTCTTTCCTCGCTTAGACTGAAATACGTCATCTATTTTCAATACAAGCTGAAAGAAGACCAGGAAAATACAAGTTAAAACCAACACATGGTTTGCAGCTTGATGACTTAAATTAGTGATTCTAATTTAGAGAAAAGATGTATTTTATAAATAAAAACTGTTACTTCTTTCAATTTAAAATTTAAAATGATGATCTCTAGATGACATACTGTTGAAATACCAAGTCCAGTTCATTGCCAGCCTGAACTATAAGGAGACCCCACACAAACAGACAAAATGCCAAGTCCGTTGTAAGACGGGCAAGGCGACCCCTTTCTGGATGAGCCCAGCACAGCTCCTCAGGGGGTTCCCTGTCCCACGCCACAACATGCAGGCAAGGTGGCTACCACACTTCCGACAGTGCCCGAGCCATCATTAAATGTAAGTTTTTGCTTGTCCAGAGTAGGAAGGGGAACATTCATTCATTCACTTGGAGGACAGGGTGAGGCTCAGTTATTTCTGCTCCCAGGAATTCTTCCAAAAAGAAGATAATCACACCTAGGAAGTATTGTTGTTGTTTCATTTTTGAGGTACTGGGGATGGAAGCCAGAGCCTTTGCACTAAGCTACATCTGCAGCCCCTCAGCCCTTTTTTAAAAAATTGTTTAATTTTCTTGAGACAGGGCCTCACTACATAGTTTAGGCTGGTCTTGAACTCACTATGTAGCCTAGGCTGGCCTTGAACACACAGCAATCCTCCTGCTGAGGCCTAAGTGCTAGGATTACAGGTATGTGCCACCACACTCAGCTCTTATTGTTTGAGAGAGGGTCTCACTTAAGTCACTACGGTCCCCAGTCTGGTCTCAGACTTGTGATCATTCCACCTTAGCCTCCCAAAGTGAAGTCTCAGCCAAATAAAATACACTTTGCTACTGAGAGTACAAACATTACAATTTATTTCAGAAATATATCATAAAAATAGGAGACTCTCAAATATGCTCAAGTACAAAGCATGCCTTTATACCCTTCTACTCATTTTTAAAATTAATTAATAATTTTGGGGGCAGTACTGGTGACTGAGCCTAGGGCCTTTGCACCGAGCTACATTCTCAGCCCATTTTTTATTTAAGACAGGGTCTTGCTAAGTCACTAGGTTGCCCAGGCTGGGCTCAAACTTTCAATCCTGCCTCACCTTCCCAGGGTCCAGCAATTACAGGCATACACTACCACATCCACATCTGTTTTTTAAATTGTTATATATATATATTTCTCCCTAACAAGAATTACTTAGAATTCTTTCTTGGCTGCTGGGAAAGCGGTGTATGTGTTTGTGTGTGTGCATCTGAGAAAAAGACAAAAACAGAGCTAGAGACACAAACTAGGTTGGGGTAAAAAAGAATTACAGGCCAGGGATTTAGCTCAGTGGCTTCGCCGCCTGCTGCGCAAGCGCAAGGACCCCAGTTCGATACCCGGTACCACCCCCCAAAAAAGAATTACAGCCAACATCAGGTACTTTTAGAATAAGGAATAGTTATTACATGTGTACTTTTTACCTTAAGAGTCCATACTTTTTTAAAGTATTAATCCTAATTTAACACACTTAATGCCTAGCATTATACCTGTTAAGATCATTATATTAGATGATAATCAACAAATTTGCTTGAGAAAAAAATGCTCTTTTTTTCTTTGTTTGTTCTTGTTTCTCTAGCAATCCTGGCAATCAACAGGCTGTGAATCAGTCCAGTGCCAGAAAAAACATGGGAGAAACATGTGCATCTAATATGCAGATTATTCCTATATTTCTGGATGAGTTTGTTCTCTTGAAATATTTTTGTAGCTGGATTCAGGAGAAAAGTTACCAATGATCTTTCTCCTTTTCTTCTCCTTCTCCTTTTTTCTTTTTTGAGATAAAGTCTTGCTACGTAGTTCAGGCTGGCCTTAAACTCACTATGTACCCCAGGGTGGCCTCAAACTCAGCAATCCTCCTACCTCAGCCTCCCAAGGGCTGGAATTACAGGTGTGTACCACCACTCCCAGCTGACAATGATCTTAAATATTATCATTACAAAAAACAAGACTCTAAAATAAAAGAGTATTTTATGGGCTATAGGAAAGATATGCAGCTTTGTTTTGTTATGTTTTGAGACAGGGTTTCACTGTTTAGTCCAGAGTGGCCTCAAACTCACCATCTTCCTGCCATAACCTCCCTACTGCTGGGAATACAAGCATGCACTACCACAGCCAACTTAAAAATAGCATAATTAAAAAAAAAAAAAGCAGGCCAGGGATTTAGCTCAGTGGTTCCACTGCCTGCCTCACAAGTGCAAGGTCCCAAGTTCGATCCCCAGTACCAAAACAACAACGAAATACAGTAGAATACTCTAAGAAATGACAGAAGCCACACTGCTATACACACTTGATACAAACAATATAAAACATAAGGGAATATACTCCAGCTAACAATCCCACACAGGCTTCCAAAGAAGGAAAAGAAAGGAAGGGTGGGAAAGAGGCCAATAGATTAGATCAGTGATTTTCAAACCATGAAAGCAATTTTTACAGTCATCAGAGGGGAAATAAATAAAAACTTATTTTCTTATGAAATACTGTTCTTGAAAATACTCCAGAGCGAGACTGCACATGGGACATCATAAAAGGACTTAATCTGAAATGATAACCACTTGCTCCTGCCCAACAGTCAAAGAGTTCATCACCATTTTCTTTCATTCTGTTTTAAAAAAAAAAAAAAAAAAAAAACCCTTTGGAAAAATTCTAGAAAAGGAAAAGTGGGAGCATATCACCTATTATCAGAAAGAGAATAAGCTTTGAGTCCTCAAGATTTACAGTACAAAAAATACTGAGGCATGAAATTGAAAGCACTGTAAAATCTCCTTGGACCTCATTTAACTCTACAATGCACAATGAGTAAATATTTGCTAATGCCATTTTAAAATTTTAAGAATCTTAATGCAGTCCCTTAGGTGTCTGTGTTCTTCCTCTGAAGAACACATGGTCTGTGGGAAGCTGGTTTGCTGTGGCAGTGTGATCTACCGAAGGAGGATGCTACTGCTGGGGGCTGGCAGGTTTTCAAACCTTTGATTTTTAAACAGGGAGGGCAGGAAACAGGAAGAATTTAATTGTGGAGCAGAGTATTTCCCAAGGAACCATAGAATAGTCACTACGCCAAGAAACAACTGTGACTTTTGCTTAATGTTAAAATCAGGTATAACAATTGTGTGCTAAATGAATACACACAGCTAATTCAGCTGGTATTAAGAAAAGAATATTTAAATGATTTGACTTTACTGCTGCACATTATCTGCATAGTATTTTGTCAATCTTGAAAACACCCTGAATTAAAGTACAAATTGACTATTTACACATAATTTCTTAGGTGTCTCTCCTAAAAGAAAATATATCTGTCTACAGGTAATCTCAGTTCCTTCTTCTGGGTTGCAGTTGTTCTAGTTGGGATGATGTACAGCCTTAGCCTTTACTGCCTTTTTCCCTTGAGGGAGAAGTAAGTTATATTATATGATTGCTGGTAAGTTTTTAGTTCCAAGTAACAGTTCAACTTATTTTTTTCCTTCTCTGAATGGAAAGTTTTGCCCCAAATATACTGTATACTGTACTTTGTCACTACTGAAAATCTGTAAATTCAGGCATAAAACTAAAGTCACTTTGGCATAAAAGTGGGAACAACATTGAAACTGGCTTGACAGAATGTCCCTCTTATGAGATTTTGGTGCTTCTTCTTCTTCTTTTTTTTTTTTGGTACCAGGGAAAGAACTCGGGTCCTTGCACTTGTGCAGCAGGCGGCGGAACCACTGAGCTAAATCCCCGGCTCTCTGGTGCTTCTTTAAAACAGACAGCTAACTTTGAGCTAAGGTAATTGAAGTGAAGCTTTCCCTGTAATATCAATTTTCCAAATCAATAAAGAAAACATGGCAAAAGCCATTTGTGCATTTTTTTTGTATAACCAAAAGCTTAAAACTTAAGGCTGTGGGAAGAGGGGTCGAAGGGAAAGGAAGAGAATGGGAAAAAAAGAACCAAGATATATCATGTACAGGTACAAATTCCCAGATGTACCAATAAATGTTCTGCTTAAAAAAAACAACTTAAGGCTGTTTTCCACATCTTTTAATTCCAGTAAGTCACTTATAATCTATTATTTATTTTGGTTTAATTTTTATTTATTCTCATGTATAGAACTATTGAAATAAGAAAAGAAGAAAGTACTGAACTCCTCACCCTTGGAAGATTTCTCCTTTTTCTGTTTGCAACTTCTCCAGCTCGGAAAAGTTTCCATTCAGTTAAAGTGACAGGCAAAGTGGTATCCTTCATAAGCTTTGACCGTAAATAAGTTTGCGAGTTCTTCAGTTCTATAGTCTTCCGGTGAAGGAACTGTGGTTTGTGAGGAAGCCAGAATAGGAGGAGATGTACGGTAAAGGTAAGATTATCTAGTCAACACCTGTGTTTTCATGCAAAGTCAAAGCTATCCCAGGAAAATATTTATCTTTTCTTTAAAATAATCTCAAATGGGGATACCATAATTTCTTTCTCACCACTGGTAAAGTAGCTTCTCAGTTTTAGAATTCAAAGTTCTCCTATAATGTAATCAACTTCCCAGAGAACAACAGCTCATAATCTTCATAACTCAATGCAGGGGTTTCAATATTTTCAGGGACCAGGCAAATAATTTAGGTCACAGGCTGATGTGAGACTAATAAGGTATAGTGGGAACTATAGTAAACTGAAAAGTTCACAGCCTATCTAAAGGCACTTATATCAACTGTTTTGAGGTGTTAAAATGATAACAAAACAAGGCAAAGAAAAAAAACCTATGTATTGCCTTAAAAAAACCACCAACAATAAAACTTACATAATAGTGCCTCTTAGTTTTGGCCCCAATTAAATCATCTTAACTTTTCTGGATACAACATAAACAGTTAATGCTCTAGCTGTACCTTGGGTGTTTTGAAAGCACTTTTAGGGGGTGGCAACTTCCATGCTGAAGGGGATCTCCACAAGGGCAAAGGCTGCACTGGAATATCTTCATATGGATTTTCTTTGGTGGGAACTTGAAAAATAACAAAAACTGCTTAGAGGAACATAATTAAATGGAAATTCTGCACCTAGCAAAAGAAATTTAAAAACCATTATATTCCAGTTTCTTATTCTTCACTGGTGCAGGAATGTGTTCTTGGGGGTTTTTGGGGTTTTTTTGTATCAGGGATTGAACTCAGGACCTTGTGCTTGCAAGGCAGGTGTGGTGCCACTGAGCTAAGTCCCCAGCCCAAGGGATGTGGTACTTAAGATCAATCAATGAAACTTTAAGTTTACAAATCACTCAGGTGTTGAAACAAGCTAAAATAATTTTCAAAATACTATACTGTAAACATTTACTTTTGAACTGAGTAGTCCATTGCACTCGCTGTAAAATTCATTACAGAATGAAAAAATTTGTACACCAAAGGTATCCATATTACAAAGACAAATATAGACCAAGATATATTTGGTTATAAAAGAAAATACAATCCTATAATTAAAGGCATCATTAAATACACATTCATTAAATTTAATTGCAAAGTTGTGTAAACCTACATATGATGTCTTCATAGATATTATCCTCCGATTGTGTATAATAAAGTGCTGAACCAGAATTTCTCCCAAGTTCTTCATGAATCTTCCGTGAATTCCGATTTCGAAAGTGCTGAATATCCTCAAATTCAAAGGATTTCCTTAGAAAAGGAGATACATTTTAATGTTATATCTTTCAAAACACTGATCTTTAAACAGAAATTGAAAAGCAAAGAACTTGAGTGCAAAATCACAATGGTGTTTTCATCAAAGATGTAAGAATTGCCAGGGATTTAGCTCAGTGGTTCTGCCGCCTGCCTCGAAAGCGCAAGGTCCCAAGTTCGATCCCCGGTACCAAAAAACAAGAATAAACTACACTGGTGGCCTCTATGCACATGACAAAATGGAAGGATTTTAACCAATCATATTCATGTTCTTCACTAGGTTCTTTTACTAAGATAACTCCTTAATTAAAAGTGGACAAATCCATTTTTTAAAATACAGGGTCTCACTATATAGTTCAAGCTGGCCTTGAGCTCACTCTGTAGCCCAGGCTGGCCTCAAACTCGCAGTAAACCTTCTGCCTCAGCCTCCCAAGTGCTGGGATTACAGGCATGTAACACCTTGCCCTCCCCTCTTGATTTGTTTTTGTAGACAGGGTCTTGTGCCTCGAACTCACAATCCTCCTACCTCAGCACCTTGAGGGCTGGGATTACAGGCATTATGCCACCATATCTGACCCTACAAATTATTAAAGATACAAATTCAAAGTCGAGGCCAGGGATTTAGCTCAGTGGTTTTGCCACTAAGCAAGGACCGGAGTTCGATCCCTGGTATCAAAAAACAAAAAACAAAAAAACAAATTGAAAGTTGGGTATAGTGGCAAACACCTGTAATCCTAGCACTTGGGAGGCTGAAGGAAGAAGATTACTGCAGGTTCCAGGCCAGCCTTGGTTATAAAGGCCAGCCTAACAAGACCCTGTCTTGAAAAAAAAAGATACAAATCGGAAGGCTTTTTGATGCTCTGTTATCAGATTGTTGTAAATATTACCTATACTTCTACTTTTTACTTTTTATTTTCCCTCCATGTTAGACAACGTCAGTATGTTCAAATTAGGGCTGTAAACGGATGTAGGAAATTAGAATTGATTTGAAAGGAAAAAGAAAATACTTACAAATCATTTTGTATAAGATGAAAACATACCTTTTAGATCTCCCTCTAATTTTTCCACCATATTTCTTTGGTTCAGGTTCCTGAGAAGAGGCCAAAGTAGATTCTGCACAAGAATTATTTTCACAGAATTTTTTGTCACAGTTTCTTTCTTTATATGGCATAACACCAGATTCAGATAAGTATCTGAATGTCCTACGTGGTTTTGGCAAAGGATTTATAGAAGGTCCACATTCTTGACCCTCAGGTTCAGAGTAAATATTTTCTAAGCTCTTGGTTATTCCATATGAACTATTTAGAATGCTACAATTCAGTTTTTTTTCTGAAGGGCCACAATGTTCCAAAGCCAAATTTATGACTTTATCTGGGGGAAGTGCTTCTATTTTCTTCCACAATATTTGTGAGGTATAAAAGTTTCCTTGAGGTAATGAAGTCTCTTGACCTAACACAACTTCTTTCCAGCTTTCTGTCTGTTTGACCTTTGAACATACCCAATTGGATTCTGATTCATTTTTAAATATGCCTGTATCATAATATTCATGTTTCTCATCTTCATCCTCACTTAGATCATGGATTTTGTTCATATCTAAACCCACATTTTGAGAGTTGGTTACTCCCGACTTTTTGTTCTTTCCCTCAGCAATAGGAGTTTTCTGAGGAAGAATCTCTTGGTGACAGTTGTACCTCACTCCAAAGTCCTTTGGATGCCACTTAGCTGGATTAGATGTACCATTAGTCCTTCTTTCCCACTGAGAAATTTTTTGTTTGATGTTTTTGCAGTGGCTTCTTGACAGTGTCTGAACAGCAGAACGAGAAAAACCAACATCCATGTTCCCAGTTGGGTGCATGACAAGCGATGAATCTTATAAAGGTTCCATTACAAGGGATGGTGAAATACTGTACACTTTATCCTGTCGGAAGTGAAATGATTCCACTACCTTTCTTTCATGTTTAACTTGGAAATGTCTTTTTAAAAACAACAATTTTGATCATTGATCCTCATTGAAAATGGCTGCAACTTTATCTTGAATAATCCTATTAAAATGAGACAAAATGTTAACAGGGTTTATAATTCCTTTATTTAAATCTCACTGAAAACACTGCGTACTTATCCTGAAACAATTTATTTACATTGCAGAAGTTAAAATATGCCTGTAGTTCAACTCCATAAAGGCAGTCCTAAGAGAGTGCTATAATAATACTGAGAAAATAATACTTGTGACATTTTTCAAATTGTCAGGTTTAATATTCTGCCATATATAATCCTAAGGTTAAGTAGAATGAGGGTTTATAAGAATTAGCTACAGCAGTATACAACACTATTTTGTAATAAACAAATTATTTTTGTTTGTTTAGTTGTTTGTTTTTGAGACAGAGTCTTGCTATGTAGTTCAGGCTAGCCTTGAACTCTCCATGATCCTCTGCCTCAGCCCCTAGTGCTGGGATTACAGATGTGCACCACCACATCCAGCTTATAATAAACCAATTACTTATGAAACTTTCTCTTAATCAAAAAAGGGCCAATGGCAAGGACGCTAGTTCGATCCCTGGTACCAAACAACAACAACAACAACAACAACAACAAAAAGGGCCAATACATAGATAGAAATAAAAAGCACAAACAGATAGAAATACATTGACTAATCAAAAAGTTCATGTACACATACACAGCAAGAAGCAGTTAGTTTACAAACATACCAACAGGAAGATAATTAACTTGTGTTGACAGATACTATTAGTCTATCACATATCCTTATTTCAACTCTACTATTAGCATCTTAGGATTACAGACAACATGCTAAAGAGAAACCAAGGGGCCCATTAACTATCATTTCTTCAAAATAAAATAGCTATTTTGTGGGGATTTACTCGGTGGTTCTGCCGCCTGCCTCGAAAGTGCAAGGACCCGAGTTCAATCCCCAATACAAAAAAAAAAAAAAGAATCCATTTGTTGAGGCTGGGGATTTAGCTCAGTGGTTCTGTCGTTTGTCTTGCAAGCACAAGGACCCAAGTTCAATCCCCGGTACCAAAAAAAAAAAAAAAAAAAAAAGAATTAAAAAAAATTTAAAAAATAAAATAGCTATTTTGTCAGTGACCGAAATTCCTACATCTCGCGAGCACATCCTTGACCTGAATATGCAAAAATACTTACAGTCACTGTCACATTTCTTCCTTTCACATAGAGGCTTTATTCAGTCAGACCCATAAGCTGTTTCTTCAAATATGAAATTTAGCAAAAAAAGCTTTTCCTACCATATGAGCAAAGACTTGCTCTCAAGTTCTACTGTATACTGGTTATAAATAGCAACTGATTCAAAACTTCCTGAGGTAGGGGGTCATCCTTCCTTGAGCTTTGTCTGTGTGGCCTTGATTAACATGCAGGAAAATATCTTAACACAGCTCTTGTCAGTACAGCTGACCGAAACTGATATACACACAACACACACATATGCACACCCAACTTATTCTTGGCACAACAAAGTCTCTTCAGGACTTCTGTTACTTAAATCATTGCCATAACTTTGGAGAAAAACCAGCTTTGCCAGCAAATAAATTCTGCTGATGGTCTGATGCAAAGAAAATGATCCTAAAAAACCTTGAGAAAGAAATTAATGTCATATGGGTAGGAAAATCCATAACATTACCAAGCCCCCACAGAACTCTTGATAAAAGACTAATATACAGACTATGAAAATTTAAACAGCTGATATTGATTATAAAATCTTTTCCTGCTTCTGATGTTGATAGGGAGATTTCAGGGTGTCTATCTGTCTTCACTACAGATAAGAAGAGTTGTTTTCTGTGGCTCCTGGGAGGCTCCTAGAGGTTTCTGTCCTTGTTAATGCTCTTCCTTGGTTAGCATGATTTTAAGTGTGAATGGGTCAAATTGAGATTTTTTAAAAGGATAGAAAGTGCAAGGACTACAAAAATTTTTTTTTAACTTGAAAACTTTTGGCAACAAATAGCTAAATCTATGGAATTCTCACACAAGCAGAAATGTGTACATGTGTCAGTGGTAACAGAGTAGCATAGCAACATTTAAAATACTCCTAACATAAGCAGGTATTATAAAGACAAATTCTGCTTGTGCTCAATGTGTTCTGACATGTTGCAGCTTTCATAAAACAAACGATTTCAAAAATAAAAATATTTAGTGCATTTTAACCACATCTATGACTGTATTGCTAATACAGAAAATCTGTCTTAAAGTTGAAGGGCCGGGGATTTAGCTCAATGGTTCTACCGCCTGTCTCGCAAGCACAAGGTCAATCCCCGGTACCAAAAAAAAAAAGTTGATTTCACTGTTCTAATTTTTGCCAAATTAATTTATTCCCTTTATAAAATGGCATGTCTATTGTCACATATAGGTTGTGATAAGGTCCTATACAAAAAATAACTATCATTTGCCAAACAAAAGCTACCACCACTTCATGTTTGTCACTTTAACCTAATTATGTCCTGAGACACCTTGGTCCCCAGAACCTCCTGCCCCATGCCGCTCCTAGCCTGTGAGAGCCTTCAAACCCCATTCCCCACAACCCTATTTCATGCTTTGATTTCCGCTATGGGGGACATTCTACTTCCTAAGTGCTGGCCGGTTTTCAAGTCCTGGATCTTCTGAAATCTCCCTAAATTTAGCCAACTTATCATAAATGTATCTGTCCCTACAGGCTGCTTTTTCAAATTTGTTTGAACAGTTCTAAATGAAACAAGAGGCTGAGAACATTGAAGAACTTCCACAATTTAAAAAAACTGTTTTGTTTTGCAAAGGGGAAGCGGACCAAGAGATGGAGGGAGAGGGGATGGAAAGGAGACATAACAGAATTAAGATGTGTTATGTAAATGTATCAACCCCCACCATGAATGTAATCATTGTGTACTGCAAACCTATAGTAATAAAAATAAAAATTTTAAAAATTATTGTTTCTCCTCTTAACACCACACGCACACACATGTGCATGCGCCAAAGACCTCTCCAGCTATTAAATACTAAAGAAGGCAGGGAGGACTCACAAAAAAACAAGGTGGAGGGGCCGGGGATTTAGCTCAGTGCCCCCCCCCCCGCCCCGATCTCGCAAGCGCAAGGTCCTGAGTTCAATCTCTGTTACCAAAAAAAGCAAAAAATAACAACAACAACAAAAAAACCAAAGCGGAGCACACATAACCACAATAGACAGTCTCTCGGCAAAGAGATAGCAGTAGTCATTCCGTTTCTCAGGAGGACAAAGAAGTAGAAATAAGAAAATAGAACATGCCAGGCTGGGGATTTAGCTCAGTGGTTCTGCCACCTGCCCCGACAAGCGCAAGGACCCAAGTTCGATCCCTGGTACCAAAAAAAAAAAAAGAATCTGACACAATAATTTAGAAGAATTTGGAATATGCTAAAACCTAATTTACAAAACTATGAAGGGGCAAAATGGCTAATTTATGGTATGTAAATTTTACTTCAATTAAAAAGAAAATTAATGAAAAGGACCTGGAAGCCTCTCACTTCTGGCTAAGATGAAGTAAATGGACTAGATGAGCCTTCCAAGTAAATAACTACAAAGCTAGACAAATACATAAGTAAGTGCTTTCAGATACTGAATGACAGACACACAGGGCTGTGGTCCCTGAAACGGGAGAGACAAACAAAGCAAGCTCTAGCTTTTTCTCTGGTGGTTCTTTCTAGAAAGCAGCAGTGATGGGGAGAACTCATACAGAATACAGCAATCTTACAGAGTTGAGGACAGACTGGAGTTTGGACAAAGGGCTGAAGCGAATGGAAATTTCCAGGGGAGAGTAACAGAAAGTGGGGAGCAACACAGAGAAAAGCTACAGGAAATTTCACAGGATGCCCTTGAAGCTTTGGCAAAATACTAAGCTGCAAATGACCAGGGTATAATTTTTTCTTTTTTTGAGACAGGGACTCGCTATAGCTCAGGCTGGCCTTGAACTCACCATGTAACCCAGGCTGGCCTTGAACTCTAGGCAATTCTCCTGCCTCAGCCTCCCAAGTTCTAGGATTACAAGTGTGAAACACATTCAACCCAGGATAATACTTCTCAAGGCTCAACAAACAGCTGATGAGGAAAGAACAACTGTAGGGGAGTTGTTAGGTTTGGAAAACATTCATATTTCAACAATAGAGCTGGGTGTGGTGGCACATGCCTGGGATCCCAGCACTCTGGGAGGCTGAGGCAGGACTGCAGGTTTGAGCACAGCTTGGGTGGCTTAGTGAGATTGTGTCAAAATTTAAAATAAATAAATAAAAAGGGCTGGGTATGTAGCTAAGTGTGAAGGCTCTGGGTTCAAGCCGAGACAGTGAGAGAGAGAGAGAGAGAGAGACAGAGACAGAGACAGAGACAGAGACAGAGACACAGAGAGAAATGACCTTGCTGAATATCTAGATATTGCAGTAGAGCAGTAGAGACATCATGAAGGTATGAAGGTCATGGCTTACCAGGAGAACTAACCAGCTCTTGAACAAAGGTTACTTTAGTGGTACCTTAACAAGGACTAAGTTGACTCATAAGTAAGTTAAGTACTCACAAAAACAGAAACTGAAAAATCTTCAAACAAAGACAACTAAAGTCAGACACTCAATAATAGAACATTTACAATGACCAGATTCAATCAAAACTACTAAACACACAAAGAAAATGACACTCATAAACAGCAGAAAAATCAGTCAATAGAAATAAAACCCAAAATGAAAATGACAGACATGACTAAGTTGACAGACAAGAACTTCAAGTCAGCTATTATAAATGTATTTATAAATTTAAAAGAAAACATAGTAAGTAGAGAAATGGAAATTATAAAAGACAACAAATTAAATGTCCAGAACCTAAAAATACACTAATGTGAAAAATTCACTGGATGAGCTGAACAGCAGATTTTAGATATTTCAGAAGAAATGACAAATGAAGTTGAATAAGTAGCAACAGAAAGTATAAAAATCAAATCAGAAAAACCCCTGAAGCACAGAAAGAAGAAAAGATTAAAACAAAAATAACAAAGAGCCTGCATGGGACCGACCATACCTTACATACGGAGTCCCAAAAGTGAGGATGACAAATATTTCAAGTAATAATGGATGAAATTTTTCTAAATTTGATGAAAGCTCTACTGAATTCAGAGATCTAAGAGGTTTAACAAATCCCAAAATAGGATAAATGCAAGGAAAGCCACACACAAAAAACCATAACTTTGTTGTTTAAAAATAGTGATAAAACAGAAAAGTCTTAAGAAATAGCCATGGGGGAGGGATAACTTCATACAAGGAAAAACAAGATAACCCCCCCCAAAAGGAGAATTTTTAAAGTGCTAAGGAAAAAATACTGTGAATGGAGAATTCTAGACACATCCTTCAAAATGAAGCTGACATAACGGCACTTTCCATTTAAAAACTGAGAATTTGTCAACAGAAGGCCTGGACTCAGTGCCAGTGACGTAATTTGTGGGTCCAAGTGCAAACTGAAAATATGAAGCTTCTTGTTCAAAAGACAGGAAATGTGCCTTTAAAGATACACAGAAAGCTCCCCACCAGTCTTTTTCAACTTACCATGTGTTTTTATTTGCTATTTAATGTTGTAAAAGTTTTATATTAACCTGAATTTTTGTTTTGTTTTGTTTTATTTTGGTACTGGGGATCGAACTCAGGACCTTCTGCTTGTGAGGCAGGCGGCCGCACCACTGAGCTAAATCCCCAGCCCACTGCCTGAATTTTACCATTCATCTATAGAATATTGTGCCATGGCCATTTTAAATGCAAGTTTCAAAGCACTTAACTTCTATGAAGAAATCCCTGAAAGTAAACAATTCATATTTGGCTTCTCCTAATGGGTGCTTTAATCTGCCAGGAGAGACAAATGTAAGTCACACTGAGGAGAGAAACAAAGGAGAGAAGGCCCTCCCAGGCATGAAGCCAGCCCAGAGAGTGTTCCCAGGTCTGGGGATAATTTGGGGGTGAGTGCATATACTAACAGGAACCCAGGAGCCCAACCCTGTGATGCAGAACATGCATGTGATCACTTGGGTCTAATGGTTACTGAAGTCCCCCTCTGCTCACTGCCTAATCAACATGATGATCCTTAGGCTGGGAAGGGATCTGGAAGTCCAGGCAGGGGTGTCTTCCCATCCCACAGACCTGCTGCTCCAACCCACGACACAGACAGATGACCTCCACAGATTTTTTTGTTTTGTCTTGTTTTGTTTCAGACAAGGTCTCACCATGTGGTTCAGGCTGGCCTTGAACTCACTATGTAGCCTAGGCTGGCCTCTAACTTGCAGTGATCCTCCTGCCTCTGGGTCCCGAGTAATGGATTACAGGTGTGCGCCACCAAGCCCAGCGACCTCCACAGATCCTTAAATCTCTGCCCAGAACATGGTCAGTATCTGGAGCAGGTACAGACAAGAGGCATCCCTCTGCAAAGCCAAAGCTTCTACCTGGCTGTCTACCAGATACACCTTGTAGCTACCATGCTAGACATCACGGGGCATGCACACCCAGTCTCCCCTCCTCACATACCCAGGGCACAGTAGCAGTGACTGTAGAGTACAGGCAGGGAGGGGGGGACCAGGCGAAGCCAGGTATGCCAGAGGGCTGGGATGAAGCTGAAAACCCACTCTGGGGAGCTGGCAGGAGGCAGAGCATGTGTGGATGGAGGCTCTAAGCCCCTGGTGCAGTCCATTGTTTCAAAGGATTTCACCAATTAAAACACACACTCCAGTATAAAATTATTAAGAATTTCAAGATAGCTATTATGGAACACAAAATCCCACAGGATTTAAAGAGTAGAGTCCTGTACAAGTACAGTGGTTATATGCTCAGGAAGCTAGCCCTGTTTACAGTGTAAGAAATGTTGGAGAAAGTTCTGTAAATTGAAAGAAAAAGATACTAGATGGGAATATGGATCTAAACAAAGGAAAGCAGAGAATCAGAAATATAGAAGTATATGTAAGATAGGAAAGGAGAAATGGAAGTATGGTGTTCTAAGTTTCCCATTTATATATAAAACAGTACTTTATAGATTGGTTGAAAAGTGATAAATTAAAGTTATATGTAGTAAGCCCTAATGCAACTACAAAAAGAAAATAGAAGAATAGCTAAGAAGTTGATAAAAAAGATAAAATGAAATTCTATAAAATACTCAAAAGCCAAAACAGGTTGGGGAGGGGGAACCACAAGAACAACAACAATAAAAACAATACCACATCAGACAAAGAAACGGAACAGCAAGAAGGTACCCTTAAATCTGACCACATCAATCATTATGTTAAATGAAAATGAGCTAAACACTAAACTTGCTTGGACCAAATCTATTCTGTCTATAAAAATGCACTGTGAGTACAAAAACACAGATCTGTTAAAGAGATATAAAGTAAACACTACATAAAAAAGCTAGATCAGCTATACTGTATTAATAGCAGATAAAGTAGGTTCCTGAGCAAGAAATATTACCAGAGATAAAGAGGGACATTTCAAATAGACAATAACGTCAACTCATCAGGAAGACCTACTGGTCCTAAATGTTAATGGACCTAATAGATTTTTAAATGCAAGCAAAAACTGTCATGGGTAAATCTATAATCTTAGCTGGAGATTTCTTCACTTTACATTAGTAATTGATAGAATACAAAGACAGCAAATCAGTAAACATATAAGACTTGAACATAATTGACATTTTAGAGCATTATACTTAATAATAAAACACATGGAACATTTAGCAAAAGACCACATATTGGGCCATAAAATAATAAATTGAAAAGGATTCAAATCATACTAAGAATGTTCTCTAATCCACAGTGGAAATGAGCTATAACTCAATAACAAAAGAGACCTGGAAAAATCCCTAAATATTTACAAACAAATGCTTATATTACAAAGGAAAACGATATTTAAAAACAATGAATGAGGATACTATATCTTGATATATAAAACTGAAACAGTTTTACCTCAGAAAGTTTCAAATTATTTAAAATTTCTCTCCAAACTAAGTGCTTTAGCTAAACATTTGTTTAAATTAACTCAATGCCAATTCTTCAAAAAATGTACCATCATTTTCAATATTATTTTCTTTTATAGCCTGTAGTAAAATTTGAACATCATCGGTCCTCCTAACAATGTTGGAAAAAAAGCACTGATTTTTTATTCTCCCTTAAGAAGGAACAAAAAGTAAATTAAAACCACAGAGCTAAGCATGGTGGCCCACACCTGTAATCCCAGCCCTTGTGAGGCTAAGGCAGGAGGCTCGCTGGGAGTTTGAGGCCAACCTGGGCTACACAGCAAGTTGAAGGCAAAAAAAAAAAAGTAGAAGAATTAATGAAAAATGAATATTGATAAAATAGAAGCAAACAGATGAAAAAAGAAAAAAAAAAATCAAAGAAACCAAAAACTAGTTCTCTGAAGTAATCAATAGGTTGATAAATCTCTAGGTAGATGGAACAAATAAAAAAGCCTGCCTCAGCCTCCTGAGTGGTGGGATGACAGGCGTGTGCCACCAGGCCTGGCTTGCCTACACATATTTTAATTATGGTGTTTAATTTATTCAATTATAATAATTAATATATACTGTATATATTGCAAATATTTTCTCTCAGTTGGCCATGAGTTACAGGGTTCTATAGTTTTCTTATCTGGTAATTTCTGTGTCTCTTTTCCTAATAGGATAATGCTGGGCTCATAAGAGGAGTTGAAAGTTATTTCCTCTTCTGTTTTCAGAAAGATTTTATGTATAATTGGTATTACAGTATCTCTATTTTAATATGTTTAATAAAAACATTCACCAGCGAAGCCACATAGACCTGATGGGTTCTTTATGGAACAGTTTTTAATTACAAATTTAATTTTTAAAATACGCCTAGAGTGCTAGGCATGGCTGTGCATGTCTGTAATCCCAGTACTTGGGTGTTAAGTGTTGCTTACTACAAGTAATCCAGATGATTTAAAGCACATGTGAGGATGTCCATAGGTTATAATCAAGTACGATACCATTTTATACAAGACACTTGAGTATCCACACATTTTGGTATTCATGTGGGGTCCTAGAACCAATCCTCCGTATATGTTGAAGGGCAACTGTAGTAAGTTTTTTCTATACAAATTATCTTAATTGTTTCCCCCTTACTCCTATTTAGGGTGCAAGTCAATACTAACATAATAGCAAAACAAGCAAATATATAGCCAACTATTAATTTAAAAAATTGGAAAAAGTCAATGACAGAGTTTCAAAGCTTTAAAAAAATACCATAAATACTTACACTTGTGTTTTTATAGGGCATACATAAAATGTGGTCATAGTTTTGTTATCTTTAAAAGTTTTTGTTTTTTTAAGACAGGACCTAGCCACAAACTTGTGGGGATCCTCCTACCTCAGCCTGCCAAGTGCTGGGATTACAGACATGTGCCACCATGCCTGGCCAGTTTCTGGTTTGAATGATAAATTAAATATAAGAATTTCATGCTGTACCAGAGATAAAGTCCATACTCTTTAACATGACTTAAAAGTCTGTCACCTTCTGATTCTGTTTTTGACTTCTCCTATTTGTGTACCCTCGCCTTCTACATATATTTCAATATCACCAAATAATTTGCAACTACTAGTGATCCAGAGCTAGAACACTGGAATCATCCAGAGTCCAAATTTCACTGGATTAGATTTTTGGCTGTGTAACATTAGTTAAAATTACTTAATTTTTCTAAGCCTGCTTCCTTATCTGTAGAATGATCATAAACAATTAACAGTATAGATAATACTTATTGAGCATTTAATGTGAGCCAGGCATAGTTCTACAAACTTTATCAGTATTATCTCATTTCACTCTTTTTTGGGGGAGGAGGTTGTTTTGTTTGGTTTTTTGAGACAGGGTCTCACTATGTGGTCCAGACTGGCCTTGAACTTGCAGCAATCCTCCTGCCTCGGCCTCCTGAGTACTGGGATCACAGGCATGTTCCACCATGCCCAACCAGGAATAAATTCTTCACTGAATTTGGCAATACTGTCACTTAAGCAGAGGTGAGGATCAATGGAACAGAACAGAAGATACAGGAACAACATCAGGCACATTCAGCCATCTGATCTTTGAAAAGGGGGCCAAAAACACATGCTAGAGGGAAGATAGCCTCTTTAACAAATGGTGCTGGGAAAACTGGCTTTCCACATGCAGAAGATTGAATCTAGATCCATGTCTCTCACTAAAATAAAAATGGATCAGAGATTTAAATTTGGGGGGGGGGTTTACCAGGGATCAAACTTGGGACCTTCCCCTTACAAGGCAGGCGGCAGAACCACTGAGCTAAATCCCCAGCCCTGAGAGATCTAAATATTAAAACAAGCATTCTGTTGGAAGACAAAATAATTAAAATCTTTAAGACACAGGCATACGCAAGGACTTTTTGAACAGAATACAATTATATAATAAATTACATCAAGAATCAACCATTCTTGGCTGGACATAGTGGCACAGGCCTGTAATCCTAGCAAGAGGCTGAGGCAAGATGATTGCTGTGAATCTGAGGCCAGCCCAGGCTACATAGTGTGTGCAAGGCCAGCCTGAACCACTACTGTACCTAGTGAGGCCCTCTCTCAAAAAAAAAAATAAAAAAAAGAAGCAACCATTCCTTTAGGATAGTGATAAACAGTATAGTAACTATTGT
>NW_004624772.1:10279848-10373098 GCF_000247695.1 Heterocephalus glaber
TAAATTATAGACATATGCAACCATAAGAACATCACATAGATCACAAAGCACATAAAAACTAAAAATTTAAAGGCATAATATTCTGTAAAAATCAATTCAAAAATAATCAACTAAACAATTCATTTGTTTTAATTATTAGAAATTAAATACATAAAAGTATGAAGGTACATTATCTATTTCACTTTAAAATTTTTCATTTTTTGGTGGATCAAATCCACCAAATCAAATCCAGGGTCTTGTGTTTGTTAGGCAAGCATTCTACCACCAACTTTCGCCTCTACCTTCACTAACATTTAATTAGATATATTTTGAATATGAAAAAATGTGATTAAAATGTGATTTTTTTCTTAATATAGTGATTCAAAGACCTAGTCTTCAGTTTATTTCAATACATAGTTCTAAAGATGTTATGAGCTGAATTGTGACCCCTAAAAATTCATATGTTAAAATCTTAACCCCTTGAATACAACTGTATTTAGAAACTGGACATTTAAAAAGATAATTAAGTTAAAAAAATTAGGTTGCTAGAATGGGCCCTAATACAATAGGAGAAGAAATCTGGACACAAATAGATACAGAGGGGTGACCATATAAAGATACAAATGGAAGACAGACATCCAAGAGGTACAAAGAGAGGCCTCCAGAGTTTGTCCGTCAACACCTTTATCTCCAACTTTTGGCTTCTGGAGTTGTGAAAACATCAGTTTCTGCTATTGAAGCCATGCAGGCTGTGATGTTTTGTTCTAAGTCCTAGCAAACTAATACAAAAGGCCAGTGACTGAAAATCCTCAGGGCCAGTGAAAGAAGAGCTTCACTGACTGAATTAAAATACTCACTTCTCAGTTCTATTCACCTTAAATTTTTTTTTATCTTGACTAGTAAATTTCCATTTTCTCCAATGTCTGTCAACGATACTTGCAAGCTAATTGTATATTTAAGTGTGTACATTACAGTTTTACACGTTACACATATTTGTAGGGGCAACAAAAAATAGCAACAGATACAGATATCAAATTTTCTCTGTAAATCATGTTTCTTTAGAAAAACCATTGGTTTCTCATTCATTAAAACACCACTTTTATCTTGAAGGGACATATATATTTTTAAAATTTCCTATCATCTATCTTTTATTTTGCTCTTAAATTACTTACACTTTTGGGTTTCTCATATAAGAGAAACCATGTGATATTTAATCTTCTGTGTCTGATTTATTTTTGAAGGGACATATTGAATATGTTTATATTTTTAAAAATCTCTATTGACAACCATTTGTCCTTACAGAGTCAACAATTTTGGAACAATTTTCTTTTGGAAAAGAAAAATAGTATGAGTAATTTTGTCTGACAACTTTAAAAAATATTTCTCTGTAACATAATAAGAAAACTGTACGATACAAAATATTTTCGTGACCGCTGCTCTTCTCATTTTCAAAGGACTATAATGATTCTATTATTCAAGATACCTATACTGAGACAAAGTGGTATATTCTTGCAATCCCAGGCACTTGGGAGGCTGAGGCAGGATTGCCATTGGGGCCAGCCTGGGGTGCATAGCGAGTTCAAGGCCAGCCTGGACTATTTAATGAGACCTGTCTCAAAAAAAAGTAAAGCAGAAAGAAAACTATTCTTCTAGTGATTTTGAAATACACATTATTACTACTGACTACGGTCACCAGGTTGTACAACAGGTCTGGAGAATTTGTTCTTCCTATCTTAAACAAAAGAAGAAACAAAGAAAGAAAAACAAAGGAAGCCTAGTGGTGAAAGGGAGATAGGTATTATCTGTTGA
Source organism: Heterocephalus glaber (assembly GCF_000247695.1). The sequence goes on from NW_004624772.1 coordinate 10,281,637, forward strand.
AAGTGAGTTAGGAAAACTGTTCTGCTCAGTTTCCGAATCAAGGAGGCTAGATATCATAGCAGTAGCTGTATTTTGGCTGTACTTGGACTTTAATTCAGGGCTGGGGACATAGCTCAGTGGTAGAGTGCTTAATCAGCATCCCTGAGGCCCTGAGTTTGATCCTCAAACAAAGAATAAAACAAAAATAAAAACCAAAAAAACCCAAAGCCAAAATCTAGTGTTCCAGCTAATAAATAAGTATACACACAAGCTAGGAATGGTCACTGTACATACCAAACAAACTGTACCATACCCAGAAATGTACCAATAATACCAAGAGGCTGTATGGGTCATTGGGGAAACACACTTTATTGGGGTTTGTTTTTTCTGGTACCGGGGATCGAACTCAGGACCTTGTGCTTGTGAGGCAGGTGGCGGCACCACTGAGCTACATCCCCAGCCCAGGAAATACACTTTAAATAAAGTAGAAAAAGACTAACTCCCCAAACCAGCTTCTATTCTCTTCTATTATTCAAATAAAAAATTGCTCCCCCCTTCCCCCAAAAATGGTTTTTCCCTTGGTACTGGGGATCAAACTCAGTACCTTGAGCTTGCAAGGCAGGCGTGGCACCACTGAGCTAAATCCCCTGGCCCTCTTCTTCTTTTTTTTTTTTTTTAAAGACAAGGTCCGCTTTGTAGTATAGGCTGCCCTTGAACTTATTATGTAGCCCAGGGTGGCCTTGAACTTGAACTCCTGCCTTGTGCTAGGATTATAGGTGTGCGCCACCATGCCTGGGTCCCAAAAACCAGCTCTTTTGTGTGTGTGTGTGTTTTAAAAAATTTTATTGGTACATTTTAGGTATACATAATGATAACATTCATCACAGGGAATTTGTACCCTGTACATGATATATCTTGCTGCTTTGTTTCCCATTCCCCTCCCCTCCTTCAACCCCTCTTCCCTTCCTTATTTACAAAAGCTTTGTTTCCATTTTCTCCCTCCTATTCTTTTTTCCCCTTCTTTCCTCCCCCGCCTCCCTTGTTCCCCTTCTCATCTGAATATTTTCTTGCCATTTCCCAATATCTATTATATATTTTGGTCCTTATTTACACTTTCAGTTTCTCACACCAAAGAAACAATGCGGTATTTAAGCACAGGTGTCTGATTTTTTCACTAATAGAGTGAAACTTTATTTCCATGTTTGTTTTTGATGCTGAATATTAGGATTAATATTACATACAGCTTGGTAGAAGATTTGACATTCTCCACTGAATGGATTAAAAAGGAATGTAAAACTACAAAACAGTAGTTTAAATGTGAGTTCTAAATTATAGTAAACAGAATAAATACCTTGCTATTTTTCTCTAACCAAGATGAATTTCATTATAAAAATTTTTTCATTATAATTTATTTCAAGACAGGAAATAAAGGATACTCAAAAAACCATTTAATAGGGTACAAATAAGAATTTTAACACACAACTACTTTCTATTTAAAATTATGATTTCAGAGAGATTAGTGTCAACTATAGATCTAATGACTTAAACCCATCTGCTTATGTCAGAAAGAAGTTGACTTAAAGATGACAAAAACCAGCTCTATTTGGCATTCATGTTTAATCATTTGGTGGTCCGAATTGGGATGGCCAAATACTAAGTGTGTGCTCAGAAATTCAGAATTAATCAATATCAAATGGCTCAGAGCTAACAGAAGTAATCGTTCTACCTCCTGATCTGGAGTTATGCACAAATTTTTATCATTTACTGAAAGTTTCTAAACAAAATTCCTCTAGATATTCTGAGGTGCTAAAATTTACAGAACACTAATACTAAAAGCTATATACTGTAGTATAATTCCAAAGTTTAAACATGAACAAAATTATAGTAGTTATCAAAGTTGGTAATGGTAATATAATTTCTTTCTATTCTTCATATGTCCCTCAGCACATTTCAGGAAGAAAGGCATGTCCTTTTACTACTAATCTTTATTTATATACATTAAAAAAAAAAAAAAGCTTAAGGGCCTCGGGATATAGCTCAGCAGTGCAATGTCTGCTTGGCAAGCACAAGGCCCTGAGTTTGACTACTGGTACCAAAAAAAAAAAAAAGCTTAAAATTATTTTCTATCATGGATTATAGGATGAAGACTATTACAGTTTCGAAGTGTTTAGAATAATCTGCAAAAATCTATATTCCCTCTAATGCCACTCAGACACTGATTAACTGACTTATCTTTACATTATTCCAGTGATAAAACATTTTCTTATGTAACTAAGAAATGACATATGGCTTCTCAATTTTTAAAATTTCGTATCTAGGGTCATATTAAGCTTTTCTAAACCAGTCTTCTAGTATTAGCTTAAGAAAGGACAAAAGATAATGCTACATCACGTATTTAGCTTCCTCCCTTCCCTGAGAACCAACATTTCTCTTAATGGCACATTCCTTTTCTTAGAGCATGGGGCCAGTCCTCTTCTTGTGTAATTTTGTGAAAAGGTACATATTGTAAACATTTCAGGCTTTCTGCAGCATGTGGCCACTGTTGCAATTTCTGTGGTTGTATGAAAAAGCAGCCATAGGCAATATGTATATACAAAGAAAAGGAGCAGCCCACCAATTTTGGCCTGTGGGGCAGCATGGGTGGCTAGCCCCTACTGCAGAAGAACAGGCTAAGTATATGAGAGCACTTGGGAAGAAACTGGTCTCTAGTCAGACCTGTTGACTGACTCAGGGACCTAGCAGTTAATCACTTTAACACCCTGAGGTGGAACACCTTGAACTCAGCTATTTCCTGTCAGTTAAGATTCTTCTACTAAAACTCGTATCATCTTGCTTTTTATCAGGAATAATTTATTCTCATTTAAGAACCTGCTTGAGTATTGTTATTGAGAAATTCAATTTAAAATTAATAAAGGATATTCAAACAATATCCAATTTAATTTTTTAAAACTTAATGAAAAATATAACAGCATCAAAACATTTAAAACAGGTACACTTAAATAAGGACTAAATGTATAATAGGTAATGTGAAATAGGAAGAAAAGGGGCAAAGGGGAAGGAAGTGGGAGGGCTAGGGGAAAGGATAGAAGGGAATGGGATTAATATGAGAAAATGGAAAAATAGGAACAAAATCTCTGTAAATAGGGAGGGCTGGAGGGGTTGAAGGGAGGGCTGGGCAAGGGTGAAAAATAAGAACCAAGAGAGACTATGTAAAGGTGCAAATTTCCAATGATGAATATCATTATATTGTATACCTAAAATGTACCAATTATTAGAATGAATAATCGATAATGTAAAATAGGAAGAAAAGGTCCAAAGGGGTAGGGGTAGTGGGAGGGGCAGGGGAAAGGAAAGAAGGGAAAGGAAAAAATGATGAGAAATGGAAAAAATGGAAATAAAGTCTTTTAAATACGGAAGGGTGGAGGGCGTGAAGGAAGGGCTAGGAATGGGGAAAAAATAAGAACCAAGATGCATTATATAAAGGTACAATTCCCAGTGAGAAATGTAATTGTGTTGTATACCTACAATGTACCAATAAAAGAATTTAATACAAAAAAAAGAACAGGTACGCTTGAAAAACTAAAAGTGTAAATAAGGATCCAAATGTACAATTGATAATGTGTAATAGGAAGAAAAGGTCTAAAGGAGTAGGGGAAGTGGGAGGAGTAGGGGAAAAGAAAGAAGGGAAAAGAAAAGATAAAAGGAAAAAATGGAAACAAAGTCTTTGTAAATAGGGAAGGGTGGAGAGGGTGAAGGGAGGGCAGGGGAATGGGGAAAAATTAAGAGCCAAGATACATCATGTAAAGGTACAAGATCCCAACGATGAACCTAACTGTACTGTATATCCCTAAAATGTACCAATAAACCTAATGAAAAATAAAATAGGTACACTCACTACCCAATCCAGTTAATTCATTTAAGTCATACCAATTATAGAATATGAAAAATAAATTCAGAAGTATAATAACTTTAAAATACACTACTTTCACTTTTGTCAGTATTTTATGTTTATGTATATATTCTATAGTGGAAACAGAATTTCTCTCTAAAAAAAATATTTTCTTAAAATCCTGAGGTGCACATCAGAGCCACAGGCAATATCTGACATATAAAACTGCAGTACAGGCCTTTCAAATCTGGCATTTCACTGGTAAAATACAATGACTAAGGTATATAACTGTACAGTGTCCAGACATTCCAGTAAGAACCGTTATTTCCTTAGATGTAGAATGATTAGTACATATTCTACAAGGGGCAATGAGGTTAGTAATTCTATAGGGTAGGCCCTGACATAATTTAAATTGTACAATAACACAAACAACTTTGTTAAGGCAATGTTTTCCTTTGTTTTGGGGGTGTTTTTTTTTTGGTACTGGGGATTGAACTCAGGTCCTTGCTCTTGGGGGGCAGGCGGCAGCACCACTGAGCTAAATCCCCAGCCCAAGGCCATGTTTTATTTGCTGATTAATGGACAAAAGGCAACATAATTTATTTTCAAGTATTTTCTTGAAAGTCTGTGCTCATAAAAATCATGAAAAGTTGGAAAGTCAGTTAAATCATTAAAACTTTAAATATATTTTATAAAATTTTGTTTGTAGAAAAATACAAGTTAAACATAAAGCAATCATGATAATTTTATGTAGATCTGTTTTCTGTGATTTTTAGTTATATATAAAAGTTTCTTGATTCTCTTACTTGTGGAAAGATCAACACCAGACTGAATTGGCAAAGGTCCCTAAAAAGCTTACTTTAGCACTACTCTTTCATAATGGTTATGTGTGTTGACTAATTTGAGATCACCATTTAAGTACTTATTAAGAAGGTACTGCAACCCATAAAGTACTGTTTCCTCCAATTTCACCTCCCTTACTTTGGAGTTTTCTGTCTTCTTTTCACAGCATTCAAAGTAGGAATAAACTGTGCATGTGTTGGGTGGATATTGTTTACAGTGAGTAACCATGTAGGACTCAGTGGCCAGGAGGATGTTGAACTCGGCTTCTGCCCCAGCGTTCATCTCTAGACTAAGTGGAGGGGCCTCACACCTGGAGGTCCCTCTGCACAGCTGAAAAGGAGAAAAATGGCCTTCACCGAACTCCACTGCTTGTCACTGCTCAGTCTGGGGTGTCCAATTTATTTCACTTAGGAGTATGCTCTCAAGGTGCATCCATTTAGTTAGAATTGTCTCAAGCTTATCCTTTTTTATGGCAGAGTAGTACTCCATTGTATAAAAAACCCACGTCTTTATCCATTCATCGGCTGATGGCCACCTGGCCTATTTCCAAGATTTAGCTATTACAAACTGTGCTGCTATAAATATGGGTGTGCATATATCATTGTGGTATGATGCTTTTCTTTTGGGAAGATATCAAGAAGAGGAGGGCCAGAGATTTAGCTCAGTGGTTCTGCCACCTGCCTCGCAAGTGGAAGGTCCTGAGTTCGATCTTGGATACCAAAAAAAAAAAAAGAAGGGGAACAGCTGGGTCAAATGGAACTTCTAGTTTTAGTTTTTTGAAGAATCTCCACACTGATTTCCACAGTGGTTGCACCAGTCTACATTCCCACCAAGAGTGGAGAAGGGTTCCTCTTTCCCCACAGCCTCACCAGCATTTGTTATTGGTTGATTTCATGATAGCAGCCATTCTTTCTGGAGTGAGGTGGAATCTCAGCATTGTAATTTGCATCTCTCAAATGACCAGTGATGTTGAATATTTTTTCATATATTTATCTGCCATTTCTACTTCTTCATCTGAGAAGTGTCTGTTTATTTCAAATGTCCATTTTTGGGTTACGTCTTTAAATTTCGGGAGTCTGATTTTTTTTTTACTTCTTTATATAGTCTAGATATTAATCTTTGAGGATTAACTGCCAAAAAATTTCCCCACTCTGTGGGTTGTCTCTTCACTCTGTCAGTGGTTTCTTTTGCTGTGCAAAAGCTTTTTAATGAGATGAGATCCTAGTTATTGATTCTTTGTGATATTTCCTGTCCAACTGGGGTTTTGTTCACAAAGTTTTTGCTTACCCAAATATCTTCAAGAGTTCTACCTACTTTTTTTTTTGGTACTCAGGATCGAACTCAGGACCTTGTGCTTTCGAGGCAGGTGGTGGAACCACTGAGCTAAATCCCCAGCCCTGATCCATTTCAGTTTTAGTTTAGTGCATGGTAAAAGATAGGAGGTCTAGGTTTAATCTTTAGCCATGTGGAAAGGCAGTTTTTTCCCCATGTCATTTATTAAAGAACCTATCTTTCTTCCAGTGAAGGTATTTGGCTCTTTTATGAAAGATAAGGTGGCTGGGCTGGGAATGTAGCTCCATGGCAACACACCTGCCTGGCAAGCACAAGGTCCTGAGTTCGATCCCCAGTGGGGGGGGGGAGATAAGTTGGCTGAGTATGTTTGGAGTTGTTTCTACATCTTCTAATCTGTTCCATTGATCTTCAGGTCTGTTTTTTGTTTCTGTTTTTTTTTGCCAGTACCATGCTGTTTTTATCACAGTAGCTTTGTAGTATAATTTCCAGTCAGGGATTGTGATGCTCCCTTCCTTGCCTTTGTTGCCCAGAATTTCTTTTGCTATTCTAGATCTTTTCAGGTTTCAAGTGAATTTTAGGATTGTTTTCTCCAATTCTGTGAGATATGCTATTGGTATTTTGATCAGGATTGCATTAAATCTGTATAATGATTTTGGAAGTATGGTCATTTTCACTATATTGTTTGTTCCTCTCCAAGAATAAGAGATATCTTTCTACTTTCTGATATATTTTTCGTACTCCTTTTTCAGAGTACTGCAGTTTTCAATGTAAAGGTCTTTTACTTCCTTCATTAGATTGCGTCCTAGGTATTTCATTTTTTTGTATGCTATTTTAAGAAGTGTTTCCCTTGGGCTGGGGATTTAGCTCAGTGGTTTCGCCACCTGCTGCACAGGCGCAAGGACCCGAGTTCAATCCCCGGTACCAAAAAAAAATAATAATAATAAGTGTTTCCCTAATTTCTCTAAGACTCTGTCATTTGTGTACAGGAATGCTATTGATTTTTAAGTGTCAACTTTTTTTTTTCTTGAGATAAGGTCTTACTATGTAGTTCATGCTAACCTTGAACTCACTATGTAGCCCAGGCTGGCCTGGACCTCGTGGCAATCATCTTGCCTCAGCCTCTCAAGTGCTTGAATTATAGGTATGCACCACCATGCCCAGCATGAGGGCTGACTTTGTATCCACCTATGCCACTGAATTTGGTTATTAAATCTAAGGTCTTTTGGTGGAGTTTTGGGGGTCTTCTATGTAGAGTATCATGTCATCTACAAATAATGATAATTTAACTTCCTTTCCCATCCTTTTTTTTGGTACTGGGGATTGAACTCAGGACCCTGTGCTTGCAACGCAGGTGGCGGAGCCACTGAGCTAAATCCTCTGGCCCTTCCTTTCCTATCCTTATTCCTTGTATTTCTCTTGTCTAATTGCTCTGGCTAATGTTTCCAGAACTATACTGAATAAGAGTGGTGACAGTGGACATCCTTGTCTTATTCCTGATTTTAGAGTGAAAGCTTTCAGTTTTTGTCCATTTAATATGATGTTGGTTGTTGGTTTGTCATAGATGGCTTTTATCAGATTGAGATAAAGACCATCTAGGGGCCAGGGATTTAGCTCAGTGGTTTCGCTGCCTGCTGCGCAAGCACAAGGTCCCGTGTTCGATCCCCGGTACCCAAAAAAAAAAAGCCCATCTATTTCAAAGTTCTGTAGGGTTTTTATCATGAATGGCTGTTGGACTCTGTCAAAGGCTTTTTCTGCATCTATTGAGATGATCATATGATTTTTGTCCTTGGCTCTGTTAATACTGTGTATTACATTTACTGATTTGAATATCTTGAACCATCCCTGCATCCCTGGGATGAACCCTACTTGGTCATGTTGTATGATCTTCTTGATGATTTGCTGCAGTCTGTTTGCCAGTATCTTACTGAGAATTTTGTGTCTCTGTTCATTAAGGAGATTGGCCTGTATTCCTCTTTCTTGGTTGGTTTCCTCTCTGGCTTTGGTATATCAGGGTAATGCTTGCTTCCAGGAATGAATTTGGGAATACTTTTTCCCTTTTTTTGTTGTTGGTTGTTTTCCTTCTTGTTTTTCGGTTACTGGGGATCAAACTCAGGACCCTGCACTTGCCAGGCAGGCACAGCACCACTCAGGTACATCCCCTGCCCTGCTTCCCCTTCAATTTCATTAAAGAGTTTGAGAAATAGCAGCATTCTTCTCTAAATTTCATGTAGAATTCAGCTGTGAATCCATCAGGAACTGGGCTTTTTGTTGCTAGTAGATTTTTAATGACATCTTCAATTTCACTGACTGATATTGGTCTATTTAGAATTTCTGTATCTTCTTGATTCAGTTTTGATAATTCATATGCATCTAGAAATCTGTTCTTCTGTCTTCTCCATCTTATTAAAATATAGGTTCTCAAAGTAGGTATTGATTTTCTGGATTTCTGTAGGATCTGTTGTGATTTCACCCTTTTTATTTCTAATTTATGGGCTTGAGTCTTTTCTTTCCTTTAATAGCACTGGCTAAGAGTTTGTCAGTTTTATTTAGTCTTTCAAAGAATCGACTCTGATTCGTTGATTCTTTATACTGTTTTCTTAGTAACCACTGCATTAATTTCTGCTCTGATCTATAATTTCCTCCCTTGTATGAGCTTTGGGCTTGACTTGATCTTCTTTTTCTAGAAGCTTGAGGTTCAATGTTAGGTTATTTGAGCTTGCTCTGTTTTTCTGATATGAGAATTTACCACAAGGGCATGGGGACTTAGCTAAGTGCTGCTGTGCCTGCCTCGCAAGCTTGAGGTCCTGAGTTTAATCCCTGATTGGGGCGGGGTGGGGAGAAAAGAGAATTTACCACTGTAACTTTCTCTCGTAGGCTTGCTTTCATTGCATCACATAAATTCTGGTATTTTGTATTGGCATTATTAATTACAGAAACTAATTTTTTCTTTACTATCATCTGTGGCCGTTATGGCTTGTGTCTAGATGTCATGCCAAACCCTCATGCGGTCACAGGTGGGGGGTTTTTAGAGGTGGCTAGATCTAGAGTGCATGACATAGGCTGATTCATGGTGCAATGCTATGATCAACGGCACTAGGATTAAGGGTGTGAGTGCTACCTGCCCTAAGTAACCTAGATGAGATATAAGGGGTGGAAAGAGCTGTGTGGTCCTCCCTTGCTTGCTTTGCTACGTGTCTTTGTTACCTTTCTCTCCTTTGTGTAACAAAATACCCAACACCCAAATTAAAGAGGGAAAGGTTTATTTAGCTCAGTTTATAGAGGTTTCAGTCCATAATCAGCCGGCTCCAAGGCAGGGTGGCACTACAGAGAACAGTTCACGGCGGGGAGAGGGTAGCAAAGCAACAGGAGAACTTAACAGCTCTTTCTATCCTTTATACCTTATGCAGCCTACTTAAGGCAGGGAGCACTCACACCCTTCATCCTAGCATTCTTGATCCTAGCATTGCACCATGAATCAATCCCAGCTCCACACCTAGATCCAGCCACCTCTGAAAAGCCCCACCTATGACTGCATGAGGCTTTGGGGGGACATCTAAACACAAGCCATAACATTCTGCCCTGGTCCCCCAAAGTCTCATCCATATCTCTTTATGCAAAAGGCATTTTGTCCCTAAGAGTTGCCAAAGTCCTGACAGTTTCGGCATTGCTGAAAAATCCAAGTCCAAAGTCTCTTCTGAGATTTAAGGCAAACTCTTAGCTGCAAGCCCCTGTATAAATGTAAAGGAAGTTAAACACTTTCAACATTCAATGCCACAAGATACATATTACCATTCCAAAAGGTACAAATAGGGGAATACAAAGAAAGGGGACCAAAGCAAATCCAAAATCCAGCAGGGCAAACATTAAGTCCTGTAGTTTCATGGGCTGCATCTGAGGATATTTGTGGCAAGTTGTGAACTCCAAAGGGCTTGGGTGGCTCTGCCCCTAGGGCACTGCCTGTGGTTGTAGCTTCCATGGCTTCTCTCTTGGGTCAGCTCTACTTCCTCCTTGGAGTTTTCTTCAGACAATCCACACTCCTGGCTTCTCTAAACTTCTGGGGTCTCCACTGCACCTTTGGCTTCGCATTCACAGCTTCACACACTGCCCTCTCAGGGACACATTGCCTGGCCTCCCAAGCCTTTCTCTGAAACGTGGGTGGAAGCCTTTCTTGTCCCACAACTCTTGCATTCTGCATGCACCAAAAACCAGAGCTGCAGATGATGTCAAGGTCTGCCAATAGCTGGAGCAATAGCCAGGCTTCCTTCTCTCTTGGCTGTAGGGATCGAGTGCCTATGAATCAAATCCCGAGGGACAACTTTCCTAGGTGGGACAACTTTCCTAGGCTGCCACCTTTCTGGACCATGGTGCTCCAGGACTCTTCTCAAAGCAAAGTTTTTTACTTTTGTTAACTCTCTTTTTTTTTTTTTTTGGGTACCAGAGATAGAACTTGGGACCTTGCGCTTGCGCAGCAGGTGATGAAACCACTGAGCTAAATCCTTAACTCTTGAGGCTGCGGAAGTTAGAGTCCTGTAGATTCTTGTGATGTCCTCAGGCCATTTTTTTCTACTGTTTTCTTCTGAATACTTGACTTCTTTTTCCTAGTCTTTTCATTGGCCAGTTTGTCCTCTGTTTCATCTTTGCAGGCTGCAACTTTACTTTACTGGTGCTTCCTTTCTGGCCAAACTCAAATGTTTTAAATCATTCTGCTGGGCTCTTTGCTCTTGATTCTCAACATAAATCTGGCTAAAATCCCCCAACAGTAGTCATGCCATCACCTTGTCATTAGATTGTCTTGAAATTTCTTCTGTAAGATTAATTAGTCTGCCTCCCTTAATTTCAGTCTCAGACAGTCTCTGGACAAGAGCAAAATGCAGACAAACTTTCTGCCAAGGTTTAACACATATGGTCTGGAGTCCAACAGCCAATGCAGTCCTTCTTCCCAGCAGAAACCTCCTGAGCCTGGTCTTTAGCGGCAGGATTTCCATCAGCCTTCTGGTCTTCTGAGCTCTGACTAGAATCTCCCATCAAGTACTGCCCAAGGCATTCCAGCTCTACTTCCTCAGCCAGCTTCTCCAAACCTTTCCAAACTCTTCCCACAGGCCATTCCCAAAGGCTGCTGAGCCATGTAGTCATTTATAGTCAAAGCAATGATTTCACTTTTCTGGTACCAAATTCTGTCTCAGTTACTTTTCTCTTGTTGTTGCGACAAAATACCTGACACTCAAAATTAAGGAAGGAAGGTTTATTTAGCTCAGTTTGTAGAGGTTTCAATCCATAATCAGCCAGCTCCAAGGCAGGGTGACACCACAGAGAACAGTTCATGGCAGGGAGAGGGTAGCAAAGCAACAAGAGAACTTAACAGCTCTTTCTATTCCTTATACCTTCTGCATTCTACTCATGGCAGGGAGCACTCATACCCTTCATCCTAGCATTCTTGATCCTAGCATTGCAACATGAATCAATCTCAGCTCCACACACGCTGGATCCAGGCACCTCTGAAAAAGCCCCACCTATGACCCCACAAGCCCTTGGGGAGGGAGACATCTAAACACAAGCCATAACACTACCTTCTGTCTGCCATGAACTGTCTCCTCTGTGATGCCTGTCCGTCATGCCACCCTGCCTTGGAGCTGGCTGACTGAGCTAAATAAACCTTCCTTCCTTAATTTTGGGTGTCAGGTATTTTGTCGCAACAACAAGAGAAAAGTAACTGAGACAGAATTTGGTACCAGAAAAGTGAAATCATTGCTTTGACTATAAATGACTACATGGCTCAGCAGCCTTTGGGAATGGCCTGTGGGAAGAGTTTGGAAAGGTTTGGAGAAGCTGGCTGAGGAAGTAGAGCTGGAATGCCTTGGGCAGTACTTGATGGGAGATTCTAGTCAGAGCTCAGAAGACCAGAAGGCTGATGGAAATCCTGCCGCTAAAGACCAGGCTCAGGAGGTTTCTGCTGGGAAGAAGGACTGCATTGACTGTTGGACTCCAGGCGGTATGTGTTACACCTTGGCAGAAAGACAAGCTCCTAGCAACCCCTGCTTTATCCCAAGACTCCTTTATAAAGCTTTGGAATGTATATTCCATTTTTGAAGTGAGCGTTTTAAAAATATTTCATTCGTGGAAAATATGATATTTTAGATGTAGCAAAACACACATTACTGTTCTGGCCCAAGAGGATGAAAATATTTCATTCTGTGAGTGCTTCAATAGTCAAGATTATTTTATAAATGCCTAGCTGACCCACAAGGGGATAATCTATTGTGTAAATTCCCAATATTCTATTGATTTCTCAAGTCATTTAGTTGGTTTCTAAATCAACTCTTCTAGTAGGTGTTCTGAGAAAGAAATCCAAACTAAGTGTCTTATAGTAGAACACCTATATATGTTAATAACACATGCCCTAACTAGTATACGATCAAATAAATCACATCTTAGGACTGAAACATAATAATTACACTAAATGAAAGACTAATATAAAGAGGTAAGCCTAGAGCCACACGTGGTGGCACATGCCTGTAATCCTAGCTACTCAGGAGCCTGAAACAGGAGGAACCCAAGTTTGATGCCAGCCTGGGCCTTTAGAGAGTCCCTGTGTGAAAACAAAAAAATAAAAAGACTGAGGATGTGGCTCAGTACAAACTCTGAGGTTCAATTCCCAGTACAGCAGATAAAAAGGGTAAGCCTATAAAATAATGTTTTATCAAATATCATTTTATAGATATTCAAATATCAAATAGCATTTTATAGACAATCAACTAAATTCACCTAAAAAAATAAATTTAGGCCAGGGATTTAGCTCAGTGGTTCCGCTGCCTGCCTGGTAAGCGCAAGGTCCCAAGTTCGATTGCTGGTACCAAAAAAAAAAAATTTAGAAAGGTATTTTGGAGTTGAGGTGTAGTTCAATGATAGGATGCATACTTAGCATACATGAGATCCCAGTTTTAATCCCTGGGACAAAATTAAAAAAAAAAAACCTGAAGAAATATAATCTCAAGGCTAAATATTTTCCAAATATTATAATTTAATAATATATTACCCTCACCATTATTTTTCTCCCAGAAAGAAGTCATTAAATGAAGAGGAGAGTATGTCATTTAATAGCATGACTGAGATGGGTGTGGTGGCACACTCCTGTAATCCCAGCACTTGGGAGGCTGAGGAAGGAGGTCACTACAAGTTTGAGGCCAGCCTGACTACATAGTGAGTTTAAGGCCAGCCTGAACTATTATACAGAGACCTTGTCTCAAAAAACAAAACAAAATCCAAAAACAAAAAAAGCATGACTGAGGTCAAAGCAGTACCCTCAGACTAATTTAGTTCTTAAAACGCTTATAGTGACTAGTGGCACCTAGTTACCACTATCCAAAGACTTTCAGTAAATAAAATGTAAAGAGAGAGAGTCCAGGAAGATTGGAAGAGGTATGTTGTATACTAAAATAATACTTTTAAGAATAATTACTATTTATTAAGTGCATGCATATGTCAAGCACCATGCTAAGCACCTATGTTCATTACTGCATTTCATTCTCACAACCACCCTGGCAAGAAGTTACTGTTACTATAATAGTAAATAGTTTTATTATTTTGTAGGTGAGGAAACTGATGCTGGTTAAGTAATCTAGTTCTGCTTTATTCCAAAACTTGTGCATTTACCCACTATGTATTATTTTTGTGGGTAGACAAAACAATAATATCAGCTAATATAATAGGATGTCAAATGCTACTTTTCCTGTCTTCTTTGAGTTTTAGCAGGGGCCTGAAAGGCCAAAATGAAAACTGATAGAGTTCTCTGCTGGATAAAATGGCTCTGGCAGCCCCATCTCCTAAATGCCTCTTCCCTGCAGATAATAAATCACTCAGGGAAACAATAACCTAATTTTTCCACCACGAAGCTCTCCCACTTATAGTCCTTCCCACTGAGAAATTCAAACTTGCCAATGGATTTAAACCTCAACTCTGGCTGCAGCCAAACATCTACCTCCACTATGTACCCGCCTCCCTTATGCCCCTTGCCCAGATAAGAGGTCACCTACCTAGCCCCTGGCCGCTGCTCTCACCATTGTTCGAGACAGCCGGGCACCCCATCCCCTAATTAAAGGCCTAGGCTCGGGTGTTTGTGTTTTCAGCTCATTCTCATCCTCTCAAAAACAACAGGAGTCAAATACCTCATGTATAGGGGCAGTGCAAAGTTTCGAAGTGAGGCGGCTAAAAACTGGCTTTTCTGACATCTGACTGTTCATTATCCTTCACAGGGTTATATAAGAATTATAATAATTTAATTGTGAGGATTACAGGGGACAATAAGCAGGACTTCAGAACAGGTGTGGTGGTGCACGTCTCTAAGCACAGCACTCAGAAGGCTGAGGCAGGAGGACTGCCACAAGTTTGAGGCCAGCCTGGGCTACATAGTGAGTTCAAGGCCAGCCTGAACTACAATAGTGAGACCATCTCAAAAAAATAAAAAAAGGGGGAGGAATATTTTTTAAAAAGAAACAAGGGAAATGTGTTTTTCTTCTTTCTAAGGGGAAAGAAGGAGGTACTTTCTAGCTATTACAGGCAAAGGGACTGGAACTTCAAGACAACCACTTAGTGTGTCTAACAAGGTCTCTAGAAGTACACTTGATCTTAGCCAAAAGGCCGAGAAGCGATGTCTCTAGAAGTACAAATACATGAGGAATAAGGAATTTCAGCCAGGGAGATAAAAACAGCTCATTTTTTAATGGCCTAGATGAAACAGTCAAATGAAAAGTTTTAATAGAAGAGAAGTTTTTACAAAATGCCACAATGTGGAAAATTACATATAAAACTAATAACATGAAACTTAAAATTTCATTAGATTAATGCAAGGTTAGAAAAGATAATTAAATGAAGTATATCTTAATCTTTTTGTCTAATTACATTTTAAAAATCTCTAAGTTTCTGGCCAGGGATTTAGCTCAGTGGTTCCACCACCAGCTTTGCAAACACAAGGTCCCGAGTTTGATCCCTGGTACAAAAAAAAATGAACTTAGCTCAGAAACAAGACACTGGAAAATAAAGACACCAAAATTCTCACTTCCAAGTGTTCAAAAATTGAAAAAGAATTTCTAGAAACTAAAAAGAAGCAAATTTTTAAAAGTTTTAAATGAAGTAATATTACTATTATTTTCAGAAATCGTGAAAACAGAGACAACAGGAAAAATATTTGTGAGTCTATCACCTCCCATATAATCATTTTCTCCCTTCTTTTTTCCATAAACATGTTTACTTAGTTGCACTTACTAAGTATTTATAACTGTATCCTTTTTTCATTTAATGTTAAATAAGATGCAATTTTCAAAGATTTCAAAGTATGGACACAATAGACTCTCCTAAAAACATAACTCACATCCATTGTGAAATGAGACTTTCTGTCTCATTCTAAAGCTTAAAAAGCTGAAAGATTTATATCTCAAGTTTTCAAATCACATCCCTAAACTATGCTTTCTTTGTATATTTTATCTCACTTAACAAAAAGCAAAAATCAAACTGCATTCACAGTTATTAACACATGGCTCCTATCCCTCAAAGTACCATTAAAACATAGGAAGTCACAGGCCTGCAATATATTAACCCACAATCTCATGTAGAACCAAAGTTATTACTATGATTAAAACGTGATTACCAGCTCTTCTCTGCCTCTCTCTCTGAACAATTCAGCCCTAAAACCACGAGGCAGAACAGAGTAAGGCAGGCATACAAGCCTGTTGCTAAGGAGAAGGGTAAGAGGAGCATTTGTGCAGAAGGGAGGTGCAGGAGGTAGGGCTAGTAATTAAGCTGAAGGGAAAGAAAGCAAAACAGCAACAGAAAATTAATACAATGACAGGAATAAGCCAGTATCTATCAATTGTAACTATCAATGTAAATGGACTCAACTTGCCAAACAAAAGACACACATTAGCAGAATGGATCAAGAAACAAAATCCAATGGTATGCTATATACAAAAAACACATTTAACACACAAAGAAATGCATAGACTAAAAATAAAAGGATGGAAAATAATATTCTACACAACAAGAACCTAAAAACAAGTAGGAGTAGCTATGCAAAGAAGGACATCACACATTACTTAATGGGACAATTCAACAGGAAGAGATAACAATTATAAACATATATGCACCAAAGCACAGCCCACTCAACTTCATAAAACAAACTCTAATGGACAAATAAGACCAGATAAACATCAATACAATTATAGTGGGGTAATCTCAATTCCTCATTATCATTAACAGATCAACTAAACAAAAAAATCAACAAAGAAATACAGAGTTGAACCAAATCTTTGAACAAATGTACTTAACAGATATATACAAAGTATTCCACCCAACAGAATACAAGTTCTCCTCAGCTGCATATGCTATTTTCTCCCAAACAGAACACATACTAATGAATAAACAAATGCAAAAGAATCCAAATTTTACCATGCATATTATCAGATCACAGTGCAATGAAAATAGAAATGCACAGCAAAAGAAACCACAGAAACTATCCAAACATATGGAAATTAAACAACACACTTTTGAATAATAAATGGGTAACAGAGGATATTAACGAAGAAATAAGACAGTTCATAGAACTGTATGATGATGACAGTACAATGAACTAGAGCTTATAGGACACACACTGAAGGCAGTCCTATGAGTGAAGTTTACAGTAGTGAATGCCCGCATCAGAAAAACAGAATAAGCTCAAATAAATAACCTAATGATGCATCTCAAGGTCTTAGAAAAATAAGAAAAATACAAACCCAGAGCTTGCACAAGGAAGGAAATTATAAAGATCAGAGTAGAAATTAATGAAATGGAGACCAAAAAATCCCCACAATACAATGAATTGAAGGGCTGGTTCTTTGAAAAGGTAAATAAAATAAATAGACAAATCCTTAGCTAATCTTACCAAAAAAGTAAGACAAATTAATGCAATTAAAAATCAAAAAGAGGGCTGGAGATTTAGCTCAGTGGTTCCACCATCTGCCTCACAAGTGTAAGGTCCCGAGTTCGATCTCCGGTTCCAAAAAAAAAAAAAATTCAGCACTATCATATGCCTCATGTTATTCTTAAATTATAGAAACTGAACCAAGAAGACTTAAAAATCTTGAACAATCCAATAACAGGCAATTGAAGCAATATTACTATTTTATTAAAAAAAAAACAAACTACCAACTGCGAAAAAAGCCCAGGATCTGAAGGAGACAGAGTCAAATTCTACAAGAACTTCAGGGACAATCTAACACTAACACTACTCAAACTTTTTAATGAAGTTGAGAGGAAAGGAGTATTCAAAATCATTCTCAGAAGCTAACAGTGGGCCGGGGGCTGGGGCTCTGCAGCCGGGCATTTGTCTAGCACATATGAGGTTCCAAATTCAATTCCCCAGCAGAGAAAAAAAAAAAAAAAGGAAGCAGAAGCAGCTAACATTATCTCAATCCCAACATTAGACAAGGATCAGACCGAAAAAGAGAACTATACTCCATTGTTTCTAGTGAACATAGATGGAAAAAACCTTACAAGAAATTGGTGAACAGAATGTGATAAACCATAAAAAAGATCATACACCATGAGATGCAAGGATGGTTCAACATATGCAAATCAATAAATATAATTCATTACATAAACAGAAGGACAAAAATCAGTGATTATCTCAACAGAAGCAGAAAAAGCCTTTGACAAAATCCAACATCTACTCATGATAAAGCCCTGAAAAAAGAGGTATAGAAGATCTATATCTCAAAATGATAAAAGCCATTTATGACCAACCTACTGCCTATATCAAATGGATAAAAGTTGAAAGTCTCCTTTCTAAATCAGGATCAGGCTGGGCATGGTGATGCATGCCTATAATCCCAGCCAGGAGTTTAAGGCCAGCCTGAACTACACAGTAAGACTCTGTCTCAGAAAAAAAAAAAAAAAAATTGGGAACAAGACAAGGATGTCAATTATCACCACTCCTGTTCAACATAGTTCTCAAAACACTAGTCAGAGCAATCAGACAAGAGAAAGAAATAAAACCAAAAAACTACATCAAAAGGATCCTAGAATTGATAACCAATTCAGCACTGTAATAAGGTACAAAATAAACACAGAAATATCAATAGCATTTGGTATAACTAAAACTGAACTCACTGAAAAAGCAATTAGGAAAACAATACCGTTCACAATAGCATTAAAAACAAAAAACAGAAAACAGAGCCAGGTGTGGTGGCACATTCCAGTAATCCCAGAACTTGGGAGGCTGAGGCAGGAGAATCACTAAGAGTTTGAGGCCAGCCTGGGTTACATAGTGAGTTCAGGGCCAGCCTGAATTACAAAGGGAGACTTTGTCTCAAAAAATAAAAAAAAAATTGGGGCCGGAGATTTAGCTCTGTGGTGCGGGCGCCTGCCTCGCAAGTGAAAGGTCCTAAGTTTGATCCCCGGTACAAAAAAAATTAATAATAATAATGGCATCAATTAAATACTTAGCTATTAAACTAAGGAAATGAAAAACCTCTACAATGAAAATTACACTAGACTGAAAAAAGGAAATTGAAGAGGATACCAGGAAATGAAAAAATATCCCATTTCTGGATAGGCAGAATCAACATAATCAAAATGCTCTACCTTCCAAAACTAACACAGACCATATAGTCAAAATGGAATATCATCTAAAATACCAATGTCATTTCTCACAGAGATAAAGAAAACAATTCTAAAATGTATATGGAACCAGAAGAGACCCAGAGTAGCAAAAGGAATCCTGGGTAACAAAAGCAAAGCAAGTGGCATCACAATCCTTGACTTGAAGTTATACCATAAAGCTACAGTGATTAAAACAGCATGGTGCTGGGGATTTAGCTCAGTGGTTCCCACACCTGCCTCACAAGCATAAGGTCCCGAGTTCAATCCCTGGCACCAAAAAAACCCAACAAAAAACAGCATGGTAAAGGCACAAAAATAGGCATGTGGATCAATGGTACAGGACAGAAGAAGCAGAAACAACCCCACACACATAGAGCTATTTGATCTTTGACAAAGCAGCCAAAAGCATACGCTAGAGGAAAGATAGCCTCTTTAATAAATGGAAAATTGGATATTCACATGCAGAAGATTGAGTTTAGAACCATCTCTCTCACCAATACTAAACTAAGATCAAAATGGATCAAAGATCTAAACGTTAAAACGGGCCGGGGATGTAGCTTAGCGGCACCGCACCCGCCTGGCAAGTACAAGGTCCTGAGTTTGATTCCCAGTACTGAAAAAAAATTAAAACAGAAACACTTAATTTGCTGGATGATAATCAGGTACTAACTCTTAAAGACATAGGCATAGATAAGTGAAACCAAAGACTTTCCAAACAGAACCCCAATGGCACAAGAAATAATACGGAAAAACAATAAATGTGATCATACAGTATTTAAAAAGCTTGGGCTGGGGATTTAGCTCAGTGGTTCTGCTGCCTGCCTTGCAAGCTCAAGGATCTGAGTTCGATCTCCAGTACCAACCAACAAACAAACAAAAGCTTAGACACAACAAAGGAAACAATCCACAGAATGAAGAGACAATCTACAGAATGGGAAGAAATGCCAACTAGTCCACAGACAGAGATCTAACATCAAGAATATATAAAGAACTCCAAAAAAAACCAACCCACTAGAATTCCCCAAAATAAAAGACCCAAACAAAAACTGGGCAATCAAAATTAATAGACACTTCTTAGAAGAAGTATAAATGGTCAATAAATACATGAAAAAGTGCTCACCACTGCTGCCCATCACAGAAATGCAAACTAAAACTACACAGATAAGGCTGAGGCAAGAGGATCACTGTGGGTTCAAGGCCAGCCTGAACTACAAGGGGGTGGGGTGGGGAGGATACAGATACCATCTTATCTAGAAAGAATAAAAAAATCTAAAAATAATATGCTGGAGAGGACGTGGGGGGGGGGGAAGGAACTCTACTACATTGTTGGTAAGACTGTAAACTAGTACAACCATTATGGAAATCAATGCAGATTCCTCAAAAAAGTAAAAATCCTAGCTATTCCCCTTCTAGGTGTCTTCCCAAGAGTTAAAGTCATCATATTACAGAGATATATGTATACTCATGTTTTTAGCAGCACAATTTATAACAGCTACATCTTGGAAATAGTGTATATGTCCACCAGCACACGAATGGGTAAAATGTATTTATACACAATGGAGGACTAGTCTGTCACAAAGAAGGGTAAACTTGAGACACTCATAGGCAAATGGATGCAACTTGAGAACATAATGTTAAGTGAGATAAGTGAGACACACAAGCTCAAATATTATAAGACAAACTGTGACATATATTTGTCTATGTAGTGTTTCACATATAAGAGAAACTGTGATATTTGAGCTTGTGTGTGCATATACATGTATGTATACACACACACACACACACAAATAAATATATACAAATGAAGAGCAAAATAGGAGATAAATAGAGTAATTTGGGGAAGTATTTGAACTTTTTGTTTTAAAAATATTTCAGAGGCCAGGCATGCCTGTAATCCCAGAACTCAGGAGACTGAGGCAGGAGGATTGTCACAAGTTCAACGCCAGCCTGGACTACACAGTGAGACCTTGTTTCAAAAGCTAAACAAACATAAAAATAAAAATATTTCAGGCCAGGGATGTAGCTCAGTGGCACTGTACCTGCCTGGCAAGTGCAAGGTCCTGAGTTCAATTCCCGGTATGAAAAATAAATAAAAATATTTCTGTATATATGCTAATTTATTTCATTTATACTACTAGTTTATCTTAGTTCATTGAAAAGAAAGTTTGTTGCTTGAGGACACAGGAGTAGGCAAAGACTTCATGAACACAAAGAATCAACAACTGAGACCTCATTTTTTTTTTCATCTTATTAAAAAGCTATTGCAGGGCCAGGGATTTAGCTCAGTGGTTCTGCCACCTGCCTCAAAAACACAAGGTTCTGAATTTGATCCCCAGTACCAAAAAAAAAGCTATTGCACAGCAAAAGAAACCACCAACAGAGTGATAAGACAACCCACAGGATGGGAAAAAATTTTTTACCAGCTATTCAGATAAAGGACTATTATCTAGACTATATAAAGAACTCAAAAAAATCAGAAGCCCCCAAATATAAAGACCCAATGCAAAAATGGGCAGCTGAAATGAAAAGACAGTTCTCAGATGAAGAATTAGAAATGGCAAATAAATATTTGAAAAAATGTTCAACATCACTGGTCATTGGAGAGATGCAAATTACAACAACACCAAGGTTCCATCTCACTCCAGAAAGAATGGCTGCTACCAAGAAATCAACCAATAACAAATGCTGGCGGGGCTGTGGGGAAAAAGGAACACTGCTCCACTGCTGGTGGGAGTGTAGAGTGGTGCAACCACTGTGGAAATCAGTGTGGAGATTTCTCAAGAAACTAAAACTAGAGGTTCCGTTTGACCCAGCTATTCCACTTCTTGGTATCTTCCCCAAAAGAATTAAAAGCATCATGCCACAGCAATATATGCACACCCATGTTTATAGCAGCACAGTTTGTAATAGCTAAATCTTGGAAATGGCCCAAATGCACATCAACAGACATGTGGATAAAGAAGATGTGGGGGTTTTTTATAGAATGGAGTACTACTCTGCCATAAAGAAGGATGAGATTCAGTCATTTATAGCTAAAGGGATGCACCTTGAGACCATACTCCTAAGTGAGATAAACTGGACACACACGTTTAAATACTGCATTTTTTCTCTGGTGTTAGAAACTGAAAGTGGAAATAAGGACTGAGACGTATAATGGATGTTGGGAAGTGGGAAGAAAGTGTTCAAATGGGAAGGAGAACAAGGGGGGAGGGAGAAAGGAAGGGACAAGAAAAAAGTGAAAACAGAAGGAAAAATGGAAACAAAGCTTCTGTACATAGGGAGGGGAGGGGGCCTGAGGAAGAGGAAATGGGATAAAATTTATTTAAAAAAAGAAAAGAAAGTTTGTGTTATTATCTGTTTCTTCTTTGTAAGAACCTGTTTTGTCTGTCTTGTTTTGAGTAACTGATTTGAAGAGAACAATGTGGGGTGAATTAACTACTGTTAATTCTCTTATTATTTGGTTATGAACATGTTTTCCTTTTCACTAAGAAAAATGGCAACCACTGCCTTCACGGCCCTGCTGCCCTCTTGTCCTTACAGTGGCCAGTCCTGCCCATGGGGAATTATCTTCATTTTTCTTACTTTTTTTCTGCACTTCAATTTTTCTTCACTTCTTTTCCTTCCTTTGCTTTGCTTTTACTTGTTCGTTTGTTTTGTGAGACAGGGTCTCACTTTACAGTGCAGGCTGGCTTTGAACCCAATGTAGTCCAGGTTGGCCTGGAACTCACAGTGATCTTCCTGCTTCAGCCTCTCAAGTGCTGGGATTACAGGTATACAACACCATGCCCATCCTTCTCTTCTTTTTTTTTTTTTTTGAAGATAGGGTCTCACTATGTAATTCAGGCTGGCTTTGAGCTTACTATGTAGCCCCCTAGCTGCTACCACACCCAGCTTCTTCTTTTACTTGAAGTAAATGCTGCATTTTCAAGTTCAGAAAAAAAAAAAGTTTGAGGCCACCCTGGGAAACTTATTAAGACCCTGACTTAAAATGTAAAAAGTGAGGAGGTGTGCTTCAGTGACAGAGTGCTTGCCTAGCCCTTGGGTACAATAACCAGTACCACCCTCAAAAGAAATACAGTTGTCATCAACACACAGACACAAACTGAAACAGAGATTTCACAAAACAATAATTACCTTTATCACATAGGATAAAGTACAATACAAAGTCAAATATTTCATCATTATTTAAATACATTAAAATTTCAAGATAAATATAAAAAATTAAAATTAGAAATGATTCAACTTAATGAAATAGGTAATCTTTCCTGTTCATAAAATTCCAGTCTGGAAATCACAAGGAAAATGCTACGTGCTTCTCAGGTTCACTTAGCAGTCTGTTTTAATCTTTTCCTTTTAACTGGGTGGAAGTTGAAAATCTTGGCTAAATCAATTGAGTTGTTGTAAACGGTAAAAAATAGCACTGCATTCTACCTAGCAATGGAAATTCTTTAGTCTTAATACATAATAATAAACAGTATCATGCAATTATTCTTCAGAGCAAACAAAGAACTAAGCTGCAAGAATTCACTCTCTTCTTAGAATATACATTAAATTCAATTATTACGAGGGCAAATGAATCTTTTAGCCTAATGTTTTTCTTCAAAGTTTCAAACTTTTCTTCAGGAAAATAATGAAAAGTCTGATGCTGGAAAAATGAGAGGTAATAACTGCCCAAACTTTCTTCACTGAATATACTGTCTTGGAGATGCATTAACAACATTTCAAAGTTACAGTGGTTAGATATGGACATAGGGCCATAACAATGTTCAACTGGAATCTTCGGCACACAGCTTCAAAGTGAGTTCACTAAACTGTCAAAAATACCATTTAAAAGTGCAAATTTTGTTATTCAAAAACATTGGAAAATATCTGCCAAGTGAGACTGTCTTACAACTAGAAAAAAATCTGGATTCATATAATTTGCTTAGCTCCTTGCCTCAACTATTAAACTCAGATAAAACATTATATGTGAATAAAATATTTTTAAAACCTGGCTACTCAGGAAGCTTCCTTTAATAAAAACTAACAACTTTCAATGTTTTTCAATATTTCCATGATTTCACAGGCTTTTCTATCCATACCAGAGCTTGGTGATGTATAAAAAAGCAATTTCAAGCCACGCCGGGTAGCACATGTCTATAATCCCAGCACTATGGGAACCCAAGGCAAGAGGACTGCAAAGTTCAAGTCCACACAGGGCAACCTAACAAGATACCATCTCAAATAGAAGGGGCTGGAGAGGTAGCTCAGTGCAAAGCCCCTGGGTTCAACTCCAAGTAACACACACACATACATACACAAAGAGCAATTTCAAAGGGCATCCTTCGACCTTAATACAAATGGGAGGGAGGGTGGATACAAGCAAAATATATTACATGCATTGAAATCTCCCCAAAAGTGAAACTGGGGGGGGGGTGAGGCAAGGAGGGTGATGGGGTAGAGGACATGATTGAAGAGTATCACGAGCATATACAAATTTGCCAAAGTGAAGCCAATGAATGAGTATAATCAATAAAAAAGTGAAAAAAAAAAAGGGAAATTAAAGCATACTAAATCACATTAGAACTTTTTTTAAAAGGGAGGAGAGAAGAGAGCCCAGCAATGAATAACTGGCCAAACAGTATGTTCACCCTGGGAGTCTACAGTTTTTGCTGAAGAAGCTCCAAGGAGACAAGTGGTTTTGCTGCCCTGAACAGATAGCAGGAGGCAGAAGGACGCCTGCAATATCAGACATGCGCCTGCAATATCAGACATGCGCTCTTCACTACTGACATGTGGCTGCATGCCCATCACTGCGACGGGCCCTCCCTCCACTTGGGTACTGGAAGGTGCTTTGAGGAAACATTCACTAAAATATATGTGTGAGTCTTGGGGGGCAAAATTGCTATCAGCTGTTTCAAACAATGCTTAAAATATTTACTTTATGTCTGGTCATATTTGCTATTCTATTTCTTATAATTATTTTAAAACTTGTCCCCTGGGGTGGGTGTAGCTGAGTGTGTAGAGCACTTGCCCAGCAGGAAGACTGCTAACCAGCAGCACAAACAACAACAAAAACTTTTTCCCAGTAAACTACTGATAAGTAACAATTCACTTTTAAAATTCTATAAATAGCCAGGCATGGTGGCCCACACCTATAATCCCAGTACTTGGGGAGGCTGAGGCAGGAGAATTGCTGAGTGAGATCAGTCTGGTCCACAAAGTGAGTTCAAGGCCAATTTGCCTGTCTAAAAAGCTATTTAAAAAAATAAAATTCTGTCCATCTATGCAGTCAAATGTAAACAATACAAGAAATCATCCTTATTGTCTTTGCCAATTCATAGTACAATTCAAAGCATAGTACAATTTACACCAGTTTGGAGTGTAAAATCTGCACCATACTATACAGCCACTTTAACAGCATTGCTGAAATGTTCCATAATGGTACTAATAAAGGTTTGTCATCCCTAAGAATTTTTTTCTTTTCAATGTTGGTGATCAAACCAAAGGTCTAAGACATAAACTACACCTCCAGCCTAGAAGTACACTTAAATTTTCAGCTGACTTATCAAAAATCATTATATACAACAGCTCTGTATTCTTTTTTCTTTCTTTTTGAGACAGTATCTCACTATGTAGTTTAGACCAGCCTTGAACTCATGGGGATCCTCCTGCCTCTGCCTCTGAGTGCTGCAATTACTAGCATGTGCCGCCTCATTGGGCACATCTCTATATTCTTGATACTTTTTTCAAATGTCACTGATGCCCAACTAAATAAGGAAATAATGACTTTTTCAAGAACAATTCTTGGGCCAGGGATTTAGCTCAATGGTTCCACCACCTGCCTTGCAAGCCCAAGGTCCAGAGTTCAATCCTCGGTACAAAAACAAAAAAAATTTTAGGGCCAGGGATTTAGCTCAGTGGTTCTGGTGCCTGCCTAGCAAGGGCAAGGTCCCGAGTTTGATCCCCGGTACTGAAAGAAAAGGAACAATTCTTGAACAAACAGAAAATTCGGGTAACTTTATGTTGTCTTTCTGGTGTTACATGCCTATAATCTCAGTGCTCCAGGAGGCTGAGTCAGGAGGACTGTGTGTTTGAGCCCAGCCTGAGCAATTCAGCAACTTAATAATGACTTTGTGAAATTGTTATCGGCTAGCCTGCTTTTAAAAGTTGGCTTACCAACCAATAGTAAATGGGTTCTGGGTTCCTCGCCTCTCCCTCTGGAGTTAAGATTCCAGGTTCTTATTGTCTCAAAGAAAAGAACAGAACAAAATGAGCAAAAAAACAGTGACAAGGGTTATCTGAGAAAAACTGAAGAGTCAGAAAGAAACTGACTCCTCAGAGCAAGCTTGGGCCAAGTAAAGGAGGAAAAAAACAAGATAAAAGGACACCCTGGAGAAAGCAGGGCGGGCTATCAGGAGGGAAGCCCATACCGAGTTCTTCCTGTGGCACCTCTCCTTCATGTTGTTCACGTCGCCTAGAGAACTTCTACATACGGGTCCTAAGCGGCAGTGCCGGGACCCCACGCCTCTGGCAGCACTCAGGTCTAGGCCAGCCTTCTGAGAACCTGAGTTTCCCTTAGAAGTCCCTCTGCAGGGCTTTGGGAAATGTCCTGCGATTTGTTCCAGGATCTCGCAATTAACAGGTCACACTCACTTCCCCATCCAGTTTTGCCACGCCCTACTCTCCTATCTCAAAATCCTGTCTCAAAACAAAAAACAAACAGGTTTGGGGATGTAGCTCAGTGAAAGGTACTAGGTTCAAACTCCAGTGTGCATGTGGTGGGCTTCTTTAAAAAAACCGAAGGACTGGGACACTGCTCAGTGGTCTATCAGTTGCTCAGCATGCCTCAGGCCCAAGCTCCAGCTCCAGCACCTCAAAAAAGTGAGCCAAGGGCCAAACTGGTGGCATACACCTGTAATCCCTGCTAGTCTGAAGGGCGAGGCACAAGGTTAGGCAAGTTGAGCCCAACCTGGGGAATTCAGACCTTCTCTCAAAATAAAAAGGACTAGGGATATAGCACAGTGGTATAGCCTAGTATGTTCAAGAGAATGTCTGACATGCTAAATTTCCAATAATCTAATTTTATTTTATTTATTTTGTTTTGTTTTTGAGACTAAGTCTCAAACTTGTGATCCTCCTGCCTCAGCCTCCCAAGTGATAGGATTACAGCCAAATGCCACCACGCCCAGCTTTAAATTTTAAAGACTTCTAATTTCATTTGCAACATTGCATTCATTACAGCCAATACATAAAGGCTGACATTTTAGTCAGGTTTTGCCCATTTAATAAAACCTTATTTTATTTTATTTTATTTTTTGGTACCAGCGATCGAACTCGGGCCCTCACGCTTGCGCAGCAGGTGGCAAAACCAGAGCTAAATCCCCGGCCCCTAAAACCTTATTTTAAATAATCTTCATTAAAAGTCTTGTACTTTTTTTCAAGTCAACAATTTCACTATTTTTATAATTCTAGATCCAGCTATTGAACACGCCTCTCAATTTTTTATTTAATACCTTTTTCCTCTAATAATAAATTGTAAAGGCCATCAATCTAGTTTGATTTTAAAGTTACAATTATGACCAAATTCTTGAAAATACCAAACTAAAAGAATGCATTTAAAGTTTAAAATAAAACTTGCATGGACATGTCCAACATTTTTACCAAAATTCTCCCACGCTTTGTATGACCTCAAATTATGTTAATATAAATTAACTATGTAATACTAACCATCAAATTACAGTCCTAGTCAAATTAACCATTATTAATTCTCATAATCTTCCTCTTTTGTTCCATATTACCCTTTAAAGTGTAAACAGAAACCAGGGAAAAGAAGATTTCCACTCAATACTGCTGTGGAACAGGCTGTTTCATTTCCTTCCAGCAGGCCCTATTAGTATGGTCTTAATAGAGTTTTATTTAATCAGAGTATCAAAAAGTACAGATAAATATTTAAATTCAAAATTATGCTTCAGATTTCTAAGTAACCACCTCAAACATATCCCACACAGCTTAGGGGTTTTTGTTGTTTTATTTTCTCCAGTGAGAAAAAAGAGAGGAAAAAAAGCAAATACACACACATACACACATTTTCTGTGTGTGTGTCTCACCAAACCATTCAAAATTTTAAACTTCACACCAAAAAAATACACAACTATGTCATTTCTAGGAATTCAAACTTCTAAGGGAAACTAATAATTTCCCTCCATGTCTTCTATTATAAAGTTATCACTGTTATAAAAATTATGAGGAAATTAAGAAATTTTAAAAAGAGCATGAATAAACTTTAAGTAATATAAATGGATTAATATTGTCTGAACTGAATGCTAAAAATGTTCTCAGGCTGCTAACTAGAAATCTAAGATTTATAAGAAAAAACCTTCAACTTCCTCCTCAAAGACAGGGTGGACAGCTAAGGATGGTGGCAGATACCTGAAACCACAGCTCCTCAGGAGGCAGAGCAGAAAGATCACAAGTTAGGGGCCAGCTTTGGGAACTTAGACAGATCCTGTCTTAAGACAAAAAGGGTCAAGTTCAGTGGTAGAATGCCTACCCTGAAGCACTTGGTTCAGTCCCCACTATGCACCACAAGAAAAAAGAAAGAAGGGCTGGGGCCTTAGCTCAGTGACACTTACCTGCCTCGCAAGCACAAGGTCCTGACTCCCTGGTACAGGAAGGAAGGAAGGGAGGGAGGGAGGGAGAGAGGGAAGGAAGGAAAGAAAATAGGGTGGGCCCTTGGGATAGATGGATGTCAAAAAAAAATCCTTTTTGTTCCATTCTCGTTTCACCATGTTTGATCATTCAGTCTTATAACCTCCTATATTACCTAGGAAGTGAAGAAAAACCACATTTTCTTCAGGTCAAAAATTATTCAAGTCAGAGAAGAAAAAAAACAAAAGATTCTATTCTGTCCTGGTCTCTGGGAACCAATGCAGATCACTTCCTCAAGCCTCGATCTCTCATTCCATCCAAGTTTCAGTGCCTTGACTTTTGTTTTGTTTTGTTTTCTTAGCAGTACTAGGATTGAACCCAGGCCTTCGCATTAAGCTACATCCCCAGCACTTCTGCTATTTTGTATTTTGAGGAAAGTTCTTGCTAAGTCATTAAGTTGCCCAGGATGGGATCAAACTTTTCATTCTCATGTCTCAGCCTCCCAGAGTGATGGGATTACTGGTGAGCATGTACAATTTCAGCATCTACACGTTCACTGAAGCAAGATTGCAGTCTTACTAGTTCAGTAAGGAATACTAAATTTTGTTGTTGTTGTTTTTGTTTTTTTCAGACAAGGTCTTACTATGTATCCCAAACTGGCCCCAAAATCACAATCCTCCTCCCTTAGCCTCTTGAGTGCTGGGACTACAGAAATGCACCATTGCTCCTGGTTTAGTATTGAATATTGAAACAATATTCTCAAACATATTCTTTATTCCAACATTGTACAAGTTAATCAATCTATTTCTTTATCTATCTACAAATGAGACAGGGTCTCGATGTAGTTCAGACTGAACTCGATGTAGTTCAGACTGAACTCGTTATGTAACTCAGCCTGGCCTTGAAATTTTGGCAATCCTGCCTCAGCCTCTCCAGGACTGGGATCACAGTGTGCACTACCACACTCAGCTCATTCTTGTATTTCTATGAGAAATGGAGGATAAGTGAAATGTTTTCAGGTATTTTAAGAAATGTAGTTGAATTCAGAAATAGGAGTATTACCTTGAAGAGCCATAATTGTTTTTCAACTAACCTTACAAATCCAAGTATTTCAAAGAACATCCCTCAAGACAAGATCAGTGGACTATGGCCTGCCCCTGGACTAACTGGCTGCCTGTTTTCATAAGGCCTCTGAGTTAAGAGTGGTTTTCATTTTTTCAAATTGTTGGGGCCGGGTGTGGTGGCACACACCTGTAATCCCAGCACTTGGGAGGTTGAGACAAGAGGATTGCCTCAAGTTCAAGGCCAGCCTGGGCTACTTAGTGAGTTCAAGCACAGCCTGAACTACCCGGTAAGACCCTGTCTCAAAAAAGCAATAAATTGTTGGAGAAAAAAGATCAAATTGTAACATTTTGTGACATAAGAATCATATAAAACTCAAGTTCCAGTGTCTACAAATGAAGTTTTATTCCAACACAGCCCACACTTATGCATTTAATACTGTCTATAGCTGGGTTTTCGTTTTTGTTGTTCAGACTGGGTAGCTGTGACAGAGACTGAACCACAAAATCTATATTTACTACCTAGCCCTTTACAGAAAATGTTTGCTACCTCTATTTTGGAAGACCATACATTTATTCTAATAATACAGTACTACAAAAATGGGTAAAGTGCCAGGCGTGGTGGTGCATACCTGTAATATCAGCTGAGGCAAGATTATCACCAAGTTGAGGTCAGCCTGGGCTACAAAGAGTTCAAGGCAAGCCTGAACTACATAGCAAGACCGGAATCAAAAAAGAAAAACAAAAAAATGGGGAAAGTATATTGAAGCATTGTTTTTGAAAATGGCTTCAAAACCATAACATATTCTTTGAGTCATTTTGGTGGTGCCAAACGTTCATTCTTAGGAGATGAGTATGAATTTTGAAAATGGTTAAACCACTCAGAGCAATGATGGTGAACCTTTTAGAGCTTTCAGTGACACAAACAGCCCACTGCCATAGGTTTACCACCACTGACTTGGAACCAAGACTGAGTAAGGGTGGTTATCAAGACTAAGATAATCTAAAGTTATAGGAGATAGAGAACCTTTATTTTTATTTTGGTAATGGGATCAAACTTGGGACCTTGCACTTGCACAGCAGGCTGGGAAACCAGGGAGCTAAATCCCCGGCCTATTTTTATTTTTTAAAAAGCTCTTATCTCTGACTTCTAAGAACTAACATTCAAGTGACCATATTTCAGAGCTTTGCTTCAAGGCATAATGCCATGCAAATACAAAGTATAGACAAGGAAAGGTACTTTTATAATAAAGTTAGAGGATTTACTTTCCTGTATGGATGTGGGTCTAGCATAAAGTTTTCTTTACAAAGAGGGACTCCAGTAAAAATTTAGACAATACAATTCTGGAACAAATGAATGACTCTCAAAATAAAATTTTAAAAGGACAGGATTCATGTAAATATGAAAGTTATTTAAGTTTTCAATTAAAATCCATTTCACGGCTTTACAATAATTTAAAAGACAAAATTAACATAAAAACTAATCCCTTCCACTTACACAAGGCAAATAATTTATCCTTGGCTCTCTTAATTTCATCTGCTCTTCTGGCTTTAATGATTACTTGTTAACTTGGAAACCTGAATCATCAATCCCAGGACTATGGATCCTACCTCAACATCTCTAACTGAACTCTCCATAGACATTTTGATCTCAACACATTCAAAACTGAAAAAATTATCTTCCTCCACATAAAAAACAAAACAAGATCCTTTATCCATACAGTATTCCAAGGTAAGAAATTAAGTCATTTACTCTTCTGTTCCTCCAGAATCAACTGATTCTGAAGTCCTCCCAATTCCACATCTTCATCCTCTGTCCAGGCCCATCCAGTCCTCTCCATTCCCATTAGTAGTTTCCCATTCCAGAGCCTCACCTGCTCAGATCTGCACTATTTCAATAACAACAGGCTTACTGTTACTTCCTCCCACCTTTCCTCTCTCTTCCTTCAATTCAGCGTCCACTCTGCACCACCACGTTATCTTTCCTACTCAAAACCCTTCACTGGATCTTCACTGTTTGGGTTTATTTATTTATTCATTTATTTATTTATTTTGGTTTTTGAGACAGGGTCTTGCCGTACAGGTCAGGCTGGCCTTGAACTCACTATGTAGCCCAGGTTGGCCTCGAATTCACTGCCATCCTCCTGGCTCAGCCTCCCAAATGCTGGGATTACAGGTGTCCCCTACCACACCGGGCTCTTCACTGTTTTTACAATCAAGTCCAAAGTCCTTAGTATGATACATAAAGCTCCTTAGTACCTGGCACCAGCAAACTTTCTTTTTTCTTTTTTAGAACCCTAACTCTTTACTTATGTAAATCTGCTCTTTTATAATATATCCTGTAGTGCAAAGTTTCAGAACTGTCTTTAACATCATATTCCACAATGAAAATTTTGCCAAACCAGACCAATCATTCACTTCATTACTCCATAGGAAGGGAATCAAATCAACTCCCATTACCTCCACTTAACTCACAATCAGCCAAGCTCTATGATTTCCTTTTTCCAGTTAATTTCCAGGCATCATCCCTTGTAGTCCAGTCACTCACCTCAGTAACACTCTGACCTTTAGTGATGACCACATTTCTCAAATATACCACACACTTTCTCATATATCTGTTTTTTTGTTTGTTTGTTTTTTCTGTACCAGGTATGGAACTCAGGACCTTGCGCTTCCAGGCAGGCGTCGGCACCACTGAGCTAAATCCCCAGCCCCAACCAATCTCTGGTTTTCATTCTTACTGTTTTCTTACTGAAAACATAGGAGTTGCAACTCCTATTCACCCTTCAAAGCCAAATTCAAATATGGCAGCTTTTCTACAATCCTCCTCCCTACCCCTGTAGAATAATTTTCTCATCAGTATTCCCCATTAAACTCTGGACCTCTGTTGCACCCTGAAATGGTGAGAACCTGGACTTAATGACACGTCTATAAGCTTCCTGAAGACAGGGAAGCATTTTCTTTTCTTGAACCTCACATTTAACTTATGGTTTAAACTTACTGAAAAATAAACATCTCATATATTGCTAAATAATGCCACAATTGTAATGACTGAGTGAGTTTAGAAACAAAAAGAATCCCACATCATTCACCAGTCCCCCCCTTCAAAGTTTTTACAAAGCATAATTAAACTGTAGCTTGTACATGCCTTCAACTCTATCTTGCAATACCAGTCCCCCCACCCTTTGAAAAAGTTCCTCATAGAGCTGTCTTTTAAATACCTGTGGATTTCATATGTACATCGCTCCCCACCCTTTGAAGAAGTTCCTCATAGAACTCTTTTAAATACCTGTCCCACTCCCTATGTATATCACTCACAGAACTTGAAACTCACTAGAGTGCAAAGGTGAAGGTCAGGGTTGTCCAGGGTTATCAGATCTGAATCCTGTCTCTGCTACTTAAGCTGTCTGATGATGGGCAAGTTACTCAACCCCTCTATGCCCCTCCGCAAGATCATAAAGGCACCCATCCCTCCTGGTATTGGTGTGAAGATTAAATAAGGTGACACATGTATAGAATTCAGAACACTGCCTGGGACAGACTAGGTCCAATAAATGCTAGCTGATAGTCTACTGTTACTAGTTTTTTATTTGTTTTTGCCATGCTGGGGATCAAACCCAGGGCACCCTGTGCACACTAGGCAAAAGTGCTCTACAACTAAATTAAAACCCTATCCCTAAAGTCAGCTTTTAAAACAGCTTTTTTTCCCAGGTACTGGGGATTGAATGCAGGACCTTTGCACTGAGCTACATTCCTAGCCTCCTCCTTTTTTTTTAAATTTTGAGACAGGGTCTTGCTAAACTGCCCCGACGCGGGGTTTGAACTTTCAATCTTCCTGCCTCACTCTCCCAGAAAACTGGGATTACAGCTGTGTGTCACTGTGCCCAGTTTAAAACAAACAGCTTTTTTAAATACAGCTCACTACATAGAGTGTAATTTCCCACAGGGAAGGAATTACAACCCACTTTTATCTGAATACAATGTAAGTGCTACAACTGTGCTTTGGGGAATAATAGGTGCTTAATAAATAAGGTGACTGTAAGGTTTTAGACTTGTAAACTCAACAAGTTATAGAT
Organism: Heterocephalus glaber; assembly: GCF_000247695.1. Next base: position 10,315,038 of record NW_004624772.1, read on the forward strand.
TCAGAAATTATGGAGCACCTGTCTAAAATTGGTGCTTTAAAGTAGTTTCAAAACACACATCTAATGAAATATTGAAATATATCTAAACAAAACTTTAAAAGCAATGCAAAACCTATTCACAGAAAAAGAAAAATATCTATATTCACTAGTAAACATTCCTTTTATTCCTCCATTTAATTTCATCTTGGCATACAGTGGTCTAATATTCTTGCTTTTAAGACTCAGCTAGGCATATGTCTGTCATCCCAACCCTTAGGAGGCTGTGGCAGGAGGCTCACAACGAGTTGGAGTTAAGGCTAGCCTGAACAACATAATAAGACTTTGTCTCAAAAAGACCCTAAAGCCAGAGATTTAGCTCAGTGGTTCCGCCGCCTGCCTCAAAAGCACAAGGTCCCGAGTTCAATCCCTGGTACCAAAAAAAAAAAATCCCACAATAAAAAAGAGATTTTTCCTTTAAAAAAAAAAAAAAAAGACCCTAAAAACAATGACTCGCACCTTTAGAAAACAGCCTATTGTCAAAAAACTTAGTATTCTCCCTTTATGATTTAAAAAGTCTATTGCCACATTCAATACAAAAAACCTAATGAAAGACTAAGAAACACAATTATTATATATCCTGGTTTCTCCCTGGGAAATTATTAAGCTACACTCCTGTAACTCCTCTCTAAACCTCTGAACACACATACCCACAGTAAAGAACATAAATGTCAGTGGAGGCAAATGCCTGTAATGCCAGCACCTGGGAGGGCGAAGCAGAATTGCTGTGAGTTCAAGGCCAGCCGGGGCTACATAGTAAGTTCAAGGCCAGCCTGAAATATATAGTGAGACCCTGTCACAAAAAACAAAATACAACATAAATATCTATAATAAAGGCTATATATTAACTTAGTTTAAGAGGATTTAAATCTTCCTTAAATAGCCCTTCAATTTACAAAAACAAACGAAAGTCTTAATTTGAAGCAATACTCCCACTTCACGTTGCCAACTATCTTAAAGTACAACTATTTAGCTAAGGCTGGCCGGGGATTTAGCTCAGTGGTTCCGCCGCCTGCCTCGCCAGCGGAAGGAACCGAGTTCGATCCCCGGTACCAAAAAAAAAAAAACTATTTAGCCAAGGTAAAAGCGACTGATTGCTACCAAACTTCATGGTAACGATTCAACAACAGTGTACATCTTCTATGCACTGTCTCGAAAATTTAACGAATTGATTAAAAACAGAATGGACTTCCATGATGATTTTATGAGAAAATAGGCTAAACAACTTACCTACATAGTAAACAGAAATTTAGCACTTTATCTGAAACAGTGGGTGATAAACTAGCTTTAGAGTAAAGCTCGTGCCATTGCAGAACATTCTCACTCATCTCATTCTCGGGCCTCGGGACACCCACAAAGCATGAGTTTCCCCGCTTTAGGGCTCAGCAAACCGAGGCCCGGAAAAGCTAATGTGGCGGAGGCATCACTCCGGAAAGTGGGCCTGGCCTTTAGTCTCAAGCCTTTTGACTCATAATCTAATCATCTGCTAAACGGATTACTCAAATGCTCTAGGGTGTTCACTGCCAGGTTCTTAACTTAAAATTCTACGTGACGACTTTGGTTATAGTGCCTGCCAGGTTCTATTTAGAATCAAAACACCTCTAAAGACCATAAAAGTTCTCCGAAAGTCCTCGTTCCAGCCTATCCAAGCCCAAATTTGGCCGGCGGCCTCGGGGCACTGTTCAGAACCGCCCACCCCGAAGTGGGTGGCGAGAAGACCCCAGCCGGCCCCGCCGCCGACACCGGCCTCCCAGCGGGCCGAGAGGTGCGCGCCGCGGGCGCCGGGGACGCCCCGTCAGGCCAGACAGCGCCGCCCGGCCGGTTCCCGCCACCCGAGGACCGCGCCGGGAAGTACCTCAGCCCACGCCACACGCCGGACCCACGGCGCCAACCGGCCAAAGCCCGGGCGGCCTGAGACCCCGTCCCGGACCGCGCCGAACCTACCTGTCCGGCCCTCTACAGCCCTCTGCAGACGCCTTACGAGGTCCTGCCGCTCCGCCGAGACGCGCGACGCCGGCTCTCACTCTGCCGCACTCCGTCCCGCCCCCGCAGACCCTGCCGAAGGCCCCGCCCCTGTTCAGCCTTTCCCCGCCCTACCTGATTCCTATTGGCTTACATTCCCACCCCTCCCTCTTGGCACGACCAGGCTCCGCCTCAGCAGGTTTCCCTTGGCTAGCGTTCCCCTCCCTCACCCGCTCCGCCTGCCAGCGGCACCGCCTGGGACCCGGGTGAGCTCGGGAGCCTCCCGGCGTCGAGTCCACTCACTGGCTACAACCTCTTCCTCGGCCCTGCTCGCCGCCAGGCTGCGGTCCCAGCAGGCAGGAGACCCGGGCCACAGCTGTCCGTCCGAGGCTTCGAGCCAGAGCTCCCAGGACCTCGGCGTGCCTGCGGTCAGACCGGCCCCGCGCGACGGACCTGAACTCTAAGTGACGTTTGATGCATTTCAGCCACCAGAGACATCAAGCCTGGTTTAATCAAGAAATCCAACTGGCACCTCTTTCAAAGAAACTAGAATTGTCGCCTGTCACCGTCCTCAGCTGGCCTGCGGTCTTTAATGTCAAACAGTAGCACTTTGGCCGAGCGCAAGGAGCAAATACTTCTCAAGCAGCTGCAGTATGGTTCCAACTTGAGTCGCAGGGAGATGCGAACTGGCAATCGGAGCGGAGCTGCCTTGATCCTCACTCCCGAGTCCCGGGTGGCCGCCACGCCTGGCTGAGACGCACGTATGCATAAGAACTCGCCTGCACACCCTCTTGCTCATGGCGCTGTGCCTGCCGCGAGTTTAGCCCAGTTTCACCTAAGCCGCGAGACTGGGATGAGTGGAGCCTGTTTCCCAGGCTCGGGCTCGCCAGCACCCCCCCCCCGCGCGCCCCATTCCACCCACCACCCCACCCTGCCTCACCCAGCCAGAGCCTCTTGGCTTCCCACATTTGTTCTCACAGAGATACCAAAATAGAAGACTGCGAGAAAGGAGTGTTTGGTTACACTCACAGAAAGCCGCGTCACAAGCCAACTTCAGCAGAACAATAGACAGCAAATCTCAAACCATTGTGAAACCAAGAGCTATGGACAATAAAAATGGGAATAGAATTCTATAATCGGGGAGAGGTGTGACTACAGAACTTTAAATCATGTCCCACTGAGAAAAATAAATGTGAATGGTTTGTAATAAATTTTGGAACACTAATCTTTTTTTCATTAAGTATTTTTGTGATTCATAATGAATATATTCAACTGGAGATTTGGTACATACACATATTGCATTTTAATCTTTTTTACTTTCCCTTCCTCACCTCTCCTCCTCTCTCCTCCTCCCTCCTTAGACCCTCTTCCCATTTGCTTGTTTCTAGCATCTGTCTTTTATTTTGCTCTTTACGTTATTTATTCTTTGGATTTCTCATATAAATGAAACCATGAAATATTTAACCAGTGCCTGATTTATTTCACTTAGCATTATGATTTCAAGGTGCACCTACACCTTTTGGTCATTCCTACAAATGACTTAAATTTATCCTTTACATATGCCACATTTTCTTTATCCGTCCGTTTGTTGGTGGATACGTAGGCCATTTCCAAGATTTAGCTATTGTGAGTTGTGCTACTATAAACAGTCCTGTGTATATCACTGTGATATAATGACTTTAACTTTTTGGGGAAAGATACCCAGAAGGGACAGAAGGGTATAGCTGAGTCCAGTGGAGTTTCTCTTTTTAGTTTTTTAAAGGACTCTCCGTACTGATTTCCACAGTCGCTGTACTAGTTTATATTCCGACCAACATTTTAGAAGGGTGGAACACTGATCTTTATGAACTCCCACACCTCCTTATCTAGTATATTTAGAAAGTTTCAGCTGGCCATGGTGGCGCATGCCTGTAATCTGAGCACTCAGGCAGGAGGATTGGCAAGTTCAAAGCCATCCTGAACTACATAGCAAGATCCTGTCTCAAAACAAACAAACAAGCAAACAAAAAGGTTTCTCAGACAATTATCAAGGATGAAATTTTGGGTTAAAGTAGTGTGGTTTTGAAAAAAAATTTTGGTGTTTTTGAGACAGGATCTCCCTTTGTAGTTCACACTTACCTTGAACTCACTATGTAGCCCAGGCTGGCATCGAACTCTCAGCAATCCTCCTGCCTCAGCCTCCTAAGAGCTGGGATTGCAGGCATGCACCACCATGCCTGGCTTGAAATTTGTCATTTGAATTCAGGAAGATTATTTGGCAAAATGAGGCAGACTGAATTCCAGATGTCAGATATAAAACCAAATCTATCATGCGTTGAGTATAATAAATTAATTCACATTTATGTATTCTACTGCCCTCTCATGGGTAAAGAGGGAGAGGTACATAGTGTTATTTAATTTCCTTTCAAATTTGCGAGTAGTGTTTCATTTAGCAGTTTGTGTTACTTTGATGACCAGGAGGCCAAAGTAAAATAAAATCAGATTCAAACAGAACTTCAACTTGAGAAGCCAGGAAGAGGAGTCTTGAAGCAGGGCTAGTACAAACACGCCAACACGGTCACACCTATGCTTATGACTAATGACCTCTACAGAACATAGAAACATGCAGGAATGTGCTTCAAGTTTTGTTGGGTTTTTTTCCCACATGGAACAACATTTCTGAGATGTTTCACAAAATTCCCTTTTTCACAGTTGTAGCCGCACACTTCCTAACTTTGTGCTGTGAACAACTTGAGGGTAGAAAATGAAATCTTACTCTGATCTTTGATGTCTAGGATTATACTCAATACTTTAGTAAAAGGTGAAAGATTTATTCGATCTGAAGAGAAACCAGAGTATACTCAATACTTTAGATCAGTAATGGCAAACCTTTAAGAAACAAAAGCCCAAACTGCAACCCAAAGCCAAAGGGCCAAAACAGCAATTAAACTTGAATACTGAGGTTTTAGTTTAGAAAAAACAACTCATACACTTGGCTTGCGTGCTGACAGAGAGGGCTCTGCGTGCCCACAGCAGCATGTATGCCATACATTTGCCACCTCTGCTTTAGATGTTTGACCAATAATTGCTAATTGAATAAACTGAAATATCAGCCCAGTCACTAGGTGGCGACACAGTTGTACGTATAGAAGTATAATGGGGCTAATTGGAATTCCACCTGACCTTGAATAACAGGCAAATCTAAAAAGTTACATGTATATCTTAGACTGGCAAACTAAAAATCTTCTTGTAAGATAAATTATCCCTGAGTATAATAATACATAAATACTGATTTTTTATATTTGTTGTTGTGGGGGGGTTGATATTTTAAAATTTTTTATTGGTACATTCTAGATATACATAATGATAATATTCATCATAGGAAATTGTACCTGCTTTGGTTTTGTCTGAGAAAACCATTATTCACTTGTGCATTGTCAAATGACTTTTTTAATGCCTCTAAGTGCCTTAACCAAGTTTAATTACATAAGCCAAAACCAATATTCTCCCAATGTGAAGTCCTTTGCTTGTGTTTTTGTCTAGCCTAAATAACTGCTTTGCCTGAAAATCATGGAAACTCTGTCGTCAGACAAGCCTAGGACCTCACTGCTACACCTCACGAGTTGTATCTTGTGCAGGTCACTAACTTTACTAACTTCAGTTTACTCATGGTTCCCAAAATAGAGATATTTACTTTATAAAGTTGTGGAAAAAATAAAGTATGTAAAGCATTGAATGAAATAATGTCAGTGGAACATCTAATATCATCCTTGCCTGATACTTTTTTTCAAAGTCTGCAATGAAAATCCCACTCATATTATCATTTGGATTATTTATTTTATTCTGTTGATTTAAGACCCTCAGCAATTAAATTGAGTTCATAACACCAGGTTTCATAACGATAGGCCATGCGGATTTGGGCTACATTGGTCTTCTGGATATCATTTCCAGTAGGGCCTTCCTCAAGATAATTCTTACCCAGAAACTTTGCTTTCTCCTGCGAGAGAAAAGAGAGCAGAATGATTGCTGTTTCTTTTTACCCTGATGTAGACAATAATTAAACTTTCCACAAAAATTCCTTCTTTAGGAATTTTTTTGTGTGTGTAGTAGCGGGGATTGAACTCAGGACCTTGCCCTTGTGAGGCAGCTGCAGTGCCACTGAGCTAAATCCCCAGGCCCATCTGCGGGGGACTTTTGCCACAGGCAAAGCGGGGAAAAAAACATTTTAATGCACTCTCAAGTTCTTACCTTGTGCCTCAGTGCATAGTCTACTGAGAAATCAGGAATATTTTATTTCCCTTCCCCTAAAGGAATGGCCAGAGAGATGAGAGCATAATTGTTTCTAGTCCCTGTCTATAATTTGTGGGACAATTTTTCTACATGGGCTTCCTCAATTACCGTAATTCTTCAAGTCACCCTGTGCTCCCAAAGACAGCCCTACCTCATGAGCAATCCCACACTGTAAGACGCTGTTCCTCGCCACTTCACACATGTCGCAGGTGCTCAGCTTGAAGACTTGCGCAGCAATGGCATACTCTTCCATCAGGGGCTCCTGCCGATATTTATTTAAATGAGGCAACATAGAGAAAAAGAATGGATTAATAAAAAATGAAATGCATCTTACACAGAGAAAAATGAAGTTCTTTGATTTGACTTTGCAGTTCTGGGTGGGAAACAACAGTAGAGCAAAATACACTTGTCTGTCTGTGTACCTTGGTGAAGTGGAACTGCATGGGGTCATCGGTTGACAGTGAGACCATTAGGCCTTTCTGGAGGAAATCTAAAAATGGATTTTTTGCATACTCGAGAAATAGGCTGTTGTTACTCAATGGTGACATGGCGATGGGAATCTGGGCTAAGAAATACAAGTACTGTAACACAGGACTCTGAAAAACAGTGAAAAAAAAAAGAAAAGAAAAGAAAATTAGGGGTGGCAAAAGAGATAAAAACTAGAAACCTTAAAATCCCATGGTCTACCTTAAGCCTTAGTTTTCAATAAAAATATCACCTATTCTTTAAATCCCCTGGTAAAGAAGAATTCTAGTTTTTCATTATAAACACTATTTAGAATGAATGTATTGGGGGCATTTTCAGAAGCACTAAGTCAAAACAAATTATTTATTTGAGCTTCAACTGTGTAGATTTGATGACCTAACCCAGGCAATTAAAGCTGAAAAGACTTCGCCCTGAAACCTACCTTTTTTTCTACATGAAAATTCTGACTCACGAGAGGCATTTTTAAAGCTTGCTAGAACAAGAAGTCTGGCAAAATCTAGCTTCAGGTCAGCTGAGCTTCCTCTGAATTATCCCCTTGTCAGAGTTCTAAACTGGGATGTCAGGAGATCTGCATTAACTCGTCTCTGAGAGTAACTAGTCAGGACATCTTGAGCAAGTCCCTTTCATTCTGTAGAATGAATTGCACTAGTTTCAAAAATCTTTTATGTTCTATTCGAATTTGATTCCAGTGTCGATGTCTTGTGACAGTACAATAAGGAAAACAGAAAGATACCTTTCCCTCCGATATAAAAGTTAGTATTAAAAAGAACTTGGCTGGGACCAGGGATTTAGCTCAGTGGTTCCGCTGCCTGTCTTGCAAGCCCAAGAACCCGAGTTCAATCCCCAGTACCAAAAAAAAAAAAAAAAGAAAAAGAAAAGGACTTGGCTGGCTGTGGAGGTGCACAGTGTAATTTCAGCACTCTGGAGGCTGAGGCAGGAAGATCAACAGGAGTTCGAGGCCAGCCTGAACTACAGAGTGAGACCCATTCTCAAAAAAAAAAGAGAACTTCAACTCACCTTTTTCAAATTCAGGCCATGAGAGATATTATCTGCTATCATGAATGCTATCATGAGGTGGGTGAGAGCTCCAGCTTCCCCACAGTGAGGTCGGAACAGAAATGTATTCATGCCTCGTTCCCTGTGGAGGAGAAATCACTATAGGAATCACAGGTGCCAGGCAGAGTGGTTTACAAGAAAAATCACAGGGTGGGGAGGAGGGGAAAGGGATATAAAAAGAATTAAGGTGTGCTATACACATGTATCGATTGCTCACGATGAATGTAATCATTATGCACTACAAACATGTACTAATTTTAAAAAAAGAAAGAAAATTCATTAGAAAAAGTTAATGCTCTATGAGGAAGCTGCTATCCCCCAAATCATCATCTCAATTCTTCCTAAAGATCAACTTTTTAAGAAGAGATGGCAGAGGATCTAAGGGTTAGGAAACAATCAAGAGTTAATTATCTGAACAGAAACATCTTCAGTCTCAAAGGGAATCTACGAGTATTACCATTTCAGAATTTTCCCTGCTCGCACTTTGGGGGAGAAATGGTTTCAAAGAAATCTATTGGAAGTTGAGGGGTGTGGCTCAGTGGTAGAGCCTGTGCTTAGCAGGTGTGAGGCCCTGGCACACACACACTTATAATATCCCTCTTCTGTACCCCAGAGACATCAAGAAGAGTAAAATATATGGAGTTTTATAATAAATGGCACAGTAATAAGTGTAAATTTCTAAACTGCCAATGAAAAGGAACTGTGAAAGTTATGGAAGCCACCAAAAGTGCCTATTGCTGCCCCTAAGAATCTGAAGAAAATGTTTAAGAGCCATTTCTGATCTGGGCCAGCTGGAAACATTCCGGGAGTACTCTGAGGCCTGTGACTGCCTAGAGCCGGGTGTGAGGGGAGAGTGGTGTCAGAGGACTCCTTCAGCCCCAGCCTCTTGTACTTACTTCCTCAGGCAGTTGAGCACCATGATGTTTGCGTACATGTAGTAGGCATAGTAAGTATAAGATGGATTGTTTTCCACTGTCCACTCCTGGGGCGTGGGACTCTTGGAGGAAAACATGTGACCGCTGTGTTTGGACTCATCATCCACGCTGTCAAAGCCAGTGATCTGTCAGGAAAACAAGCCAGGCAATGGTTTCGGTCCAACTTGAAGGGTTTTGCCCTCAGACAAACTTCCAGCTCTCAAGCAAGGACCAAACGGAAAGAGATAAGCAGCCAGAATTAGTCTTGGCCAGGCAGGAGGCTGCTCGGGAGCTGCACTCCCAAGGCCTCAAGGCCCTGCTTACATGCTTGAGGAAGATACTGAGTTCTGGATGAGCCTGGGGGTTGATGGTGGCCTCAAACACTGGCATGAAAATATTCTCCAGCATTTTTCCAAAGTGTGGAAGGAAGTTCTTGGATCGAAACACATCACTAGAGGCAAGAATGAAGAGACATTTAGGAAGAGAAGATTCTTAGGACAGATTGCTGCAGTATGAGGAAGCTAGAGGAGCGAATGCCGTGGACAGGAATAAAGGCCTGCTATGGGGCCAGTGTGGGCGGGAGCTCTGTGGTAGAGCTGGCCTCGCTGTCAGGAGGCCCTGGGTTCAACCCCTGGCACCTAAGAAATAAACAGTAAGTAAATAAAGCAGTTAAGGTCTGGTGTATTGCATGTTCTCTTTCATATATTCTTCCTGCATACCCACAAAGAAGGCTTCGCTTTGGGCTGGGCAGGAAGCATAAATTTCTTGCTGGACCATGTGCCCCCCCCTTTCAAAAAATTCTCTGTGGTAAGGAAGCCAAATCTTCACAATTAAGTCCAGATAGAGAATGAAGAATAGAGCAATCGTGTCATAAAAAGTTCAGTTATTTATATGTGTGTGTGGTATACAACAAGGTGAACATGAAATGGTTATCAAAAACACCTCTGATGAAGCTGGGTGTGGTAGCACATGCCTGTAATCCAAGCACTTGGGAGGCTGAGGCAAGAGAATCCCCACAAGTTTGATGCCAACCTGGGCTACAAAATGAGTTCAAAGCCAGCCTAAACTATGTAATGAGACCCTGTTTCAAACACCACCATCCCTCAAAAAAAAAAAAAAAAAGTATTTCTGATCTGTGGTAACTACATACAACATTTTATATATACCAGCCACTTTGCTAAGTCACCAGAAATATGACCTAATTTAATCCTCATAATGACTTAATAAGTTAGGTGCTGTGTCCCCTTTGAGAGATGATAAAACTAAGGCACAGAGAGAGAATATAACTTACCCAGGATTATACAGCAAGAAAGTGGTAGAACCAGGATTCAAACACAGCCAGTCTGAGTCCAGAGCCCATATTCCTAACCACCTATCCACTGACTCTGCCTTAATGGTAGACAGAAAGTACTACTCCAGTCATAAAGTTACTTTTTTAGCCTAAGAGATAGACTAAAACTCTTGTATTGCTACAGGGCACACAGGCAGGTTGCCAGAGAATATATAAACATGAGATAAAAGATCAATGAGTGAACAGAGAAGTCATCACTGAAGGCAGTGATACCACATCTTTTGAAAGAACAATACAGGCTGGGCATGGTGGCGCAAATCTGTAGTCCCAGCACTTGGGAGGCTGAGGCAGGAGGATCACCATGAGTTCAAGTCCAGGCTGGACAACACAGCAAGACCCTGTCTCATAAAACAAAAAACAAAACAAAAAAGAGAACAATACCACTGATAAATACCCTTTGATTACGGAGAACTGAGCAACTGTGGGTAAAAAGATCCACCACAGACTGTGGTAAAAAGGTTCTGAACAAGAAAGCTACATTCCAGTGCAGATGAACATGGGAAAGAATGAACTAGACCCAGAGAAGAACAGGGAGAAAAAAGTGTCTACTAAAATGTTCATGGTTCTTACTCTAGCCTAGTTCTTCTTTAGCTTCTGGTTAAAAAAATTGAACTGAACAATCTTCCTAACTCCTGTCTGTGTCTAGCACTATAGCCAGAGTGGACAAAACCAAGCATGCAGGCCCCTGGTTTCTGTCTAGAGGGGCTGCACGTTCCTTCTTCACACTGGGGAGGAGAGGTGGATGGAACGAGGGCAGGCTTCAGGGTTTCCCCTGGGCAGCTACATACTAGATCCTCGGGACCTGGATCATCCACGTCAGGTTGGGGCAGTAGATGCGGTTGTGGACAAACCAGGAGGCCAGTTTGCTCCACTCATCAGGACTGCGACCGTAGATGGACAGGCGGGGCTCTGCGTGCTGGTACTTGGCATCCACCAGGTCTGCTCCTACCTCCTGCAAAGTCAAGAGAGCAATCAAAACTAGGAATTCCCTTAAGCCCCTGAGGGGCCTAACTCTATGAGATCTAGGAAGAGGAGGTGCATATTAAGAACTGAGGGGATGGGGGGATGTAGGTCAGTGGCGCCTAGCCTGCCTGGCAAGCGCAAGGTCCTGAGTTCAATCCCTGGTTCTGGAAACAAACAAACAAAGAACCGAGGGAATGTAAAAGAAAGTAGAAGGGAAAATATCAAAGGTTAAAATCTAAGGGATCCACCAGCATGGGGGCACTCCCTGGTAATCCCAGCAGGTCTCCCTGGGCTATATAGTGAGTTCAAGGTCAGTCTGAACTACTTAGTAAGACCCTATCTCAAAAAAAAAAAAATACGAAAAAAAGAGATCTAAGGCATCTGAGAGTTGAGGATAAATGATTCACTGAACATGATGGAGATCAGAAAACAAAAATCAGACTAAACCAGGCATGGTGGTGGTTTACACTGTAATCCCAGCATTCTGGAGGCCGGAGGATTGCCACATGTTCAAGCCAACCTGGACTACATAGTGAGTTCAAGGCCAGCCTGAACTGCATAGCAAGACATTGTCTCAACAAACAAAATAAAACAAAAGAAAAGATGGCATCTACCAAGAAATTTAATCCAAAAAAAGAAAAAGACTAAAGAGGTTAAAATATTTAAGATTACCCCAAAGGAAATGTAGTTTTTCATATTTTCCTACCTCTCAAAACATAGAGGTCCCAGTCCCACATGCTATGTCTGCACAAGCATCATGAAAATGAGTGTGGCTTCCCATCCTAGTTCTTCCTGACTTTACGGCTTCCAATGACTGAAAGGCCAGATCTTATTCCAAATCCCCACCTTTAATTTCTCTACCCTAGGGCCAGAGGTTTTTGTTTTGTTTCATTTTTTGTTTTTGTTTTTGCATTGAGGCTTGAACTCAGGGCCTTTACAGAGCTACATCCTTAGCCTTTTTTATTTTGAGATAAGGTCTCACTAAGTTGACCAGGCTAGCCTGGAAGTCAAGATTCTACAGGCATGTGACAACCATGCCCAGCTCAGAAGAAATTCTTATCTTAATTTGTGTAGTGCTTGGCCCCAGAGACAGCACTGTGACTTCTCTCTCTCCCTTCTTCCCTCCCTCCCTTTCTTCTCTTCCCTCATTTTCTTCCCATTCCTTCCTTCCCTTTTCCCCTCCCTCCTCTCCTATTCAAGAACCATTCGAGGCACTGTAGATCTGGTTGGTTGTTCCTCACCTTGATTATAGTGGCAAAATATTCTCCATTAATGTAATTGTCCGTCTTCAGGTAGAGGTCCCGTAGCTCGCTCGCTCCCACAGGATTGTATTTGTCATTGAATTTATCGAAACGCTGGAATGTCTGGCGTCCCTGGATCAGGAAACAGCAGCAGAAGAATGTGATTATCAGAGCTGCCTGGACACAGCACTAGCCAAGTGGAACAGGCTGCTATAGCAGGGGAAGGGGCTGGGCTCCAAGGATGACTTCTGGGACAGCTGACAGTGAGTGAGCCTCCACATTGTCTGAGGTACTTCCAGCCAACATAGTTAAGAGGTCTATGAGAAGCAAGGGCTTGCAGGAGAAAGACATGAGGGCTTCTGAGGATTAGAGTGAAACTAACATTAGTTTTTCAACCTACAGCATGCACATCCAGAGAGTCAACAGTCAGGTCATATGGGTGCATTTTCAATTTATCAAAAAGCTCCTTTAAGGTCAGATTCTTCTCTTTGGTGCTATAGACCACTCTGTCAGCATCAATGTAGTATGATTTCTTAATAAAGCGCAGCAGATGTTTCTGGTTCATGCAAGCAGCTGCGTGGATATGGGTGTCCACCTGTGTGCACATTCAGAGAAAAAAAATCCATCAATTAGCCTCAGTTAAACTGCTCTGTTAGAGGACATATATTTGCAAATCCCACTGTGGTGGGAGAAAGGAGTAAATAACAGGGGTGTGAGCTGACAGCAGTGTAGATGAGTACCCTTTAGGTGCTTGTCTGTGCAAGAATGAGAATGGTTAGATGCAATGATGCTTGCTTCTCCAGTATATGTGTATATCCAATTTACTTCCTGCAACCAACCCAGGCAAAATTCTTGGGGACAGTTTTCCACTTAGAAATATAATTAGAAGTAATGTAGCTATTACAGCTTTCACCCCCAAAGAAGAGGGATGGAAATTATGAAGCTATACCCAGTGATAATAATTACAAGTAGATATTTTTATAAATACAATTTCATAAAATGAAGTTTTGACAGATTGTTTTTCCAAGATTGGGGAGGCAGCTGATCTGGGATTTGCATCTGAATCTTCCCTCAGGTACTGAATTTCCTATTTGTACTTCCTTGTAATCATTTCCATGGTCAAAACAGATACTGCAAGTGTTTCTAGTTGACTGGTTTTCATAGTCATTAGCTTATTTGGTATTTATTATCTACATGTAAACTGTAATGAGCAGAAATATTTCCCAATTTTACAAGTGAGGATGCTGGAACTCAAATGTATTTAATTACCTCCCCTGAAGTTTTATAGTCAAGAAGCAGAAGGAGGGTTGGAGATATAGCTCAGTGACACCACACCTGCCTCGCAAGTGCAAGGTCCTGAGTTTGATCCCCGGTACTGAGGAAAACAAAGAAGCAAATGGAAAAAAACTAGAACAAAGGTCTTCTAATTCCTAGAATAGTCATTCTTGAGGTTTTATTTTTGTTGTTGTTATTGATGATGGTAATTAAAATTTTTTTGGAAGCGCTAGAGATTGAACTCAGGGCTTTGCATATATTAGGAAAGCACTCTACACTGAGCTACCCTCAAGCCTGATGATTATAATTTTTTATGTCTAGAATATGATAAATCTTTCCATGGGGAAAACAATAGAAGTGACATTTTTAATCTTTCTGCTTTAACTAAAATCCACTAAACCTGCAGAAATTTTAGACTAATCAGAAAGCACTGTTCTTGTCCTTCTGAAGAAATCACTGGATTAATGTTTTTCATGAGAAATTACCTCTGAGAAGCAAAAAACATTTACCTTTCTGCAGTTATAAAAATCTCGGTGGGGGTTGTTCTTCAGCTCCTTTAGCTCATCCATCTCGTTGAGCATCTCATGGACCTGAAACTTGGAGGAGAGGAACTTCAGGCGCCGGTGAGTGTAGGTCTTTCTGTGAAAAATAAAATGAAATAATTCTAAAAAACTACACACACTTAAGGAAAACAAATGTAATTGCAAAACCGTCAGGACCCTTAGCACCCACAGGAAACAATTATTAGCACAAATGTTTCAGGTACTTCTGCAGTTAACCTCACTGAAAAGCATTGACCCCTAATTTTTCATCAAAGTTGGGTATAATAGTAAGAAGGTCTTGGGATGGCATTTAAAAGAAATTAGTGGAAAAAAATCAGTGAGGCAGCATGGTTCAAAGTTAAGGGCTCTGGTTTGAGTCAGCAGATTTAGGCTTGGATCCTGGTTCAACCGGCTGTGTGACTTTGGGCAAATTACTTAACTTGCCAAAGTTTCATCTCATAAAACTGTAATTATGAAAATACTTCATCAAGCAATTGTAAAAAGTAACAGAAACAATGTATACATGAAGGGTGTAGTATAGTATGAACATAGTGACCGTTTAATATTTATTCTTACTAACAGTAGTAGTACTGGTTGTTGTTTAGCTCTCCTGAAACACTTACACAGGTCCTTGGGCAATTAGAGCAAGCAAAAAATTCATATCATCTAAGAAGGCGTCCAGATTTGGGTAAGGATATGCCTTGGGCTCATCTTTGCTGGCAGCTGCTTCATTAGGATAGATGTGAACTACGCCGTCCTTCATCTGGAGGTGATAGCCCAGGTTTTCAGGAAGGTTATCTGCTCTGAAAGGGTCTTCTCCCTTCTTCGGAGGAGGGGTAAAGACTTTTTCAACAAAACACAGAGTCATATATCAGCACATTAGATGAATGATCATGTAAAAATAACTGAAATATGAAATACTGCAAAAGCTCGTTCATTTGGCATTTTATACTTCATAAGCTGTGATTGCACAACTTTATTTTATTTATCTATTAAGTAAAGTTTATTTCATATTAATTTTTCACAAGAAACTAAATTCAGAGTATAAAATAACTGTAGCAATACTATTTTAAGCTAGCTGTGGCGACACATGCCTATAATCTCTGTGCTTGGGAGCCCAAGGCAGAAGGACGGAGAGTTTGGGGCCAGCATGGAGTATAAAATGAGACCCTATCTCAAAACAGCAAAAAAATAAAACAAAACAAATTATATTTTGTCTCATATAAGAATGATTTGCAGTCGGGGATGTAGCTCAGTGGTGCCACACCTGCCTGGCAAGCACAAGGTCCTGAGCTCGATTCCCAGTACCAGGAGAAAAAAAAAAAAAAAGAATGATTTTCAAATTATTTTCATGTGCTGTTTACATGAACTAAGTGATATGCCACTAACACATCATTTTTTTTACTGAAGTTGGTTATCACAGGCTTTTTGTTTAAGAGGAGTCTGTGAGTGTGTGTGTGTCTGTCTGTGTGTGTGTGGTACTGGGGATCAAACTCAAGGGTGTTTTGACCCTGAGCTTCATCCTCAGCCTCTTTTTATTTGAGACAGGGTCTCACTAAGCTTCCCAGGCAGGACTTGAACTTGTGATCCTCCTGCCTCAGTCTCCCAAAATGCTGGGATTTCAGGTGTGCACCACAGCATCAGGCTTTTTTTTTTTTTTTGAGACTGAGTCTTGCTATATAGCTCAGACTGGTCTTGAATTCACTGTGTAGCCCAGGCTGGCCTCAAACTTCTGGCAATTCTCCTGTCCCAGCCTCCCGAGTGCTGGCATTACAGGTGTGCGCCACCACACCCAGCTGCACCTGGCTTTTTTAGAGCATCTTATTAGTCTGTTAAATAATTGCATAGAGCTGAGTGTGTGCTGGCCCACACCTATACTCTCAGTTACCTAGGAGGCTGAAATAGGCAGATCTCTTGAGCCCAGGGGTTCAAGACCAGCCTGGGAAATATAGTAAGAACTCTTGTCAAAACAAATAAACAACTGCATAAAAGCAAAGGCAGGGGCCCAGGATGTAGCTCAGTGGTGCCATGTCTGCCTGGCAAGCACAAGGTCCTGAGTTTGATTCCCAGTACCAGAAAAAAAATTTTTTGAAATTTTTAAAAAGCAAAGGCAAAATTAGTTAAAATAGAATTTGCATTTTTATGTCATTTAAACCAATCTCTTTTATTAGTCTTAGAGTATTTTCTTAAACAGACTTTTAATTTTTTGTTTTTGTTTTTATTTTTTGAGACAGGGTCTTACTATGTAGTTCAAATGGCCTTGAATTCACTATGTAGCCTAGGTTATCTCAAAATTATGGTGAATGCCCTGCCTCAGCCTCCCAAGTGCTGGGATTTAATTTATATTTTGTCCTTATTTTTTTTATCAGCACATGTTTGCAATAAATGAGTACATTGTGGAGAATTGGTATCTATACATACAGCATTTTAATCCTTTTTTGTATTAAAATATTTTTTTTGCACCAAGACTCAAACTCAGGACCTTGGCACTGGTGAGCTACGTCCCCAGCCCTAATCCTGTTTTACTTACTCTTCCTCTCTCCCCTCTCTTCTATCTCCCCATCCCTAAATCCTCTTTTCCCATCTTCACAAAGTCTACCTTCCTGTTCACTATCATCTTTTATTTTGCTCTTTAAATTATTTATACCTTCAGATCTTATATGAGAAATCATGCAATATTTGTCCTTCTGTGTCTGATTTATTTTGAAAACCTAAAAGTAGAAATTACATGTGACCTAGTTATGCCTCTTCTGGGTATCCTCCCAAAGAATTAAAGATGACATATTACCATGAGCCAAGCACACTCATGTTTATAGCAGCACAACCCACAAAAGCTAAATCTTGGAAACAGCCTAGATGCCCATCAACAGATGACTGGATAAAGAAAATGTGGTATTCAGCTGGATGTGGTGGCTCATGTCTGTAATTCTAGCACTTGAGAGGCTGAGGCAGGAGGATCACTGTGAGTCTGAGGCCAGCCTGCACTATATAATGAGTTGAAGGCACTACACAGCCAGACTGTCTCAAAACATTTTTTTTCCTTAAAAAAAAAAAAAAAGAAAGTGTGGGGTACAACCCAGCCATAAAGAAAGATAAATCAGGGCCGGGAATTTAGCTCAGTGGTTTCGCCGCTTGCTGAGCAAGCACAAGGACCTGAGTTCGATCCCTGATATCAAAAAAATAAAAAAGGAATGAAGTTAAAAAAAAAAAAAGATAAATCTGAGTCATTTGTAAAAAATGGATGCATCTTAAGTAGACTAGAACAGTTTTCCTTTTTTCTTGGTATTGGGAATCAAATTCGGGACCTTGGGCTTGCCAGGCAGGTGCTGAATCACTGAGCTCCATCCCTGGCCCACAGAACAGTTTCAATTTAACAGAAAGTCCCCTTTCCATGTGTCCCCTCACATATGCAGCAACCTCCACTACTGGCATCCTGTATCAGAGTGGTGTATTTCTTATTTCTTGTAGTCTTTTTTCTTTTTTGGTACCGGGAATCGAACTCTGGGGCTCGTGCTTGCCTGGCAGGTGCTGCGCAGCTGAGCTACATCACCTGCTCAGGTGTATTTCTTATAATTGATGAACCTACATTGACTCATCATAATTATTCAAAGCCCATTATTTACATTAGGATTAAGTCTTGACTTTTGTACATCCTATGGGTTTTGACAATGTATAATGACAAGGGTCTTCCCACAGTATCACGCAGAGTAGTTTCGCCTCTCTAAATATCCTCTGTGCTCTACCTGTAATGGTTTTAATATAAAGGCAGATGCAAAACTTTATACCAAGAATTATAATTTCATTACAATTACATTCCCCATCTTTGTTTTTTTATTTTTATTTTTTGTACCGGCAATTGAACTCAGGTCCTTTCCCTTTCGAGGCAGGCCGCGGAACCACTGAGCTACATCCCCAGCCCTCATTTGCCATCTTTTAAAGCATATAAAATTTCTGCTGAAGGAATTGACAAAGGATTAAGTGGGTAAATGTTTCTTTATTTGCTCTACTGACAATTTCAGCCTAAATAGGTCAAGAACACAGTTCCCAGTGTCAGAACTTTTCAGCACGCATCCCTTTACTTCAACAAGTGTGACCTCTCTCTCTCTCCCTCTCTTTCTCTCTCTCACTGAGGCTGAACTCAGTGCCTTGTGCACGCTAGACAAGTGCTAACTGCTGACTACATTCCCAGCCTTTCACCTCGCACTCGAGCCTCTTTACTGCCTTGTCACTTACTACCTGCCAAGGCATAAGAACCACTCGTGTTTGCAAGTGGTATCTAAAGCCACTGGAGTGAGAAAAATGATATAGAAAGAAAAATGTTTGCACATTTCCTACTCAAAATTGGGAAATAAGGACCATGAAAGAAGGGGTATAATACATTGTTATATCAAATATTAATTTTCTAGTTCTTACACTTAAACATATTAGAAAAAGTGTAATTTAGAAGAAACAAAGGCAAGACAAACATCCTATGTGTCAATATTATATAGGGTGGTAAATCAATTTTATAAGTCACCAAACTGGATACATTTTTTTTTTTGAGACAAGGTCTCACCCTGTAGTTCAGGCTGGCCTTGAACTCTTATGTAGCCCAGGCTGGTCTTGAACTCTTGGTGATCCTCCTGCTTCAGCCTCCCTAGTGCTGGGATTAAAGGCTTGTGTGGACACATGTTTAATATGATTTTAATATTCAAAGAAATTACAGAGAGAAGATAGTGGAACCTGAGATCTTTACCTAGATGATAAGTTGGAAGTTCAAAAATCTAAAGTATTAACCTTCCCAGAAATTTCAGTTCTAAGAGTATAATCCTAAAGATGTAAAACAATTTCATAAAGAAATGTACATAAAGCTGTTTATTATAGCCTTTGGGGGGGTTGTTTGTTTGTTTGGTTGGTTTTTTGGGTTTTTTGAGACAGGATCTTCCAATGTAGTTCAGGCTGGTCTTGAACTCACTATGTAGTCCAGGCTGGCCTTGAACTTGCAGAAATCCTCCTGCCTCAGCCTCCCAAGTTCTGGGATTACAGGCATGCACCATAGTACCTGGCTTTATTGTAGCCTTGTTGGAAATGGTTTTTTTTTGTTCCGGGGTTCAAACTTGGATCCTTGTGCTTGCGAGGCAGGTGGTGGAACCACTGAGCTAAATCCCCAGCCCCTGGAAATGTTTCTCTCTCTTTTTTTTTTTTTTTGCCAGGGGAGATCGCGAACGCAGTCCCCCACTACCACAAATTATGCAGTCGAGTTTCCCACATTTGGGGAAATCTCAGGGGTCAGCACATCTGGAGTGCAATGGATAAGCCTTGCCCTGGGAAAACCACCTTCGTGATCATGGTATCTCCCCTGCCAGGTAAGTATTGGAAATATTTTTAAAAGAATTTGAAGACCTAAAAATAGGAATTGGTTAAATCAATTGTGATAGTTATACACTAGAAATCATTAAAATATGACTATTAAAACATGCTTTAGTGGTTCCGCTGCCTGCCTCTCAAGCGCAAGGTCCCAAGTTCGATCCCCAGTACCAAAAAGAAAAACACACTTTATACAAAACAGAAAGTAAAAACTGAGGTATGCAAATAAAATGCTGTGAAAAGTCACATATAGTTTACAGTGTGTGTGTGTGTGTGTGTGTGTGTGTGTGTTACTAGGATCAAACCCAGGGGTGCTTTATTACTGAGCTACATCCACAGCCCCTTTTGCATGTTTTTATTTTCAGACAAGTTCTCACTAAATTGTTCAGATGGGACTTGAATGTTATTCTTCTGCCTCAGTCTCCCACAGTGCTGGGATTACAGGCATGCACTACTGGCCCGGCTTACAGTTTACTTTTTTTTTTTTTGCAGTACTAGGGATTGAACTCAGGACCTTGTGCTTGTGAGTCAGGTGCGGTGCCACTGAGCTAAATCCCCAGCCCTAGCAGTTTACTTTTATGCAGAAGTCAGAGGCAGGCAAGAAATGATAGTATTTGGCCTGTGCTTTGAAGTATTAGGATGGATCTAGACATGGAACACAGGGTGAATAGCCAGGAGAAGGGCAATCTCAGGACAGGGACAGGGAACAGCCTAACAACAGCACAAGAGCAGGAAAGCACTGAACTATAATGTGATCAGGAACTAATTCCAACCATAGCAAAGAGAGCAGTGGGGGAGGTTATTTTGGAAATAACTGAGTGTGCAAGTCCAAAAAAACAAATAAAATGCAGTTAGGAGGCCAGATGGTGGTCCTGAATGCCAGACTAAGACCAGACTCAATTTGGAAGTAATGGAATGGCTAAAGATTTTTGTCAGGAAAATGGTGCGCTCAGATCTGTGGGTTTTTTTCTCTTCTTCTTCTTCTTTTTCTTTTTTGGTATCGGGGATCGAACTCAGGAACTTGTGTTTTTGAGGCAGGCGTGGTGCCACTGAGCTAAATCCTTGGGCCTGTGTTTTAGTAATTGGCCACAAAGTGAGGATGAAACAAAAAAGGGGTGATACAGAAATGTAGCAGAGTAAGTAGGAAGCTACCACAACAATTGAAACAAGGAAAAATACGAGACTAACCTGGGTTTAGGGGTGGTGAAGAGAGAAGTTTAGTGAGACACTGTACAGCGTGGAATCACAGTCCAGCAGGGAGAACAGAGCCCAGAATGACTGTGATGTTACTTATAATCTAGGGGCATGTTTTAAATTTATTATTTAGTTGTTAAACCAAAAGATACACTCTATACATTTTATAAGGGAATAAGTTACCTGGATAGAAGTTCTCATTTGCTACCCATGCTTGGCCATCAATGTTCCGCAAGTACTTGGAGGGGGTTTTAGGGAACCTCTGAAATGACTTCTGCATGTATTTTTCCCGGATACATAATGCCCGATACAGACCTGTACAAACCACTTCAAAATCTTCAACTGTTACCTGCCAAGAAAATGTCAGAATATCAAAGCCAATACTGGGAAAATCTCCCAGTGCCCCTGTGTTACAGCTCACGCTGAGCTTCACCGGCCTCCCTGGCTGCTTCCTAGCAGACTTGGGCCCTGGGCCTCCCTCCAGGAGCAGGTTGTGGCCTTTTCCAATTCTTACCTCTCTACTGTAACTCACCTGCCCTGAGAATCTTTCTTTTATAGTCTTGCATTCCTTTCTCTTTGTTGCTTTACTGGAGATCAAACCCAGGGCCCTGCCTGTGCTATGCAAGCACTCTGCCACTGAGCTATTACCTCTAGGCCCTCTGTTTTGGATTTGGTTTTTACTACATAGCAGTGATTATCCAGCAAATATTAGTAGAAGAACCCATTCTAATATGGTATATACCCGTGATGGAGAACCTTTCTAGAGCTTTCAATGATACAAACAGCCTGCTGTGACATGCATGCCATAGGTTTGCCACCACTGGTATATACTTTCTTCCTTCTATGTAACATTTGGACATATTTGGGGCAAGGAGGTTGAGACAGGACCTCACTATGTAGTTCAGGTTGGCCTTGAACTCTCAGTGATCCTCCTGCCTCAGCCTTCTGAGTGCTAGAATTACAGGCATGCATCACTACGTCTGGCAAAACATTTGGACATTTAAAGAAAAGACTTCTGAAAACAAAGTCTTAACTGGAAGACAATGTGATTATAATTATGAGAATTCAAACCACTTGTTGGTCAGTGAGGAAAATATTTTGGGATGAATACAGTGCCACAAATTCCTCTGCCTTTGAAAGCTCTGGATAGATCTGAACATCACCCTGTGAAACAACATTTGTGTGTGTGTGAGTGTGTGTGAGTGTGTGTGTGTGTGTGTGTGTTGTAACGGGGGGCTGCACCCAGGGCTGCCTATTGCTGAGCTGTGTGCCTTTTTTATTTTATTTTGAGACAAGGTCTTCCTAATTGCCCTGGTTGGCCTTGGACTTGTGACCCTGTCAAGTGGCTGGGATTAGTGGTATGCACCACCACAACCAGCTTTTGGATGATTTTAAAAGAGAAGTTTATCTCTGGCTAAAAATAGCTTGAGTAAAGTTTTATTAGAACTGCCAGAAATTTCCCAAACTGGGGTATCTATCTCTCCTGCCCTCCACTCCCTACTCCTGGCTGGACCAGACCAGCCCAAGCAGCTGTATCTGAAATCAGTGAATGCTCATTGTCATAGCACAAAGACTTTTTTCCTCTGGGATCAACTTAAGTGCGGTGAGCAGGCTGTGCTCCACTCTGAGTCACGCCACGTTGTACAGAACAGTGGCTTGGAGGCAGCGCCTTGCCCCGAGTGATTCGATTCTATAAAGGAGCAATCTGCTCCGTCTGAGTCCCAGGGTTCAGGCAGAATGACGCAGTAATGCATCTGTGCAAATAGAAAACCACCAGATGCTGTACACGAGGAACTTAGCAGGAAGAACAGCCCCAGCTGCCCAGCACAACTATTAAGACACAAACTGATAAATTAATCGTGCTAATAAAAAAGTACTGTCTACACATTTACCAGACTAAATTGGGGGCATACTGGCAGTTGATGGATATATCAAGGCTGTGCGAGAGAAAGCAGCCCTGGGAGCGTCTCAGACGCACTGATCAGTGAGTGATGAAACCCCTCACCCGCACATTCCAAAGGGAGAGGGCAGCTAACACTGGATACTGCAACACACACGGACCTATCACCTCATCTTTTTTAAAATTTTATTTTTGAGACAGGGTCTCACTGTGCAGCCCAGGGTGGCGGCCTCAAACTCATGGTGATCCTCCTGCTTCAGCCTCCTTAGTGCTGGGACTACAGGCATGCGCCACCACACCTGGCCCCAACCCATCATTGTATCAGACCATCCGGTGGACACATTATGAGGTCAACAGGCCGTGAACTTTGGCCACCCCCTAGAGTCAGCTCAGCTGGATCTCCCTGCTTGACAAGGCCAACCGAAAACTGCCTATGGCCTAGAGGTGGGCTTTGAACATGTTCTGCACTTCAGCAAGCTCCAGGCCTTGATCAGCTTGACCCAGGTTCTTCATCTTTTGTTTTGTTTTAGTTTGTTTGGTACTGGGGATCCAACTCAGGACTTCATGATTGACTGGTAAGAGCTGTGCACTGAGCTACATCCCAGGCTCCTAGGTTCTTAATCTTATCTGGTCACCCGAGGTGACTCTTTGACATTTGTATTAGCTTTTCGTCTGCTTTCAACTCAGCTTCTTTGAATTCTGAGGCAAGCCTCATTTACACCTCTCTTAGCATTTCATTTCTATTTTATTTTATTTTTTAAATTTATTTATTTTGGTACCAGGGATTGAACTCAGATCCTTGCACTTTCGAGGCAGGCGGCAGAACCACTGAGCTAAATCCCCAGCCCCTCTATTTTATTTTAAGGCACTAAGGATTGAATTCAGGAATGCTCTACCACTGAACTACAACACCAGTCCATTTTTTTTTTTTTTTTTTTTTTGGTACCAGGGATTGAACTCAGGACCTTGTCCTTTTGAGGCAGGAGCCGGAACCACTGAGCTAAATCTCTGGCCCCTCAGCCCTTTTTTATTTTGAGATGGGGTCTCACTAAATTATCCAAGCTTCCCTTGAACTTGTGATCCTCCTGCCTCTGCCTCCAGAATAGCTGGGATTACAAGTGTATACTACTATGTCTAGCTCCTAGCCATTCTGTAAACTATATGTTATTGTGTGGCATGTGAGTTTTACAGATATTAGTAATTAAGATTGGAATGGTCTAGAAGAAATTGTGATTGCCTCAGTCCTGACTTCAAAAGAAATCTAGAGAGCTGAGCATGGCGAATGGCACATGCCTGTAATTCCAGCACTTGGGAAGCTGAGACAGGAGGCTCACCACAAGTTTGAGGCCAGCCTGGGCTACACAGTGAGTTCAAGACCAGTCTGAACTACATAGCGAGACCTTATCTCAAAAAACAAAATAAGCCGGGGATTTAGCTCAGTGGTGTCGCCACTTGCCTTGCAAGTTCAAGGTCCCGAGTTTGATCCCTTGTACAAAAAAAAAAAAAAAAAAAGGAGTCAAAAAACAAAACAAAAGAAAACAAAAAAAGAAAAAAACCTAGAGTCCTCAGTTAATTAAAACCAATGAAACTGTAGAAAGACACAATGTCCAGGCTGTGTTAATAATAGCTCAAGACCATAAGCTTGTTCTCAATGGTTTGGGATACAGAAATCGATTCTCATTAGTTTAATTTTTCCCCCTAGAACTGAGGATTAGATCCAGGGCCTTCACACTAATCTACATCCTCATTCCTTTTTAAATTTTCAGCCAGAGTCTTCTAGTCACTAAACTGCCCAGCTGCCTTAGCCTCCCAGAGTGCTGGGATAACAGGCATGGGCCACCAGGCCTGGCTACTTTAACTATTTTTATAAAGACCTGCCTACCTTGGCCGAAGAAATCTGTTATGGGTGCAAAGTCTGTGGCATGCTGGCTCCATGGCCACCAGTCTGTCAGCCTCTCCAGAACACGATCTGAGTCCTGTTCACCTTTGTGTCCTCAGCACTTGGTACCGGGTACCAAGCATGGAGGGCCTGCTCAGTGAGGACTGATTACACTGGATCAATTGTGTATCAGGGATTAAAGGCTCTGGGATGTTAGCCTGTTTCCCCTTGAACTCTCTGTTTACGTTCCAAGGACACAGATTGGTTTGGGTAGAGACCACAGCCAGCTGAAGTGTCTCTATCTGCTTTATTCACCCAACAGGTACAGCAACCTACTCATTTTACAAGGCTCCAGGCCAACATTTCAGGTACCCTTCAGCTCTCAAAGGAGGAGCAGCTACTCCTGAGGTCTGTGTACCTTTATTTTCTTTCTTCCTTCCTTCCTTCCTTCTCTCTCTCTCTCTCTCTCTTTCTTTCTTTCTTTCCTTCTTTCTTTTTTTAACAGTGGCAAAGTTTCACATTTATTAAAGGTAGGGGAAAAAAAACAGGCTCTGCAGAGTGAACTTGGGCCAAGTAAAAGTAGGAAAAAAGGAGAAAAAATAACAATAAAAATATACCTTATGGCCAGGCATGGTAGTGCATGCCTATAATCCCAGCACTTGGGAGGCTGAGGCAGGAGGATCACCGTGAGTTCAAGGCCAGCCTGGGCCACAAAGCAAGACCCTGTCTCAAAAAACCAAAACAAAAAACAAAAAACATAGCTTATAGCTTAAAATGGGCTACTGTGAAGAGACACAATAGCCCATATCCTTTCTTGTCCGTATTTTCATTTCTAAGTACATAGGTATCAAGTTTGTCCCCTAAGTTTTATATTCTTTGGAACCCTTGAGTTCTACAAACTGTTTCCCATGTATTTACTAATATTAAAAATTTCCTTTAAATTATTTAGTATATAAAACTGCCCTTTAAAAAAACCTGCCATTTCCAGAGCACCCATCTTATTATACGAAATAATAACAACAACAACAACAACAATAATAATAATAAACAAGAATGGTTTGCATTTCATTGTTCTGGCACTTATAAATATCCTAGGACTTACTCTGACCAGGTCAGTTACATGAGAACAGGGTTCAGGACCTAGTCGTTAAATCTATATTTGGAGTAGAGACTGATGACTAAAGAACAGTTTCACCAATATCATGCTGACACTGCAAGTATACATGGCAGAGATTTATTAACTGACCATCTGCTCTGGATAGGAGAAGCTGGTCAAGTTGTTAGGAACATGAGTTTACTATCCCTGTGATCTACTGGAGCCTGTTCCAACTACAATATACTGTGTAAGCATCTGCAATGAAATTGGAGAGGTCAGCTGGTGAAATAACAATATTCTAGAAAATTGGAATTTGCTAACCTCTCTCTCCTCCTCTTGTTTTGTTCTCTTCTACCTTTCTTTTTACCGATCTCATATCTTCGGTTTATGCTGTTGCTCTTCTCTCTATTCTAGGTCTCCCGTGGGTCCATCTTTTCCTGTGAGCCCCTGTGACTCCCCAAGCCTCCCTTTCCTGTTTCATGACGACACCAATGAGAATGGACACCTCCCTTTGCTCCTCTCTGTAGCCCCGTTGCCAAAATCTGCACAGTGAGTCCTGGGGAACATACATTGCATTCTACTACTTAGTCTCTATGGGGGCTGGGGGGAGGAGAAAGAGGAGAAATTGTGTGGGATGATAAAACCAATACAGAAACATAAGACACACTGTACTTGTATTAAAATGCAACAGAGAAGTATAAGAAGGACAGATGAGGAAAGAAGGAAGGGAAGAACCCAGACGTGTCAAGCTGAGTAGCTTCCCAGCAGCTACGTGTGGTGACAAGAACAACTCACCCCAGAGGCATAGTCACCAGTGATCTGCACTCTCTGAAAATCAGGCACGGTCTCGTAGGTTGGAGACGAAGAAATGCATTCATCAATATGGGACAGTTTGGTGGAAGACGTTTCACTCAGTGGAATTGACAGATTCACAGTCTTCCGTCCTTGGAAACGCCTTTTTCTGGGTTTGAAATTAAAAAGTAAGAGCACTTAGGCTTGTCTAAGTTGGGAGTTTCATTATAATAGATGGATGTTTCACCATATCATTTGAGGACAAAAAGTGAAAAATTAAAATGTGGGGGTAAGGGATTTAGCTTAGTGTTTCTGACGCTGGTCCCGTAAGCGCAAGGTCCTGAGTTCAATCCCTGGTACCAAAAAATAAAAAAAATAAAATGTGGGTTGGGTGTCAGAAATAGGATACAAGCATAGTGCGAGAAGAAAGATATCCTGAATACCCTGACAGCGTTCTGTTTTTCTGAGTATACCTTAGAAGAGTGGACCTTGGGGAGCATACTAGAAGGTCTTTAGCATGCCACCATTCTTCCCAGGCAGTCCACTCCCAGCAAAACAGGCAGTCTGGGGGCCGTAAATAGCATAAGTTGTGTCAGTTACTATCTGTGTCATTTTGTCATGGTCCTTACATTTTGTGAGCTTTCATCTCCCTATCTGAAAAAAATGGTTTAATAATGGCTACCTCATAAGATTTCTGTGAGATTTCATATATATAAAATGCCTGGCGTAGTACCTGGAGCCCATCAGTTGCTTAATCAATATTATTTCTTCAAAACAACAAATATTTATTGAGCTTCTACTTTGACATAAGGCCTAAGTTAGGTCCCTCGGGGGATCCCAGAGGAGGTAATTTGTTGTTGTTTCTTTACAAATATAAATCTGGATGTGGCTGATGGGATACGGGGAGGGCTGAAAGGAAGGAATTCCAGGTTAATGGTTTAAGTTTGAGGACTAAAATATAGTGACAGTGAATCCTACAGTAGTTCAAATATAGGAAAATTGACTTGGTTAAGAGGGCTCTCTGCAGATTACTTGGGGGAGGGAGTAAGTATGCATCATGGGGCAGGGCATGAGGGCAGAAATGGAGAGCTGCATCTCTAAAGCCAAGAAGCCTGCAGGCTGTGGCTGGAGGACAGTGTTCATGTAAGGAAATACAACACTAGGTTTGGCTAGAAGCAGAGTCTAAGAGCGAGAGATCTTGAATTCTAGTTTATATGACAATTGTGTATCAGTTGAGCATGTTCACAGCATCTGTGGGCCCACACTGGCTTGGAACAATTACATAGGTAGCTCAAGAGGATAGGGTGGAGAGGGTGGCTTTTTAATTTTGAGAAATGTGCATGAGAGTAGGGGCCCACTGCTTTCTTCTTTTTCTATCACCAGTATCTTACCTTAGGGTACATAATATAGGGGATTAAAAAAAAAGAATCTCTAAACCTGGCAGAGTTCTTCCCTGGAATTGGACCATCATTCAGACAGACTGAACCATATCTGCCCTGACATTTCTCCCCTCCTTGTGTGCTGACTCACAGTCAGAATTCCCCTTACACCACTCACCTCTGGCCGTCGGTGGAAATGGAGAGAATTTCCTTCTGGAATATATGTGCTTGCATCTCGTGAAAAGAAATTGGACAGATCTCATCCACATCAAAGGGGGAAATTTCATGACGGCCTCCCTCATCTTTGACTTCAGAGGCAAACACTCTTTTAGCAAAGCTGCGCATTGCATCATCAACTTCTGAAAGAAGTGTTCACACATTAGTATCCAAGCCCTTTTCCAAAATTCATCTGAGTTTCTGCTAGCGTCAGGCATAATGGTAAACACTGTGGTGGGTACACAGCTGCTCTGCTCCCCAGCCAGCTGAAACACTGGAGCTTGGTGCCTGCTCTTATGTTAGTGGATTTTTCTGTGTGTAGCTTTGAAATCTGCATTCAGAAACATGGGTCAGAGTCTCATAGCTCATTTCTGGAGGGCCCTACAGAAAGTTTGGGCTCTTGTAGAACCATACTTAACTTAAGATCACCTAGTTGTGGCAAGGCTGAGTTTGATTTCATAGTAACCATGCAACAGTCCTTCCTGCTAGACTGGAAGACTTTTTTTTTTTTTTTGTAGACTTGGGTCTTTGCACTTGTGAGGCAGGTGGTGGAACCACTGAGCTTAAGCCCCAGCCCTAGACTGGAAGACTTTCTGATGCTTTTGGATGTAGTTATTGGTCCTTGGATTTTTGTTTTTGCTTGTTTATTTGTTTTTTCCTAAGGAGAACCAGTGATCCCAGTGATCACTAGGAAATCCATACTTCTAACAGACATTTGGGCCAGGGATTTAGCTCAGTGATTTCACTGCCTGCTGCACAAGCGCAAGGACCCGAGTTTGACCCTGGTACCCACCCACCCCAAAAAAGGAAATCAGTACTTCTGAGAAATAAATGTATTCTCTAGGGCCTTTTTTCTTCTGAAGACTGATAGTATGTTTCTCTCACATATTAAACCTCACCTTATTCAAATCCTGACAACTTGATACAGTATACTGTTATGTGGAGGATGGGAGCCACTAAAATTTATTACCACGTGTTGGAAGTCCCACTTCTTGTGGACATGAGCCTTCCGTAATTAATGACCATTGGAAGGCCAATTTACTTTTACATGCCTTAATTTTCCCATTCTTATTTTTCTTCCTCTCTCTCTTTTTTTTTTTTTTTTAACAGAGTCTCACTTGGTAGCCCAGGCTGGCCTGAAATTCATGGTGATCCTCTTGCCTCAGCCTACTTTTCCCATTCTTAAAATGGCACAGGGTCACCCTTAGCCTGGCAGTGACCAAGACCCTCAGGATATAAGAGAGCCAGTCTCATCACACAGGGTAGCGAAGGTCATCAAGTATCTGCTTTTCTGTTAAGTTCCACTGTAGTTACAGCTGACTAGTTGTCACCTGTAATACTTCTTAAGGCCTCTTGGCATTCCTGGACAAGAGCTCGTAAGCAACAATAAAAATGGCTAACAGCCAGCTATCTGGGGGCAATCATAGGAGACAGAAACATTCCCTGCAGGGTGGCAGAGCACAGGGCATACAGAGAAGATTCCTCTGTGCATCAGTGTCTACACAGGCCCCCAAAGGCTGCATTTCACATTCTGACTTAAGTGGGTGTAGTGACTTCAAACCCTGCTCTGCACTTACCAGCTCTTTCACTTTTCTCTTTTTCAGCTTCCTTATCTGTAAACTGGGGATGCTAAGGTCTACCCAACCTCGCTCACAAGGCTATTATGACACTGAGTGAGATAAAGTATGTGGACATGCTTTAAGAAAAATAAAACAGCAAATTTAATTGAGTAATGGAATTTGGTAGCTGTGGTCAAACACACATTTTATATTTGGAGTTAACTTTGAGCCATTAAGGAAAGATAAATGATATGACTTAGTATTAGGATGAAGCATACATTAGAAATGATAGCAATTCATTTGTAACTTCACCAACACTAACAGGTTAGCCAGTTTTAAAATCCTGCAGTGTCACGGCAGTGTTAACAGAAAAGCCCACTATGTTGGTGGAACTGCAAGCATCTGTTTGCCTCGCTAAACCCAAACACTTCCTGAAACTGAAAAGCATCTTTGGATGCGATTAGTAGTTCTCTGACAAGCAATATGAGCCACAAAGGAACAAACAGAACACTAAATAGGTAGCTCTGATGGCTGAGAATACTGCTCCAGCTCACTGCCAACTGATGCCCAGAAATAGCATCATTCATCCCCGAGCAGCACAAGTAGGCACATGCATCTCCAAGATGAGTGGCAAGCAGAAGTTAGAAGAAGCTTTGCACCAAGGAGGGCAAACAGAATTAGGCCAGTTGGTTATGATAATGAGAATGAGGGTGACAGTGCAATAGGCTTGTCATGCTGTGCTGTGGTAATGCTGTTGATGACTTCAAAAAGGGCAGCATGGGCTCATTTGCCCAGAAACCTAGGCTATTGCCCAGAAACCAAAATGCTATTTGCTCGATACCTGGCTCTTCCAGAACAAGCATTCATCTTCTGCAACAAATATCCATTTGTTTCTTTTATTTTTATTTATTTTTTTGGTACTGGGGATTGAACCCAGGGCCTTGTACATGCCAGTTAAGTGCTCTACCATTGAGCTACACACTCATTGTTTTATACTTTTAAACATTATTGTTTTTACTAAGACTGTACCTCCCTAAACTACCACAGACAGTTGAAAAGTAGAAATTCTATTCTCACACAGTTTACATGATGATCAAAAATTACGTGGCTGATATTTCCTTCCACTGAATCAACAACCAGTTCTTTGACTTTATGCAACCACAGCTGAAATTTGATCCTTAATTCAAGAGCTCTGCCTTTTAAAAATACTTCATGGAATGGTGGTGATTATGGAAAGGAAGAGTGAAACTGGTATTTCAAAAGATGAGTAGATAAAATTTAATGACAAGCTGATTCAGGAATTAAAGGAGAAATAATCCCCTTGGGTTCGTACAGAAATTACTGGCTTTTTAAACATGTTGTTAGGGATAATGGAACGTCTAAGTGGCGATGTCTTGAGGATAAGACATATGCATTTAGACAGAGAATAGACAAAAGAAAGAGAGGAGGAGAAGGGAAAGGAAGAGAAGGAGAGTGAGGAGGAAGAGGAAGCAGAGGAGGAGGAGGACGAGGAGGACTGTGAGGCAGAAAGACAGTAGGAGTGAGGAAAAGGAAAAGTCACCACGACAGCTGTGTGGCCTTGGGCAAACCATGTAACCTCTGGGAGCCTCTGTGTTCAACATCATAAAAGAAGAATGCTAACAATAGTAACTCTTCAGAGAGTTGATGTGAAGATTTAACAATAAATCCTTTAAAAACTGCACAGTACTATCCAGAAATAGGGATTTTTTTTTTTTGAGACAGGGTCTCATTGTGTAGTTCAGGCTGGTCTTGAACTCACTATGTAGCCCAGGCTGACCTTGAACTCACGGAGATCCTCCTGCCTTAGCCGCCCATGTGCTGGGATCACAGGCGTGCACCATCACGCTCAGCCAGAAAGTGGGATTATTAACACGGGAAGTGCAAGACTCTTGAGGAAAGGAATATCATGCTTGCTTTTCACTGACCAGATCCAGAAAAACATGCTTATTTCTCAGCAGACTTTCTAGTGTGTAAAGAGGACAAGGTTGGTGGCCTTCCATCTGTAGTATCTCATTTCCTAGAGTTGCTCAGAGACAGACCTCCTGCACCATCAGTCAGGAGAAGGA
Organism: Heterocephalus glaber; assembly: GCF_000247695.1. The sequence goes on from NW_004624772.1 coordinate 10,346,581, forward strand.
CAAGTGTAAGTAGAGGTGGAGGGAAACATATAACTGGAGTTACGCTTTTATCTAACATAAATTCTTATTGTATCTGTTCACACTTTGTTTTTCTCTAGAGTTGAGGATTAACCAAGGCAACATTCAAGAGATGCCCTTGGCTAATTTATTTCAGAGTTTCAAATAAGTGCCCTACGAGATTTTCTTTAAAAAGAGTGGTTTGTTTTGTTTTTTAGTTTTTGTAATCCAGAAAAGTCATGACTTTGTTTGCTATGATATGGGCTATCTAGGATCATTGTTAACCTTTGTTGACTTCCAAAAGCATCATTTACCAAACACTGCTGAAAAATAACCATGTTTCAGAATTAAAGAACAGTATCACTTCTTTGATAATCTGGCAAATGGCAGGAAAAATAGTCCAAGATACTCACGTTTTTCTTCTGCTGCATGAGTAAAATAAAAGATACAATATATGAACAATTTTCATAAATCAGAGTGGCTATTAACCATGCTTTGGAAGACAAGGATATGGATTGGCACAAGAGGCATGGTGGAAGGAATTATTCTGCCTCAGTCTTCTAGCCTTTCTAGTTTTCTGCCTTTGGAAACACTGGAAATATGGTTATTATACAGTCTCCATTTTCTTTTCATTTCTAGTATATCTTTTAAAATTTATGCCTATAATCTTTTTTTTTTTTCCTTTTTTTTTTTTTTTTGGTACCAGGGATCGAACTCCGGTCCTTGCACTTGTGAGGCAGGCAGCAGAACCACTGAGCTAAATCCCCAGCCCCCAAATTTATGCCTATAATCTTGAAAAGGTCCTCCACCTTTTTTTTTTTTTTCGTGGTGCTGGGGATTGAACCAAAGGCCTCATGCATGCTGAGCATATGCTGTACCACTGAGTCACATCTCCAGCCCACAAGGTACATTTTATAAAATATGAATTAAAAATTAACTTTAAAAACCTAATGAAGCAGGTAAATTAAAGCAGCTTACCTGGTAAACAATTTGGTAACACCTAACAAATAACCATTCTGTGAAGCCATCCCATGGAAACATTTTAGCAAACCCATGGAAAATATTGTTGGGGCACATTTATACTTACAAAAAACTGTAAAGAACCTAAGGGATTAGTTAAGAAAATTAGAATGTTATCCAGCCATTTAAATGGTGTTTAGGGAGAGTTTGAAATACCATGGTAAAATGGTTAAGTTATAATGTTAAGCCAAAACATTGCCCTGCTCAAATCAGGATATAAAATTACATGTACAATACAAACACAACTGTGTTTTTAAAAGATTCTTATTTTACACAGGAAATTGATTGAAAAGAAAAAACACTAAAATGTTAAGAATGAATGTATTTGGATGATGGGACTGTGGTGATCTCTTCTTACTATTTTCCAACTTTTCTAAGTTAGTGTTTATTATTTTTTTCAGTGTAATTTTTAAATTTTCTCATGAAACATGCACTACTTTCATGATGGAAAATATTTTTAAAATTATACTGTGTATAAACCTGGTTTGTGAACCATGAGAATACACAGACTGGGTTAAAATTTCTGTCATGCTCATGATTTTTCGCTAATATTATAGCTAAAGATATAGTATAGGACCCTTCTCAGATCTGTGAGACCAAAGATTTTATTTAACCTGGCATAACAGATATTAAATATCTTAGCTTTCTAAGGGATCAAGAAAGAAGCAACTTTAGAAAAGTATCTTCTTCCCAAAACTAAAAATGAAAACTTGAAAATACCTTCTCTTTCTGGAAGGTAGTAAAGCTATTATGGATCCTAAACAAAGGACTACCAAAGCTGACATGATAACGGAATGGCTGCACATGAAACAAACTGAGGTCTCTGAAAACTTCTGCACACCTACCTGGAAGTTTGAACAGAGGCATTGTGGCTGGGATCCTTGATTCTAGGCTAGTACAGCAGGTAGGAAGAGAAACAGACTGTGGGATGGCTGAGCAACATTATAAACTATCCTGACACTCATTTTATTATTTCACTTTGCCCCTGGTAATTTGATCTGTCTGCTAAAAGCAGAGATGAGCTTTGGACCTATTTATAGCTTTAGGCAATTGACAGTGAAAAACAGGTGAAGCCTTTTAGTCTTTGGGATTTTAGAACAGATATCAGTAGTGGGCCAGGAATTGCATCATTACTTCTACATATTCCTGTAGATTGGATTCTCATCAAGTGCAGTTTTCTTACACGACGTAACCACTGATGATTATTTTCCATTCTACAGAAATACAATGAATTCCCCCAGGCTTCTGAAAAGTTAAAATCTTCAGGGCTCCCCATCATGAAAAGAGCTCTTGGTGGCTGGTGAATATGCTGGTATATTATTCACTGAGCTCTCAAACACAAGTGTGCACATGAATGTGTGCTTGTTTTTACTACTTGTATGGCTTTAACTTTTGAAAATTTAATCAGGCTTGTCCTTAGAAGTGGCATAATGGGGAAAGAAAGATGAGGCTCCTGCTTATATTTTAATAGAAAATACCCAATGAAATAATTTTTAGTAGTGAGTGCTCTGAAGAAAACAAAAGAAGGTGGTATTTTTTTGATGCTTCGCACATATGCAGCAAGTATACCATCACTGAGGCACACCCCTTACACCTAGAGCCCCAATAAGGTGGCTTCTGATAAGAGATGATTTTCAGCTACGCATAACTGAGGACAGGCAGAGCTCTCTTCTCAGAATTGTTTAGCAATACAGATTTTAGACCTTACACAAGTCTCTCTTGGATCATCAATGACTCTATCCATAAGGGGAATAAGGCACCTTTAGAAGAGTACCCACTACCACCCCCTGCAAAAATAACTTGAGAGGGGCCGAGGATTTAGCTCAGTGGTTCCGCTCCTGGCCTTGCAAGTGGAAGGTCCGGAGTTCGATCCCTGGTACCAAGAAAAAAGAAAGAAAGAAATAACTTGAGAAGCTGGACGTGGTAGCGCACTCCTTGTGAGGCTGAGGCAGGAGGATTGCCTTGAGTTTGAGGCTAGCCTGGGCTACACAGTGAGACTCTGCTTCAAACAAAACAAAACAAAACAGAACAAACCAACCAAAACAAAACAACCCCACCAAAACTAACTTGAGAAATTCTTCAGTAAACTTCATATAATTATAGAGAAAACAAAAGTTCCTCAAACTTCTGGCATCTTAGTTATTTCATGGTTTTTCCCCACTGGGGCCCTCCAGAACTCAGATGCTTACACACCTATTTATTTTAGGACCCAAGCCTTTCCTCATAATGTAGTTAGCTCAGGATGTCAGAACCAGTTAGGTTAATATAGAGCTTGAGAAGGTGCCTGCTAAGAGATAGAGAGGAATGAGAAATAGAAACTGGACCATACTAAGGGTCTTCACTTTAATCACTGTAACACTGGGGACTCACTGAAATTTTGAGAATGGACTGTAATACAGTTGGCCCTTCATATTCATGGGTTCCATACCCAAGGATTCAACCAACCACATACTGAAACAAAAAAGTCGTACTTACCTGTATTGAACGCGGAGACATTCTCTTCTCATTTTCTAAACAACACAGTAGAATATTTATACGTTTACATTGCATACAGTATTATCAGTAATCTAGAGATTAAATGTATATACAGGTTATATGCAAATACTATGCCATCTTATAAAAGGGGCTTACTGCTGGGCATGGTGGTGCACACCTATAATCCCAGCACTCAGGAGGCTGAGACAGGAGGATTGCCTAGTATTCAAGGTCAGTGTGGGCTACATAGTGTGGGCTACATATTGAGTTCTCTCTGTAGTTCAGGCTGGTCTTGAACCTCGTGCCTCACCCTCCCAAGTGCTGGGATCACATGCAGCACCATGCCTACCGAGTCTAGATTCATTTTAAGTTTAAAGCTTGGTCCTTTCTTCTCAACACACTGTCTCTCATGTGATCTATTTGCATCTTAGGAAGTTATCTGTTTTTTTCTTTTGTTTTGTTTTTTGGTACCAGGGATCAAAAAGAGCTTCACGCTTGCCAGGCAGGCACTGTGCCGCTGAGCTACATCCCTGGCCTTTGTTTTTTGTTTTTGTTTTTTGGTACAGGGGATCAAACTCCAGACCTTGCACTTTCGAGGCAGGTGGCACCACCACTGAGCTAAATCCCTGGCCATCTTGTTTTGGTTTTTTGAGACAGGGTCTCTCTGTAGTTCAGGCTGGCCTTGAACTCACGGTGATTCTCCTGGCACAGCCTCCAGAGTGCTGGATTACAGGCATACCCCACCATGTCTAGCAGGGAAGGTATCTTTGGCCACAGTGTCTTTGGAGTGGAGCAAGGCTGGAAAAAGGAAGGGCATTTAAGAAACCATTTTCAAAATCTTGGTAAGATGAAGGTTAAAACTGGGGCAATCACTGTAGAACTGGAGTGGAAGTGACAGATGCCACATTTTTGAAAACAGGACCACAAATCAGATATAGGTTGTAAGGGCAAAGGGGTTTGAGACAAAATTTCATTTTCTTACAGGTGATTTGTAGAGAGTGCTGTTCACTAAGATAAAGAACACATGAGGATGAAAAAGATTAAAGCCAAAGCTATTGTACTTGGCTTAACTCATGTGGGAATGTCCTGCAGGGATGATTCGGAAGATCCGAATTGAACTGTGATCTAGTCAGCAATAATGTTGGTTAAAACTTGAATAATCAGTTACAGCATTTTGAGAGAACGTATGGAGAGAAAAGAGTGATTCTTAAGGATAATCAGTATTTAAGGGTTGGTTGTAGAAGGAAAAGACCACAAAAAGAAAGATAATATACCAGAGATTTAGCTCAGCAGCAATGAGCCTGCCTTGCAAGTGCAAGGTTCTGAGTTCGATCCCCGGTACCAAAAAAAACACAAAAAAAGAAAGATAACATGATAAAAAAACAAAGAGAAGAACTAGGAATCATGGAAATTGCATTGGAGAGAGAGGGACAGTCTAAAACGGAGTCAGAGGGTTAAATGCTGTGAGATGTCATGAGAGTACACAGTCCATATAGGCTTTGGAAATAGAATAGGTGGTGATCACTGTTGCCTCAGTTAAAATCCTCCAAGAGCTGGGCATGGTAGTGCATGCCTGTAATGCCAGTTACTTGGGAGGCTGAGCCAGGAGGATCATAAATTCAGGGTCAGTCAATATAGGCCTTGTCTCAAAATTAAAAAAAAAAAAGGTTCTTAGGTTTAAGTAATAGGAAAAATTACAGAACAAATTTTAAGTCCTTATCATTAAATTAAAAATGAGAGGATCTCAAGGAATTACTGTTTCTTTTTGGGAATTCTACTAGATACTGGTTAGAAATAAACGATTGATTATATTTCAGAGTTTCTAAACTTGCATATAGTCTAACAGTGTTTTAAAAATAACCATTTATGTATTTTAAAAAATTGTTTTTTCTTTTGGTACTGGGGATTGAACTCAGGACCTTGTGCTTACAGGCCAGGCATGGCACCACTTAGCTCAATCTCCAGCTACTTTTAAAAATTTTTGAGACAGGGAACTTGCTATGTAGTCCAGGGTGGCCTTGAATTCTCAGCCATCCTCCTGCCTCGGCCTCTGTAGTTCTGGGATTACATATGTGTGCCACCACATCTGGCTGGTTTATATACTTTTATTTTCTTGCATAATTTAAAGCAAATTTGATCATTTTTTTAAAAATCGGTTTCTTGATTAAATTCAGTGTTTAGTATAAGGTGAAGCAAGCACTCTTACACATGGTTGGTGTAAAATTTTACCTTTTCTGGAAGGAAATATGGCAATGTATTTATCAAAAACCTTAAATAATGTGCATTTAAAAAAAGAATGTGCATATATACTGATCCAATAATTTCATTTTTATGCCTTTATCTTATGGAAATTAATATGCAAATATTCAGATATATTTAAAGATTGCTAATTATAATAGACAAAAAGTGGGGAAAATCTACAATATGTACAATAGCAGAATGATTAAAGTATGGTACAACCATAAAACACTGCAAGCCATTAAAATGATGTACAGGAATATATATTAACACAGAATACAGTCACAAATTTTGTGGTTCTCCACAGGGAACACAGGTCTGTCTAATTTCAGTTCATATATCATGCTATCTGTATTTCATCTATTCTACTTAATCCTTAGACAAATTGTAGTTTAAGTTGGCCTTTGACAATGTAAATTTGTATTGTCTATAATCTATTTTACCAAGTAATTTTACCCACCAGTGCGTTTCTACCCTGTGACAGCCTGTGTGAAGTATTGAGGATAAACTGGAAAATGAGATATCAGTCTGGTCTTTATGGAACTTACACAAATAATCAGATATGTCTTAGACGTTTCTTAGGGCTTTTGTTTTTAAAAATGTTTGCCTGGGGGCCGGGGATTTAGCTCAGTGGTTCTGCAGCCTGCCTCTCAAGTGCAAGGTCCTGAGTTCGATCCCCAGTACCAAAAAAAAATGTTTGCCTGATTTCAGCATAGGATTTAAGAAAATTATTTATAAATGATTTCAGGAGAAAAGCCCTGTAACTGGCCTTCTGAATAATGTCTAGTCTCACTGTTGTCCAACAGTATCGGGACTACTTGGGCCATTTCTTGACCAATAGTATGAGATATTGAAACGTGCTATTAGCATAACCAAAAATGTTAAACTCTTCAAATTTTATAGACAAAACATGCATGAATTTACAGGATCTTGAAGCTAGGTGTGGTGGCGCATGCCTGTAATTCCAGCACTCAGGAGGCTGAGGCAGATGATCCCTACATAGTGAGTTGAAGGCCAGCCTGAACTAGTCTCAAAAAACCTGCCTCAAAAAAAAAAAACCAACAAAAAAAATTTAACAAGAACTCTTGATTTGACTTTTAAACTTCACATCATTGATACAAAAAAATCTTATAACTGTGGAATTGAACTATTCCAAAGTGTTTTAGGGCTGGAGATTTAGCTCAGTGGTTCTGGCACCTGCCTCGCAAGCGCAAGGTCCTGAGTTTGATCCCTGGTACCAAAAAAAAAGCAATACAGTGTTTAATGTGTAAGTTTGCTTTTGGGCTTAAATATCAGACATAATTCACACATCTCAAGCTCCTATGAAAACTGGGACCAATTTTATCATTTCCACAGAAGCCATTCTGGAAGACTGCTTTACCTCACCTAGGTAATATTTCCATCTGTCATCTGATGGCTCTAGTAGGCATCCTCCCCCCTTTAGGCATGTAGCTGCCTCTATCTTTAGAATCATTTATGGCACTTTAACTCCTCATATTGTAGGTGTTTCCCCCGCTTTTACTTTATATTGAGTCCTACAAGTTGACAACCATAGAAATTTATGGTAGTTAAAATGAGACTAATTTCAGTCTTCTACATTAAAAAAAAATTTTCCCCTGCCACATACCAGTAGTTAATAAACTGCTTTGGTCCATGTGTGAAATAAATCATGAGGTAGAAGTCTCCAAATAAGAATTATCAATTCACTGGGTCAGCTTCCAGTTCAGGAATTGAAACCATTTCAAGCTTTTGGCACGAGAAAGAGCATTTTTTTTTGTCTTTATTTTACATCCTACAATTCTAGTTTTTGTGGGGTTTTTTTTTAAGGTAAAATGCCGTATTTCATTGCCTAGTTAGCATTCTCAGTCAGTTTTGTTTTTTTTTTGGTACCGAGATCGAACTTGGGTCCTTGTGCTTGTGCAGCAGGTGGCGAAACCACTGAGCTAAATCCCTGGCCCTTCTCAGTCAGTTTTGCAAAGCTTCCTGACCCCTTTTCATATTCATGGGTATCAAATCTGTTGAACTTTTAATGACCTTGAATATTTATTATAAATGAAACTATACAGCATAGAGATACACAGGAGGTTCCCTCATGGTCCCCATGAGCTTCTCTAGGTAATTTTTCATTATTTTCCAACCTAGAATATATGTTCTAGTAGTCCCAACTAGAAAACAATTTTGTCCCAAGACCCTCCAGTGCAGTGATGGTGAAATTCTTAAGAGCTCTTAATAAAAACAGAACCCGCCATGGCACCAGTGCCATAGGTTAGCCACCAGCACGCTAGTGGATGCCCAATTTACCAAGTGTTTTTCAAAATATATACATACCTGGGGCCGGGGATTTAGCTCAGTGGTTCCCGCACCTGCCTTGCAAGTGCAAGGTCTGGAGTTCCATCCTCAGTACAAAAAAAATACACACACCCACACCCACAGGTATAATCCCAGCACTGGAAGCAGGATGGCTGTGAGATCAAGGTCAGCCTGGGCTAGAGTTCAAGGCCAATCTGAACTACAAAGTGAAACCCTGTCTCAAAAAAAAAAAAAGTAGAAAAATTAGCTGGGCAGGGTGCTGCATGCTTGTAATTCCAGCACTCAGGAGGCTGAGGCAGGAAGATCTCAAATTCAAGGCCAGTCTGTGCCACTTATTGACACTCTGGTTCAAAATTTAAAAATTTTAGAAAGGGCTGAAGATGGAACTCAGTATGCACCCCTGGGCTCAATGCCCACTACCAAACCAAACAACAAAAAGCCAATTACAGTGGTACCTTGGCTCATGAACTCAACTCTCTCCATGATTCAGGTCACAAACTAAACTGGATGAGAACCTAACCAAATTTCCCTATAGGGTCAACACTGAACCACTGAAATTGATTCAGTTCTGGTCCAGCTCAGTTTGTGACCAGAATCATGGAAAAAATCAACTTTGTGAACTGAGGTACAACTATAAAACGGTATGATAAAATTACAGCACCACTACTCTTGGACTTTGAAGAGTTAAACACAAGAACTGCAGTAACTCCACAGATAGAGGGCTATGAAGTGACTATAGGGCAGATAGCATACACAGCATGGGGACACCGGATGAAGGCATAATTTATGTCCTGAGCAGCATGGAACAGTACAGTGTGGGGTTTCATTAGGCTACTCAGAAGGGAGAGCAATTTAAAACTTATCAACTGTATATTTCTGGGAAATTCCATTTAATATTTTTGGACCCTGGGGTAACTAAAACTACAGAAAGCAAAATTTCAGATGAGAGCTATTGTATTGAAATAAAATGAGGTCAACTCTTTCAATACTAACCCAAAAGTCTGAAATAAATATTCACCTTTTTTTTTTTGAGACAAGGTCTCCCTATGGAGTTCAGGCTGCCCTCGAACTCACAGTGACCCTCCTGCCTCAGCCTCCCAAGTGCTGAGATTACAGGCACACACTGCCACAACTGACTTTTTTTTTTTGAGACAAGGTCTCTCTATGTAGTTCAGGCTGGGCTTGAACTCACTATGTAGCCCAGGCTGGCCTCAAACTCCCAGGGATCCTCCTGTCCCAGGCTCCTGAGTGCTGGGATCACAGATGTGTACCACCAAATCCAAAAATATTAGTTTTTTATACAGGAACTTAGTGGAAGAAGCAACTGTGACTAAGTAAAGTACTTCCAGTTTTTATTTTTAAACATTATTTAACAAGAAAAACATTCAACCAAATTTTAAAAAATTAGGATGGATTAATTTACATTAAAATAATCAACTTAAAATATCAGCCCTTTCATCTAGGGCCAAGGAGGCTAACAGTTCCCATTTAAACAGCAGAACTGCACAACTGATATTTTTAAGTATACTGGATGGCACAGAAATATAGAAGTCATGCAATGCCCTCTTTTCTCTCCACAGTAGAGTTCAAACACTTGCTTCTCAGTCAGTACTTGGACTTTTAAAAATCAGTTATATTTTGAAACACATCTAAAACTGATCTGATGAGCAGACTTTTAAAACAATTCTTAAAGAAAACAAATACCTTAAAAATAATTTTGTGGCACATTAGACTGTAAAGAAACAGCAAACATGAAAAATAATGTACAAGTATTATAGTCCTTTGTTTCTAGAAACCATTCAAATAAAATATTTTCCCAATTATCTTTGCTTTTTATAATGTATTAGCAGAGATGAATTACAAGAACCAGAATGCACCACTTTTTGGTTCTTGGTAGCTGCCAGCTTAAATGTTCATGACTGTAAATACAAAGCAAAATATGATTATGCTCACAAATTCTGGCATGGGGGAAAAAAACCAAATCTCTTTTAAGGTTTTTGTCTATCTTTGTTTTCAAGTCATGACAAAAATTCACAGCAGTTTAAAAGATAATGAAAGGTTAGACAAGGGACCCACTCAAATAGATTAATTTGATTTACTACATGCCCACAGAACCAACTGTCTGTTACCAAGTTAATATTCTACAGCAAGCGACTGAAGCAAATACAGTATTGAACAGATTTGGATTAAGCATGGCAGCCTTCAGACAGAACATCTTATTTTCACACTCTCAAATGTGCAACCTTATAAAAAAAACACACACACACAACTAAGTCATAAAGGAATTATGTAATTTCTGACAGCTGGCCAGGCACTTATACTGGGGAAAGTGGAGATTCTGAGGTAAACTAGATTTTCAGCAATGGCAAACATACTCTACAAACTACATTTTATACCACACCTACTTAACTTACTCTGCTTTTAACACTAAGTTTGTCACTCTGTTGTGCCAAAATTCACACCTAAGTGTAACTTTAAAGAAGCTATTAAAAGACCATTTTCAAGTTTAAATTCTGGCCCCATTTGGATACTTCTGTGCTTAGAACATTACTTGAGAAAACTATAGTATAGATACACAACATACAAGGCGTAACGGTACAAGAGCCTAAGGAGTAACTGTCTTTCTCCCTAATTTGGTGTTGAATTTAGTAGAATTTTTAGAAAAAGTTAGACTGGTAGTGACGAAAGACACTTAAAACCAGTCTCCCAGAAACTTAGAACTTGACTGAGGTGATAAACCTCAGGAAAACAATCAAACAATACCTGAAAAGGGGCAGAAACAAAGCAGCAGAGTTGTTTTGTTTTGTTTTGTTTTTTTGGTACCGGGGATCAAACTCGGGACCTTCCGCTTGGGAGGGAGGTGCTGGAATCACTGAGCTAAATCCCCGGGCCTAGCAAGAGTTTTAATTTACACATGACAGACAGACAGTGAATGCTCCCGGGATTAGTATTTAGGAGCACAACTCTCTAGATTTCTTGTTTTCTGGGCACAGGACATGTTTCTTCCCCTCTTCTGAATTAATTTCAAGGCAATGTGGAATTTGGTTAATAAATGAAAATTCATATTAGGAGATAAAGGACCTCTAAATATTTAGATATAAGAACAGAAAGTCACCATTTTAAAATTAAGTCTGTCATCAAGTTATCTATTTTTCATTAGAATTACCAGGGCTGGGCATGCAGCTCATGGGTAGAAGGCTCATGGGCAGACTAATCGTTTATCATGTGTAAGGTCCTGGGTTAGATCCCCAGTACCGACAAAAAGGGGAAAAAAATTACCAGGGTAATATTTGCAAACGAAAATACCAAGCCTCCATACCCTCATAACTAACAAGTTAATTATATTATTTTATTCTTTTCTCAAATAGCAATTTCAATTCAAAGGCTATTTCTTGTTTTGAACAAACTTAACAGTTTTTGTTTTCTGAAATGCAGGCTAATTTATGAGCAACTGTTTTAACCTCTTAAAAAGCATTATACATAAAGAAAATTTAAAAATTTGATCTGAGAGTCAGGCATGGTGGAGCATGCTTATCATCTCGGCACTCTCAGAGTCTGAGGCAGGAGGATCGCAAGTTTGACCCCACCTTTGGCAATTTAGTGAGAACTCATCTCAAAATATAAAAGGGCTGGGGAGAGGCCCTGAGTTCAATCCCTAGTTTTGAAAAACAAAACAAAAAAACAAAAACAAAACAAAAACCACAGCCACACACAAAAACAAAAACAGCCCCCACACAAAAACTAAAACTTAAAAAAAAACCCTAAGCATCCTTATTATCAAAAGAATGAGAAAACATATGGGCTTAGTTTCCATATGGCTAAGGGGGGGGGGTTCTAAATACTTTATTTATAGTCTTCTAATCTGAGCCTCCTTATAGATACCAAGCTTTTCCAGTCCCAATAAACCACTCATGCTAACTGACCTCTTTTTTCCTTGCAGAGCTACCAGAAGGCATCCAGCAAAACTGGAGTTATGATCAAATGATGCTAGCTGGCTTGTTCAAGTTTTGAAACTGTGACCCTGGTCCATTAGCACCATGCTTTACTCAACTAAAACAATTAATCAAGCTCTTGTTGCTGTGGGGTGAGGGGCTGAGAGTGAACGGAGAAGGGGACTGAGGGCAGTTATATACATCATAAAGAATATACACATAGTGAAAATATAATCTGCCTGTTAATATATTTGAGGTTTGAAAAATCACCAGAGATATAAAATAAGCCAAAATCACCAACTTTTGCAATATTGGAATAAATGCAAATCTAAGTTTTCTGGTATGACCCAAATTTATCAATATGCTAGAAGAAATAAATTATATATTTGTAGGCAGTAACCCATAAAAAAGGAGAGATTAGATAAAAATTGAGTGAAATTATTTTTAATTGTTTCCAGTTTCATCTTTTTTTGGGGAAAGCCCAGAAACGCCTCTAGGAAACAATCTTCATATGTGTAAGAAACGGGATCTGCTATTATATAGGTGTATCTTTCCCTCAAAGATAGACAGGTATATTTTCATACATAATGGCTGAGACCTCTATTCTACTTAAGGACTATAAAGGAAGTCTATAAACCACTTCTACGAAAAAGGCACTTTGTTGTCAAAGTTGGATTTAATTTCATAAAAGTTGAGAAGACCAGGATAAACTCAAAAGTCCGTGTTCACCTTTGTATTTACCATTTTCTTTTCAGTACTGGGGACTGAACTCAGGAGCACTAAACTAACCCAGCCAATTTATTCCTTTATTCATTTTTGAGACAGAGTCTCACCAAATTGCCCAGGATGCCTTTGAACTTATCCTCCTGCCTCAGCCTCCCAAATGGTTTAGATCATAGGCATGTGCCACCATGCCTGGCTTCACTTTTGTATTTACGAACACAGAGCAGATGCCAGTTTGTAGAATATAGCTGACAACACTACAAACCAACCTATCAGTAACATAATTATATTCTTGGCAAAACAGTACTTTACGAACATTTCTCCAAAATCTAACATAGGTCCCACATTCAAAAATAAAAAGGAAAAGATGGATCACCAGCAGTTGCTGCTTTAGAGCCCAAGAAACTTTTTAACAGAATTTCATGTCTACAGTTTGGTTCTGTTTCAGAGCATGAGTTGCTTATTGGATAAAAACCTGGGTGGTAGAGTTGTTTGTTTTTGTTGGGGAGAGCCCAGGGCAGAAAACTACTGGGGAATTAGCAAGAGGTGCATTTCTCTGGTCAGACAACCAAATGAGGAGGTAGTTATTCTGAGAAGTTCTCAAGTGGAGACTGTGCTCATATACTGAGAGTTGGGGAAATAGCAGGAGCTTCTCTGAGATGAAGAGAGCAACAGGCAACAGGAATACTTCTCCTCCCGGGAAGTCAGGACCAGGTTATCAGTGCAGCTGAAATAAAGATGAAATGTGGGTAAGTGGCACACAGGGTACAAGAAAAACAAATTTAAGAACTCTATCTAAATGACAGTACATTTTCAAACTTGTTCTACCTTGAAAGTGGCTCTTTTCTGATAGAACTTTGTAAGTATCTATAAAAAAAGAACAAACACCAAATCATTATCCTTTAGTTTTTATGTAGTGATTCTGAAAACTCTTGGTCCTTGCCATGAATACAGCACAAATATATACCATAAATAGTATTTTGCTATATATATAGCTTTCTGTAGAATAATTAAATGTTTTAAGAACAAGTTAGACCTTAGTACTCTCAGAAAGGGCACCAAAAGGAAAATAATTTATAATTAAATACAAAGACACATTCAGTTAAATAGCAACAGAGAAGTAGTAACAGCAACACTCCTCCCAACCCCCTCATGGTAAATAATACTTATAATTATGTCAAGGGATCACATGCTCACCTTGTTACATCACCACACACGGTAACCCCATACAACCTTGAGTCCCATCATCACTGCTGTTGAGCTTTTTCATTCTGTACTGGCGTATTTCTCTCACGAGTGTGTAAAACGCATCTTCAACACCCTAGGAGAGGAGAAAGAAACAAAGGCCAGCTTAACTGACACAATCTACATGGTAAGTTTTCATTTGTATTTCTTTATATGGATTTAAAAATTCCAATTACTAAAATAACAGCTGATAAAATAGGGTGACTTAGAAAGAGGAGACTAAAAGTTTAACATTTCTATTTAGTCACATCTACAGGCTGATACATCAACGGCATAGTTTGGAAAAAAAAAAAGTTCAGCAAAGGAAAAAGGGCAAAGTGGGACACAGAACAGAACCTACAGATCTAAAGACTCCACTTAGGAGGCAGTAACCCCTAAACGATGCTCAGTGTTGATAGCAAGAGGATTAATGCTTATGGAAAATTTTTTTTTAAAAGGATCTCACTGTTTCCCAGATTGGTCTCAAACCCATGGACTCAAGCAATCAATCCACCTCAACCTCCAAAGTAGCTGAGACTATGAGGGTACTACCATTCTATAGTGATACATGTATATCCATATTTATAGCAGCACAATTCACAATGGCTAAGCTCTGGAAACAGATGCCCGTCAATAAAGAAAATGTGAAAAAAAAAAAGAAAATGTGATATGATTAATCTTCAGCCATAAAGAATGAAATCATGCCATATGCAGGAAAATGGATGGCTCTTGAGGCTACAACATTAAGTGAAATAAATAAGACACAGAAAGGTAAATAGTGCATGATTTGCATGTATGAGAAACCCAAGATATAAATAAATTCAAGTGTAAAATAAAAGAGATGGTAGGAAAGAGAAAGGCAGACTTTTTGGAGATAGGGAAAGAGGATCAAGGGGAAGGGAGTTAGGAGGTGGCAAAAAATGGTCTAGATTAAAATTAAAAAAAAATATATATATAATAGATATGATTTTATACATACAGCAATCCTCCAAAACAAATTCTTAACTATTATGTACTACAAACATAATAGAGAATTAAAACTTCTCTGTCTTGGATCGGGGATCTAGCTCAGTGGTGTCATCGCCTGCCTTGCAAGTGCAAGGTCCTGAGTTCGATCCCCAGTACCAAAAAAACCAAACCAAAACAAAAAACCACTTATCTGCCTTAGCCACTTACCAGTCCAATCATTTAAATACAGGACGACCAAAAATTGCATATTTTTTCGTTAATTTTTATAGGCTAATATGACAGCAAATATAAACACAACAATTTTATCAAATATATTCAATACAAGAATTGACTGGTTGAAATCACACCTGCCCGAGCAGTGCTCAGGATAGTACGTAAACAAAGGCGCTGTTGCAGTGATGTTCAGGATAAACTGTTAAGAGGTTTAACCCTGGCACAGATGACTGAAGCCCTACTGTACCTGTCTGGTCTTGGCTGAGGTTTCAATGAACGGAATCCCGTAACTCTTGGCCAGTTCATGGGCTTGTTTTGTATCAACAGTTCTTGTTGGCAAATCACACTTGTTTCCTACCAGCACCATAGGTACATCATCCGAGTCTTTTACTCGCTTAATCTGCTCCCTAAAACAGGGAATATGCTATTATAAGAAAAACAAGACTGGTAGGGCAAAAGAGAAACTGGAAGGTTGTACATAGCCCTATTAACATCTATGTTGAGATTCCTATTTCTGACCACTTAAAAGAACAACCTTGGATACTAAGGAGACTGGCTGAGACTTGATGTGGTAGCCATGGGGAAGCTGTAAGTACCAGTTCACTTTCCTAGTGGAAATGGGCGGCTACCCTGCCTTGATACATCCTTTTGTTAGGCTGTTGGACTCCAGAGCTTGGCTCTGGATTCAAGTGACAACCAGAAATAATACTCTAATGTCTGAAGTATAACAAGTAATCTCTCTGCCTAAACAGCTTTCTAAAGTTCCCTTGGAGTGACAGTTTTTAACGGAAGATAATCTACCCACTTTTCAAGATGGGTAGTACCAAGTTTTTTTTCCAAGTAAAATTACAGCTGGAAGTCTAAGATATAAAACAGAAAACACCAGAACTGCTCTTAATAAAGGGAATGGGGGGGGCAGTGCTGAAGGACACACAACTCCAAAAGACAGCACTCCCTTCAATGACATTAGACATACCTACCAGCAGTCTATAAGTTGTTGTTGATCCTTTTGATGAACATTATCCAACAGAACTCTAGGCAATGATGGAAATGTTCTATCTGCACTAACATGGTAGCCACTAGTCACATGTAGCTATGAGCACTTTAAAAGTCACTTGTTAATGTGGTCAATGAACTAAGCTTTCAATTTGACTTAATTTTAATTTAAATGTAAAAAACTGTATCTGGTTGTGGATACCATACTGCACAGCAGTGCTCTAAAATCTACCTTTGGATTACACCCACAGTCATGTACCTAAGCTGCTTTTCACTGGCTATTTGCAGAACTGTCACTGGTATGATGGAAGGAGACTATATTAAGGAATACTTGAAGACAGCCTCAAGAAACCTGGACCATATCACTGTCAGGTTACCATTGTTCTTTACAACTCTCTTTGAGGATCAGGAAAATTTCCTTCTGGTGTCAGCATAACTCTGCTTTTTTTCTGAGCAACTAATTTGCTTGCGCCATACAGATATTGAATCTTTCGGCTGGTTGCTTTACCCGTCCCCTTTGGTTTTTTTTTCTTTTGAGACATGTGATCCAGGCTGGCCTGGAACTCCCAGTTCTCCTGCCTCAGCCTCCCAAGTGCTGGGATTATAGGTGTGCACCACCACACCTGGCTGGCTACTTCTCTTTTCACAATAGTGGCTAAACCTGTAGTTTACCCATTGAAAGTCACTGGAGGTTCATGCACAGTTACAGAACAAACTCATTCTTTAACTCCACTTTATTTTCTTATCTTTGTTTTCTCTTTACCTCGATTTTTTTTTTGAGACAGGGTCTTGCTACATAGCCCAGGCTTGCCTGGAACTGGAGGCAATCCTCATGCCTCAGCCTCCTGAGAGATGGGATTACAGGCATGCACCACCATGCCCAGCTTTTTGATTCTTAAGCCTATGTTTCATTAATTTTTATCTTGCTATACTATGTGCATAAATACCTTGTTAAGAAGAACAAAGATTCTGGTAAGCCAACAAATGTTTACAAGTGTTGGGAACTTTAAATATTAAGTACATTGGGCCGGGGATTTAGCTCAGTGGTTTCGCCGCCTGCTGCGCAAGCGCAAGGACCCGAGTTCGATCCCCAGTACCAAAAAACAAAACAAAACAACAACAAACAACAACAAAAAAATTAAGTACAGTTGTCACTCAGTAGCCATGGGAAAAGGGTCCCAGGATACCCCCCACCAAAAACAGCAAAACCTGAGAATCTGCTTATGTCTTTTATAAAATGTAGTATTTGCATATTAACATGTACATCTTTCTGTACACTTATATCATCTCTAGCTTATATATAATACCTAATGCAATGTAAATGCTATGTAAATAGTTTTTATCGTATATTGTTTAGGGAATGAAAAAGTCCATATATATTCAGTATCAATTTTTTCCCAGAGTTTGTCTAAATCTGAGAATGTTAGTGCCTCCAGAAAGGGAGTGCTGACTCTACTGGAAAGTATTCTCTACGGAAAGAATTGGAAGTGAAGAAGGTTTGAACTAGTTTGCGTCTGCCAGCAGACATGTGCATATGAATGGAAAAAGAAAACAAGGACTCAAGGCCGTACACACACACTGAAGTATTTACTTCCAGCCAGGCACTGTTCTGAGTGACTTACATAGTAACTGACTTAACTTCACAACTCTTGGAGGCAGGTACTATTATTTTCTTATTACACATAAGGAAATTTAGACAGCAGATTTAGTAGTTTTCCCCAAAGTAACATAGCTAATAAATGATGGAGCCAAGTTTCAACCTAGGCAGAGCTGTATTCTTTTTTTTTTTTTTTTTGGTACCAAGGATCGAACTCTGGACTCTTTGCTTGTGAGGCAGGCAGCGGAACCACTAGGCTAAATCCCCGGCCCCAGAGCTGTATTTTCTTTTTGGTACTGGGGATCGAACCCGGGACCTTGCACCTGGTGGAACCAGTGAGCTAAATCCCTGGCCCTAAGCTGTATTCTTAATCACTGGATTTTCTGCCTAAAGAACAGAGCTCAGAAAAAAAGAGCCCTGGAATTTTGATTCTGCTCTGTTACTATTAATAGTCATGACTCAGAAACCCAGCAAAACACCTTCTGAATTCCATTTCTGATTATGTAAAACAAAGTATGTTACACAGTGGACCCTTGAATTATGACTGGCCTCAAATATGAAAAACTTGGGTTACAACTAGAATTTTAGTTTTAATTTACAACTGAAATCCTGAGTTATGACCCAAAATGCCAGTCTTTCCTCTGTGGGGTTAACTGAGAAATCCTGGGCCAATGTCTCTCTAAGGACACTGAGATCTGCCTGGAAGAAAGCGTGGCCTAAAATAATACAGGAGAGAGACTTTGAAGGCTGTGTAGAGGAGCCTGAGCCTTCAATTGACCTGTGGCTGATGACACTGTCACTACAGCAGAGTCCATAGGCTTGCAGGCAGACAGTGGTGATGTTGAGGAACTGGTGGAGGAACACTCAGAGGAACTGTCTACAGAGAACTTCAGCAATTTCTGGCTGAGCAAGAGACTAGCAGCTGAGGAGCTTTCTGAAGAGGAAGAGGAATATCAACAATAGGTGCAGCAAAGCTCTTCTGAAATAAAGGAAATCCTGAAAAAATGGACAGAGCAACAAACATCTGCAGAGCGGTCCCACCCAGAGAAAAAGCTAATTGTTGCATTCACTTGCTTAGTGACAACGTCACGTCATACTATAAAACAGTGTTACAGAAAAGACAGAAACAGACAGCCTTATACCAGTTTTTAGTTCTGAAAAGGTTGAGACCCGGAGAGCCAGAAGCAGGCCCTAGTAGGCTACAGACTCTGGAGCAAGGAGAGAAAGGACATCAGAGAGCCAGATTCCTCATGTTCTCATGGAAGGGGACTCTCCTTCCAAACAATAACCACCTTCCATTTCATCCTCCCTTCCTGGAAGCCAAAGATGTCAACTTGAAAGGTGAGTACAGTATGAAATTGTTGTTCCTCATAAACTAGGCATATTTTATAATTTTTTGGTGAATACACTAGGAAAATTATTGGTGTTTCTGGCAAATTATGCACATTATACCTTTTTTTATTATGAAAAGGTTGGTTAAGGGGTGCTTTGGGAAGTTCAGAACACATGACAGGTATTTCCATTATTTCTCATGGGAAAAACAGTCCTGACTTACAACAACTTGAGTTACACCCAGCCCTCATGAATGAACTGAGTTCGTAAGTCAAGGGTCCACTGTATTAGAATTTTGTTTTCTCAGACAGGGTCTGCGTAGTTCACGATGGCCTTGCACTTACTATGTAGTCCAGGCTGGCCTTGAACTTGTGGCAATCCTATCTCAGTCTCCCAGCTGCTGGAATTGCAGGTGTGTGTCACACCTTGCCTTTTTTTTTTTTTAAGGTCCTGGAGTTGAACTCAGGGCCTTCACACTTAACTATACCCTTTTAAAAATTTTTCTGAGACAACATCTTGCTAAGTCACAAAATTGGCCATACTGAGCTCAAACTTTCAATCCTCCTGCCTCAGCTTCCCACCATGCTGGAATTATAGGCATATGCTACCATGTCTGGCTTGCACTAGAACTTTTTATGACCCAATCTAGCTTTTAAAATTTATCGTTCTACGGAAAAAGTCCATATTTATATGCCTTTGCCTCACTTTCATCTTTATTTACACTCTACTGGTTTCTTCCTATGATTTTTTCCATTACTTATCAAAGAATAATTTTCAGACATTATTTTCCTCTATGAAATTCCTTTGTGATCTCTCATCACAACACCTCTAGTTCTGAACTGTTCCCAGTAGCAAGATTCATTTATGTATTACCAAACATTATAGTAACAGTATAAAATAAAAATATGTATTTCAGTATTTTCTTTCAGTAATAACCTGATTCTTAATGTCAAACAACT
Organism: Heterocephalus glaber; assembly: GCF_000247695.1. Next base: position 10,366,566 of record NW_004624772.1, read on the forward strand.
CGAAACCAACTCTTCCCAAATAAAAAAGCTGCATCTTTCCTCATTTCCCCACGAAGTCTCAGACCACCCTTAAGACCATCCTTTCAGAAAAAATGTTCTCATACCTGTAAAGGTTAATATCTGCAAATGATTTGCTATTATTGATGGCAAACACACAGAGGAAGCCTTCGCCTGTCCTCATGTATTGGTCTCTCATGGCACTGTACTCCTCTTGTCCAGCTGTATCCAGAATGTCTAACAGACAAGTTTCACCATCTATAACCACCTGTTTTCGATAAGAATCCTGGGGGTGGGGAGGAGATTCAATTTTTAATAAAAACCACAGGAAATGGAATACTATTGCCAAGGATAAATAAGCTCCTAACCATTCAAGTCCATTTCTGTCCATCTGGTTTGTCCCTCAAACTGTTAATATATAATCACAAATAGAAACTACTTGTCACCCCAGGAAAAAGCCCCAAATCCAGTAGGCCTGCAGGAAAGAAAATGTGAGGGCTAGGGATTTAGCTCAGTGGTGCCACCACCTGCCTCATAAGCACAAGGTCCTGAGTTTGAGCCCCTGTACCAAAAACAAAGTGGTCACTCTGTTCCTAAAAAATATGGGGAAAAAAACTCACTCAAACAATATCTCTTCTGCAGTTAGGACACTATATACAGAAATTTTGGTTCATAGCATATTATACTAAGCCTTGAACCAGACTACTTTGAGCTGTTTATAATTTTAAATACAGCTCCAACCAATCAGAATCTACCCCTGGATAAAGAATCATTTGTAGGGTTTTTTCTCCCTGGATTTTGTTTTGTTTCAGACAAGGTCTCATCATGCAGTTCAGGCTGGCCTTGAACTATGTAGCTCAAACTGGACTGAAACTTGCAGAGATCCTCCTGCTTCAGCTTGCCGACTGCTGGGATTACAAGCATGCTTCACCACGCCCAGGTCATCTGTGTTTATAACTAAATATACAAATATCTTTTGTTTCAGGAAAGATAATACCAAAAATGTCTTTCTTACCATAACATTATATCTTTGGGAAATATATCTGAATCAAATTTTTAAATGTTTCCAAACAAAGTATAATTAATTTTTAAGGAAAAAAGCCATAATCACATAGAAATATTTCTAATTTGGCTTTATGGTGGTAATTTTACTTGTATTTTAATAATGTCATTACATTTGGGAGATGTCTTCAGTGGCACTGGAAACTTACTAGTCATCTGGGTGGAGGTTACACGAGTGTATAAAAATGTAACTTGAGCTGTACACATGAGATTTATGTATTTTACTTACCTCAATAAATAAAATTCTGAAAAATTTTTAATGGCAGCCGTATCAGAAGTAGTTTACATTAAGTACTCAGTAGCTAGATGGTAGGGGAGGTCAAGGGTGGATTAAAATCATCTTTATAATTAAACATTTCTCTTTCTCTTTTTTGAGACAGGGTCTTACTGTGTAGTTCAGGCTGGTCTTGAACTCACTATGTAGCCCAGGCTGGCTTAAAACCCATAGGGATCCTCGTGCTTCAGGCTCCTGAGTGCTAGGATTACAGGTGTGTACCACCACACCCAGCTAGAATTAAACATTTCTAAACTGAACAAAACTACAAAACTTAAAGAGACTTAGACATCGCTTATTAAAGATAATCTGGAACATGAACTCTCATAACAAAAGAATCTTTAAGAATGCACTATTATGCAGTGATTTACCATTTATAGAAAATATTATCTCTTTTAAACCAATTTCTTTAGCTATTTAGTACTTCTAATAGAGCTGTCCTATGAAGAAACAGAATGAATTCAATACTGAGTTTCCAAGTTTACAGAGCTGTTAAAGACTGTAAACTTCACAAATGAATTCTACACAAAAAGCTTTACTGTATTACTGGATAGATATACAAAATAACTTTTGTTTCTCTTCTTTACTTCTAAATAATAAATAAAAGTTATGGGTAAGGGAAAACAAAGTGAAGGTTAGATGAGCCTGTGGACTAGCACTGGGCCTTACCTCTATGGTGGGATCATATTCATCAACAAAGTGGTTCTGGATTAGTTGGATTGTCAGTGCGCTTTTCCCAACACCACCTGCTCCAACCACCACCAGTTTATACTCAGTCATTTCACACCAGCAAGAACCTGTGGGAAAGCAGTAGTTTGGGTTAACTGGCAAGCTAGATCTACAGTACTTCAAAGCTTTCTATAATCAATAGTAACTGAAGTCAGTTGGAACTGTATTGGTTCCATACATGTGACCTTCCATTTAGTTCTCAGAAGTGACTCAGGAAGTAAAAAGACTTGCAGGTTAACGTGGCAACAGATTCCCGAGTTAAAAGCCTTCTAGATAACTCCACCCCGCGTCTATTTTTCAACCGGGCCCGGTCCCCGCCCTCAGCTAGGGGTAAAGGAGCACCCCCCCCGACCCCCCCCCCCTCAGCTCTGGGGAGTCTCGAGACCGGGACCCCTTCCCAATTGCCCGATGGTCTCCAAAAAGATTGACTGCCCCACATACAGCCCCAAACGAGGGACCCCCGCCCAAGGCCTTTGTCTTCACTTCTTAAGTTCTGCTCGATCCCTGGCATCAATAGGACGCCAACATGCTCCAAAGCCCAGTGCTACGCACACCAGATCCTTACCTCGAGCTCTGCTGTCCCAGCTTCACACGGATTTAGGATCTCAACCGGGAAAAACGTTGAGGACCCCGGAACCGCCATGAACAGCCCCCACCAAGGAGCGGCACTTCCGGCCCCGCCCTCTACGTAATCAGTCAGCGCCCTGGGCGCACGATTCACGCCCAGGCCACGTGGGCATAGGACCTAGTCACGAGGCAGGCCGCACCCAGACCCGCCCCTCCCTCCCGGGACGTTTCAATAATGAAAGCGCTAGGTGCTAGTGTCTCAAAAATCAGTAAAACTTTATTCGCTTCCATTCTTTCGCCATTAACAGAAAACTGGAGAAAGCAAGAATGTTTTGTGTTTACAAAGATAAATGGCCGCTTTACCCAGAGTTCAAAACCTCAAACGGGGAAGATAAAAGCGCCCTCCCCCGCATACCCTGAGCTGACCCTTGTCATCTTAAAACAAAGCCTTCAGTCCACTGGCCACGGACCCTGTATGTAGCCAATTCAAGATGAGGGCCAAGGAATCAGACCAATCCATTCCCGTGATACAAAGTTGAACAAAAGCTGCACCAAGGGTCAGGCGCCTGTATTCAACAGGACACAGGAACCAGGCGGCTACTTATAAAAAAAACAAGATTCATTTCAGGCACAACTTTTTTTTTATTATTATTTTTTTTGTTGTTTTTAAATCAGTAAAAGAAACTGGGTCCTAGAAGCTGCAGTGATCTAAGCAGCAGCAAATTTGTGCATTCGTCTTTTTTTCTTTAAATACGATTAAATTATCACACTCCTGGCACACTTCATTTGGATGAAATTCTGCACCATACATATATAACTGTAAAGTTATTAACCCCATCCCAGGGGGGAAAACTACTCTGGAAGATAATTTTCACTGAAATCTAACCAAACTTAGTTAAGTGTATTGTGACAAGATTATAAATGATAGGAAAAAGAACATTTTAACATTTGGCCATCAACTTAAGAAAATGGTCTGCCTATACAAATTTTTGTAATTTTAAAAATGTAATATATTCTACCCTCCTATGGTCCTCAGAATTAAAGCATAAGAACTGGAAAGAAAAGAAAAAGAATGCAACTGATTGCTAAGGCAGAACACCTTGCCAGGAGTAATGAAGGTAAAGTATACACTAAATCATCCAGTGCAGAATTTCACAGGGCCAACAGGTAACAGTCTATTTTCACTTAAACAGGCAAAGTGGATTTTGCGATTACCAGTTGCGTTAAATGCACCAAATAAAGCTCCTAAAAGTGATACTATAAGGCGCCACCTTAAGTTCTCCAGGTTGCAACTGTGCATAATTTTAAAATGGTTTCTTAAATTTATTTACTTTTTTAAACATAACACGAGGAAGGTGTTAAAACTGGTGTAATAGGTCAATAGAATAAGTTTTCCAGATTTTGGGAGGGATGAAGAGGGAGATATTCAGAACCCTTCACCAGAATCCCCCCAGCTTGATCATAGTGGATTAAGGATGTGCTTTGTGGATGTAGTTAGTCAATGACACCAGCTTGACGGATCTTTCTTTCTGCACCAAATCCCTGAAAGAAATAAAATTGTCACAGTTAATGAACTGGATGCGTGAACTTCACTGTACAAGAAGGGTACATTCACAATTTCAGCATGTTCTATGATATGAATTTTAAGTCATTGTAACGGCTACCAGGTCTTTCCAGAGAAGAAACCTATTGTAAGCACTCTTGACCCATTCATTACCTTAGCTATGTACAGACTATCAGGAGGAGCATGAAATGTTCTTACTGAAAGCAACCATTGTATCAGGGGCTGAACCCATGTGTACAGAGCCTCAACTAGTTACAAGCAACGCTAAGCTCCTTGTTTTACTACAATCTATGTTGCATCACTATCTAATCTATGTTGACAAAGGACTTTCACATAGTATGCTGGTCACCTGGCTTCCATTAAGCCTCGTACAGAATCATACCATTGAGTTATCTGGTCCCCTTGGCTGACGAAGAACCATTAAGCGAGGAGCACTGGCATCATCCACAGTGATGTTCTTCAAGCGATTGACCAACCGATCAGGTCGAGGGGCTGCAACAGCCTTGGGGCCCTCGCTGTAGCAAGTCAACAGGTAAGAAGAAATAACGCTTGGTGGGAAGAAAGCAAATGCTTGCAGAGGAATGTTTCTTAACTGCCCAAAAGACTCACTTTTAATAAACAGGAATCTTGTTTCATCTAGACAGCAAGACAAAACGGGCAAGTGTGTGTGCATTTTAAATCTATTTCTTAATTCAAGGTTCCAAGTATATAAGGGGCAGGAAGAATTATTTGGGTGAGGGTCAGTCCTAGACTCGTCTGCAACAAGACACCAATTCTACAAACACATAACACAATACAGCACAGGTAGAAAACCTTACAAAAGTGAGATATGAAGAAACAGTTCCAGATTCTCAGTTCCTCTCATGGCAACAATGTTACAATTTTTTTTTAAAGGTAGAGGAATCAAATGGCATAGAAATTTGGGGGAGAGGGGATAAACAAGTTCAAGCTGGTCTTGAACTTTCTATGTGTAGGCTAGGTCAAAACTTGCAATCCTCATGCCTCAGCCTCCCGATGTGATCACAGGCCTGTGCTACCATACCCAACTAAACAATTTTATTTTCAGAACTGGAGATCGAACTCAGGACCTTGCGCTAGCGAGGCAGGCACGGTGCCACTGAGCTGAATCTCTAGCCCTAAACATTATAATTTTAACAGCATATATTCTAGAAATAGGTTGGTAGAAGGAAAGGAGCTAATAAGCAGAATTCTTTAAGATCAAATACCACATAATCTTTTTTATACTTAAGATCTAGTTTACTATAGTGCCCAGGTGCTTCACTGCACCAAGTTTATGAGACTAAAGGTTTGGCAGAGACAGGAAATAACCTAAAAAATGACCAAAAAGGGGGTGGGAGAAACCAAGCTTAGAAGAGTAAAGAAATGGGAGAAAGGGGAGAGACAGTCCAGACTGGTTGCTAATCCAATCACAACAAACTCACCAGACTCGCCAAACATTACAGGCACTGCACTTGCCAGTGCGCTGGTTAAGAATCACTGAGAACTCCACCTCGTCTCCTGCCTGTAGCTCAATGCCATCCTGAACTTCTTTCACATGGAAAAAGAGCTTCTTGCTATCTCCTACTTCATAGTTAATGAAGCCAAACTGAAATGAAAACAAACAAATAGTAGCTAAAAAAAGAGGACATTCTAGAAGAAGCAAAAATACCTTACTCTGAAGCACAATGCCTAGTCAGAAAGAGGATTTATAAAACATAGTATTAAGTGTTAATATTCTTACTCAATTGCTCATGGGGCAAAATTTGCCAGGGAAGAAACATCTCTGAAATCACTACCATACACCTAGCTAAAACAAATAAAAGTTGTACTGTTCTGTATATATTCAAATTTGGGAAGGGGAAGGAGAGTGGAAGATGATTTAAAAGAGAATTAAAATGTGTTATGTACATGTATCAACTCTGTGAAGAATAGAATCATGTATTGCAAATATATACCAATAAAAATAAATAAATAAATTTGGGGGTGGTGGGTGGGGTGCAGCACTGGGGACTGAACCAAGCTACACCTCGCACCCCACCCCTCCGCCAGATAGGGGTTTGTAAAATCAATTAAATTGCCAGGCTCAAATTTGGCACCCTCCTGCCTCAGTCACCCATTGTACTTGGATTATAGGCAAGGACCACCACATGTGGCTTGAATTGTTTTTGAATTAAGAAAAACCATCAGGCAGCCATCAGTTCCCTTCTATAGTTAAGCTGGCTATGGTATTAAAGGAGATAGCCATAGAATATTATGTAGTGAAAGCTCCGTTGCTAAAGAGCTCCAAGCTTGAACTTTCTAGGACTCAAACAGCAAAGTTTAAAAAAAAAAAAAAAAAAA
>NW_004624772.1:10387290-10465376 GCF_000247695.1 Heterocephalus glaber
ATTTCCTTATCATGATTGGCTGTTTCAATAAATCCAAAATTATCTTTCAGAGTTGCCACATAACCCAAGAGCCTCTTGGAATTGGAATTACGACCTAAAAGTCGCACACAGGTTGCAACTTGCTGCCCAGGCCTCTGTTTGTCACTAATACTAAATTCAACCTGTGAAAAGTAAGGATGATCATCAACACTTTATTACTTTCACAGGTTCCTTAACACTGAAAATGAGATAAACCTCCTCCATACTATGCTATTTTTTTGTAATTATTTTTATAGAATAAATTCTCACAAAAACATTTCTAATTCCATTTTGTGGAATTTCTTTAAAAAAGGTAATCTGAAAACCACACTACTATATAGTAGGAATGAGAAAAAGATGAACAGCAATGTAAAATCTTTATTATGATTTTACTTTGATAATATTTAATAACTGTTTCAACTTTCTTACCAATATTATCAATCTTATCTAAGCTGGTGGATTTAAGCATGTCCTATCTAGTGCTTAAATTTGATTCCTCCAAAAGCTCTAACAAAGAGCTTGCTAGACCGTTTTTTTAACTTATGACCACACATACTTCCTACCCACCTCATCTTGTTGCTAGACTGTTTTAAATGTATGAGCTGCTTTTAAATAAGAAGATGATCATATATTTAACCTTTCAAGTGCAAAAAGAATAAAAACTTAAGTAAAACATAAAAAAAACCATTCTACAGACTTTTTGATTAAGATGACCATCTTTAACCTTCTTCTAATAAGGAGAATTTATCTTGCCTTATCTCCTATCTGAGGAGAAGTAGAACCTTCCACATCCTTGGCTTGAAAAGCAATAGTCAGTTTCACTCCACAATCATCATAAGCAATAATGCCATCCTCAGCTTCCTAAAAAACAGAATACAATGAAAACAGCCTCAAGAACAAAACAAGCAATGCAACAGAAATAGCAATACAAGCAACTATTCTTAGAGATGCTTGAGCCAAAAAACTAGCAGAGCCACAGAACTTTATTTCTAAGCAAGTGAAAATTTTGTACAGAAGCCAAAATATCTTCTATTATCCTATGCAGTACTCCACACAGTGTTTGGGACAAAATGTCAATAATCACATTTACCAGTGTATGAGATGTTTATAGAATCTTGCACAGTTCATAGTGCTTGGCATAAGCAGATGATGAAGTTATGATATTATCAATAGTTCTAGAATGACATTTACCTTACTGAATATTTACAATATACCAGGCATTTTGTAATATCAAATTTGTTACTGCAAAATCACCTCCACAGTTACTCTTTCCCTCACCTCACATATTGCAAGTCTTAGAAAATTAAAAAAACTTAGCTAAGGTACAACAGCTAATCCAACAGCTCCACAGTAGCTTTTCAATTTATTTAAATTTTTTGTTTTTCTGAAACAAGAGACTTGATATATAGTCCAGGTTGATCTTGAACTCACCATGGAGCCAAGGCTGCCCTCAAACTCATGATGATCCTCCTACCTCAGCCTCCCAAGTGCTGGGGTTACAAGTGTGCACCACCATGCCCAGCTTTCTTTCCACAGTAGCTTTTAAAAAATTGTAAGATTTTTGGGTGTGGGGCCCCGTGATGTAGCTCAGTGGTTCCTGTGCCTGCCATGCAAATTCAAGGTCCCTAGTTAGATCCCCAGTACCAAAAGAAAAAAAATAGATTGCTGGGTGTGGTGGCATATTCCTGTAATCTCAGCACTGTGGAGGCTGAGGCAGAAGGATCACTACAAACTAGAGGTCAGCCTAGGATAGTGAGCTCCAGAGTCTGAAGCACATAGCAAGACCCTGTCTCAAAACCCAAAAATTACAGGACATTCCAACATTTCTGTCATGTACCCTACCCTATATCCATTATGTCTATCCCTAGTTCAAGAGCTACATTAAGTAATTTCCTACAAATCATCTTCACTTATCTTTTCCCATCCCTATCTAGGCTTCACACTAATTTCATCAGCTTCCCAAGTCACATATACCTGATAGTACTTTTCTTTTTGTTTTCTGATACAGGGTCTCACTATTATGTAGCCCAGGATGGCCTTGAACTCATGGCATTCCTCCTGCCTCAGCTTCCCAAGTGCTGAGATTAGAGGCATGTGCCACTATGCCTGGCTGATAGTCTTTTCAATAGAAATCTTTTCCTTGGAGTACAAAACAATGTCTAAATTATTTAGCGTAGCCATCAACATCCTCTCAATCTAGCCATACCTTGATTATTCATTTTCGTTTTCTCTGTCTCCCATCATCCAAAACAAAAAACAGACCATCTTGCTTTCAAACTATCTACTGCTTTCTAAAGAAACCTAGATGTTTTCTCAGTATACTTTTTTTCTGAGAAAGGATTTATCTCCGCAAATTAAACATCAATATCTTAGTGGAACTATCCCAGATCCTGCCTGTTAGAATTAATTTTTCCAAGAGTGCTTTTATTGACCTGGGGGTGGTGGTGGTGGTAGTGTTTCACTGGGGATTGAATGCAGGGAATGCTAAATTTTACCCCTGGCCCTTTTTCCAATAGGTCTAAACTGCCTGGCTAATCTCAAACTTGCTATCCTCCTGTTTCAGCATCCAAAGCATCTGGGATTACAGGCACATGCCACTGTGCCCAAGTTCCAACTGATTTTTTTTTTTTAACCTACTGGGGATTGAACCTGGGACCTCATGCATGCTAGGTAAGCAATTTACCACTAAACTACATTTGCACTCCTACTCCTTTTTGAGATGCCCAAGGTAGCTTTGAATTTGCAATCATCCTACTTCAGTCACCTAAGTAGCTGGGATTATAGGCATGTGCTTTACTCACTTTTTTTTTTTAGATTTTTTGAAACAGGACCTTACTATATAGTCCACGCTGGTCTTGAATTCACTATGTAGTCCAAACTAGCCTGAAACTTGTGGCATTTCTGCCTCAGCCTCCTGACTGCTGGGATTACAAGCATACACCACTACAACCAGCTTTTTTTTTCTTTCCCGGAACTGGGAATTGAACTCAGAACTTTGTGCTTGCCAGGCAGGTGCGGTACTGCTAAGCTACATGCCCAGCCCTGTCTTACTGATTATTTTTTTTTTTGGAGCCAGGGATTGAACTCAAGACCTTGTGCTTGTGAGCCAGGCACGGTGCCACCAAGCTAAATCCCCAGCCCCTTACTGACTTTTAATGGCAATATTTTCTGTATGAATTACTTATTTTGTCTTATTTACTAGAGAAGCTATCTTAAACATCTTTGTATTTCCTAGTCAACAGATTTTTCCAATAAACTGGAATTCAAATATATGAATGGAATCAATCTAATCTTGAAAATTCTAAATTATTTAGAAGACATTATTAATATTCTTGAAGAGTTGTTTTCAATTGGAGGTGATTTTGCCTCCCAAAGGATATCTGACAAAATCTGGAGAAACTTCTAGCTATCACACTGGGAAGAGGCAGGGATACTGGTTTCTACTGGGGAGAGACTGGGTGCTATTAAACAGCCTACTCTTCATGACAAAGAATTATCATACCAAAATGTCAACTTTAAGAAACTTTACTTCCCTATTACAATGCTCCATTATAGGAAATCCATTATGATATGCCTGTAAGAATACCAGAACAGAGAGCTACAAAAATCATGTAAAACTTACCTTCTCCTTGGCTTTGTTAGGGCTAGTGGTTTTAGGATTGGAAAAAGTGGCTTCTTTTTCTACAGTGCCCAGAAAACGATGATCTGAATGAGAATGGAATGAAACTGTGCCCTTGGGAAGTTTTTTAATCCTAATAGCATGATTTCTTTGGGCAGAGAGCATATCCTACAAATGATTAAACAAAATTAACTTTAGAACTGACATGAAACACTAGAAGACCACCTCTGAAATACTCTTCCCAAATGCTACTCACAGGAACCACAGTAAACTCTACTTCATCTGCAATATGAAGCTGGTTCCCATCCAGAATTTCACTGAAGTGGAAGAACATACGAGCATCCCGATCCACACACTTGATGAAACCAAACCCATCTCTCATGGCAGCGATTACACCCTGAAACCCAAGTAATATTTTCACTAGCTGTGGAGATGGTTAAGTAAGGCAATATTCAAGTTTGACAGACAGCATCATCAACTCACTAGGAATTCTTCTCTACAAATAACCCAAATATAATCCATATTTTATTTTTTTCCACTTAAATACTATCATTGCTTTCAATAAAGTAATACCACCTCAGTAATTTCCCAAGCAAGACTCACCAGATACTACTCCTTGGCAAATATTTATTATAAAAAGTTATCATACTTGAACATAAACACATACACACATGTATTTCACAAAAGCCCAAGCCTACTGACAGTATAATTCCCAAAGACTTCAAAAATTCACCAATCAAAACTTCACAACTCGGTTACATGGGGCAACTCTTGTATGAGTTTAAGCACAGGAAAAACTGAGTTAGGTCTAAAAAGGAAAATAGAAAACCCTTTTTGTGTTTTTTTCCTTTTTACTAAAATTATTAGCTCTGAGAGGGTATTATATCTGTAGTACCTGGAACAGTGCAGGGACTCAAATTTTACTGAATCAACCCAAATTATTATCAACACTGCAATAGAGTACATATTCCATATTTACTACTGCAGAGGTGATTATTCTACCAGTAAGACCTAAACAGTCTTCTGGCATTTAATCCTTGCCAAATCCTGTGGTGACTAAGTTACATACTTGCTACTATAAAGGAAAACATCCTGCCTGAGAAGGCTGTTTTCTTTAAGTCACAAGTTCAAACCTTCAAATTAAGATAGAAGTACACACTTTACGTGTTAAATACGATCAGTCCTCCAAAAATCAAAGGTTTAGAAGTGTCAAGAAATTTTAAATTTCACTGAATGTACCTGGTTTCAATGATAATTCAGATGTACTGTAGATGGAATGAACCCAAACGGAACTAAACATAAAGTATGCCTGAGAAAGTCAGCTCACAAAAACTAAGTTAATTCTGGCACATGTTACTCCTGGACATACCCATTATCTTAGGAAACAGTTTTAGAAAATCTACTTGCTACAATAATGGGCATGAATGTACTCACTTTTCATATTTAAGGGTCAGAAAATCAGACTCAAAATACCTAAATCATCCCATCCAGATTTTCATTCTAAAACTTTCCCACATATATTTCTAAGATAAACAGCAGAGGCAAATGTTACCCTAGACTTGTTCAAATGTCTGTGGTTCTTAATTACCTTAACAAGGTAACTTCCCAATATGGTTATTAACTTATAAGAATTCTAATTTAGCAGTACAAACTTGAACATAACACTGCTCCCTCCACGTTATATATTTTTCTAATAATACTGAACACTTACCATTTCTCTGGCTTCATTAGTGAACTGAAATGTATTTGATAGAACTTCTATGTTGGTTGCTCGTTCTAATTTGTCACGTCGGTCTGTTGAAATATTAAATCTAACATGGTCACCTTCCAGCAGGGTCACCTTGGATTTTGTATCTTTATCTCCAAAAGGAAGTTCTTTAGGAATCACAAAATCAACCTTGATTCGTCCTGGCAGTGGGTCATTCTGGAAGGAAAAATTAATTTAGGTGGAGATTTCTCATTCTTCCTCGTTCTAAGCCAAACAACCACAACGTTGCAGTTTAAGACCCCACACTCTCATATTAAGAGATTTTACTTAAGAACATTTGCAGTCTTTTGTTTGTTTTTTGGTACCCGGGATCAAACTCAGGACCTTGTTCTTGCGAGGCAGGTGGTGGCACCACTGAACCCTGCCCCATTTGTAGCCTTAGTTCACATTTCTTCAGCAATGATGTCACCCTTCTTAATTCTCCCACCAAACAAACAAAAAACCACAAAACAAAAAACCAACAACAACCAAAAAAACAAAACAGGAAAGGGATTGAAGAGGAGAAAACAAATGTACATCAAACTGCAGTGTGGTAAGATTTTTTCCAATTTAAGCAGCATTTCTTCTGGCCTATGCTCATCACTCAGTGAAAAAAAATACCTATTTACAGATAAATTAATCATTAGTTTCTTACTTGGTTTAATTATACGTGCCAAGAAATGCTTATGTTCCACTCTCAAATAATTGTTACTCATATGGAACACAACTCCAGTATACCATACCATATCATTCTACTTCTGAGGCAAAAGAGAATACTCTTGGAAAAGACAACTTACCTGGTTTTTACTGGGTACTTTTGGGATAACTTTGGTTACAGTTCCCTCAAAATGTTCAATGCTGATATCTTCAAAAATGACTGTTCCTTGAGGCAATAATCTGACATCTGTTGCAACTTCTTTACCCTATGAGAAGGGGTTCAGGCACATAATTTTAAATGTTTCACAAAAATGTAATCCCCTATCAAAAGGCCAGAGACCAAGTGAGTTTACTATCTTACATTTCTGTCCTTGATTGTGAATTCCACATCATCTCCAGGTTGCAAGGTTTCCAGGTCACCTTTAAACTCACTGTAGTGGAAGAATATCTCTTTTACCACATCGCCTCTTTCAATAAAGCCAAATGCCTCCTAAAGCAAAGGAAATAAAAACCAAACAGAAAACCCGAGAATATTACCACCACTTGGTATGAATTTATAATCACAACTTAAAACAAATAAGCCCTTACATAAAATTATACTTGCTAAAATAACACAATTTGGGCTAGGGATTTAGCTCAGTGGTGCCACCACCTGCCTGGCAAGTGCAAGGCCCTGAGATCAATCTCCGGTATGGCAAAAAATAACACAATTTGGTAAAGTCTAATATTATCAATGAGAGACCCCTCCCTTTTTCCTTCTTTGAGACAGGGTCTCACTAATCCAGGCTGGCCTTGAACTCAGCAATCCTCCTGCCTCAGCCTACTGAGTGCAGGATTATAGGCATGCATCACCACGCCAAGCTCAAGACACCCATTTTCAAGAACACAACTGAATTAGCAACCAAGGAATTTTAAGAGATTTGTTCCAAGGTGAATGGTGAAATATTTTTTAAAGCAAAAGACAGGGGTGAAATAACTGCCTTGGATTAGAAGTACATAAAATGTAAAGTAGTCAAAAACTTAAGATTTCAAATTTGCTGACGCTTACCTTCATGGCACAAACTACCCCCTGACAGCGGGCTTGTTTCTTTTTCAACAGCATAATGTTACGAGCACTTACAGCACCAGTACTAGAAAGGAGTGATGGAACGGAAATAAAACGGGTTAAAATGTGTTGGTTTAGATTAAGTCTAGAAAAACTAATTTTTTGAGGCTTCAAAAATTATGACATCACTAAGAACAAATGTAATTATTTGACATGATTCTTTTCATGAAGCTTCACATGCAAAGGACTTGCTCAAGCTCCCTAATCTTCTAAACTTAGTATTATTTTTCTCTTGGACTAGTGATTGTTTTTTATTTTTTACAAAATTACACTTGCACACATGATGTTCTACTCTTGCTTTCCTAGCCCAACAAAAGAAATGAAATAGACACAAATCGAATGCTGTTGGAAACACTAACATTTTAAGAGACGTTATTGAACAAAACATTTGAATAAGTACAGTATTATGTGTCGTAAACTAAGGTACTAGGGATAAAGATGAACTTTAAGAGATGGTCTGTTATCAACAAGTGGTAAATTTAGTAGCTATCTGATTGTTTTTAATTAAACAGCCACAAAAGAAAATGGAGTAAATGAAGCACTTTCAAATTCTAGCAAAATTTCCTATGCTTTAAAAAATGATATCCAACCCCACTGGAGAAGTGAAACCAGTTAGAGCTATCACATGTTGCTCTACTGCCCTCATCTTTGAAGAGCTGCAATGTAAATTTGATTTTGTTTTAAAGATACCACAGACTATAACACACAATAGTATCGCTGATGTACTGATTTTAAGAGCTTTAGACCTAGAAACTATGTGTCTTTGCAACTTACTGTAGTGATTTAAAAGCTACATGAATTTAACCAAGTAAATGAGAATTTATACTTCATTTTACAGATAAAGAAACTTACCAGATAAGGCTATCATGAGGATTAAGAATTATATATAAAAGTGTTTAATAGAAATGTTTGGCACATAACAAGAACGTAATAAAGGTTAAATAAAGCCTTTCCAGTGGCTCCCTCCTCAAACTAAAGCTTTATCCATTTTTCAGACTTGTGATTATATTGAGGGCCTTAGCCTAGAACTAGGACTGTTTGTACCCACAACTCAATCTGATTCCTTCCAGCCTTGCAAGAGGTATGATTCAAGGCAGATAATTCTGTACATATTCTTGAAATTCCCTTTCCAAAAGTGCATCCTAGCACTTTCTCCAATTTTCTGTTTTTAAGTTCCTTCTCTGCCTGCATCTCGTTTCTAATCCTAAAATAAAAACAATTACTCCTGGGGCTTAACTGTATTTCCTTAAATGCTTATACAAATGAATTCCATAGGTATGTTTCCCGACCATTACTAGCTTCTAAGTTTTTGTTTTTGCTTTTTTTGAGGGAGGATCACAAATCGAATTCAGGGCCTTGTGCTCTCCAGGCAGGTATGGCACCACTGAGCTACATCCCCAGCCCTTACTAGCTTCTAAGTTTCAGTGCTATAAGTATAACTGTATATCTGATATGTGCATGCAGATATATCACAAATACATCAAACTCTGACTGCCAAAATAAGTGTAATTCTCCCAGCCTGAGTATTTTTTCCTGTATTTTACTAGTTCGTCATCTGGCCAGCAGGCCAAGCCAATCGAAAAAAAAAAAAAAAAAAAAAAGCATTTGAGACTCTTCTCAATTCTAATTTTCACTTCTCCATC
Organism: Heterocephalus glaber; assembly: GCF_000247695.1. The sequence continues at coordinate 10,396,080 of NW_004624772.1, forward strand.
CCTCGATCCCTGGTACCACAAAAAATAACACAATTTGCTAAAGTCTAATGTTAGAGACCCCCCCCCCCTTTTGAGACAGGGTCTCACTATCTAATTCAGGCTGGCCTTGAACTCCTGCCTGGTCTGTTTTCATCTTTCATGTTAACTCTCACATCATTACCTCTAGCCTAGAGGATCCCTACTCTCTAAAGCCTACCATTTCCATCCTTCTAAAAATCTAAAGCAGTTAAAAACAAAGCAAAACAAAACACTAAAGCAGTTATACCCTCCCAGCTTGAAATATGTCAAAGATTCCTGATCATGGCTTAAAGCTCAAACTTCCTATAATCCAATCAATTCAATGTGAGTTAAAAGTTTTTAATTTTTTTTTTTAAATTTAAACTGAGTTAAATTTTGAGTTAACTTTCAGCCATTCCCCAAACATACCATGGTACTTCCTCTACCCACAACGCCTTTCTAATCTCCCTAATGCCTTCACACTATTCCCTCAAAACTTAACCTCAAGTTGGGCTGGGGATTTAGCTCAGTGGTTCCACTGCCTGCCTTGCAAGCGCAAGGATCAAAGTTTGATCCCCTGCACCAAAAAAAACAAAAAACAAAAAACTTCAAGCAATGCTTCTTTTTCAAATTCTTCACTGACCTCTATAACAGGTATCTGAAAACTCTCATCATGTTTTAATCTTATTCTAACACCTTATACAGTACCTGTCACAGAATATTCAGAGACTCTCATGACTAAAAGGTCATGAAAATGATACAGGTTTACACGTTGGGCTTTTAATTCATTTAAATTTCTTTCTTTCATTTTTTGCAGTGCTGATGATCAAATCCAAGGCCTTGCAAATGCCAGGCAAGCCTCTACCAGAGCTAAACTCCCGGTTCCACTTTATGTTTTTTGGTACCGGGGATGGAACTCTGGTCCTTGTGCTTGGGAGGCAGGTAGCAGAACCACTGAGCTAAATCCCTGGCCTTTACTTTAAATAGGGTCAATTCTCATCATCCTAGCCCAGCCTCCCGAGTACTGGGATTACATGTGTACCATCATGCCTGGCTTGCTGCACTCTTAATGTAAAAACAACAAAGCACTACTTAGGTGGGAACATTTTGAAAAGAACTTACTGTTTATTGTTATCAATTACAAAATTTATTTTATCTCCGGTTTCCAGCTGAACATTCCCTTCAACATCTTCAGGGGTGTAAGTCAGGTAAAACACTTCCTGTGAATTAATAAATTATTATTATTATCTTGGCAAGAGGCATATTCATCGTACAGTGTGATTTACTTACTTAAATACTTCTTACACTGGCATTTTAAAGCCAAATTTCTTAAAATTATATGCTTTATGACAAGTAAGTTGTTTTACTCAAATATATACACTTCCCCCTCCATAGTGCTGATGACTTCTGGGAGTCCACAGCTGAGCAGCAATCCAACTTCAAAAAGCTTACACGCAGAAGCATTTGCCCAGAAACTAGTTACATTTCAAAAAAACAATTTTTATGTAAGGCATTCCAAACAAAAAAGCTGCAGTTAGTACTTAAAATGAACCAGAAAAAAGCCCCCCCACAACCCCCCAAAAAGTGATTAAAAGGAGTATTTTACCTTAATGTTCTAACTAAGGTCACACGTGGGCAAGCTAAGACACTTGGAAGTCCTATCAATTTTTTTCCTTTTTAAATTTTTTGATTATGCTGCACTTGAAGCCTCTTAGAAACCAAATTTACAACTGATTTTAGCAACTAGCTTACGTTTTCTACTTTGAAGTTTTAAGTACGCTTATAGATCACATGGTGGATCAGGCAAAGGTTTAAGAAAAATACACAAGTTTACCCCATTACGTTCGTAGCATACACTCCCTGTTGGACTCTGACCGGGGGCAGCTGGAGATTTACTCTCTAAGTTGTGAGGAACAGCGCACACAACCTACCAGTCAAAAAAAAAAAAATTTCCATTGCTAATCATTTCAGGAGCAGCACTGTGCAATATAAACTGAATTTTAATATCCTCTATACTATACATAGGGATGCATTTTAATATGATCCACAAGAGGATGTCATGCTGCCAAGTCTCAAACTTACAGTATGCAAACTGACTGTAAGTTATCAATGTAGGGTTATATATAAAACCCAAATTGAGTCTTGACCGTTATTTTATTTCAGGTCAAGAAATGCCAGTGCTTCTGATATAATTTTAAAATAGTGTTCTTTATATACTACAGCTCTCTTACGTGCAAACTGAGGAGATGGGGGAGAATCTTCCTTTTCTAATGTGAAAGATATGCAAATGCAGGGCCCTAAGAAAATACAAAGCATCAAAGTTACTAACTTGTCCATTCATTCGTTCTTCAGGGTGGATTTCTGGTTTTATCTTCACTAGTTTAATAGCAATTGGTTTGCCAGTCCGCCGGTCAGATGAAACTTCGAATTCAACATCATCTAAAAAGAAGAATGTGTTATTTTTGTTGGGACTCATGTTTGAAAAACAGAACCTCACTTTGGAGCTCTGCTTAAGGACACACTGATGCTGGCCTCAAACCAGCAGTGTTCAGTGCAGTCCCCCGGCCAGCAGCAGCACAGCGCCAGGGAGCTGACCAGAGGCCACACTCTGCCACCACCTGAAGACCTAGGCAGACAGATGCTGGTGAGAAAGCACAGCACCTGTGCTTCTACAGAGCGTTCAGGATCTCCTGACACACACTGCCCTTTCACAACCACTGCGTGGTATAGCATTAAATCTTTTGTTTTCACAGCATTTACACAGAGTATAAACAAAGCAAAAAAAGATCCTAACCATTCTTTTAACCTCTTGTACTGAAGCTCCTTTTCTGTGAAATGAGAATGATTCCTAACAAACAAGACTACTATGAGGATAAACCAAAATAATGCTCAATAGTGTGTACCTAGAGCATCTGGTATACCAAATACAGTATACCTGTTAAGTCACTGTTCTGACTCCTAAGAACTGTTCTTAAAAAACAGGCATATCTCGTATCTTTACTTTAGGTTTTTTGAGACAAGGCTATGTAGCCCAGGCTGTCCTCAAACTCGCAGTGATCCTATCTCAGCCTCCTGAGCCCTGGGATAACAGGCATGTATCACCATGCCTGGCAACTTCAGTCCTTTAACTCTTCCAGCATCTACTGTAAAAATATTCTGATATCTGTTATTCAACTATGCTTTCATCCCTCAAGAAGACACCACCATGATAGAAATCAGGATTCCACATACTTCAGTAATTGATACAGCTAAAATGTCAAAATTTTAATCCCCTTTTTGGACTTAGGTGTTTTCTGAAAGTATTCTCGTGAACAAGGTGACAGGCAAGAGAAATCTAGGGACAGGAATGTAGCTCAGCAGCACAGAGCCTGCCAGGCAAGGTCAAGGCCCCAAGTTCAGTCCTCAATACCAAAAAAAAAAAAATAGGGAGAAATTTAAAAGAACTGACAGATTACCTCCTACTTTTAAGTCCTGCAGGTTGCCATTGTATTGTGAACAGTGGAAGAAAAGTCTAGCTTGACGTTCTGAACACTGAATAAATCCATAAGAGGTTAACAGTTTTTCAATAACCCCAGTTTCACGAAGCGCTGCTGAAGTACCATTGGGGTACCCATTATGTCCATTGTTGTGGAGAAGGTTTGGATCAAAGCTCATCTGTTTTAAAAAGAAAAAGAACTCAACGTATACAGATCTATATTATTTCCACAACATATTACATCTGATTACAAATCACAATCTTCAATATAAAAAGGCAAAGAAAGGTAAAATACATAGAGAAAATTATGTGCTTTATTAGATATTAATTTACCTAATAAAACATCTCAAAGGGAACAATCTAAATTATTTTAGCAAACTATATCCTCATTAATGGCAGAATTTCCACTTACCAGACAAAAAGAATTTCTAAAGTTTATTATTATTACTATTTTTGTTGAGACAGTCTTGCCACTTAGTACAGACTGGCCTCAAACTCATGGTGATCCTCCTGCCTCAGCCTCCTGAGTGCTGGGATTACAGGCATGGGCCATCATGCCCGGCATTGAAGTTGCTAAGGTAAAGCAACTATATTAATAAAAGCTGAATTAGGTTAACTTTATTTTTTTGTTTGTTTTGGAGGCAAAGTCTTGTTATACTTCAAGCTGGCCTTGAACTCTCTATGTAGTCCAGGCTGGTCTCAAACCAATTTCTTGTCTCAGCCTCCCAAGTGCTGGAATTACAGGTGTGTGCCACCACACCCGGCTAGGTTAACTTTGAATTACTACAACAACAATTTTAGAACTAAGTTACTAATATTCAAAAGATGGCAATCCAAGACTACCAATACATTTTCTTAAGATATTTGTTAACAACTACTTTGGAACTAACACAGACATCTTAATACTATTTGGCTCACCATGCATGCTGGAGGCATATTTAAAGTTAGTAGGGGGACCAGGGATTTAGCTCAGTGGCCCTGTGCTTGCCTGGCAAGAGCAAGGTCCTGAGTTTGACCCCCAGTACCGAAAAAAATAAAATTAAAATAAAGTTAGTAGGGATTAACACCATAAAATAAAGTATCTATGCCATACTTCACACCAGAAAGTTTTAGAGTAATACATGTTTAGGTCCTTTGAAAGGCAATCCAAAAAAATTAGTTAAAAAATTTCTAAGACAACATTCCAGAACAGCAAAAGCTCTTCAATTCTAATAATGTTCAATCACTGCAGATACATTAAAAGACACTGATAAAATCTCTATGTTCTTATGATCAATTACTATGATCAGATAAAGTAAAACTAAAGAAAAAAGCATTAAATATAGTGCAATGGAATATATCAAAATTGTAGAAAGATAAGCCAAAGTATGAGTAGTTAAAATAGCACATGAGATGGATGAAAATGCAAACCAAGTCCACTGCACTTAAAAGTGGTTAGTCCTAATTCCTTCATGCTAGCCACTGTTATTTTTGACATATATTAAATCAATTTTCACAAAAGCCCATGAAAAAGTAGTATTATTGTAGAACTTCCATTTTACCAAAGGGGAGACAGAGTACAAAGGTTAAATGACTTGCTAAAATCAAATAGTAATACAAACTGAGGTGGTCTACCTCCACAGTATGGGCTTTAAACCACAGCTTCTAAAAATTAAGTTTCCTGGCACTCTGGTTAAGATACAAAATCAGAGTCGGTGGGAATAGTGTTTGAGATGTCTCCTGACACATGTTGAACAGCAGTACCCTTAACTACAAAAGTTACCCCTCAAGATGTAAGGTGAAGGAAATGTTTAGAGAAGTTAGAAAGCAAGTCCACGGAGCATTTCAACCAGCCTAAGTGACCCGAGGAACTCATGCTTGCAACACAAAGCCAGACAAGCTAAAATCAGTGTTTTGCTGACTTACAGATCTCTGATACGTGGGGGTCCTCTTTTGTTTTTTAGTCCCAGATGAGGTAGAAGATGAAGATAAAGGTAAGGAAAGTGAAGGAGGGGCTGCAGGAGGGGGATGAGGCGCTGATGACAGAGTAAATGTGTTCTCCATTTCAAATAGCTGTGATAATATAGCATGATGTTTATAACAATGATGATTATCACATATTTGACATTCAACCTTTATGCTTTTTAAAATTAGGCTTGTTTATAGCAAAATAATTCACTGAATCAAATTTCTGCTCCATAGGAAATACATCGCATTAACAACTCAAACTGAAATGTATGTTCAAAGCCCTTAAAACAATTCCTATTCCACATTATCTATAAATTTTAAAATATAAACAATCCCTGGTGGTTGCTGGATCGAGACTATTCAGCCCAATTTCATCCTAATGTCCAGTAAAGTTAAGTAGAATTCTCAACCACTGGGCTTCATAAAGTAGGGTATACAAAGATAATCCAATGTATAAAAATATTAGAACCAATTTTCTTGTGTGTAGAAATAAAAATCAGCCTTTATATTTTTACTTGTATTTACAGAGATGGCCTCGATGAGTTGGAATGTCAGATGAAAACATGTCTCATATTACACCAGGAATCTTCAGGAAAAAGTGAAGCCCTCACTCATTCACTGGCTCTCTGCATATTACAGTTTATGCCCAATTAAACTGATATACATATTTAGTTATCTAGCTCAAATGAACTAGGCTCACGAATAGACAAATGGTTGAAAAATATTTTTGCAAAACCTTAGCTGGAAGACAAGTCAAGCATAGGCAAAGAACATGGGAGCTAACACTTCTATTCCTAATACTAATTATTCAACCTCCTTATTATCAAAGAGATCTGAAAAGTGTAACAAAAATTAAGACTATGATATGAACTTGTATTAGTGGCAATGAACATATATCTAGGCGGGGCATGGTGGTACATGCCTGTTTGTAATCCTAGCACTCGGGAGGCTGAGGCAGGAGGATAGCTTCAAGTTCAAGGCCAGCCTGAGCTATATAGTGAGTTTAAGGCCAGATTGAACTCCATAGTGATACCCTGCTTCAAAAAACTAAGAGTGTATACATCATCCCTAAATACAGTAATTCATGACAGGGTAGCATTTTTTAAAAGATGAAGTATCCAGCCAGGCATGGTGGTGTGCACCTGCAATCTCAGTACTCTGTGAGCCTGAGGCAGAAAGATCTCAATTTTGAGGTCAGCCCAGGCAATTTAAAGATTTAGTGAGACCCTATCACCAAAAATTTTTTTTTGGAGGTAGGGTCGTGTCATGTAGTTCAGGCTGCCCCTGAACTCACTATGCAGCCCAGGCTAGCTTTGAACTTATGGAAATCCTCCGGTCTCTGCCTCTAGAGTGCTGAGATTACAGGTGTGTGCCACCATCCCTAGCTCTGTCTCGGAATTTAAAAAGGGCTGGGTATATAGCCAGGGCCCTGAATTCAACCCCCAGAACCACAAAACAATTAAAATTTTCTTAGCATCCAGAACACTATTCTAATGAAATGTTTCTGCACTTAACCATAATACTGCTTATTTCTCTGGGTGTCGTTTTTTTTTTTGGTGCCAGGAATTGAATTCAGGACCCTGTGCTTGCCAGGCAGGCGTGGCACCACTGAGCTACATCCCTAGTCTACCAATATGTTTTACAACGTAAACAAAGTAGCATAATTACACAATCTACAAATACACATATTGACTTTACACGGTCTTTGTTATTTTTGGCTGGTAATGGGGTTTGAACTCAGTCTTCACACTGAGCTACATCCCTAATCCTTCCTATTTTTTTTGAGACAGGGTTTTGATAAATTGCTAAAGACCCAGGCTTGGTATGAACTTGTGACCCTTCCATCTTGGCCTCCCAGTGCTGGGATTATAGGTGTGCCTCACCACACCCAGGTGACAACAGGTTTTCAATTAACAAGCAATAAAAACATAGGGCCATTATTCTAGATTACTGGCTTAGGTTATGATTTTCAAGTGTGCTTTTTTTCATACTCAGACTATAGTTCTTACTATACAAATAAGAAAACAATCTTTAGTGCAGGAATCAGACATCCCCCCAAAAAACCAACATTCTCAAGACTCCTTTCCTACCACACATCCCTGCAGGTAAAAGAACCCTATTTTACTTAGAAAGGGAAAATCAACCAGAATTAGGAAGGGATGAGAGCAAGTCTGTCTGTCTTTCTTTCTTTTGAGACAGGGTCTCATCATGCAGCCTTGAACTCATGGCCATCCTCCTGCTTCAGCCTCCCAAAGACCATTGGGACTACAGGCGTGCACCACGTCTTGCCCAGCAAATATTTCCTTGTAAGACTTGTTTCACCAACAAGGATAATGGAATTTAGGCTGGACTGCTCTTCACTGCTGAATACATACCAAAACAGAGATGAAAAGGAAATTTTCTCTTCTCCCAGAATCTTTGCTGACTTGAGCTACCTTTCCCATTTATCCTTTATCCATTTTGAAAACTTTCAGGGCTGGGGAATGTAGCTCACTGGTAGAGCTCTTGCCTAGCATGCATAAGGCCAAGATTGATCCCAACAACCCCCATCCCACCCCAAGACTTTTACATATGCCACTCAAACAACTATTTAGATGTGCTAACACTTCAAATAACTCCTAAAAATTTGGCTGAACTATATTTTATGCCATGAGAAATTATTTCTTTCCCAATGCCACCAAAAACCTTTTAAAAGTATCATTAAACAAAATGGAGGGCCGGGGATTCAGCTTAGTGGTTCCGGCACCTGCCTCACAAGCGCAAGGTCCCGAGTTCGATTCCCGGTACCAAAAAAACAAATAATGCTGTAAACAAACTGGAAATCATTATTTAAAAAAATGACATTAAAGTAGGGTAGGTGACCAATGGATAAAATAGCTCAATAGCAGATCCCTGTTCATAAAAATGTTCAGATAAAGACATTCAGTATAAGGGTTAGTGGTGGAAGAAGAAAACAGGAAGTAAAAATTATCTGATATTTAATAGGAGGATGGGGGTTTAGCTCAGCGGTGCTGCACCTACCTCAAAAGCGCAAAGTCCTGAGTTCAATCCCCAGTACCAAAAAAAAAAGTCATAGGAGAAAAGACTCCCAAAAATAACTGCTTGGCTCACAGTTATATAAACACATACTCAAAAGAATTAAATGCCTTAACAATTATCAAAAACAGAAGGGGCCAGGGATTTAGCTCAGTGGTTCCGCCGCCTGCCTCGAAACCACAAGGTCCTGAGTTCAACCCCCATTACCAAAAATAAATAAATAAAATAAAATCCTTTGCATTGAACAATCCTCAGCATTGAACAGATCACAATAGTGAAATACGGTTTTCTCCTTCTAGTATTTGAAAAATTAATCATTTGTTTCCAAATAAAAATTACAACCTGTTTTTAAAAATTCCCTTTGTTGGTTAACCTTGGGTTCCCCTTCGCCCCCCATTTTGGGTGTGCTACTAGGGATTGATCCCAGGATCTTCACAGTGAGCTAACATCCCTGGGATTCCAATTTGTAGAGATTAATTTTCAATTATTAGAGTTTGCATAGTTTTTCTCTCATGTTTTTGTTCTACCTTAATACTTGTCTCAGGACCTGTTGGGATGGTTAAACAAGTTGCTTCATACAAAAACCCTAGAATTAGTGCTTAGCACACAAGTACTCACATAATTACTTCTTAGATCTTTCAAAGCAGGCTGGGTGTGATGGCCCATGCCTGTGATCTCAGCAATCAGGAGGCTGAGGCAGGAAGACCATGAGGGGTTCAAAGCAGCCTAAATTGCATAGTAAGACCCTGTCTCAAAAAACCAAAACCAAAATAAAAAAAATAAAAACAAAATCAGTTTGAGCTGCACAAGGTGCACGCCTGTACTTCCAGAAGGCTAAGGTAAGAGGATTCTATGTTAAAGCACAGCCTGGGCAATTAAGTGATTTGTCAAGACTCTGTATCACAATAAAAAAGTAAAAAGGGATGGAGATGAAGCTCAATGTGAAGGCCCTGGGTTCAAGGTCTACTATTAAAGAAATAGCAGAACAGCTTTTTATGATCCTATTCCCCACAGATAAACATTGCTTACCATTTCATACTAGCATATTTTCAACTTCAGATTATAATCTAACAAGCACAATGTATTTCTACAATATATTTCTAATTTCAACAAGTTCCCACCTAAGGTTCTTTATTCTTGTGAACCAGAAAGGTTTTTAACTTGGACAACTGGTTAGATCAAATCCAGTCTCTCTAGCCTTGTCTTCACATTGAGTTGGTCACCAAGTCTTCATTTTTAACATTAGAAAACCTAGTATCTACCTGGTCTGCCATTTATTTATATACTAGATTTTCCTTACAGTCTATTCAAGCCTTCCCATTCTCAACCTACTCCTTAAATGAATATACTTATACTACTTTAAAATTGAAAGCCTAACGTAAACAAATCCTTGGATTCAATCCTCAGTACTACAAATAAAACCAAACCAAACCAAACCTACAATAACAAAAACTAAGCCAGGCATGGCGGCACATGCCTGTAATCCTAGCACCTGGGAAGCTGAGGAGGATCATCTCAAGTTCAAGGCCAGGGTGGGCTACACAGTGAGTTCAAGGCTAGTCTGCACCATAGAACAAGATTCTTTCTCAAAAAACCAAACAAACAAAACATCCAAAAAACAAAAACAGGTAAAAATCGATCTCTTTTGAAAAACAAAATCCACTATGCTCTTGTTTATAGCCATCTGATGGCTCCCTACAGAACAAAGCCAAATACTGTACTGGGTTCTTCAGAACCTGAGTCCAGCAAGCCTCCCCGTCTAGCTACTCTCCTCAACCCACAAGGCTGTTTTTCTAATCTGCTTAGAACTATTCAAGATATATACTATGTGTTTCCAGATTTCCCTGTCTGCTAATTATCTCCACACCTCTACTAGAAGATTCTCCCCCGTCTTAACAAAGTGCTACTAACCTTCAAATGTCCTTCCGAGGTAACTGCTCCTTCAGTCATATTCTTAGCACTTTACCAAAACCTTTATTTTACCCTTTATTAAATTGTGGTATTTTCTAATAAACTGCTCTAAACCCTAAGTCTCAATATTTTATTCATTATTGTTTTCTAATACCAGCAAGACCTAACAATATAGTAAGCACGTCAGCTACTCATAAATGTGCTAGTGACTGTACATAAGTACTGGATGTTGAAGAGGGTGGAAAAAAGGAAGCACAGGGCCAGGGATGTAGCTCAGTGGCACCAGACCTGCCTTGCAAGCACAAGGTCCTGAGTTCGATCCCTGGTAGCAAGAAAAAAAAAAGGAAGCAGAGATCATGAGTACCAATTATTACCTAGGTTTCAAAGATCCCTGTACAAAGATTGCAATGAACATCTTATTTGAAATTTTTTAGTACAGAGCACATCTCTAAGAGACCTATAAATCAAGGGACCTGCATGTATTAATATAATCTTGTGTGAAAAATCCTAGTTCTGGCTATATATATTGTTCTTTCTGACAAGAGACAATAAAGTAACGTTAATATTTGCATAGCAGAAGCCAGGTATGGTGGTGCAGGACTGTAATTCCAGCACTTAGGAGGTTGAAGCAGAAGCATCACAACCCTGGGCTTCATAGTGAGTTCAAGGCCAGTCTGAACTACCCAGCAAGACTGTCTCTAGAAAACAAAATAAAAACATAAAAATAAAATAATAAAATTTCATATTAGATAAGTGAGAACATAAAGTGATATTCTGGGTATCTTTAGATAAGAAATTTGGGTTTTATATTTGACCAAGCAGGAAATTCACAATTACAGAATTGATTCCCCCCCCCCCCATACTAGGGACTGAACCCAGCACCTTCACCTTGAGCTACATCCTCAACCTTTTACTATGTATTTTTTTTTTTGAGATAAGGTCTCAACAAATTATTAAGTTGCCCAGACTGGGCTTGAACTTGCAATCTTCCTGCCTCAGTCACCCACAGTGCTGGGATTATAGGCATGCACCATTAAACCTGGCTCAGAATTTTTTTGGTACCAGGGATCAAACTCGGGTCCTTGAGCTTGCGAGGCAGGCAGCGGAACCACTGAGCTAAATCCCTGACCTCAGAATTGATTCTTTTTTTTTTTGTACTGGGGATCAATTGATTCTTAATAAAACCACAAACCTACCTCGCAGTGATAATCAAATATTGCACTTTCAGTAGTATTAGCTGATTCTTCTTTTTCAGCACAAGTTTCAAAGGGCGAAAGTTAGTATTAAAAAAAAAAAAAAAAAAAGCGAGAGAAAATGCTCTACCAAGCTAATAAAGAATACAATTGCTGCTGCACCAAGCAATCTCACAGTACAGCACTGAAGAAAACAAAGACTACTAGCAGAATTGGGAAATGCTCTTTCAAAGCTGTTGAGTAGGCACAAACTTCTTGTTTCAGATCAAGTGTTGTGTCTTCAACTTAAGTGTACTCTTCTTTGGTCTTGTTGGTTGTTACGAGGTTTGTTCCTTGCCTGATCTGAACTTGAAGCAGCAGTTTCAGGTGGTAAAGTCTGTTCTGTTACACTTCATACTAGAGGAAAAAATGAAGATATTAAGTATAACATATACAAAACAATGAAGCACAGAGGGCGAAGAGTAGGACAAACTCATCACATTAACTCAGAGTCACTAGTGAAGGAATAGAGAAAACTTGGAAGTACTTATTTGATAATATCTGAGACTGCTCAAGTGATTGTTTTCTTTAGTATCACATATCCAAGACTTCAACCTATTTCAGAGTCCTTACTGACCTTCCACCCCCAATAAGCTGGAAGTTACTCAATATTCTATTCAGTAAAAGCATTTTATAAGCTTTATATCCAGCACTTCATTAGGTTTTGTGGGAAAGAAAAAAAAAAAAGACTTCCTCCCATCAGTTCACCATCTTGCTGAGAAGAGTTAAACTTGGAGGAAAAAAACCATACAAAATGCCAAAAATATGCTCAGCTACTATTTGAGTACCTATTATGTCACATACCAGAGTAAAACTACTTCTTTACTCACTTCTGTATGAGCATCAAAGAAACATGGTGGGTACAAGAAAAGATGTGTAATTTGAAATGAACCCGGAAAAATAGGCAGAATTCTAGGAAAAAAGAGAGTCCAGTATTCTAGCCATGAAATATCACATAAACCAAGCCAGAATATGCCACTAAATCCTAGGTTCCCTGAGAGTTGGGACCATAAATTATGATTTTTTTAAACCTAGCATCAAGTAGGTTTTTTTGCCTGAAAGACTATGGCAACAAGTGTGGGTTATTTCAGAAAAAATCAACAGGCTAGCCTGGCTAGAGCAGAGGTCTGGGCTTCAATGAAATAGGGTATGTAGCATGATGGACGTAGTACAGTCAGATTATGAAGCATTTCAATAGGAAACAGGCTTAGTTCTTGATGAAAGTGGTATTATGTCTTGAAATCCTATGGGAGAGGACCGTGAAAGAAACAAATCTCATTTAAGCTGTTGTAGTAAACAGATGAGAAACTGTAGAAGAGGAACATATTTGCAGAAAAAAAAAAAATCACAGAAATCTTGTTATTTATAAAATTATAAATGATTATTTTGCACCAGCTTAAAACAGTGCTCTTAATTGAAATGAGTTTTGGCCAGGTGTGGTGGTGCACACCTGTAATCCCAGCCCTGAATGCTGTTGAGTTCAAGGCCAGATAGGGCTATGCTGCCTGCGAAACCTTGTCTCAGTAAGCCAAACCAAACCACATCAAACCAGAGTTTTGTTTTAGATAGGAGTCTCATGATGTTGCCCTGACCTGTCTAGAACTCTTGGGCTCAAGTGATCCTCCCACAGCCTCAGCAGCCATGACAGGTATGCATCATGTACAGCAACTGAAATGATTCATATGGGGAGAAAAAGGCAGACATGCTGATAGATGGATAACATATTCATGTATAGCTGAAAGTGGCAGCACATGTCTGTAATCCTACTTGGGAGGCTGAGGCAGGAGGACCAGCCAAGAGTCTGAGGCCAGCCTGAAGTACAAAGTGAAACCCTGTCTCAAAACAAACAAACAAACAAACAAACTTCAGTGATATTTTCCAGCCAACATTCTAGGCAGGAGGTTCTTAATTCTGGCTAAACATCTAACTCACTCAGGCAACTTTCAAAAAAACAAAAAACTGCACAAAGTGCTGGGTGTGGTAGTATACGCCTGTCATCCCAGAACTGGCACTAGCCCACCAGAGGCAGGATCATTGGGAGTAAAAGCCAGCCTGGGCTACATAGTGAGTTGGAGGCCAGCCTGAACTATATAGTGAGACCTTGTCTCAAAACAAAACAAAACAAAACAAATCTGTAAAAGAGCATGAGTTCCACACAGAAATTCTAAATTTACCAAACTACCATAGGTGTCAGGCATTATGTCTCAAATTTCTGAGAAGCGAGCTCAACTTCATTGCTATGCCTGTTATCACATAACAGCAAAGGTGTCAGGCATTGGCAAATTTTCTTTCTTTTTTTTTTGAGACAGGGTCTCCCTATGTAGTTCAGGCTGGCCTCAAACTCACTATGTAGCCCAGGCTGGCCTTGAACTCACGTTGATCCTCCTGCCTCAGCCTCCCAAGTTCTGGGATTACAGGCATGTGCCACCATGCCTGGCTGGTAAGTTTTCTTTGTTCTCTATCAAAGATTTCAGACTTGCACTAAGGATTAAACCACTATTTAAAATACCTCTATTCTTTTTATTGTTTTTCAGTTCTTTTCCCAGATAGGTCTATTCCCTCCCCTAATCCTTAGCTTTTGGCATGTTCCTAAAGTCTATCATTCTTTGTTGCTATGGGTCTTCCCACAAAGGATATAATTTTGGCATCTTCAAGGTGACCAAAATCCCTTCTTGACCATTCCAGCACAGACTCATTACCTTAATTTCCACTGAAAGAACAGTATCCACTGAAAATATCTGCATTCTGGTATCAAATCATTCTGCATTTTTTGTAGGAGTAGTACTGGGGACAGAATCCAGGGCCTTCACACTGAGCCACATCCCAGCCCATTTTTAAATTTTGAGACAGGGTTTCATAAGTTGCCCAGGCTAGGCTCGAACTTTCAATCCTTCTGCCTCAGCCTCCTAGAGTGCTGGGATCACAGGCGTGTGTCACCATACACAGCTTGCTTCATATTTATATCTTCTTTTTCTAATTATGTCTCGAATTTCTGAGAAGCAAACTCAACTTCATCACTATGCCTGTTATTGCTTAACCCAGTGCTGCTGAACAACTACAGCAAAAATATACCAAAAAGATAGTTAATCCATAACGGGCAAAATGATACCATAGTTCAAGTGTAAACAGTTCTATCAACTTTAACTGTATGGAGTTTTAACTATTCAATCAAGAAATAACAGTCTTCGATCCCTGGTACCAAAAAAGAAAAAAAAAAGAAAAAGAAATAATAGTCTGTATAATAGTTTTATCTTAATTCCTTAGGTTTATTTATGGGTTGAATTCTGTCTTGTAGGGGGAAAACCCCCCCCAAATACCTCAAAATGTCAACTGTATTATAACCCAATAACTATATTATAACCTAAGGTATTGTGTTAACAATCATCAAACTTCCTATCCAATAACACAAATAAGATGCTTCTAAAATCTGGAGAACTGCAGGGCCAATCTTTTTTTTTTTTTTTTTAAAGAGTTTCACTATGTAGTTCAGGTTGGCTTCACACTCAGTGATCCTCCTGCTTCAGCCTCCAGAATGCTGGGATTACAGGCCACCGTTACCAGCGGTGGGGCCAATCTTGGGTATTAATGAGACCTATTAAGATCTATGAAAACTCAGGCCAGGGATTTAGCTCAGTGGTGCGCTGCCTGCTCACAAGCGCAAGGTCCTGAGTTTGATCCCCAGTACCAAAAAAGATCTATGGAACCTCAAGAAATTTACCAGAAGTCTTGAATTCAGAGTGACTGAATTAGTATCTTCATATCTACAAATTTACTAATAAAGCCGCTTCTCAAATTAATACTTGCTGAAGGATTTCAAGGTACTATATAGGTCAGGCACTTAAAAAACTGGTTATCTACTTATACCAACATTCATCCATGGGTACTGACAATTTCTTTTTCCTTCACCTCCTGAACACACAGTTAAGACTAGGGCACAATTTTAGCCTCCTTGATTGTTAAATAGTCAACTTCTTTTTCCTTTGCTCAATATGGAAACAGTATCATTATTAATAATCAATTACTACATCACTTTGTTTCAGGAGTTAAAGCTAATTCCTTCACTTGAACTCAATCCAAATGGTTATTCCTCACTGGCACCACTTTTAAAACTATCATCACCCATTTGTTATTATCTCCCTCACAGCTGCTTTAACTCAAAGGTCATGGACGCAGCAGGCACTAAATCTGTATGTGCCTAACTAACATTTATTTTTGGTGGTGTGACACACAGGGTTTATTTTGACCCCACCAGCCCCTTATCCCACACCTGGGCTCAGTAGGCCTGTCTGTTACAAAGGCCCCCTTCAGTTTGCAAGGCCACACCCCGACTGGCTAGCAGGCTCACTCAGCACTCAAGAACAACCTCTTGAGTGGTGTTTGTATAGGGGTTCCAGTGGCACTCCCCATCTGCTGGGGCCTCCTGCTCCAGCATGCCCAGGCGAATCATATACAACTTCAGCTCAAAGCCAAGCCCAACTTCTGTCAGTTTTATGTGACAGTGGTCTGCCCTCTTATAGACATGGTGCTGGAATGAAACAGACCTTCTGGTTTGCAAAGCTGATGAGTGGGTGCCATCTTTAGCCACAGGTCACAGATTATGTCAGAAACTAGCTTGCCAAGGAGAAAGAAGCCATGAAAGGATGAGGTGGGGCTTGGTCTCAGACATGGTTCCAGGTCTGGGATGTCAGGCCACATGACAACAAAGCAGTGTGAAGTACACAGCAGGGCCAAATGGCAGGTAGCTGACAATAAGCCCCACAGGTGTCCCTTGATGTTCAAGGTTGGTGACTCTCATTGGTGTGCAGGTTCTCACCAGTGGCCCCAAACCATGCCAGCCTTGGTTTGCATTATAGGCACCAGGGAACACCAGCTTCAGTTGGTTTGCAAACATCTTCAGGTGGAAACTGGGATCAAGGGAGCCAGTGATCATGACCTTGGGATCCTCAACACTAGCTCATCGATATTCATCATTTAAATGGCTGGTCATACCTTCACCACTGGCATCATCAGGGACCCCTGTAAGCCCAGAGGCTCCTGGCCTAACTCTGGGAATGAGGCAGTTTTCTTCAAGTGTGCCAGACTTTCTACTTCCTTTCCTGGGCAGATCACTGTGCCTCCTAGCAGGCCTTGCAGCATAGGTGCTGTATTTGAGGAGTAGCATCCTGAGTGCCACTTCCACATGAGTCTAGAACTATAGGTGTCACCTGCATCCGCTGAACTAAAATATTTGTCATAATCCATCTATAGCTGGGTGTGGTGGCGCATGCCCATAATCCAGTACTCCAGAGGCTGAGGTGGGAGGATCACCACAAGTTTGAGGTCAGCCTGGGCTGCACTGTGAAACCCTATCTCAAATAAAACCAAAAAAACCTTACCCCCCCAATCTAAAATACATCACAATACAGGGTTTATGTGTTTTGTTTTGTGAGACAGGGTCTTCCTATGTAGCCCAGGCAATCTTCCTGCCTCAGCCTCCCAAGTGCTGGAATTACAGGCATGCACCACCACACCCAGCTCACAATACAGGGTTAATAATTTTGTCAAATCATTCTAAAAGTCTGACAGTGCTCATTTGGGGAGAATTTTGATGAAAGGTTAACAGTTCTCCTCCTAACCCTCTTCCTTTAGACGAATACTCTATTCCTTTGAGAGAAAAAGTGAAGACCCAAATAGGTCATATTTTCCATTGTCTAATGTCACCAAACCCCATAGCTGAATAAATTTTCCATGGGAAAAAGGCATTTTTTGGCAGGGGGGGATTTGCTTTTGCTTCACTGTTCCTATTTCTTGAAGTAAATCTATCAAATTCCAGTGTAAGCCAGGCATGGTGGCAGTGCATTCCTGTAATCCCAGCATTCTGGGAGGCTGAGGCAGGAGGATCTCAAATTTGAGCCCAGCCTAGGCAATTTAACAATATCTCACCAATCAACACACACACACACACACACACACACACACAGTGTGTGTGCCTATAGTAGCTCAGTGTGAAGACCCTGGGTTCAATCCCCAGTAGTAGTGGTGGTAGGGGGTGTGGATCTAAGTTGCCACCTATTGAGTAGAAATCAAAGAAAATTTGATGGGCTATCTTTTTGAATAAGTTTAGTAGTAACAACCATGCTGATTTTTAATTACACAAAAAGGTACTGAGATACTTAAAAAGTACATTATCTATCACCTAACTACTGTTATATACACTAACAGTTTGAAGTATGACAGATGCCAGTGGGAGAAGCTGAAGAAATACTCCAGACACATCAGCAAACAATGTATTGTCCAACAAAAATACAGTGCAAGCTATATCCATAGTTTAAAATTTTCTAGTACTCATATTAAGGTCAAAAGAAACAGATGAAATTAATTTAATGTCTTATTTAACAAACATATCCAAAGTTTATATCCCTCAAAATCTGAAACTGGCATGGTGACATACGCCTGCAATTCCAGCCCTCAGGAGGCTGAGGCAGGAGGATCACTGCAAGTTCAAGGGCAGCCTGAACTACACAGCAAAATCCTGTCTCAAAAAAACAAAAAACCAACAACAAAAGAATTCCGATGTTACTTTATAATCATAGCATGTTTCAATTCTGACTAGTCACACTTTAAATGCACAATAGCCTCATGTAAATAGTAGCTATCACAGTCCATAGAGTAGTGATCAAGGGGAAGAAAACATGCCTACTAAAGCTAAAAGTGAAAGAAAGACTACAGGACAAAGATTTGCACTAATAAAAGGAGGCAGTACCCGATATGGGAGCTTACAGTCACTAAATTGAAGCAGAAGTGCAAATAACTAGCTAGGTACTGGCTACAGCTGCAAACCAAAAGACAGTTTACATGTGCAACTGAGAAACTGTCCAATTTATTTTCAACTGCATGTTAATATTTGACCTCAGTATGAAAGGACATAATAGGTATTTTTAAAGCTTTGTATTGGTTTGTTTTTAATTAGGCACTCCACAAAGGGAAGTGGGAAACATTATAATACAGAGACAGGAATTTTTAAAATCCTGATTGGGCACAAAGGATTTTAAAGCAAGAAATGATAGGACTCAAGAAAACAAGTCACACTTTTCTTTTTTTTTGAGACAGTGTCTCACTATGTAGTTCAGGCTGGCCTCGAACTCATGGTCATGGTCGATCCTCCTGCTTCAGCTGCCCGAGTGCTAGGATTACAGGTGTGCACCACCATGCCGGGCTTATAAGTCACTCTTAAATTACAGTCTATTAAAACTTATAAAATACACTTAAATTTTCTTAGCTGAAATAATTCTCTATTATGCAACTCCTGAATGTTTTAACAGCTCTCCTTAAGTTTGTGTCAAAGATCTCAAAGTGCTCCCCCACCTTTTAAGACATAGCTGAGGCATATTTTTTGTGTTTAACAAAATCTCAAGATTTGTATTTTATTTTGCAATATATTCCTAAAATTAAACCTTCAAAAATTTGCCCAAAGAATTTCCATGTTTCAACTACCTTGTTGGAAGTATGGCTCTCAAAGCAACGCCAATAAACTGTATACTTAAAAGGGTTTAAGCACAGGGCCGGGGATTTAGCTCAGTGGTTTCGATGCCCGCTGCGCAAGCACAAGGACCCGAGTTCAATCCCTGGTACCAAAAAAAAAAAAAAAAAGGGTATAAGCCGTAAATTTTATATTATGTATTATTTTATCACAATTTAAAACACCAAAAAAAGGGGATGGCTTTGTAGTGTTTTTATCTGGTGGGAAGGAGGGGAGAAAACAGGTTAAGATAAAGCAGGAAAGCATGTCAGCGTTCACTTAATTTTCCTTTCTAGAAATTTACTAGAACTTTCAACTATACTCTTTAAAGGTCATACTTGTTAAGTTAGAACTTATTTACAAAAAAAGAAAACCTATCTTCTGAGCCTTAAATACTTTACTTTTCAACTCAGCTGCTATAAATACTCATCCCGATGGTAAACATCCAGAGCAGCTGCAAAACCACTCAAACTATTACTGGCCCTCTTATTTCGGTTCTAGAACTAAAAAGAAACAAGGTTGAATATTTATCTAGGTTTTGAGTCATATATATGCCTATTCAAGTATGTAATAAATTTCCTCCTTATCCACATCAAAGTGTTATATTGCCCCTAGATGTAGGACTGAGAATGTTAGTCTTCTAGGAACTCAAAATAAAAATTAGCGTTTTGGTAGAGAAGCTTGTGCTAGTGGGCTATAATCTGGAACTTACATTTTTAAAAAGGAAGTTGGCAGCTCTGGCTATGAAATGCCAGTTCATACCAGCATGACAAAAAGTTTAAGTCTCAGAAAAAACAGATTTAACTATTACAGTGCCTTTAAGCTTCTCTCCTTCTACTTGACTCCCAAGAATACTACATTCTTTCACTCATTTTAGGTGCAAAACAAGGAAATAAACTCGCCCAATTACAGTATGTAGTTTCTTTCTGGCAGTGTGAAGTGTGTTGGGAGTGTTCCCCGCCTCACTTGTGAGTCAAGCAAGACAGCAGCCATCTTCGTGTTTCTAAGGGAAACTTTCAAAGCAAAAGAACTAAAATTTCGCAATGATAAAACATCGGAAGGCTGAGCATGCAGGCGCATGCCTGCAATCCCATGAGAGGCTGAGGCAGGAGGATCAACGCACGTTCCAGGGCACCTTGAATTAGAGTTAAACCCTGTCTTAACAAAACAAAACCCCAAAACAAACAAAAACATTGAATGGTAAAAACCTCACGTATGTCTCTGACTGAGACTCCTAAAAACTAACTTTACATAGAATGATGAAGCCAAGCCGTTCATTGCACAATGCGAGGCAGTGCTTGCACCACAGGAGACAGAGGAAGTGGTAGCGAGGCTACCACTGATCACTGAACACGCCGTTTCCTCCAATATAGAGGTGGGAAACACGTGCTAAAAAGATTAAGAAAGCCGAAGGGGAGACCAACGGGGTAAGGTTGGTTGTTGAGACCCAGCTGTAGATGACTGGAAGTAAGGATGTCAACTGTGCTGTGCTACAGTGCTAGTTTTAGATGAGGAAAGGTGTCTCCCTTAGCACTTCCTCTAGATGGAGCGGGGTCTCAGTCCCCACACAAAGAAGGGGCCACTGCCGCACTGCGCTCTGGTATTCGTAGTCATGTCCCCAAGCAGGTGATGGCCAAGAAAAAACAGGGTCCGGAGACAGAGTAGGCCCCTCTCCCCTGCCTCTAGCTCTTTCAGCTACACACAAAGGACCGCGCTACCAATCTCTCGCCCCGCCCGCCGGGACTTGTAGTTCCCGTTTGCCCAGCCAAGCCGCAGAGGGGGAAGCGGCCAGACTACTGCTCCCAGCAGCCTCCGCGCCCGAGCCCCGCACCCTCGGCCTCCATCTTGGCTGCGGTCGAAGCCTCCATTTTCGCTCCCTCCCCCCACTTTAGTCATCACCACCGCTACTACCACGCGCGCCCCCCGGCTTCAACTCCTCGCTACGGTTCTGCAGACTGACATGAGGCCCACACGGTTGAATAGGGAATGAAGAGAAAAGCCCAGGGTAGGAAACAGGGTGGGTGCTTCCCTACTCGGAGCTCAAGAAGTCCCCACCTTGACTCAGAAGTCTCTCCCGTTAGTCATGGTCTTCTATCGGCCCTTAGCTGGGCTTCCTGGTACCCCCCAATTGGACCCGGAGGTCGTACTCACCCCAACAGCTCAGCGCCCCCTCTCCAGCGCCGCCATAAGCAGCACGGCCCGGTACGTAGGAATAAATCTCGCTTCTCTCGCGAGATTTACAGGCTCCGGCTGCGTGCACGGGAAGGGAGGGGGACTATGCTCCTCATACGCTTGCGCAAAAGGGCTGAGTGACGCCAACCAGCTGTCTGCGTTTAGCCACAACTAAGATGGTGGTTATCCTTTATGTTTCTTCCTGGTGTCTGGCAGAAAGCAATTTCACTGTTTACTGACTCCGCTGGGACTCTAGGGGCGAGGTGGAACGTGATTTTAGGCGTCTCTGGGCTTTACAAACCTGAATATGTTTTACGCAGCGAGGCTAGGGTAAACCTTGAGAAAATATACAGTAATATCATGAAAAAGGGTTTCTCTTTTCCCAAAGATAATCCAGAAGACCTCAAACCTCAGTTTCTCTTTGCTGTCAGGGAAAGCGTTCTTTCCTTTATATTCAGATGAAATTTAATTAGTATAGAGTTGGGTTTTAGCCAACTAATTTGGAAGCCTAAGTGTCTTCCAGAAATTACATTGCTTGCAACAAATAGACAAGAGAGGAAGACTGTACCGATTGCTTCAAAACAAAGCAAAACCAAAAAAGCACAGACTACTTCAACTGACCTTTTTAGTTACCAGGAGATATTCGTAGTGTATCAAAGAGGCTGAATCAGGCTGGCATGCACCTTTGAGGCAAGAGGATCACTTGAGTGCTGGTGTTCCAGGCCTGCCTGGTAGCAATAGTGAGACCCAGTCTCGGAAGGGAAAAATACAGCAGGCTAGCCAGGTGTGGTGGCACACGTTTGTAATCCCAACACAGTGGGCAGCTGAGGATTACAAATTCAAAACCAGCCTGGGCAGTGAGATGAATCTCTCAAAAATAAAAAAAATTCAATGTGGTGGCGGTGTACGCCTGTAATCTCAGCATTTGGGGGAGGCGGAGGCAGAGGAACATAGCTGCAAAATCGAGGCCAGCCTGAGCTGCAAAGTGAGGCCTTATCTCAAAAAACAAAACAAAACAAAAAAACTGGAATCAGTAAGTGTAATTAAAAGGTTGAAATCTGGGCGAAGCGATGATTCATCCAATGAAGATATGAGAGAAGGGAGATTGGTAATTCTGACCTCAGAAAAATTCAATGGATTATCCCTTTCAAAAAATAAAAAATTCCAGTCCTAGAGGCCGGGGATATAGCTCAGTGATGCCGCCACCTGCCTCGCAAGCACAAGGTCCCGAGTTTGATCCCCGGTGCAAAAAAAAAAAAAAGAAAAATGATAAATTCTCTTTAAAAAAAAACAGTCCAGTCCTCTGATGAAAAGAATGCTTTTCAGGATTCAGGGACTCACTTGACAGTACTGGAAAATGGTCAATCACTTTCCAGAGAGTTCTCCCACCTACTTGCCTCTTTACAGCCTCAGGGTCCAATTAGGTATGGCAAGAAGCCTAGCAAAGGGAGAGGAGAATATCGCACCTCAAATATACTTTTTTGGAGACAGGGTCTCACTATGTAGTTCAAGCTGGCCTTGAACTCACTATGTAGTCCAGGCTGACTTTCAACTCAAAGCGATCCTCCTGCCTCAGCCTCCCCAGTGCTGGGATTACAGGCGTGTGCTCCCATCACCAGTGTAAGACCGAGGGCCTTACCAAACGCTCCAAGGAGCTGACTGCAGCAACGAACACCCGGGAAGGAACACACCGGACAAGTTGGAAAATAAAACAGACCTTTATTAGTCTGGCCAGATGGCACTCCCAAAGCAAAGTAGTTAAAAGAGGCAACTGGCTCAGAGTCCGAGGCTGTTTTATAGGGGGTTGAGGGGGAGGTTAACATGTAGATTTACGGAAAAAAAAGGAACAAAGGTTTGTGGTCGACTGTCACGTACTGATGGTCAGCAGACATACACACTAATGGTCACGACCGTCACATACTGATGGTCAGCAGACACATTGATGGATTGTTCTACAGGTAGTGGGCCCGGGAACATTTGTTCTCTGGACAAACAAGGGGTTGAGCAATTTTACTTAGGAACTCTGTTTCGTTGCAGATTCTATTATCCCAGAACTAACAAACACATTTTAACCATTAATTTACAAGTACAATAGAGGCTAGGGGAATAATTGATTTTGGAATCATGCAGTCCCACACCAGCTTTAAATATACTTCTTAGGTGTATTTTGAGTTAATTATTCAGAAAAATTGAAGACCTCAGAAAAAGGCATGGCTCTGAGAGAAAAAAAATCTACCTAGAGTAGTAAAGTACAGTGGTTTTGTCTGCTCAGCTTCCCCTTATCTGCCTAGGAACAATTCTTTGAGAAGAGATCAGAGGTCTGACACCTGGTCTAGGCAGAGTTTACCATAGATGGTCTTCTGACAGTGCTACCTAAGTAACTTTGACCACCATGTGGTTCCTCTCTTGCAACTCCCAGTGGCTTGTTTCTACCTCTCCCTCTGGGAGTCGCAGCCCACTATTTTTGTTCTGTAAGATACTATATATACATCGACTCTCTCTTTGTATGTGGCTCCCAAGCCTATGCATGTGTTAACTTTTCTTTACTGTCAGTATCATAAACTAAAACTATCAAACCTTCAGAGAGAAATGAGAATTTTTATTTTTTTAAAATTTCAAGACAGGATCTTGCCTTTATGAACAAAACCTCAGTCACACAGGAACTAGTGCAAAGAACCAACAACTGGGATCTCATCTTGTTAAAAAGCTTTAGCACAGCAAGAGAAACCACCATCACAGTGAAGAGACAACCCACAAAATGGGAAAAAATTTTTGCCAACTGTTCCTCAGACAAAAGAACTACTATCTAGTATATATAAAAACCTCAAAAAATCAGATCCTCCCCCAAACTTAAAGACCCAATCCAAAAATAAACATCTGAAATAAATAGACTCATCTCAGATGAAAAAGAAGAAATAGCAAATAGGTATATGAAAAAAATGTTCAGCGTCACTGGTCAATCAAAAGATGCAAATTAAAGCAATGCTGAGATTCCATCTCACACCAGAAAGAATGGCTATCAAGAAATCAACCAATAACAAATGCTGGAGGGACTGTGGGAAAAAGGAACACTTCTCCACTGTTGGTGGGAGTATAGACTGGTAGAACCACTGTGGAAATCAGTGTGGAGATTTCTCAAAAAACTAAAACTAAAAAACAAAAGAAAACAGAAAACTAAAACTAGAGGTTCCATTTGACCCAGCTATACTTCTTGGTATCTTCCCAAAAGAATTAAAAGCATCATACCACAGTGATATATGCACGCTCATGTTTATAGTGGCACACTTTATAATAGCTTAAATTTGAAATCAGCCCAATTGCCCATCAACTGGAGGCAGGCGCAGCATCACTGAGCTAAATCCTTGGCCCCTTCATTCTATTTCTTTTTTTGGTTTTTTGAGACTCTGTTCTGAAGGCTAGTCCTGAACTCACTATGTAGCCCAGACTGGCCTCAAATTCACAACGATCCACCTGCCTCAGCCTCCTGAGTGCTGGGTTTACAGGCATGCACCACCACACCAGGCTATAAGGAAATTTCTTGAATGAATAGGACAGCAGTATGAGAAGGTGTTAGAAATTGGTATGTTCTGCTGGAGAAGTACAGAATGTAAAACATTTCTAACCAGCTGTGTTGTTTCCTTTGTTGAATTATTAAATATAGACCTCCTTTTCCTGGCAAGAGATCTAGTCAGGATATTTAAATCTAATATTACAGAAAAACTGTCTTGGATTCTTGCACTAGATACAAGGCCATGTGAAGCTGGCTAAAAGTAGCATTAGGTCTGTGAGGACACATTCTCAAATGTCACAGCAAAGGAAAGTATAAAATATAATTGCATCACTGCCAATACCATTCCAGCAATACCATTTCTGTTAACAAAGGATAAAAACTTGATTTCTACCATTACATGTAGCATCTCTGTCTGTCTATCTATCTGTCTATCTAGAGACAAAGTCTCAGTAGGTCCGTAAATTGCCCAGGCAGGGCTTGAATGTATGATTATCCTGCCTCAGCCTTTCAGAGAGCTGGGATTACGCCCAACTGCCCAACTTCTAAAACTTCTAGAGACTTAAAAAAGAAAAATGGTGATACTGGGGATTGAACCTAAGCCCTTTGCACTGAGCTACCTCCCCAGCCTTTCCTTTTGCTTTCTTTTTTTTTTTTTTTGATACTGGGGATCGAACTCGGGTCCTTGGGCTTGTGCAGCAGGCAGTGAAACCACTGAGCTAAATCCCCGACCCTCCCCAGCCTTTCTTATGATTTATTATCACTATTTTTTGAGGCAGGATCCACTAAGTCACTAACTTGCTTAAGTGGAACTTCAATTTGTGATCCTCCTGCCTCATCCTCCCAGAGCTCTGGGATTACAGGTCTCTTCCACCAGCCAGGCCTATCTTAACTGATACGACCATTTCATCACTTTCATTTTGAATATCTCAATTGCCTTTAAATTCCTCCTTCATCCAAAATTAGTATCAATTTACATTCATCTACCTATTTATTTATTTATTTATTTAGAGACAGGATTTCACTATGTAGTTCAGGCTGGCCTTGAACTCACTATGTAATCCAGGCTGGTCTCAAACTTGTGGTGTTGCTCCTGCCTCAGCCTCCTGAGTGCTGAGATTTAAGACAGGACTCCTGTGCGCCACAAAGCCTGGCAGTATCAATTTATCTTTAACATAAAATATAATTATGTATAAATGCAGAAGTATAAGTTTTAGCTTCTAATGCATTAGAGGAAGGAGCAAAGGGAGTAATTTCATTTAAATCACTTGTTAAAATGATTTATTCTTTGGACCATTACAACCCATAAGTAGAGGTAGCTTTCATTTTTAGAAGATCTCATTTTTAGAAGATCTCTACATTTAAAAGCAGTGCTTTTTTTAGATGAATTTTGAAGTCAAATAAAAAGGCAAAAAATGTAGTTTGCTTTTAAAATTTTTTAAAATCAGAGTTAATTGAAGCTTAAATTTATGAAAGCACTTGGAAAACCATCTTTTATACAAAGGAGCAGACATGGATTTGGGCAAGATCTTTAGTCCACTAGGGAACAATCATCAGAAAAGAAACTGAATGAATTATTTTTAGTTATTCATCATGCTTATTTTTCTACCTTGGGAAACAAATAGACAATTGATTATGGTTGTGTGTTTTATTCTCCACAATTGACAGTAAGCATATTACTGTATCACTAAGCATTAAAAGTGTCAGGCATGGTGACACACGACCATAATCCCAGCATTCTGGGAGGCTGAGGTAGGAGAATTGTGAATTTGAGCCTAGCCCGGGCAATTTAGTGATTAGCAAGACCCTGTCTCAAAATAAAAATAAAAAAGGGCTGGAGATATATAGCTCAGTAGGAAAACCCTGGGTTCAATCCACAGTAATAAAAAAGAAAAAGAAAAAAGAATAAGAAAGAAATAAAAGGTAAGCCCTTAGATATTTAAAACATTTTCTTGAGGAGTGGTAGATGATAAAAAATTTTTTTCAGAGGGTAGGTACTGGGGATTGAATAACACAGGGTCTTTGCAATAAGCTGCAGCCATAGCCATTTTTTATTTTCTCATTTTGAGATAGTCTCACAAAATTGCTAAATTGCTTAGGCTGAAACTGGGCATCCCCATACGTCCAGCATTTGGGAGGCTAGGGCAGGAGGATTGCCAAGAGTTCAAGGCCATCCTGAGCTACATAGGTCAAGGCCAGCCTGAAGTACATAGTAAGACCCCATCTAAAAAACCAACCCACTAACCAAACAAACAAAAGAATTATTTCCAAGCAGGGTGTGGTGGTGCATGCCTGTAATTCCAGCAAACTGAAAGGCTGAGGCAGGAAGATTGCAAATTCAAGCCCAGCCCGAGTGATTTAGAGAAAAGGTGTGTCGGGGGGAATGTATGGGGATGTAAATTAGTGTGAAGGCCCTGGGTTTAGTGGAAAGCAAACAACAATTCAATAAAACAATAACAATAATGTAAAAAAATTCAAATTTAAATAATACTGTATAAGAAATAGCTGGGTACTGTAATCCCAGCACTTGGGAGGCAGGAAGATTGCTCTGGGTTCAAGACCAGCCTGTGCTACATAGTGAGACCCTCTCTCAAAATAATAAAATAAAAACTTTGGGCTGGGGATTTACCTCAGTGGTTCCGCCTCCTGCCTTGCAAGCACAAGGGCCTGAGTTTACTGCTGCTTTTGCCTAGAAGGCCTTTCCTCCTAAGTCACCACATATTTGGCACTTTCTCATCATTCAGATTTCAGCTCAAATGTCACCAACTCACAGAGGCCTTTTCTAGTGTAAAAGCCCCCATAGCAACATCATCCTTAATAGCAGCTTGTTCATCGTCCTCACTATATGGACTGCTATCTAAAATTAACACATTTATGAATTTAGTTGTTGCCTATCTCCCAAAACTATAGCATAAGATTCAATTTTCTGTTTGGTTCATTACTGTATTCTCAAAAGTCACCTCAAGAACCAGTGTGGGACTGCATGATTCCAAAATCAATTATTCCCCTAGCCTCTATTGTACTTGTAAATTAATGGTTAAAATGTGCTTGTTAGTTCTGGGATAATAGAATCTGTAACAAAACAGAGTTCCTAAGTAAAATTGCTCAACCCCTTGTTTGTCAGGAGAACAAATGTTCCCGGGCCCACTACCTGTAGAACAATCCATCAATGTGTCTGCTGACCATCAGTATGTGACGGTCGTGACCATTAGTGTGTATGTCTGCTGACCATCAGTACGTGACAGTCGACCACTAACCTTTGTTCCTTTTTTTTCCGTAAATCTACATGTTAACCTCCCCCTCAGCCCCCTATAAAACAGCCTCGGACTCTGAGCCAGTTGCCTCTCTTAGCTACTTTGCTTTGGGAGTGCCGTCTGGCCAGACTAATAAAGGTCTGTTTTATTTTCCAACTTGTCCGGTGTATTCCTTCCCGGGTGTTCGTTGCTGCAGTCAGCTCCTTGGAGCGTTTGGTAAGCCCCTCGGTCTTACACCAGGCATGGTGGTACATGCCCATAAACCCAGCACTCCAGGAGGCTGAATCAGGAAGATTATAAATTTTAGTTTAGACAGGGCATTTTATCCATTTAGCGAGACTCTGTCTCAAAATGAAAAAATACAAAGAACTAGGGATACAGCTTTCAGTGCAAATGCCCTGAGTTTAACCTCCAGAACTGCCATATATTTTGTTGTTGTTTGTTTGTTTTTTGGTATCAGGGATCAAACTCGGGACCTTGCGCACAGCAGGTAGGCTGGAACCACTGAGCTAAATCCCAGGCCCCTAGACCCTGTTTTAAAAAAACAAAAACAAACAACAACAGGAGCTGAGGATTTAGCTCAGTGGTTCTGCTGCCTGCCTTGCAAGTGCAAGGTCCCGAGTTCGATCCCTGGTACCAAAAACAAAAACAAAAACAGCATCTTGCTATGTAGTTCAGGCTGTCCTGGAATTTGAGGTAATCCTCCTGCCTCAGCCTCCCAAGTGCTGGGATTATGGTGTGTACCACCACACCTGATTTATAGCTCAATGAGATAATGCTTGCCTACCATGTGAGAGACCCTGGGGTCAATTACCAGTACCATTCCCATTTTATTTAGAAAAGTACATTTATTTATAGATGGGGTCTTGATTCATGCTGTGCACATGTATTGGCTAGACTGAGATTGTGGTAGCAATGGATACCTTGGACTGAAGTATAAAGCCCAAAACAAAAAGGGCCAAAAGATTGCTTGAGAAGAGAAAACTGAAACTTAATGAAAATACTAAAAATGCCATGCTGATTAAAGGGGGAAATGCAAATGCAACAGTGACACAAGTACTGAAAGGTATGTATGCACTGAAAAAACTCTATGGAGTTCTGGGGCCAGGAATTTAGCTCAGTGGTTTCACCACCTGCCTCGCAAGCACAAGGACCCGAGTTCAATCCCTGGTACCAAAAAACGCCCCCCAAACTCCCAGAACTCTATGGAGTTCTGTATAAAGAAAGAAAAATATGGGAAGGGGGAGGAAGAGAAACAAGAAAAATATTACAAGACCATGCAACATCACTGGAATTTTTTTCAAATAAGTCAGATTGATCTTTATTCATGTTTGGATCCCATAATAAGAAGCGGCCCAATAACAGCAATAGGTCATATGTATGACTACCATGTGCTGAATGTGATTGAATTAGGTATTGAGAAATTTGTGTGTCTAAAAAATATTAAGAATAGTAACTGTCCTGACAAAACAAAGCCCATGTTAATATTTGCTGGTGATGATTTTGATGTAACAGAAGACTACAAAGTCTTCTTACTGATTTCTTCAGAGGTCCCATAGTAGCAAATATCTGTGGCTGGGTATTGGCGACTGTACCTCACTGCTCTGAGAGGAAGGTTTACTTTCAAAGCTATAAGTTGTTGAAGAAATCAGGTTGAAGAACACCACAGATTGAGTTGGAAGAGACAGGACCTTCATTGGGTCTGGTTCTGAGGAGGACACAGCTTGCCTCAGATGATTTTTGTAAGTGATCTATGAAAATGCTGAAAGCCCTCAAGCCAAAGAAGGAAAATATCTTCCACGATACTTTTGGTACAACTTCTGGAAGGATTCATATGCAGAAACAACACCTAAACAAACTACACACGAGGCAAATGAAGAGACTGAAGAAGTGACCTGCGGAAAGGATAACAGAAGACCAGGAGAAAAAGTCAAAGAGAATGAAAAACAATTACTGGAACTTAGCCGATGACTACAGTTTTATTGTAATCTATTTATTATAGGAATCATCAAGCTTTAATACAATTCAATTTTTTGTTGTTGTTTGAGACAGGGTCTCACTGTGTGGCTCAGGCTGACCTCGAACTCAGTGGCAATCCTCTTGCCTCAGCCTCCCAAGTTCTGGGACTACAAGTGTGTGCCATCATGCCCAGCCACAATTCAATTTCTTAAAAGAGTTTGTTGTATATTTTTATAACACAACAACTTATATCTATTATTGTGAACAGGAATGTACAAGTGTTTAAAGTAAGCTTCTTGCTCTGTCAAAAAAAAAAAAAGGAAGGCCAGGGATTTAGCTCAGTGGTTCTGCCACCTGCCTCCTCGGAAGCTCAAAGACCGGAGTCCGATCCCCAGTACCAAAAACAGAAACAGCAAAAAAAGTAAAGTTGGGGGTCTTGCTGTGTTGCCCATGCTTGTCTTGAACTCTTGAGGTCATATAATTCTCTTGCCTCAGCTTTCCAAGTAGGTGGGACTATAGGCATGCACCATCAAGCCAAGCTAGAATATTTATTTATTTATTTATTTATTATTTATTTATTTATTTGATGTTTTGGGACAAGGTCTCCCTATGTAATAGTTCAGGCTGGCCTCGAACTCTCGGTGATCCTCCTGTCTCAGCTTCTCACCTGCTGGGATTAAAGGCATACACTATCACACTCATTTCTGTTACTCTTGTCTTCATGGTGATGATGGTGCACACAATTTAGCACACTGCCAGTCCTGTAAAAGTATTAGCATGCCCGGGACTGAGGTTGAAGATGGCCCTTCTTCTCTTCCCTACTCCTCCATAGATTCAAAATTAGTTTGTAGATCCTGGACGGCACTAGTTACCCACCTTCCTACACTATAAATACAGAGCGCCCTGGACTCCAGGCGGCCATTAGCTCATCAGGCTATGGTCCCACCTGCTCCCAGCTATCAAGAATAATCTTGGTTCCACCGCTGGCTTCGCAAAGGCAAGGTCCCAAGTTTGATCCCCGGTACCAAAAAAGAACAGTCTTGGTCTCTTCGTTGTCTTTTCTCCCACAACTCTCCCTGGCTTCGGACCCTACTGTGCAGGTTGCGGCATCATCACATACAATTTTGCATAGTACATAATTGTTAGTGGTAATAAATGTTTATGTCACTGGTTTACGGTGGGTTTTTGTTTTTGTTTTTTGAGACATGGTCTTGCTCTGTAGTTCAGGCTGGTCTTGAACTGTGGCAATCCTCCTGCCTCAGTCCCCTGAGTGCTGGGATTACAGATATGTACCACCACACCTGGCTGCTGGTTTTATGCATTTTTTAAATCATTATTTTAGCATGTTCTATTTATACAAAAATTTTACAACAGTATGTATGTTATCTTGGCAGCAACCTCATACATCTTGTGTTCACCAAGTTTCAACTGCACCCAGAAGCCACATTGCATGACGGACCTGTATGGTCTTCTAGGTTTGTGTGAGTGTACCCGTGGTGTTCATAGAGGGCGAAACTGACCCACGGTGTTTCTCAGAATGTATTCTGGTCAGCAAAGTGATGCATGACTGCATTTGGAAGAATACTCCAAAGACGATGTTCTTCTCCTGGTGTCATGCCAGTGTGTATCGATATGAAAATGCATTACCTTAATTAGTTGCCTGCCAGGATACTCCATTGTAAAATTACTGGTTTTCCCTTTGTAACTGTACTGGGTTGAATAGTATCCCCCTCCACCCCCCAATTCATGTCCACTCAGAACCTTAGAATGGGACCTTATTGGGAAATAGAGTCTGCATGTGTGGTCAAGTTAAGAAGCCATATTGGATTAGGGTGGACCTGAACATAATGACTAATGACCTTAGAAAATGGAATTTTGGATGCAGACAAGAGACATATAACAATAGAACTATTGGAAGACAGAAATTGGAATTGGTATGTCTCAAGAAAAAAAGAAAAGAGGCCAGTCATGATAGAGGCATTAGCATGCCTCCAATCCCAGGACTCTGGGAGGCTGAGGAAGGAGGGTTGAGAGTTCAAGTGTCACCTTCGAAATTTAGTAACTTAGCAAGACACTGTCTCAAAATAAAAAATAAGAAATGGGGCGGGGATTTAGCTCAGTGGCACCATATCTGCCTCACAAGCACAAGGTCCTGAGTTCAATCCCCGGTACTGCCAAAAAATAAAAAAATAAATGTCTGGGGATATAGCTCAATGTGCAAGCCTTGGCTTCCTTCACCACTACCACAAAATAAAAACAACAAAAAACTAACAAGAATAAAATAAACAACAGGTAGGAGTGGTGGCGCGTGCCTATAATCGCAGCACTCAGGAGACTGAGGCAGGAGGATCACTGCAGGTTCCAGGCTAGCCTGAGCTACATAGTGAGTTCCAGGTCAGTCTGAACTACATCGAGGCCCTGTCTCAAAACCAAACCAAGCAGTGTGGTTGGTGATGCATGCCTGTAATCCCAGCACTCAGGAAGCCCAGGCAGGAGGATTGATCGCTGTGAGTTTGAGGCCAGCCTGGGCTCCATAGTGAGTTCAAGGCCAGCCTGAACTACAAAGGGAGAACTTGTCTCAAAACAAACAAACAAACAAACAGCAACAAAAACTTAACAACAAAGACACAGATTAGTAAGTCAAAAAAGGCCAAGAATTGTCAGAAGCATCTGAAGCTAGCAGAGGGGCATTAAACACGTTTCTCCTTCACAGCATCTAGAAGGCGTCAACAGACTGATTAGCCTGCTAGCCTCCAGAAAAACGAGAGAATAAAGTTCTATTGTTTGAAGTCATCCAACTTGGGGCAATTTGTTATGGCAACTTTAAGGTACTAATACAGAGACTATGCAGACATCTTGTTTCTTTTTTTTTAGCAAAACATTTATTGGTACATTTTAGATATACACAGTAACACTCAACACAGGGAATTTGCACCTGTACAGGACACATCCTGCTTCTCCCCTTTTTCCCATTCCCCTTCTTCTCAAGGCCCTCCCCTCCCTATATGCAAAAGCTGTTTCCATTTTTCCTATTTTTACTTTTTTTTCTTGCCCTTTCCTTCCTTTCTCCCTCCCCCCTCCCTTGTTCCCCTTCCCATTTGAATATTTTCTTCCCATTTCCCAATTATCTGTTGTACATTTTAATTTTAGCCCTTTTTTTTTTAAGGCAGTGTTTAAACATGTGCAGACATCCTGTTTCTGCTTAAACTTTAGTCTACTAATTTGCTACCCATTGGAGAATCTTGTTAAATCTCTTTGGCTCATTAATTATCCAGATTTTTCTACACAGAATTATTTATGGGCCACAAATAATACAGGTGATGTAATGTTTCCGCACAGTGCTTCATTATATCCAGGATTTTATTCCAAGCTGCTAACAGCCATTCTGGTAGGCAGATTTCAAGATGGCGACCAAACCTCCCTCGCCTAGAATACATGTCTTGTATCATCCTCGCCTCTTCAGCATGGGTGGGATATAAGGATGAGAGTACATCATTATCACTTTTATGGCAAAGAGATTATGGTAGGTGTAATGAAGACCTGTAGTTGGGTTAATCAAGAGAGATTATTCTGGTTCTGCCTGACCTAATCAAGTGCACTTTTTTTTTTTTGGTAGCAAAGATAGTTTATTGAACTTTATGGAGAAAATGTAAAACTATTCAACTTTAGATTTCATGAGGAAACAAGTATTAGCAATATTATTTTTTCTTTTTCTTTTTTGAGACAGGGTCTCACTGTGCAGTTCAGGCTGGCCTTGAATTCACTATGTAGCCCAGGCTGTCCTCAAACTCATGGTGATCCTCCAGCCTCAGCCTCCCAAATCCTGGGATTAGAGGCATGCACTATCATGACTGGCCTCTTCTTTTTTTCTTGAGACAGGTCTCGTTATATAGTCCAGGCTGGCCTTGAATTCACTATGTAGCCCAAGCTGGCCTTGAACTTGCAGCAATCCTCTTGCAGCAGCCTCCTGAGTGCTAGGATTATAGGTGTGCACTACAACACTACCTGGGTTCACATTCCACATTTTCATGCTGGTGTTATACCTCATTGTGAGAGATTATAGAGAATCACCACATTCTGAGCCAAATTGAGTCCTTTTTATTGTCAGTGGAGAGCAAGCTCACGCTTGGAAAACTCTCGAAAATAAAAAGCAGCTTGCAGGTTTCTTTTAAGCAGCTCTTCTAATTGGGGAGGGCTCAGGGAGAGGGAGAGCACAAGTGGAATTTCACAGGAACAGAGCTTTGCTAAGTCAGTGGGGGTCAGGGAAGTTTCACACAGTTTAGTTGAAACAAAATATCACACAGGTGCGGAGTATCCTGTTTATAAGGTTGTAAAGATAACATATGCTTGCAGACTGCAGGATGCAGCAGTCTGTCATGCATTAACTGAGGGGACTCCCAAGGGGAGAAGGGGGAGGCGATCACCCGGAATCACTGGACTTTACACAAATGGTCAGGTTGGCTATCACACTGGCATTCTTTTGAACTTACAAAATGTCTAAAAAGTTCACAGAAAATGGCCAGCCTCCTGAGTGCTGTAATCCCAGCAGTCAGGAGGCTGAGGCAGGAGGACTGCCATGAGTTTGAGGCCAGCCTGAATTACATAGCAAGACCATCTCAAAAAAAAAAAGCCAAAACACATATTCTTTCTCAAATGCCATAATGCTGATTGACTTTCTCCAGTATCCACCAGGAATTTTGCATATGCTTACAAACAATCATGTCATGACTTTGTATGAGAGATATTTCAATTTCAGAGATGATGGTATGAAATTAAAATGAATCTCCGGATCAATAACCTACAGAAATCCATCCATTAGTTCCACACAATTGTAGTTAGTTGGAACTTTGAAGGTTCTGCTTCCTTTAGTGTTCATGGAGAATGACAAAGAAAAGGCATCAATCTCCTTTCCACTGATTGATAGGTAATACTCCTTAATTCCCTTGAAAGTTGCCATGATAGACTAGTGAGGTAACTGCAAAACATGAAATGTGACTGCTTCTCTTTAAATGTGGTTAATTTAAATATGACAGTTGGAGGGAGAGTTAAAAGTCAGTTGAATGCTGGCCTGGATTTTTTTAAAACTTATTTTATTATAACAGTTTTCTCAGTCCCAGGGATCAAACCCAGAGCCTCATGCATGCTAAGCTTGCTCCTACCACTGAGCTACACTTGCAGCCCATATGTATATATTTAATAATATATTGTATAATCACAGGATGAAATATACATAAACAAATTGCAGCTATTTACAGCAGGTACAAATCTTAGAAACACACTGAAAAAAATAAAACCTTTAAGATTACAAAAACCTTTAGACTACGTACACTATGATACTACTTCTATAAAGCACATAAAAAGAATGAAACTAAAAATATTTTTTAAAAAGTTACTTTTCAGATATATATACATTTTAGGTTGTTTAAACCTATGATTAAAACCAATTATAAAATGGAACAGGGGCAGTAGGGAGAGATAGGAACAGAAACAGACAAATACAAAGCATTGATACTACTTTATTTTTGTTTTGGTGGGGCTGAGGATCAAACCCAGGACCTCAGGCATGTTGTGCAAATGTTCTACCACTGAGCTATACCCCCAGCCCCAGCACTGGTAATGTTTTAATTCTTAAGTGATGAATTATTGTGCTTAATAATTTATTTGCATGCTGCTTTTATCCTTGTATAAGTGTCAAATATTATAGTAAAATATAACTGCAAAATAATTTATAAAGTATTGACAAAATATATATGTGCATTTTTTTAAAACTATGCTCATCAGTCAGCATTCTTAGTTACAGGAAATTTGGGTTAAATTTAACAAAGAACGATGTTTTACAAAGTCACTCACAAAAATCTGTAGGACAGCCAGGAAACCAGAATTAGAAGCTGTACAGTTTCAGCCAGGTGTTATGGTGCACATTTATAATCCAGCTACTCAGGAGACTAAGGAAGGAGGATTGAAAGTTCGAGGCAAGCTTGGGCAATTCAGTGAGACTGTCTCAGAATTTTAAAAAATGGCTGGGGACATAGCTCAGTGGTAGAGTGCTTAGCTAGCATTTGGGAGGCCTGGGTTCAATCCCCAGTATAAAACACACACACACACACACACACACACACACACACACACGCAGATGAGAAAGAAGGGGGGAAAAGAAAAGTGAGGTTATATATCTGTAACATCAGGGCACTACTCAGTGAAGACCCCAGTGTCACTGTTAGACACTGCAGCTGACACCACTGACACTGCTGACACTGCAGACTGTTGTCACTAAAAAACGCACTTTTGCTGCCTCTCACTAGAGCAGAACTCACAGTTCCCTGCTTCACTGTTATCATGAACTTGGTCTTTGTTTTTTGGAAAACAGAGTTGCTATGTATCCAGGCTGGCCTTGAACTGTGGTTCTTCTGTCTCAGCATCCTGAGTGCTGGGATTACAGGCCTGTGCCACCATGTCCAGCTTTATCATTAATTTTGAAGTTTAAGGCAGATGTATCTTTCCTAGCTGTAAAGGAGGCTGGGAAAACATGTACAGTATCCAACACTTTCAAGTTTTTTAGGAGCGTATGCCACAGCCTGTTCCCTTGGCTACTGAACATTAATATATTCTCTCAGCTAATGCTCACACTTGTTAAAAATTATATTCAAGGTAAAGGGACTTGGACAATGTAATAGCCAAACACTTGTTTTCTCAATAGTTTCTCTTTGCTAATAGAATACTGATTTTATTTGGGGCAGCTATGTACTCCACCTCTTTTGCAGTTACAAGTGGCTATTTAACAGGTCCAACAAATATGGCTAGGGGAAGTCTGCTTGGCATTTCTAGCAAAGCTTTGATTTTCTTTATAAAAGGTGGTATGATAGGGCTGGGGATTTAGCTCACTGGTTCTGCTGCCTGCCTCACAAGCACAAGGTCCTGAGTTCGATCCCTGATACCACAAAAGAAAAAATAAATAAAAATAAAAAGGTGGCATGTATAACTGGCATAGGGCATTTCCTACTTTCAACATGGGCAAGACAGCAACCTTCTAGTAACTATAGGCAAATAACATGAAACATGGTAAGGAAGAAGGGTTTTATTTTGTTTTTGAGACAGAGGCTGGCCTTGAACTCACTATGTAGCCCAGGCTGGTCTTGAACTTGTGGCCTCCCAAATGCTGGGATTATAGGAGTGTGCCACTATACCTGGCTGGAAGCATACTTGAAAGCCAGAATTGCATCCTTTCTTGTGAGCACAAAGAACCATTGATTAAGCATTGCTTCTTTCAGTTACATGGACACATATTCTCAGCTACATCATTGTAGAAAACAGAGTAATTACAGCTCATTAGCTAACTCCATTTATTGAGTTATATTTCCTACCATATAACTTGGTGGGGGTTTTTTGCCCTGTTAGTAATAGATTTTGCCATGAACTCCGCACAGTTTTTGGAGATTAAACCTACTGGTTAAGAATGTATTTAAAAGGGCCAGGGGATTTAGCTCAGTGGTGCCGCTGCCTGCCTCACAAGTGCAAGGTCCTGAGTTCGATCCTGGGTACCAAAAAAAATGTATTTAAGAGTGCCTAAGTTTGAATGGTTCCATTTGGGATAAGTAACAACCTCCTGTGCCTGAGTAACTATAAAATGAGGCACCGCTGAAATGGAGATTATGTATTAGTACCTCACACACGGTGTAATGGTTGTTATTATTGGCAATACTTCCATACTTTGCTCCTGTGGCACCAAGCTTTCCTAACAGTCCTAGCCATTCACAGTCCCTATTAGATTCTCAAGTTTAAATAATCTTCCTCTGGATCCTGTAGGTACTTATATTGGATTCATCATACTACGTTACATCAAATGTGCACTGTCTTCCCTTACCAAACTTATCTTTGAAAAGTATCAATGGGTCTTTTCTTCACTTTCAACTCAACTCTGAATGAAAGGCTTTACACGTAGACTATACAGTCTTAAACTGTGTAAACTTTCATACTGAAAGTTATGAAGATTTAAAAAATACAAACTCCTGGAATCACATCTTCAAATTTCTATTTCAGTATATTGAGTGAGCTATGTTTTGAGGAGCACTGAAAAATACCTTGAATGTCTGAATCATGCATAAGGTACTGCTGTAATTAATACCTTGTCAGTATAAGATGCTATTTGTAGTTACTGTGTTGAATATATTGTGCTAATTATAAACTATTTATGAAAGCTTTGTCATAAGTACTTAACTAGGTTGCTTTAAGGTGACAAAACTTCTCTGTACTTCTTAGTAGTTAGACTCATTACTGAGTAAAATTAGCTAATGTCTTAGATGTGCTGGATTATGCTTGTACTCCCAGCACTCAGAAGCCTGAGACAGGATTGCTGCAAGTTTAAGGTTAGCCTAAGCTACACAGTGAGTTCCTGTCTCAAAAGCAAAAAGCAACTAATGTTCTCAAAAATAGCCTTTTATTAGAAATAATTTCATACTAAAATTTTGCATGCCAGTCAATTCCCTTCACCCATTGCAAAAGAGAAATTAATATTCCTCCTCCATTCAATTTTATAACTACACATTACCTTCACAACATTAATACTAGCCCAGCCAGAATTTATATTATGTAGGGCACTGAAAGCTCTTTATACTTTTTTTTTTTGAGACAGGGTCTCACTATGTAGTTCAGACTGGCCTTGAACTCACTCTCTAGCCCAGGCTGGCCTTGAACTCATGGCAATTCTCCTTACTCAGGCTCTCAAGTGCTGAGATTACAGGTGTGCACCACCATGCCTCACCCGCTCTTTACACTCTTATTTCAAGCTTTTGATTTTCTGGGGGTGAGGGGAGAGTTAACATATAGATTGATCCTGATACCTGAGCTATAAAGAACTCCATAAACAGCTCTAAAAGAGCATGAGGCAGGTAAAGAGACCCCATATTATATCTTTTTTTTTTTTTGGTACCAGAGATCGAACTCGGGTCCTTGTGCTTTTGAGGCAAGCATCGGAACCACTGAGCTAAATCCCCGGCCCACCATATTATATCTTAATAGACTAATGGATAACTTTGTCAGTTTCCATGAAACCTGGCCATACTGGCTGATAAATGATACAGGATACCTGCCTCCTAAATGGGCTTGGGGGACAACCTAGGGCACTTAGGGCATACTTCAAGGCAAACAGCTGGACTAACTTTACTCTTTTTTTTTTTTTTTGGTACCAGGGATCGAACTCGGGTCCTTGAGCTTGCAAGGCAGGCAGTGGAACCACTGAGCTAAATCCCCAGCCCACTTTACTTTTAGGAAATGAAATAAAAATGCTCTCACTTGGGGGTGAAAGCATTTTCAGTCAAATCTCTGCAGGACATCAAATACAAACTTGAAAATTTCTAAAATGATGTATGCTTACTATCCTACTACTCTAACAAAGTTCATTGGTATTGTAGGGATCAGATGTTTTCAGGACATCTTGTAGATTTTGTTGTTTCATCTGGAATTAGTTTGTTAGAGCAGTACAAAAGAAATTTTACAGCACACAAAGAACTAGCAAATAACACTGTGTTTCTCTCATGCAGTATGGTATGTAATATTACTAGAAAATATCGACAGGTTTGGGATCCACTGTTTCAATCAAATACTTTGGGCAAACCTAAATGGATAACATAATGATGTAATTTATAAATTTGTAATATAAGTAACTGAAACATGGGAATGAGGTAAGTGAACTTAGTTGACAACTCAGCATTTGAATCTCAATTTTGCTTTGTTGTTAGCCTACACAGCATTATGAATGTTAACAGCTCTCGTTAGGTAATAAAAATGCTTCCATGTAAAAGAACAGATCTAAAAAAGAAAGCCAACTATTAGTGTTAGCAAAGAAACATCAAGCAAGTGGTGGTTCTTAAGTACAAAGTTATATAGATCTAAGAACTGTGATGTAGATAAAGCTATGACATGTTCTGCTCTTCACACTTTGGTAAACTATTTAAGTGGAAGATTTCTTACTAAGTGAAAATTATTCATTTATTTATTTATGAGGTCTTAGAGACTGAACCGAAGGCCTTTTACATGCTAGGCAAGTGTTTTACCACTGAACTACACCTCCCAGCCAAAGACTACTTATATTTAACC
Organism: Heterocephalus glaber; assembly: GCF_000247695.1. The sequence goes on from NW_004624772.1 coordinate 10,436,161, forward strand.
AAATATATGAAATCTTTTGGCATTTGAATTACATGCATGTGTGCATGTACATACACAGGACAAGTCCCTCAGCATTCTCTGAATTATTTAACAATTATACTATCACTTGTTTTCAAGTACATTCCCTGGGACGATGGTAGTAGTAGGTCCTCTCAAATTCAGAGTAAAGACACCTGACCAGAGTGCCAACTCCAAGCACCAGAGAGAATCAAAGCTTCCCAGGTGAATGACATTACAAACCAGAGAATCTGCCAATTTAGTTCTGTGGAATCATATTACTTTTGTCAAATGGAAAAAAATTCAGCTTCTGCCAAATAGATTTAAAAAAATTAAATCTCTTTTAAAAATTGTTAGGTGTATATTTTACAGTCTTATATAAAATAAGATTATTGGCTTACAATAAAATGTTCAAAGTTTCAAAGATGCGAAAAACAGAAATGAATTGAAAATAGTTTATATAAATTGAGGTCCCAGAAATAAAAATGAAAAGCAGTCTCTTAGAGAAAGGAAGGGTGAAACTCAGTATATATTCTAATACACCCAAAAACCTGTTCTGTGGACAGCAGGTACTGACTAGGAATTCTAAACTGCCACTTGATACCTTTAATCAACACTACATCAAGTTTCAGGTAAGATACTGAAAGGACGTTACTCAAATGGAAAGATAGTAACTTCCTTCCTTGATAGGCAATCTCTAGCCATCGATCAGGAGCTCAGTTATTTGATGGGTTGGGAAGCAGTACCGTTGAGTTTTCTTTTCTGACCTGGACAGACTCACTGCTGATGGATAATAATTCTCGGAGTTCCTTATTTTCAAGCTGCAAAAAAAAAAAAAAAATTATACTTTATTTCCTGTTTTTTTTTTTTTTAACTGTTAAACTGTGTCAGAACACATTGCTTTGGGCCAGGAGCAGAAAACAGATTTTAATTTAAAAGTTTCAAGGAAACAAAAAAAACACTAGTTGAGAATTTTCTAGGATACTTCTTTATTTATTTAACATCTACTGAGTAATTTCTATATACATATTTCCCCCAAAATAAGACCTAACCAGAAAATTAATCCTAGCATGATTTTTCAGGATGTTTCATAATAAGAGCCCTACCACCAAAATAGCCTCAGTTAAATTCCTTGTGGCTGGGCATGGTGGTGCACACCTGTAATCCCAGTATTTGGGAGGCTGGGCAGGAGGATCGGCATGAGTTTGAAGCCAACCTGGGCTACATAGTGAGTTAAAGGCCAGTCTGAATTACATAGTGAGACTCTGTCTCAAAATAAACCCTCCCTGCAAAAAAAGACTATCAGCCAGATGGATGCATTTAGTATGTCTGTTGCAACACACGATTGACATATTGAATTATAAATATTAGTATATAATTAAATATAAATAGGGCTGGAGATTTAGCTCAGTGGTGCCGCCGCCTGCCTTGAAAGGGCAAGGACCCGAGTTTGATCCCCTATACCAAAAAAAAAAACAAATCCAAAAAACAATTAAATCTAAATAAATATTATTGACATTAGTGCTTAAAATGATAATATAAATTATAATTAAGTATTTGTAAATACACAAGCAGCTACCTTTGGATGAGAAGTAAATGCCTACATAAACAGATGAACTTGAGACTTACTGCTGAATGACCAATCGGAGCACAGACACAATGCGCGAATAATGTGCGCACTGATAACAAATGGACAAGTTTGTGTCTAATATGAATCTTCATAATTCAGTACACTGTGTGTCGTAGTGATGCATTACAAGCAGGATACATGGACAAGAAGTTCTCATTTAAGGACAGCTTTATTGCTGGACACGAGAGATTACGGCCAATGGTTCTATAGGAAATGGAGTCACTAGAAATTCAGGCTGGAATTCGGGGTTTGGAAAGTTAGGGCAATGCTCCAGAAGAAAGTGACTTGACTATATTTGGATACATGTAAATTTTTGTACATGAATAAGTGTAGATTTTTTGGTATGTGGATAAATGAATAAATACAGAGTGTTGTACATGGATAAATACAGTTTTAACTAACTCCTAATTCCTACTGGGAACCTGCCAGCCCCTTTGATTTCCAGATAGGGTAGTTTATACTCATCTTTACTTTCCACAGGAAATTCTCATAAACCACAGCATTTCCAGCTTTACTGAGCGGTCAGGGTCCATGGTCAACACATCTACCATATAAAGTACTTCCCGTCTTATAAGTACTAGTCTTGTTTCTTCCACTAAACTTTGGGCAGGGACCTCATCTTTTTCTCTCTTTCTTTTCCTCTGGTATTTCTCAAGGAGTCTCTGATAGCACCTGTAACAAGCATTCAAATTTAAATACTAAAATCTTTTCCTTTAACTAAAAAATTTTTTTTGATGGGGAGGGCTTTTTTATTTTTCAGGGTCTCACTATGTCTTCCAAGCTGTCCTTGAACTATGTATTGCAGGGTGGTCTCAAACTCATGACCCTCCTGCCTCAGCCTCCCAAGTACTAGGATTATAGGTGTGGGCCATCACATCTACCTCCCTTAACAATTTTATGGGCACACTATTTACCCTAGATCTTTCTTGTTTTATATATTACTATTTTAATCAAACTATTACATGAAATTAGCCTTTAAAAAAAACAAGACTATAATGCTTATAAAATGAACAGAAGTTCCTTGGCTTTCTTCCCTGTTACCACTTTTTATGTTTCCTTTGTTATTTACTTTCATAATTCTAAATAATATGCCTATACTGCTATTTCCTGATCATCTATTTTAGACATTACCTATTATGGCAGATGAGGGACATCAGCTCACGTATAACTTGTTCCCTTCCACTCTTCCTACCCTGCCAATACGTATTTGATATTTTCATTGACTGTTATTCACTACATTTCCTTTCATGAAAAGGTTATGAAGGAGGAACTTTTTTTTTTGAGACAGAGCCTTGCTATGTAGTTTAGGCTGGCCTTGAGCTCATTATGTAGCCCAGGCTGTCCTTGACTTTGCAGTGATCCTCCTGCTTCAGCTTCTCCAGTGCTGCAATTACAGGCAACATTCTTACCTCTAATTGGGCTAGTTTTTCCTGAATCTTACAAAACTGGTCATCGTCCACTTGAACTGCTTTTCTCATCACTTCTCCCATTTCACAGATTCTATCAATCTGACTTTCAATTTCCTTTGGAAAAAAAAGGGTGAAAAAATCTTACCTACAGATATGAAAAATATAACGTGCATATAATTCTTCAACATTAGTTTAAAAAACCTATTACCTTGAAAAAAGAAAAATGTTAATAGGGAAAAAAGTTCACTTAATCTAAGCTACAGAAGTTACCCTATAGTAACACTATCATAATAAATGAGCTTGTGATATTCACAAATAATTTTCATTTTTAAAAAACCAACTGTAGCTGAGTATGGTGGAATATGCTTATAATATCAGGATTCTGGGAGGCTAAGGCACAAATTCAGCCTAGCCTGGGTAATTTAGCAATTTAGAGTGATCTGGTGTCAAAATTTAAAAAAAAATTTTTTTTTTCGGCACCAGGGATGGAACTCATGACCTTGTGCTTGGGAGGCAGGCAGCAGAACCGAGCTAAATCCCCGGCAAAAAAAAAAAAAAATTTTTTTTAAAAAGGGCTGAGGATGTAGTTCAGTATGAAGGTCTTGGGTTCAATACCCAGTACAAAAACAAAAGATAAACTCTGATCTAATCACTGATTGGATATTGGACAGTCTTTTTTCCTTTGTCTGCAGGTCTGGAGATTGAATCAAGGGGTTTCACACCGAGGTACATCCCTACCCCCTTTTTGAGACAGTGTCTTGCTAAATTGCTAAACTGCCCAGATGGGCTTGCAATCCTGCCTCTACCTCCCATAGTGCTGGATTAGAGGGTGCCATACCACACCTGGATGGACAATATCATTAAGTGGTGTTCAATTTAACTTTGACTACTTTTATTGGCAGGAAGCTTACAATATTACAAGGTGCTTTACCTGTGGATATATCTCTTAGAAATTATTTTTATATGAGTTAAACTATTGTCTTCTTCAAGTATTCTCCTCTGGCCCACAGAAAATAAAATTTATTTTTCTCTTTCAGATGAAAGTCATTCAAATATTTAAAACATTCTTGTTCTTTAAAACTTTTAAGTCAGTAAAATGCATTTGACAGAATCTAAGATTATTCTTCACTACATTTCACTGTTGAAATTAAGGCTCCGCTCTATTAACCCTGGATTAAAGAATATAGTACATGTAAATGTACAACTACAGAGTGCTCAGCAAAAAGAAAAACTACAGGGTCTCCCAAATTAAACCGTAAGCAACTAATGAAACTATGCTGGTGTTTCAGACAAGGTTTTGAAAAGTTGCTCAGGCTGGCCTTGAACTTGTGATCCTCCCGCTTCAGCCTTCCAAGAAGCTGGTATTACAGGTGTGCACTACCATGTCTGGCTTAAGTTTTCTCTCTCCTAATAGTTGTTAAAAGTTTTTTAAAAAATTGTTTTATGGGCCGGGGATTTCACTCAGTGGTTTCACTGCCTGCTGCGCAAGTGCAAGGATCCAAGTTCGAACCCCGGTACTGGAAAAAAAAAATTGTTTTCTTTTTTAATGAAAAAATTTTTATTGATTGATTGAGATAAGGTCTCACTATGCAGTCCAGGTGGGCCTTGAACTCATAGTGATCCCGAGTGCTGGGGCTACAGTCATGTACCACCATGTCCAACTAGTACATTTAGTTTAAAATAGTATAATTAATTTACTGACTGCCTGCTGTGTGACAGGTACTGTGTTAGGGATAAAATGTGAATTAATGCACCTTATAATCAACAAACAGTTCAGTAAAATATACAAGGAATAAACAACCAAATGCTTACTGCACACCTTCAACACTAACTGGTATTATGTTTAAACAGTGGAAGAGCTAAACATTCATCAACATCTTGAAAAGTTTTTTCAAGATGGGAGGGAGGAGCCTTAGAGGCATTCAAAAGGACATGAGCAGCCCTTCATCTCTTCTTTTTATTCATATTTTTACAAAGCTATAGCAAAATAAACAATGAATGAGATAAACATGAATGTAAAACAAGCTTACTTTTCTCCAAAAACAAGTAGAAAAACAAAAACAATCTCAAAATTTCAATTCAGTTCATTTAGAATTTATTCATCAGAGTTTCTTACTGCAGAGTGAGACTGGTGAGCTTTCAGGACTGGCTCAGCATCCACTGCTTTTTTAGCAACCATTAACTGCAACATCTGTTTCCGGTATTTGCTCATGATGAGTTCCAAAGCATCCTGGTGTTCCTCCAAAGAAACCCACAGCTCTAACCAAAAAAAACCACAAACAAACAAACAAAGAAAAAGCCTTTGGCGGTGATCTGAGAGATAGATCTCAAAATTACACTCTGTTCTTTTAAAAATAAATTTTATTTTATCTCATTTCCCTCCTTAAACCCCCTCCCCTCCCTATGTACAAAAGTCAAAGCTAAACTCTTAACAGTTAGAATTTTATTATATTCCATGAGATTCTATGAATCTAAAGTTGTAAATCGGGGTTAAAGTGTTCAAAACCAACCCTGGCATGGTGGCACATGCCTGTAAACCCAGAACCCAGGAGGCTGAGGGAGAAGGATTACCATAAGTCTGAGGCCAGCCTAGCCTACATAAGTGAGATTCTGTATAAAACAAAACAAATAGTTAAGGTCTACATGAAAAACAACTTTCTAGACAGAGGCACCATAGTCAGTAGAAATGATATAGGATGTATAATCAAAAGACATAAATTTGAGGGCCGGGGATGTAGTTCAGCTGTGCAGCGCCTGGCTGGCAAGTTTGAGGTACTGAGTTTGATTCCTGGTACCTTGCACCCCAAAAGTCTGAGTTCAGATCTGTGACTTGCTTAATACTCATAAGAAAAGCATTTAACCTCTCTGAGACTATTTCTTTCTTTTATTTTTTTAGTCCATTGTATAAATATTTGCCTTGTCTACCTCAAAATGAAGATATGAAAATATAGTGGAAGAATAGATGTGAAAGCCCTCTGGAAACTGATATACAACTATTATGTTTCTATCATTAATAATGTACCATCAAGCCTATGAATATATACTGTACCTCAAGGATAAAAGTCTCCTCTTCCACCCTGCACAGACATATAATTTTCAATGTTCAGTTTTTATTCTAATTAATATTTAAATATTAAACTTTAAGCCTTTGAGACTATGAATTCTTTTTTGTTTTTTGGTGGGTTTTTTTGGTACCGGGTTATGGAACCTTGTGCTTGTGAGGCAGGTGGCAGCACCACTGAGCTAAATCCTCGGCCTGTTTTGGTTTGTATTTTGAGGCAAAGTCTCACTATGTAACCCACGCTGGCCTCGAACTTGCAGCTATCCTTCTGTCTTAGCCTCTGAAGTGTTGGGATTACAGGCATGGGCTGCCACACCAGGCCTGAATTCTTTTCATTTATTCATTTATATTTCGGTACTGGGGATTGAACTCAGGACCTTCGCTTGCAAGGCAGACGCGGCGCCACTGAGCTAAAATCCCGGCCTGAATTCTTTTTAATACAAGCCTCCATCCGGTATGCCTAAAAAAAGCCATCTAATAATTCAACTCTACTAAGCAACTGTTTAATATGCTGCATATACCACAAAATCAGATGACCGTAAAAAGGGTAATTAGACAAACTTTCCAATGCGATAACCCTATCAAAAGCATTGAGCTGGAAATATAGGAATATATGTGCACTTTTGTGAAGTGTCAAGACAGTTTTGTAAGAACTTTCAAACTATTACCGGAGATGAAAAAAATAATAAATACACAAAAGGCCTAACCTCTGTTTTCTTGTTGCAAGTCTCTAATTTGTGTGTTCTCTTGGGACAGCAGAATGTGAGGTTTGTATTTGGCCATGTCCTTCACGTCGGATGCATCTTGATGCTGGACAAATAGACAGACTAAGCACGTTGTAAACAGAACAGCGACAAATGCAACTGAAGAGGTAGGAGTCAGAACTGTAGGGCAGGATTGTCTGCCCGATCCCTCAGAAAGTTCTCACCATCGCCCCCCAATACAGGGAATAAACTCCAAGTCGAGATCCTACTTGATCTCGCTTCCTTCAAGCGCCTACAACCCCAGGGCACTGGACCGCTACCCTCCGCCTGACCTGGTCCGGAAGCGCCGTCCCCGCCTCCCGCATAGCTGCCACCCGTCTGTGCAGCGCCGCAGACTGATCCACCAGCGACTCTGCTGCTGCATCGTGTTCCCGCAGCCTCTCCAGCAGTGTCTTCGCGTCTGTCAGGATCTTCTCGATCGTGCAGCTCATAGCAGTCGGAGCACCACAGCCTCAGATCTGATGGCCTACCGGATTAGCTCAAACTTCCCCAGACCGTCTCAGATATAATGCGTCACTTCCGGCATACTTAAAAGATGCCTGGCCGCTTGGATCTGCGTCTGCTCAGTGCCAGCTTTACTGCGGGTTGACCCGTTTTAACCTTTGGCTAGCATCAGGCAAAGCCTGAGACTTGCTGTTGCCACGCCTTTAGTTCCCCTTTTCTCTGTGTTAAACTGCTATATCTGGTTGGCCCGAGGTTCTGCTTTCCTTGTGGTTTTGGTTAGTGTGGCTTAATTTTGGGTCTTTTTGCGGTACTGGAATTTGAACCCAGGATCTCAGGCATGCTAGTAGAGTGCTCTAACATCTCAGTCCAGTGTCCTTTGTTTTCACAGTTTTTGCCTTCTTTTTCTTGATTTAATTTTTAAATATTGTGGTAAGATAATATGCCATCTTGACACCCCCCCCCCCCGCTTTTCCTTTCAGTGTTTAGGAATCCAACCCAAAGTCTCATGCATACTTAAAAAAAAAAAACAGTGGGAATTGAACCCAGGACCTTTGCATAGAGCTGCATCCCCACCCATTTTTTTTAGTTTTTATTTTGAGATAGAATTAAGTCTCCTGTCTCAATCTCCCAGAATGCTGGGATTACAGGAGAATGCCACTATGCCCTGCTAACTCTTTTTGGGTGTATAGGTCAGTAGTATTAGGTACATTAAAATTGTACAACCATCACCAGATTCCATATCACAAACTTTTCATCTTGTAAAACTGGAGCCTTCTACCCATTAAACATATTTCCTCTCCTACCCTCAGATTCTGATAACTATTGTTCTTTCTTACGAGTCTCACTGAGTACTGTATCTTGTGCCAGTGTTTATCTTTTTGGGACTGACTTATTTCACTTATCATAAAGTCATTACATTTCATCCATTTTGTAGTATTACAGACAGCTAAGTTGGGTAGAAATATTATAGGCAGTCAGATAAGGCTGGGAGTCAGCACAAAAGATAATACATCACAACCAGACACATCTGTTGGAGATTAGGTGTCAACACAAAGACAAAATGACCAGGCATGCATATGTCCTCAAAAGACAAACACTGGGCCTAATGAAGTCTGGATAGACATTAGTCACCCCAGTGGGTGACCAAGACCTGTGGACCCATCATTTCCTGGAAAAAGTCTTTGTTCTTTCCATATACACTTGTTACATGACTTGTTTCTCCATTGGATCACTATTACCTAAGCAACTACACTTGTAACCTTACTGGGTAATAATAGCTATAATCCATGTTGTACCCATGTGGGTTTTGCTCTATAAAACTTCCCTGTACAATGGAGTCCTTGGCCACTCAATCTGGACCCCCCCTCTTGCCTCTCAGGAGCTATCCTCTCAATAAATATTTTCCTACTCTTGAGCTCCGTCATTCCTAGAATTCATTCTTCGATTTTAGAGAACATGAACTCAGCACATCAGATAGCTCACAGGTTGGAAGATACAATGTTTTCATACTTCATCTCCTGTTTCAGTAGCATGTGTCAGAATTATTTGTACCCACATGTTCATTGCAGCATTATTCACAGTAGCTAAGATATGGAAGTGTCAATCAATGGCCGAGTGTGTGAAGGAATCATAGGACATAATGCAGTGGAATATAATTTGACCATAAGAGAAGGAAATCTCATATGTACTAAGCTCATGGTATCGCAACATCAAATAATGATGATGTAGAATGAGTTGGAGTGTGAGCCCAGCCTGGGAGTGGAGAGGCTCCGAAGACACCTCCTTCCAAGCACATGGGGCTGTCATGGGTGAGGGGAACTCAGTTGAGAGGGGGTTGTTTTTGCCTAAGGACTTAGAGGAAAGAGGTCTTGAATATCTTCAAATATTTAAAATCAGTATATTTATGCATTTAGGCCTATGTGTATGTCCTTGTATCCTCACTTCTTGCTGGAAAGGGTATTAGGCTGAAAGTACCTCACATGATATCCTTTTCCCCTTGCAGCAGCCCTGGTGGGCCTGGGGAGAACACAGTATAATGGCCCTTAGAGCCGGATCCTGTTCTGTGAGTGGTGTCAACCAGAGTGTGTGGAAGGGCCTCTTGGGGAAGGTCTGGGGCGCCTCTCCACAAGGCCTGAGGTACCCTGAAGCTGCCAGACGAGCCTTACTTACTGGTGCTGAATGAAGAGGACGCAAGGGTATTTGGGTGCCCTGGCATGGGGTGACCTGTTCATGGTGCTCCAGGAGAAGCAGCTCCCATCAGAGCCAGGGACTGGGGAGGTCCCAAAGCTCCTCCCACAAAGTGCCAAGAACACCTGTAAGGTCTGTGAAACTGTACCCGTAGAAGGCAAGGCACAGGCCTTCTTTGGCTCTCCATGGCACATACTGCCTTTCCCACATCAGCTTTGCTACTGGGCAGAGCAAATCCCGACGGAAGTTCTTTGCGGGGCCTCTTCAGCACGCAGTCACAGGCCACATGCTGCTTGGTGCCTCCTGTCACATGTGGCAGGCTCTGAATGTCACAGAGGGAGGGCAGCACTTCAGAGGCCAAGGCCTCATCCTCCATCCAGACCTGGCGGAGGAAGATATGGTAATGAAGGCTCAAGATCATGCTAGAATGGCTATTTAGTTTACTCTGAGAACACTGCGTTAATGTGCTGAAGGGCACCGCTCTCTGCGAAGCCAGGTTGTGTCTTAGCAGTAAAGTCTCTCACGATGGGTGGCGCTCTGTGAAGGAGGAAGAACATTCCTTAAATTTACATCTGAGATCTGAGCGGGAAAACTCAGGCAGCCACAGACCAGGTGGCCTCACTTTGTCTGGATCCTGGGGCTGTCAGGAGTGCTAGTGAGGGGCCTGTGGAGGGTTAGGGTGGAAGAGTTTGCCCTCCAGGTCGAAATGAGGAACCCGAGGAGGGCACTGAACACTTGTACCACGTCGTTTGGGTTAGTGGGTGGGTTTTTCAGCTGGTGAGTGACCTGGATGAGAGCTGTGAATTCTGGGCCTAAATTAGTTCTGTTGGCATCAAGCCCTATGCTAATGGATGTGGAAAGGGGTGATGTCCACACCTAGACTATCCTAAGATCTGACTGTCTGTGCCTTCCCACCCCAGCTCATATATTGAAATTCTAACTCCTAAGGTCATAGCAGTGGGAGAGGGAACCTTTGAGAAGTGATTGGTCATGAGGGTAGGACCTTCGCTGATGGATCATTATAAAAGAGACCTGCAAGAGCTTGCTTACCTCTTTCTATATGTGCGGTTATAGTGAGAAGTTGTCTATGAGGTCTTTGTCAGACCTAGCAACTGCTAGTGCCTTGATCTTGTACAGTACTCCTCATCCACCGGAACTGTAAGCACAGGATAACCTTCTGTTGTTTACAAGCCTCCCAGTCTGTAGTATTTTGTTATAGCAGCCTGAATGGACTAATATAGAGTACAACTGCAATGATACAGTTACTGTTGGCTCTGGGTACTGGTATGGTGTGGATTTGGCAACCAAAGTAAGAGAATCCAAAAATTTGGGATAGAACAGGGGTTCCTTAAATAATCATTCTTTGCTTTTTGACTTCTCATGGTAAACCTTGCAGGATCTAGGTTTATTTTTATTTAGAAAATAGGGTCCCCCCTGATGATTCATAGTTTCAACATGAACCAATATAAAAACTAGTTGAAAAGGTTAAAAAAAAAGAATGCTAATGTGAACCAAAGGAGGAGGTAGGAGAGTTTTATTGCAAATAAAAATGACAGTAACTCCTGAAGGTTTCCCAAGTAGGTGACCACTGAGGCTCTTTGTCAGTGGTATTTTATACAGCAAAATCACAACATGGGAGTACAGTGTGGGTCAAACTACAATCAACCTATATTAGGATTACAAGTATAGTTGCTTAGCTAATATTGATCCAATAGGGGAGCAAGGCACATAGCAAGGATATACGACAAGCATCATTCATCATTAATTTTAGCTTATCTATAACTTCTAATTATGGAGAGAACAAAGGTGTTCCTGAAAAGGGATGGGAGTAGGGGTCCAGATGTTCTGGTCACCCACCTGTGGATATGATGCCTGCCTGGGCTCACCGGACCAAGTGGTGCTAATTACAGTATATCTCGAATTGCTGTTTGTCTCCAGGGAGGCTTCCAGGCCTGGCTATCGTGTCTTCATCTTGAGGTCAGGCTCTCTTCAGATTTGCCTCCAGCCACAATCTTGATGTGTTTTGCCTTCTGCACTGACTCCCTCAGGGTCTCAATCCCTCTTTGGCTGCCTATTAATTTCCATCTATCTTAGCTGTATAGAAGAATAGCACATCCAAGGACAGTTTTCTTTGCTGTTCTTTTTTTTGAGACAGAGTCTGGATATGGGCTGGCCTTAAATTTGTGGTGATCCTCCTGTCTCAGCCTCCCCAGTGCTGGGTTTATAGACACACACCACCATGTCCACCCCAAAGACAGTTTTGTTTTAAATGTATATATTAGAAAGAGCAAAACAACTTTGTAACAGTAGTCAGTATTCAACAGTAGTCATATTGGACAGAACATGACTGATTTTCTGACTTATTTATTTTGGATTGAACGTACAGGTGCTGCATCATTGAGTTACATCCCTAGTTCTTTTTGTTTTTCATCTTGACACAGGTCCTAATAAGTTGCTGAGGCTTGGCCTCAAACTAGTGAACCTCGTGCCTGAGGCTCCTGAGTACTAGGATTATAGTGCCTGGCTCTGATACTCTGACTTCTGTCTTTATTTTAACAAATTATCATCAGATTCTTTCAGCCACATTTATGATGCAGAATTTTATCATTCCCCCTGAAGATGCAGGGGCTATCTCCATATCTTTTTTTCTTTTTGTATCAGGGTGTCCATACTCTTAAGTGGAATAAATTGGACGTACATGTTTAAATACTGCATTATTTTTCTGGTATGAGAAACTGGAAGTGGAAATAAGGACTAAAATGTGTAATAGATATTGAGAAATGGGACGAAAATGTTCAAATGAGAAGAGGAACAGGGGAGGAGGGAGGGAGAAAGGAAGGAAGGGACAAGAAAAAAAGTGAAAATAGAAGAAAAATATGGAAACAGCTTTTGTACATAGGGAGGAGAGGGGGCTTGATGGGAGGGGGAAATGGGAAAAAAGAGGTGGAATGTGCCATGTACAGGTGCAAATTCCCAATGATGAGTGTTATCATTACGTGTGCCTAAAGTGTATCAATAAACATTTTGTTATATATATATAAAAGACAGTGTCACTATATAGTTCAGGCTGGCCTTGAACTCACTATGTAGCCTAGGCTGGCCTTGAACTATGGCGATCCTGCTTCAGCCTCTTCACTGCTGGTACTACAGGTATGCACTACCATGCCCAACTATCTTTTTTTTTATTTAACAAATTTGATTTTTGGCTGGGGATTTAGCTCAGCGGTTCTGCCACCTGCCTTGCAAGCACAAAGACCTGAATTCGGTCCCTGGTACCAAAAAACAAACAAACAAACAAAATAAATTTGGTTTTTATCCCATTGCCCTCCTCAAGCCCCCTCCTCCCTATGTACAAAAACTTTGTTGCCAATTTTCCTTCTATTTTCACTTTTTTCTTGTCCCTTCCTCCTTTCTCCCTCCCCCCTTCCTTGTTCTCTTTCCCATTTGAACACTTTCTTCCCATTTCCCAACATCCATTATACATTTCAGTCCTTATTTTCACTTTTGGTTTCTCACACCACAGAAACAATACAGTATTTAAACATGTGTGTCTGATTTATTTCTTTTAAGAGTATTGTCTCAAGGTTCCTCCATTTTAGTTATAAATGTCTGAAGCTCATCCTTCTTTATGGCAGAGTAGTACTCCATTGTATCAAAAGCCACATTTTCTTTATCCACTCATCAGTTGATGGGCATTTGCACTGTTTTCAAGATTCAGCTATTACACATTGTGCCACTACAAATACTGGTGTGCATATATCACGGTGGTATGATGCGTTTAATTCTTTTGGAAGATACCAAGAAGAGGTATAGTGGATCAAGTGGAACCTCTAGTTTTAGTTTTTTTGAGGAATCTCCACATTGATTTCCACAGAGGTTGCACCAGTCTACACTCCCACCAACAGTGGAGAAGGGTTCCTTTTCCCCCACAGCCCCTCCAGCATTTGTTATTATTGGCTGATTTCTTGATAGCAGCCATTCTTTCTGGAGTGAGATGAAATCTCAGCATTGTTTTAATTTGCATCCCTCAAATGACCAAAGATGTTGAACATTTTTTCATATATCTGTTTCTTTGCCACTACCATGCTGTTTTTATCACAGTGGCTTTGTAATATAGTTTGAAGTTGGGGATTGTGATACCCCCTGCCATGTCTCTGTTACCTAGAATTGCTTTTGCTATTCTAGGTCTCTTCTTGTTCCAAATGAATTTTTGGATTGCTTTTTCAAGGTCTGTGAAGTATGCTGCTGTGATTTCAATTGGGATTGCACTGAATCTATATAGCAGTTTTGGAAGTAGAGCCAAGTATGTTTATCCTTCCTTCCCAGGAGCAAGGGATGTCTTTCCATTTTCTGATATCCTCTTCAATCTCTCTTTTCGGAGTGTTATAGTTTTCAGAGAAGAGATCTTTGCTTTCTTTTGTTAGGTTGATTCCTAGGTATTTCAGTTTTTTGGATGCTATTGTGAAAGGAATTGTTTGCCATATTTCCTATTGAATGAGTCTGTTGTTCATGTAGAGGAAAGCTATTGATTTTTGTGTGTTGACCTTGTATCCAGCTACTCTACTAAATTTGGTTATTAAGTCTAGAGGACTTTTGGTGGCATTCTTGGAGTCTTCTATATAGAGTATCATGTCATCTGCAGATAAAGACAATTTGACTTCTTCACTTCCTATCTTTATTCCTTTTATTTCTTTCTCTTGTGATTTGTTTCTTTTCCCTAACTGCTTGTAGACCTTTGTTCTTCTATTGGGCTTCTGGAATTTTAACAGTTATATGGCTATGCGTAGATTTTTTTTTGATCAAGGCTATTTGGAGTCCTATATGCCTCCCTTATGTGTATGCCAATTTCTTTCCCCCTGCTTGGGAAGTTTTCTGCCATCACTTCTGTGAACAGGTTTTTTTTTTATGTCATCTGCACTCTCTCTTGTTTCTTCGTTGACTCCAATAAGTCTTATGTTATTCTTCTTTGCATTTTCTGGCAGCTGCTGGATTGATTTCTCATGGTCCCTTACAATTTTAAAGGGATTTTTCTTTTCCTGGTCACTAATTGCAATCTTATCTTCTATATCTGAAATTCTGCCCTCACATTGGCTCATTCTGGTGCATAAGTTTTTTTGTTTGTTTGGTTTTTTGTGTGTGTTTTTTTTGGTACTGGGGATCAAACTTGGGTCCTTGTGCTTGCACAGCAAGCACCGAAACCACTGAGCTAAATCCCCGGACCTGGTGCATAAGCTTTTGATGAAGTTTTTAGTCTCCTGGAAATCTGTTTGTGTCTGTTTTATGGATTCCATTTGCTTCCTATGTTGGGATTCCATCATGTTCTTCAGCTCCTGTATTCTTTTATCTGTGTCTTTTCTAGACTTATTAATCATGTCTTGCACTATGGGCACAATCTCTGCTGTTATCTGAGAAATTATTTCTGATTTAATTTTTTCCAGATCCTCTTTTCTTGCCAGTTCGGGGAGTCCAGGTGGTTGAGTATCAGAGTGTTTCATCTCCTTTTTCTTTGGGGTTGCTGTAGGTGATCTGGAAATCTGGTTTTGAGGCTTGTTTATGTGTCTTCTCATTTCAATGGTGGGTGGGCGGGTGCTGCTGGTGCCCACATCGTTCACCTCCTCTGTGATGGGGGTAGTGGTACAGCGGCCTGGAAGCCTCCTCCTGGGCACTGGGAGTGGCTCACCTCCTCTGCACTGGTGGGGTGGTGGTGGTGGTGGTGGTGGTGGTATGGTGGCCGGAAGCCTCCTCCTTGGTGGTGGGAGCAGTTCACCTGCTCTACATTTATTGATTTGCATATGTTGAACTATGCTTGCATGTCTGGGATGAATCCCACTTTGTCATGGTGATTTGCTGCATTTCTTGGTGATTTGCTGCATTCTGTTTGTCAGTATCTTATTGAGGATTTTTGAGTCTATATTCATTAGTAAGATTTGCCTGGAGTTATCTTTTTTGGTTGAATCCTTCTCTGGCTTCGGTATCAAGGTAATGCTTGCTTCCAGGAATGAATTCGGGAGTATTGCTTCCCTTTCAATTTCATTAAAGAGTGTGGGAAGTAGTGGGATTAAGTCTTCTCTAAATTTCTTGCTCAACTCAGCAATGAATCCATCAGGGCCTGGGCTTTTTGGGGGGGGGTAGGTTTTTAATGACATCTTCAATTTCATTGACTGATATTGATTTATTTAGAATTTTAATATCTTTTTGGCTCAGTTTTAGTAATTCATATGTGTCTAGGAATCTGTCATTTTCTTCTGTATTCTCCATCTTATTAGAATACAGGTTCTCAAAGTAGGAATTGATGGTCTTCTGGATTTCTGTAGGAGCTGTTGTAACTTCAGCCTTTTCATTCCTAATTGCATGAATTTGAGTCTTTTGTTTCCTTTTTTGCCTAAGGGTTTGTGAATTTTATTTAATCTTTCAACAAAGCAACTCTTCAATTCATTGATTCTTTGTATTATCTTTTTTTTTAGTCTCAATTGCATTAAATTCTGCTCTGATCTTTATACTTTCTTCCCTCATACAGTCTTTGGACTTGCCTTGTTCTTCTTTTTCTAGAAGCTTGAGGTTCAGTATTAGGTTGTTTATTTGAGCCTGGTCTGTTTTCCTGATATGGGTATTCAGCACTATCAATTTCCCTCATTGGACTGCTTTCATTTTGTCCCATAAGTTCTGGTTTTGGCCAGATATTTAGCTCAGTGGTTCCACTGCCTGCCTCACAAGGGTAAGAACCTGAGTTCGATCCCTGATACCAAAAAAAAAAAAAAAAAGAAAAAAGAAAACCATAATTTCTGGTTTGTTGTATTGGCATCATCATTCAATTGTAGAAACTGTCTAGTTTCTTCTTTAATTTCATCTGTGATCCATTGGTTATTCAGGAGGGTATTGTTTAATGTCCATATGTTTATAAAGTTCTTGTGGTTTCTTTTTCCATTGCTTTCCAATTTCATTGCACTATGGTCTGATAATATGCAATTCTTTTGCATTTACTTAAGTATGTTCTATGAGCTAGTATATAGTCTATTTAGGAGAGTGTCCCATATGCAGCTGAGAAGAATGTGTATTCTAATGTGATGGGGTGGAATACCCTGTAGACATCTACTAAGTTCATTTGTTCAAAAGTTTGGTTCCATTCTGATATTTCATTGTTGATTTTTTTTGTCATGTAATCTATTTGTGACAGTGGGGTATCAAGGTCCTTCATTGCAATTGTATTAGTGTTTATTTAATTTTTCATGACTATTAGTATTTGTTTAATATAGTTGGGTGTACTAGTGTTTGTTGCATGTGTATTTATGATTGTTATTTCTTCCTCTTGGATTGTTCCTTTTACAAGAATGTAGTGACCTTCTTTTTCTCTCTTAATCAGTCTTGGCTTGAAGTCCACTTTGTGTGAAAATAGAATAGCTAATCCTGGTTTTTTCTGGGTTTCTGTCACATAAAATATTGTTTTCCATCTTTTGACTTTTAGTCTATGAATTTGTTTTTGAATTAAATTTTTTTTATTCATTAATTTTATTGGTACATTTTAGGTATACAGTATGCTGACATTCATTATTGGGAATTTGTACCTTTACATAATATGTATTGGTTCTTATTTTTTTCTCCATTCCCTTGGCCTCTGTTCAACCCCCAACCCTCCCTATTTACAAAGACTTTGTGTCCATTTTTTTCTTTTCTCATCTTTATTCTTTTTTCTTCCCCTACCCCTTCTCCACATAGTTCCCTTTCCCCTTTGGTTAAATGTATTTTTTTTAATGTATTTTTTTGTATGCAGCTTATTGTTGGATCTTGCTTCATGGCCTGTTCTGCCAGTCTTTTTCTTTTGACTGGTGAATTGAGACTATTAACATTGATGATTACAACTGATACGTATTGACTTATCCCTGTCATGTTATTTTCCTATTGTTGGCTCCTTTCTTTCCTCCTCTGTTTAATTTCTTGCCTTACCTGGTGGATTCATTCCATTGGGGTTCATGGAGTTGTACTCCTTGTTATCTCTTTCTAGAATATCCTTCAGAGCACTTTGGAGTGCTGGTTTAGTGTTCATGAATTTCCTCAGGTGTCCCTTGTCATGGAAGTATCTTATTTCTCCATCAATTTTGATTTTTTTGGTACCAGGGATTGAACTTTGGTCCTTGCGCTTGCGAGGCAGGCGGTGGAACCACTGAGCTAAATCCCAGGCCCTCTCCATTAATCTCCATTAATTTTGAAAGACAGTTTTGCAGGGTACATCAATGTGGGTTGCAGGTTGTTTTCCTTTAGGAGTTGAAATACTTCACTCCAGGCTCTCCTTGACTTGAGGGTTTGTGTTGAGAAGTCTGCTGTGATTCTGATGGGCTTTCCATTATAGGTGATTTATTTCTTTTCTCTAACAGCTTTTAGTATTTTGTTCTTCTGTTGAATCCTATCATATGCCTTGGGGAAGATTTTTTTTGATCATGGCTATTTGGAGTTCTATATGCCTAAATTATCTGTATGTCAAATTCTTTTTCCATTTTTGGGAAGTTTTGTGACTTTACTTCTGTAAATAGGTTTTTTATGTTATTTGTGCTACCTCCTGCTTTTTCATTGATTCCAATCAATCTTATGTTATTTTTTTTTGCATCATCTAGCAGCTACTAGATTGATTTCTCATGGTCCCTTGTTATTTTATTCTGCATTTTTTTTGTTTTTTGTGGGATTTTTTTTGGTACTGGGGATCAAACTCGGGTCCTTGTGCTTGTGCAGCAGGCGGCGAAACCACTGAGCTAAATCCCCAGCCCTTCCCTTGTTATTTTAAAGAAATTTTCATTTTCATGATCACTAACTGCAATCCTGACTTCTATATTTGATGTTCGGTCCTCACATTGGCTCATTTTACTGCATATAATTTCCATAGAGTGGTTTTTTTTTTTGGTACTGGGGATTGAACTCAGGACCTTGTGTTTGCTAGGCAGTCCATGGAATTTTTAATCTCCTGGATATCTGTTTGAATCTGTTTTATGGATTCCATTTCTTTCCTATGCTGAGCATTCATGGTTTATTTTTTTATTCTTAAGTTCTTTTATTGGTACATTTTAGGTATACAATACGTTTACATTTATCATTGGGTGTTTGTACCTGTACATGATGTTTCTTGATTCTTATTTTTCCCCCATTACTTGTGTGCCCTTCACCCCCTCCACCCTTCCCTATTTACATAGATATCATTTCCATTTTTTTTCTTTTCTCATAATTTTTCCTTTCCCTTCTTTCCTTTCCCTCTCCCCTCCCTTCACCCCTACCTCTTTGGACCTTTTTTCCTATTTCAAATTATCCATTCATGGTTTTAATCATTTTCCTGAGTTCCTCTATTTTAAAAATTTGTATCTGCTTTATCCAGGTTCTGCTTGTTTTGAACAAAGAATTGAATGAAATGAGCAAAGAGCAGTGACAAAGTTTATTTATTTATTTATTTTTGGTCCCAGGGATTGAACTCGGGTCCTTCCGCTTGCACAGCAGGCGGCGAAACCACTGAGCTAAATCCCCAGCCCAGTAGCAAAGTTTATTTGAAAAAGTAAAAGTGAAGAATGGGAGAGAAACTGGCTCGGCAGAGTGAGCTTGGACAGAGCAAAAGAGGAAAAAGCGAGATAAAAGAACACCCTGGAGAAAGCAGGGTAGGCTATCACAAGGAAAGCCACAACAGCCAGTTCTTCTTGGCACCTGTGTCCTTTTATACTGTCTGAATCTTGAGGAAATCTGTGATTAACTTCTACGTCAGGTCCTCAGGCAGATGTCAGATCTAGGCCTCCTATTGAAAACCTGCTCAAGTTCTCACAAGAAGTCCACGTGCAGGTCTTTGGTAACTGTTCTGTGCACATGTTCCAGATCTTTGTAATTAACACGTCATAACTACTTCCCCAGCCAGCTCTGCTATGCCATAATCACCTATATCAGAAATGGCCCTTCTCAAAAGGTTCATATCCTAGATCCCTGGTTGATATAGTCATTAAAAAAGTAAAAAGTTACAGAAGACTGAAATGAAAAAAAATCACAATTACAGAAGCAAAGGTGATAGTATTCTATTCTTTTTTTTCGTACCAGGAATCAAACTTGGGTCCTTGTGCTTGTGGGGCAGGTGGTGGAACCACTGAGCTAAATCCCTGGCCTCAGTCTTCTATTTTTGATATTTGCCTCAACAGGATATACAATTGAATAATAAAGGGGTTTCTGCTTTAATGCAAAAAATTTTTTCTTGTAAAATCTTTTTCAGTTATGTCTGGTTAAGATTTAAAAGTGAAATTTTCATTTTAGAAGTTGGCCTTTGAAGCTCAATCTGTGTCTACTAAAGGTCATGATTATTAATTCACAGGAGAGTTAAGGGGAAATTTTATTTAAATTGCATGTGTTAATCTTTTATCTAAAACTTTGTACACTTTAAAAACTTATTTTAAGTACAGCAGATTTTAAAACTCAGCAGTAAAAAGTATTAAAATTGAAATCATTAGAGTATTAATGGAACAAGTTCAATTTCACTGACATGGTTATTAGAAAGGGGTTGCTTCAGTGGTTTAATAACTCAACAGCTATGTTTGTTAAACACCCTCTCAGAACAGTCATTTTCAGTATTATGGATTTCTGTACTGTTGTGTTAAGATTTGCCTGTGCTTTGGAAATTTCATAGATCACACTTTCTTTTGGAATGTATTTGATAAGAAATTTTAAACATTGTTTTCACCTCAATGTAGAAATACAGTGGGATTTTTCTATTAATGCTGCCAAAATGAAATATTCATTTTTGCATAAAAAAGATACAACTTTATCCAAATAGATATAATACTTACATGTAGTTCTATTTTTAATTTTCAGGGCTGCACTGATTTTGTCAGTTATTACTAAGAGTGCTGTAAATATACATGTGTAAGATTTTGTGTGGATATAATTTCAAATCAGTTGGTAAATACCTAAGAGCACAATTCCTGCATTGAACAAGAAGACTTAGCTTTCAGAGAACTGCCAAACTGTGTCTCAAAATGGCTTTACTCTTTTGCATTCCCATTGGCAATTAGAGTATCCATCGCTCTGTATCTTTATCAGTATTTGATATAGCCAGGTTTTTATCTTGTATTTTAGCCATTCAAATAGCATCTCATTATTGTTTTAATTGTATTCCCTAGTGATAGATGATGTTAAGTATCTTTTCACATGCTTATTTGCCATCTTTTTTTCTTCTTTGGCTTTCTATTCAGATCTTTTGCTCAATTTTTAATTGGGTTGTTTTCCTATTGTTGAGTTTTAAGAGTTTTCTGAATATTTTGAATATAAATTCTTTATCAGATATGTGTTTTATAACTATTTTCTCTCAAAACAGTACAATAAATCTTTTATGAATTTGACATAATGGAACATTTTTGTTATCTATAATTTTGCTATTTAATTTATTTATACTTTGGATTTCTCATAGAAGAGAAATGATACTATATTTAAGCCTATATGTTTGATTTACAGTATTTCATTTAACATTATGATCTCAAGGTGCATCCATTTTGCTCCAAATGACTCAAATTTATCCTTCATTATAGCAGGGTAGTATTCCATTATGTATAAATACCATATTTTCTTTACCCATTCATCTGTTGATGGACATAGAGGCTGCTTCCAAACTTCAGCTGTTAAGAGTTGTGCTGCTGCTGGGGATTTAGCTCAGTGGTTCCGCCGCCTGTCTTGCAAGTGCAAGGTCCCAAGTTGGATCCCAGGTACAAAAAAAAAAAGAGTTGTGCTGCTATCATGGGTATGCATATATCGCTGACTATCATGTCTTTAACTCTTTTGGGAACATATCTGGAAGGGTTGAGTGGAATTTCTAGTTTTAGTTTTTTGAGGAATCTCCACACCAATTTCCATGGCAATTTTGCCAATTTCATGGCAATCTTCCCACCTCACCTTCCTGAGTACCAGGATTATAGCCGTGTGCCACTGTGACTGGCTTCTTCTTCTTTTTTTTTTCTTTTCGTACTGGGGATTGAACTCAGGACCTTGTGCTTTCGAGGCAGGCACAGGAACTGCTGAGCTAAATCCCTGGCCCTGTGACTGGCTTCCTGGTGCTATTTCTTATGCAACTGGAGTTTTGTTCATAAAGTTCTTGCTTATGCCTATGTCTTCAGGTATTTTATTGATTTTATCTTCCAGCAGATTGTTTCTGTTTTAATATTTAGATCTTTGTTCCATTTTTATTTTATTTTAGTACATGATGAGAGATATGATTCTAGATCCAATCTCCTGGACAGGTATAGTCAGTTTTCCCAGCACCATTTGCTAATGTGGCTACCTTTCCTCCAGTGTACTTTTGACCCCTTTGTCAAAGATAATATTGCAGGACGTGCCTGGGGCTGTTTCTGCTTCCTCTATTCTGTTCTGTTGATCCACATGTCTATTTTTGTGCCAGTGCCATCCTGATTTTAATCACTGTAGCTTTGTAATATAACTTGAAATGTCCGAGATTGTGGTGCTTCCTGCTTTGTTCTTGTTGTCTAGGATTGCTTTTGATATTGGGGGTCTCTTCTGGTTCCATATAAATTTTAGGGTTGTTTTCTTTAGTTCTGAGAGGAAAGCTGTAGGTATTTTGAGTGCAATTGCATTAAATCTGTATATTAGTATTGGAAGTATTGTCATTTTGACTATATTGATTCTGCCTATCCAGGACAGGGGATGCCTTTCTATTTTCTGATATTCTCTTTAACCTCCTTTTTCAGAGTCCTGTAGTTTTCTCGGTGGAGGTTTTTTCACTTCCTAGGTTGGGTTAATTCTTAATTATGTATTTAATTTTTCTTAATGGTATTGTGATTGGTACTGTTTTCCTAATTTCTTTCTTAGTAAGTTCATCATTGGAGTACTATTGATTTTTGTACTTTGATTTTGTGTCTTGCTACATTGCTGAAATTAGTTACTAATTTTAGGAATCTTTTTGTGGAACTTTCTGGCTCTTTTACATAAAGGAACATGTCATCTGCAAATATTGATAATTTGACTTATTTCTTTCCTAAATACATCCTTTTATTTCTTTTTCTTTGGCTTTATTGCTTTGGCTAATGTTTTGAGTACCATGTTGAAGAGTGGCTATAATGGACACTGCTGTTTTGTTCCTAATTTTAAAGTAAAAGCTTTCAGCTTTTCCTTATTTAATATAATGCTGGCAGTAGATTTCCCCCCCATAAATGGCTTTTATCAGACTAAGATAAGATCCTTCCATGCCTTTTTATCATAAATGCATGTTGGATTTTGTCAAAGGTTTTTTCTGCATCTATTGAGATGATCATGTGATTTTTTCCTTCTGTTTATGTGATATATTTATTGATTTGTATAAGTTGATCTATCCTTGCCTACTTAGAATGAGGCCTACTTGGTCATGCTATACTATCTTTTTGATAAATTGTTGCATTGTTTGACAGAATCTTGTTGAGGATGGTTATGTCTATGTTAATTAAAGAGATTGGCCTGTAGTTTTCTTTTTTAGTTGGCTCCTTGTCTGGCTTTTTGGTACTGGGGATGGAACTCAGGACCTTGTGCTTGCAAAGCAGGCGCCGAAACCACTGAGCTAAATCCCCAGCCCCCTCCTTGTCTGGCTTTGGGATCTGAGTAATGCTATCTTCCAGGAATGACTTTGGGAGTACTCCTTGACTTTCAATTTCATGAGTTTCAAGAATGTTGATGTTAGATCTTCCCTCAAGTTCTTATAGTATTCAATGATGAATCTATTGAGTCCTGGGATTTTCTTAGTTGGTAGATTTTTAAAAATTGCTTCAATTTCATTACCTGTTATTGGATTATTCAGCATTTTTATATCACTCAGTCCAGTTTTGGTAATTCATATGTATCTGGGAAACTAGCCTTTTCTACTGGATTTTCCAACTTACTGGAGTACAGGTTTTCAAAATAGTGAAGAATAATCTGTATTTCAGTGGTGTCTGTGTAATTTTGCCTTTTTCATTTTTAATTGCATTGATTTGGGTTTTGTCTTTCCTCTTTTTTTGTAAAATTTGCTATGGGTTTGTCTATTTATTATTTTGAAGAGCCAGCTCTTTGATTCATTGATTATTTGTAATTTTTTTGGTCTCAATTTCACCAATTTCTAATTTTTAAAAAATTTCATTAATATCTGCTCTGATCTTTATAATTTATTTCCTTGTGCTATCTTTGGATCTGGATTTTTCTCACTTTTTAGGACCTTGAGATAGATACATCATTAGATTATTTATGTGGGCTCCCTCTTTCTGATGAGAGCATTCATAGCTATAAACTACTTTCATTGTGTCTCATACATTCTGGTATTTTGTCTTAGCCTTTTTGTTTTCTGTTGGTTTTTTTGAGATAGGGTCTTGCTGTGTAGCTCAGGCTGGCCTTGAAATGGAGTGGATCTTCCTCCCAAGTGCTGGGATTACAGGCATGCACTATCACGCCCAGCAGCTGTTGTTTTAGCATTATTCTTTGATTGTAGGAACTGTCTAATTTCTTCTGTGACCCATTGATTCAAGAGCATGTTGTGAGCTGGGAAAATTTATTTCTTTTGTGCTTGCTTACTCATGCTTTATGGGCTCATATGAAGCCTATTTTGGAGAAAGTTCCATGTGCAGCTGAGAAGAATGTGCATTCTGTTGTCGTTGGATAGAACACTCTTTAGATATCTATTAAGTCCATTTGTTTGAAGGTGTGGTTCAACTCTGATATTTCTTTGTAGATTTTTTTCTCTTAGCTGACCTGTTTGTGCTTGTGGGGTATTGAGGCCCCACACTGTATTTGTATTGCTATATATCTGATCTTTTATGTCTAGTAAGGTTTGTTTTATGAAGTTGGGTGTGCCAGCCTATATATATATATAATATTATACATAATTATATATCTAATAATTATTTATATATAATTATATATATAAATTTTTTTGAGACTAGGTATGTAGCTCAGGCTGGCCTTGGACTCACTGTGTAGTCCAGGCTGGTCTCAAACTCGTGGAGATCCATCCTGAATGCTGGGGTTACAGGCATCCACCACCATGTCCAACAGAGTGCATACATGTTTATGATTGTCTCTTCCTGATGAATTCTTCCCTTAATTAATATGTAGTGACCTTCTTTGCCTCTTCTTAACAGTTTTGGCTTTATTGTCACTTTTTCTGAAAGTTGAATACCTAATCCTGGCTATTTTTGGTTCCCATTGCATGGAATATTATTTTCCATCCTTTAATATTTTTAGAGTATAAATTTCTTTTTGGATTAAATATATTTTCTATACACAGCATACAGTTGGGGTTTGTTTTTTGATCCAATCTGCCAATCTGTGTTTTTTGACTGTAGAACTGAGACTATCCACATTGAGAATTATTACTGAAAGATATCGACTTATTCCTGTCATTGCCTTATTTTCCTGTTTCTGATTCCCTTTTTCTCTTTCTGCTTAATTCCTTACCCTGCCTGCTGTATTCATTCCATTAGACATTTTGACATCATTGGCTTCATTGTCTTTATGATATCATTGAGACATTTTTGGAATACTGGTTTGGTGGTCATGAACTTTTTGTTTGTTTGTTTGTTTGTTTGAGACAGGGTCTCTGTATGTAGGCCAGGCTAGTCTTGAACTTACTATGGAGTCCAGACTGGCCATGAACTTGCAGTGATCCTCCTGCCTCAGCATTCTGAGTGCTGAGATCACAGGCGTATGCCACCAAGCCCGGCCTGTTTTTGTTTTTTGAAACAGATCTTGCTGTGTAGTTTAGGCTGGTCTTGAACTCTCTATGTAGCCCAGGTTGGCCTCAAACTTGTGGCAATCCACCTGCCTCAGCTTCTTGAGCGCTGGGATTACAGCCATGCACCACCACCCCTGGCTGGTGATCACAGATTCCTTAAGGTAGTCTTTGTCTTATTTCTCAATCAATTTTGAAAGATATTTTGCAGGATATGTCAGTCATGGTTGGAAGAGCTTTTAGAGCTTAAAACATTTTGCTCCAGTTCTCCTGACCTTTAAGCTTTGTGTTGAGAAATATGCTACAATTCTAATTTGTTTATCTTTATAAGTGATTTGTTGCTTTTCTCTAACAGATTTTAAGATTCTGTCCTTGTGTTGGACTTCTGGAATTTTGACTACTAGATGTCATGAAGAAGTTTTTTTCTGATCATGGCTATTTTGCGGTGCTCTATGCCTCCCTTATCTGTATGTTTAATTCTTTCCTCATATTTGGAAAGTTTTCTACTATTATATTTGTAAGCAGGTTTTTTGATGCCATTTTTTTCTGTCTTCTGTTATTTCACTCATTCCAATTAATCTTAGATTAGTCTTCATGTCATCTAGCAGCTGTAGGATCCATTTTTCATGTTCTCTTGTTTTTAAGGCATATCTGAGTAACTTGTCACCAAAATCAGCCCCATCTTCTAGTTCTTACACTCTGCTCTCACATTGGTCACTTCTGTCCATACTTTTAAATCTAGATTTCTGTTTCCTACCTTTTCATGGACTTTAGTATTTTGCTGAACTAGTCATTCATGTTTTGTGTCATTTTGTTTATCTCAGCTAGCTTTTTACTAGTGTCTTACATAAACACACTGATTGTTTTGTTTATTAAAGTCCATTATTTGTTTAGTTATATCATCTTGAAGCTGATGGAACACTGTATTGATTTTTTTTTTTTTTGTACCGGGGATCGAACTCGGGACCTTGCACTTGCAAGGCAGGCAGCAGAACCACTGAGCTAAATCCCCGGGCCCCACTTTATTGATTTTTTTAAATCTTCTCTTATCATTTTATATAATTGAACTGTTTGGCTTTTAACTTTATCCCATTGATGCCCTATGGATCAACTTTGGAGCAGCTGAGAGTTTTTGGAAGCTTTTTTTTTGCCTTGTTCTCTCTCTCTCTCTCTCTCTTTCTTTCTGTTAAGATTTGCAGGTTGATTACAGTAGAAAGACTTTGTAGCTAGTATGATGATTTCAAGTTAGTGTCTGCTTTTCCATGGTGCATTATGGGCATGATTAACTGTAGGCCTTTTTCTTTGTGTCAAGATCCAAACACTGACCACCTCTGTTAATTTGGGAGGAGAAGGTGCAGTGTAATTAGTCTACCACTTACCTCTCTGTAAATTAATAACAATATCATTGTTGATACAAAGACAAACTAGATATTGGCATACAGGAAAAACCAACTAATAGCAATAATTGTGCTCTCTGGCAAAAGCAACAAAATCAGCATCAATATTAGAGTCAAACACAAGCTGGACACTGACAAACTGTAAAAGCCAATAAAAGATACCACTGTACCACCTTCAACCACAGAAAAGAGATCTATAATTATAGTTTTTTGGGTTTTTTTTGGTACTGAGGATCAAACTCAGGTCCTTCCGCTTGTGGGGCAGGTGGCAGAACCACTGAGCTAAATCCCCGGACCCGAGATCTATAGCTATAATACAGACACAAAGACAAACCAAATATTAACACACAGAAAGTAGCTACTAAATACAACATGAATAGAAAACATAGTGAAAAAACACAGAAAATACAGTAAAACCTTGGTTTGTGAACATAATTCACTCTAAACATATGCTTGTAATTTAAAGCACTTTTATAGCGAAGTGAATTTCCCCATAAAAAATTAGGAAACCAAGATGATTCATTCCTCAACCCAAAAATATTCATATAAAAATCATTACACTATAACACAAAATAATAAAGAAAATATAAAATATAAAGAAAAATAAACAAATTAACCTGCACTTACCTTTGAAAACCTCAGTGGCTGGTGTGTGGGAGACAGAGAAGAGGGTTATTGTGTATGATGACTTTCACTATCACTAACAGAATCTCTGCTATCTATTGGTTCTACGGATTCTTTTTCTCTTTGTTCAACTTTAAGGAACTTATCCAATGACACTTGCATTTGACTCCTGTGGTGGAGTTCACAGAAATGTGACATTGCATTATGGTTAAACAGATTCATTTTTCATACTGCTACAGCCATATTAGAGTAGTGCTTTTCTACAAAATTTTGCATTGTTTTCTACATTTTATACATGTCCTAAATCTCATTTGAAGTGAGGGATTCGTTCACCTTTTTCTTCTCCTCTGCAGATGACTTCTCCTCTTTAAGCTTTAGCTGTTTGGAGATGATCACCCGCCATCCCACAGCATATGTGTGCAAAACCATTGGCTCAGTGGTGATCATGTGATGTTCAGTGTCACATATTACTTGCATTGCAAGACATTGCTCATTTATCAAGTTAAAATTTTTGCTCATCTTGTGGAACACTAGCAGAACAAGTTACTTGCAATCCAAGGTTTTACTGTAATTCAATAATAATAGCATAAAGTTAACTAAATAGCTAAGGATTAATAAAGCTTAATAGTAATAGTAATAAATATGGAGGGTTTGGAGAATGGGAGAATAAAAGGAGTAAAATTTGAAAAATAAAAGAAAGATGAGGAGGAAAGAGAGTGCAGAAAAGGATCCTATTAAAGAGTAAAAGAAAATTATTAAAATTAGATAGAAATAACAGAAAACAACCAAAAAGAAAAAGAAAACTGCAATTTTTTTGTACCAGGAATTGAACTCAGGGCCTCACACTTGCCAGGCAGATGTTGTGCCACTGAACTACATCCCCAGAGAAAAACAGCAAAATTTAAAAATAAAAAGAGAGAGTTAAAAAGAAAAAACCCAAACTCCCAAAATCCAATGAAGGAATGTGTTTTGAATGAATGATTTATTTCCACGATCTGTAATATCCATCAACAAGGGGGAGGAATAGTGAGTCACTGCTTAGACCTATTTTCTTTCCACATTCATGTTTTTGTGTGTTATATAGGATTTACAAGGTAGGCTTACAGTTACCACCTGAACAGTCAGGTGTGGAAGAATGCAAAAGGGCTATTTTCACACTGGAGAGGTAGAGGACCCACTCAAAAGTTGAAGGCCTGGAGTTCGCTGCTGAGTCCTGTGCGAGTTCTGTGTGAATCTATGTCAGGAAGCTGAAGGATCTGCACTGGAAGGCTGAAGAGTCTGTGCTGGAAGCCTGGAGATGGACATCCAAAGGTGATGGTGAAGTCTGGAGCTCCTCTGAAGAAGCCAAAGCATAGCTTCCTTCTTCTTTCCCTTTCTATTCTATCCAGGCTAGAAGATTATTGGTTGGTGCCACCTACACCCAGGGTGGGGTTTCCATCTTCAATAAACCAATCATCCATATCCCCGCCCCCCAACCATGCTAAACCAATCAGGTAGGTGTTTCTTAATCCAAATTGTTACCATAGTTAACTATCACATGCATGCTGCAACCTGCCTCACCTTTCCAGCTGAGTGTTGTTGGTTAATGGTATCTACCCTAGGGCTGTACTTCTGCCACTCCAAATTTCTGTGTCCTGTGTGCCCCAAGTCACAGCTTTCTCTGCTTAGCCTTATGGCCTGTAGGTTTGTGAGGTGCCCTGCCTGCTCCAGAGATTCTCCGTCCATACACTGCAGCCTGTGGCAACTGTCCAAGCCAAGGATATCTCTAATCCCACTGGCGATGGGGAAAGCAGAGCTCTCTGCTGGATATAGGTGTCAGGATGGAGAGATGAAGCGGTCTGCAGAACTTAATGCCAGCACTTTCAGATCCAGTCCTCTCTAAAAGTTATTCACAACTGCCCTGGCTTTTCAACCTGGAGAGCGGGACCTCTACAACCTTCCTAACATGAGCTTAAACTTCTCAGAATCTACATCTAGTCCTAGTCTTCTCTGCAACTCTCTCTTTTATTTTAATTAAT